>JANRMT010028174.1:84861823-84893883 GCA_026402145.1 Polypterus bichir lapradei
TATATATATATATATATATATATATATATATATATAATTCACTAAGGTAAGACACCCATGGAAAGCACGCCGGAAGGGACGTGGATTCACTAAGCCGCCGACAAGTAAGCCACCTATGGTGCACGCAGGAAGGAGCCACGGCCA
This sequence comes from Polypterus bichir lapradei, assembly GCA_026402145.1. Classification (NCBI taxonomy): domain Eukaryota; kingdom Metazoa; phylum Chordata; class Cladistia; order Polypteriformes; family Polypteridae; genus Polypterus; species Polypterus bichir. The sequence goes on from JANRMT010028174.1 coordinate 84,861,968, forward strand.
CCAACTCCAAGACCATTGGATACGACGACAACTCGCAGAGCCACGCCCACCAACTTGGACGCGACGACACAGAAAAAACGGCGTCATTTATATTCGTCTGTCATAGAGGCCACATGCACCTCCGAGCCACGTTGACTGTTCATAGAGGCATGTTTCTCACGGCGGTGAATCGCCATATGCAGCATGTAAAACGGTTTGCGAGGGGTATCCCATGGGATCCTTAAAACAATCCTTCACAACTGAGGTTAAAACACAATAAAGTAAGCAGTCTTTAAAAGGCGAGTTTTCGGTTACGACGCACAACCGCGTGCACCATAGCAAACTGTTTTACACGCTACATACAGCAATTCGCATCCGCGACAAACATGCGTCGTCTTCATTCACGAACAATTATATGTTGCTCTCTCCAGAGTTCCATCTTTTCATTCACTTTCTGTTGTATCCTCAAACCCTCCCTTTTTAGACAACTGTGTCTTTCCAGAAGTGTTTAACCATCAATCAATAATTATGCGGCGTTTGTTATGCCGCGGGTTCACTATTGTGTTGTATTTTGCTCTCTCCAGAGTTCCATCTTTTCTCTACTTACTGTTGTATTCTCACACCAACCCGTTTTAGACAACCGTGTCTTTCCAGAAGTGTTTAGCATTCAATAAATAACTATGCATGAGACTGAGTGTGTGTCTACCCGGCGCGGAGAGGCGTGGGCAAGCCTTTGAACCCCATTCGGGCTGCGAACCGTGGAATTCCCACTAAGTGCGACTCATACGCTCCCACTGGTTACGTCCCTACCCTTTGTACACACCCCCCTCCCACCTCGCTACTACCGTGGTTGGGTGTCTTGGTGGATTATATATAGAAAAGCAGCCAAAACCGCATAGAGCAATGAAAAGTCTACGTGAGTTACAGGTGCATCTGGACTGTGCAAAGACGACAATGACTCAAGTGACGAGTTGGAGGTGAGCACATGAGCAGGCAGAAATCAGCAGACTAGCATGACGGAGGGAGCAGAATAGACGTCCTTCTACTCTCCTCCCATTCCACCCTCCACGCCTGAGCACCGTCCACCCCCATCCCTCCGTCTGGCAGGAGAAGGCGCGATGGCGGTCTGCCAGTTTTCAGTTACGGACGATTGTGTGATGGTTCGTTCCGTGCATTGTTACAATGTTGCTTTTCTTGCTGATTTATTACATTACCGATTTTTCAAATGTTAATTTTCTCCCTGTGCTTAAAAATCATTAAAAAACCGGCCTGATTATGCGGCGTATGGTACGCCGCGGGTTGGCTAGGTGTTAATATTATGCAATAAACACATACATTTGGTTTGCATCTGTAACATTCGGTGTACATTTTATATTACTTGTAAAAGTTAGCGTTTTTTTTTTTTTTTTTTCTCATTTTAATTGTCTTAGTCACGATACATACAATCGCCCTCCCAGGGATCTGACGCGGTTACTTTTTATTTGAAACTGGGAATAACTGTAGATGTGAGTGGTGTTTTGAGGCAATGGAACTGGCAATTCTCATATCTGGATGGATAAAAACTGACACACAAATGCTGGTTAATCTGCCTTCTTCATATCTCACCGTCACTTGATTTTTTTTTTATTCAGTTTTATTGAGTGTTCCTGCTCACGCTGAATTAGTATGCACCTTATGGTCCATGATGTCAAAGCCACACTGACAAAAAAAAACCAGAGACATAGATATATATGATATTTGGAATTATTCATTTTATGACCTGAATAGTACATTTTGGAAAACATTGTGGCATGGATGCAACATTATTCATATTCATTCGCATAACATCATGTGGTTGTAATCAGTGACCACGTGTTCCCCCCCGATATTGTCAGTCGCCACATGTTGTTGTATGGTGGTGTTTCTTTTGTACTCCAGGACATGCAAAGGAAAGAACAGTACAGAGAGGTCAGTTCAGCGCTATATGAAATCATCAAATTCAAATGTTAACAGTTCACACACATGCAAGGACCGTCCTTCCTACATTTACAACATGTGTACCTGTTGCAATGTACACACTTCTCCCTTTGCTGTGGTTTCTATTACACACCTGAAAGAAAGAGACAATGTATGTGACATTTTGAAGAAATCATTTTATGACTTGAATAGTACCAATCAGAAAATATTATCGCACTAATACAATATTATTTGAAAACGAACAGCATCAGATCGGTTGTGAATTTATACTGGCGCTGTTAGTTAGAGTTAGATCAGAAGGGGAGGGGGGTCGAGGGAAAGCGTGAACGTGACTGAGAGAATAAGACTGAAAAACAGCTAACTTTTACAAATGCCATACATTTACAGTTGATTTAACGCTGTTCATTTTCAAATAATATTACATTAATGTGACAATATTTTCTGATTGGTACTATTCAGGTCATAAAATGATTTTTTCAAAATGTCACATATATTTGTCTTTCTGTTTTTTTTTTTTTTTTCGGTGCTGCGTTGACATCGTGCACCAGAAGGCGTGAGCTTATTCAGTGCGAGAAGGAGCACGCACAAGGCCGGTTGCTGTGTGCTATAACACGCTTGACTTGGTTGCGATCAGCGCACATGTACTGTACAAGGCATGCATGGGGGCCACTGAGAAAGGAAGTGTTCATGGCTCACCTTGCAGAGGAGCTTTGTCGTCACTTCTTACAAGAAAAGGCGATGGATAAAGCATAAGAGGATGCAACATCGACAAGCTTCTGTTCCAAGACCGCCGCTGCCCCAGCCCCAGCCCCTTCAGTGTAATAGTAACCACAGCACAGAGAGAAGTGTGTACATTGCAACAGGTACACCTGTCATAAACATGGGTGTGTGAGAACTGTTAGCATTTGAATCTGATAATCGCATGTAGCGTGGATCTGACCTCTCTGTACTATTCTTTCCTCTGCATGTCCTGGAGTACAAAAGAAACACCCCCATGCACCCAAAAGTGGACACTGGCAAGTTCGAAAAATAAAAAAAACGCAGTCACTGATTACAAGCGCAGGAAGGCGTGTGAATAAATATGAATAAAATGAATAATCAGTGCCATAATCAGTGCCACAATGTTTTCCGAAATGTACTATACCGGTCATAAAATGAGTTATTCCAAATATCATATATACCCATGTTTTTTGTCAGTGTGGCTTTGACATTATGGACCTTAAGGCGCATACTAATTCAGCATGAGCAGGAACACTCAATAAAACTGAATAAAAAAATTCAAATGACAGTGAGATACGATGAAGGCAGATTCACCAGCGTTTGTATGTCAGCTTTTATCCCTCCAGATCAGAAAATTTCCAGTTCCATTGTCTCAAAACACCACTTACATCTACGTATAGTTATTCCCAGTTTCAGATAAAAAGTAACCGCGTCAGATCTGGGGCGGGGGTTGGGTGTTCTATCGTGATTGTGACTGAGAGAATAAAAGTGAAAAAAAAGCTAACTTTTACAAGTACTATAAATTTACACCGGTTGTTACAGACACAAATCAAATGTGTGTTTTATTGTATAGTATTAACAATAAAAACAGCTAACTACTGAAAATGGTAAATTTACCAGGGAGCCAGTTTCAAACTCACAGCCTCCAGATTAAGTCCGTGGATCTTACCGCTACACCACAGAAGCTGTCGTATTATACTTGCACCTTGTGTGAAAGTGTTTATTTGATTTTTGGCCATCAGCCTTCACTCATTATACAGTTCATGTCTACATTTTGTTATTTATTACTAAAACATAAAAAACATTTCTGTTTTAACAATGTATTTGCACAGATTGTTGTAGACACAAAACACACATTCAATTATTTCCCGTTACAATTCTGGGAAGCTCACTCCTAGATAATCAATCAAGGCAGGAACTGGGAGAACTTCTTGCCCATTTTGAGGCAGTGGGGGGGATGGTATAGCAGGCTGCTTCCTGCTTGGGCTTATCGACACATTTAGAAGACAAAATGCTCTGATGGAGAGGTGCAAAGGGATTTAAGGTGTGCCGGATTTTCGAGTTTTTTCGTTGGCTCTGGTAATTCTAGTGTTAAGGTCAAAAATAACATCATATTCATGATCACTGAAATAGTCTGACTCAATACCCCATTTGCTTATTTTTGAAATGTCATTTTTAACTTTCTATGTGTGGCCCAGGACTAGAACCACTGGTAAAGATTCAAATATCTACAATATTATCTTCATAATCAGCATCCTCAAAGTAGCATATAGTGACACTCCACGTGGCTGTATAACTAGTCCCCATTTTTATCGATATTTTTGTGAAAAGGTGCAACATTAACCCCTTGTATCCCATTAGAGGGTGAACCCCTGGGGTCAATTGATGTGCCATGCACAACTTCAAGTTTTTCTGATCATTTTTGCTGATTTCATAGAATATGTAAACACAATATATAATAAGAACAAGTTACATGATAAAGCAGACAGAAATGGAGCTTTGTTTATTTAGAATCTGAGCAATTTAAATAAGGCACACAATTGAGCTCTTCCTGCCATCAAAGCGTTCATAAGAAATTCTTACAATTTTTGTGCTGCATTCTTCCAACAGTTAATTGTATTTATTTGCATTCTAGTGAATATATATTTTGGATAAATACGATAAACGAACCTGTAATGATAGTGATTATTAGTTGGTCCTGGTATTCTTCTTCTGCAATAGGTTTAAATTAAGCTTGTCGGTCTTTCTGTGGGACAAATGGTTCAACAGCTCAATTCTTACTTTTTCATCCATTTCTAAGCATTCTTGCTATATAGGTAGTACTCTTTGTAAATATTTTGGTAGCTTCATATATCAGCTATATACCTGTAAGCTTTGTAAGGAGAGTTTGCACTTTAAGTGACAGCCATTCCAAGTTTTGTGCCTAAAACATTTTTTCTCGTTTTCTTCTGAGTGAACATTTTTCTTGAGTGAGCATGTGTACATCCGTGTTGTTCTCCAGGATTTACATCCTTTGTTGGCGCCTGCAGCCTTGACAAAAACAAAAAAGCGAGTTTTTTAAAAATGTAATGGCCAAGTTTCATATGCTGATAAATCTGGCCTTGTTTAGCATTTAACTTGGATATGTTTCATGTAAGTTTCATGTTACTTTAGAAACCTGCTATAATATGAAATTGTATTCTAAACTTAATCGCCTTCTCTAAAATTAAAAAAAAATATATCTTTTTCGCACTGGTGCTTCACATAGTAGTCAGTGGGGCTTGGAGGAAAAGCTTAAAAACTTACCAAATATACAGTGCATCCGGAAAGTATTCACAGCGCATCACTTTTTCCACATTTTGTTATGTTACAGCCTTATTCCAAAATGGATTAAATTCATTTTTTTCCTCAGAATTCTACACACAACACCCATAATGACAACGTGAAAAAAGTTTACTTGAGGTTTTTGCAAATTTATTAAAAATAAAAAAACTGAGAAATCACATGTACATAAGTATTCACAGCCTTTGCTCAATACTTTGTTGATGCACCTTTGGCAGCAATTACAGCCTCAAGTCTTTTTGAATATGATGCCACAAGCTTGGCACACCTATTCTTGGCCAGTTTCACCCATTCCTCTTTGCAGCACCTCTCAAGCTCCATCAGGTTGGATGGGAAGCGTCGGTGCACCACCATTTTAAGATCTCTCCAGAGATGTTCAATCAGATTCAAGTCTGGGCTCTGGCTGGGCCACTCAAGGACATTCACAGAGTTGTCCTGAAGCCACTCCTTTGATATCTTGGCTATGTGCTTAGGATCGTTGTCCTGCTGAAAGATGAACCGTCGCCCCATTCCGAGGTCAAGAGCGTTCTGGATCAGGTTTTCATCCAGGATGTCTCTGTACATTGCTGCAGTCATCTTTCCCTTTATCCCGACTAGTCTCCCAGTACCTGCCGCTGAAAAACATCTCCACAGCATGATGCTGCCACCACCATGCTTCACTGTAGGGATGGTATTGGCCTGGTGATGAGCGGTGCCTGGTTTCCTTCAAGCGTGACGCCTGGCATTCACACCAAAGAGTTCAATCTTTGTCTCATCAGACCAGAGAATTTTGTTTCTCATGGTCTGAGAGTCCTTCAGGTGCCTTTTGGCAAACTCCAGGCGGGCTGCCATGTGCCTTTTACTAAGGAGTAGCATCCTTCTGGCCTCTCTACCATACAGGCCTGATTGGTGGACTGCTGCAGAGATGGTTGTCCTTCTGGAAGGTTCTCCTCTCTCCACAGAGGACCTCTGGAGCTCTAACAGAGTGACCATCGGGTTCTTGGTCACCTCCCTGACTAAAGCCCTTCTCCCCCTATCGCTCAGTTTAGATGGCCGGCCAGCTCTAGGAAGAGTCCTGGTGGTTTCAAACTTCTTCCACTTACAGATGATGGAGGCCACTGTGCTCATTGGGACCTTCAAAGCAGCAGAAATTTTTCTGTAACCTTTCCCAGATTTGTGCCTTGAGACAATCCTGTCTCGGAGGTCTACAGGCAGTTCCTTTGATTTCATGCTTGGTTTGTGCTTTGACATGAACTGTCAACTGTGGGATCTTATATAGACAGGTGTGTGCCTTTCCAAATCATGTCCAATCAACTGAATTTACCACAGGTGGACTCCAATTAAGCTGCAGAAACATCTCAAGGATGATTAGGGGAAACAGGATGCACCTGAGCTCAATTTTGAGCTTCATGGCAAAGACTGTGAATACTTACGTACATGTGCTTTCTCAATTTTTTTATTTTTAATACATTTGCAAAAATCTCAAATAAACCTTTTTCACGTTGTCATGATGGGGCGTTGTGTGTAGAATTCTGAGGAAAAAAATGAATTTAATTCATTTTGGAATAAGGTTGTAACATAACAAAATGTGGAAAAAGTGATGCGCTGTGAATACTTTACAGATGCACTGTACCCATTTTCCAAGCAAAAACAGTTGTGGAGTATTGATCCACATCTTGAAATTACACACTCATTGTAACAAAAGACACAACCATTTGAGATTCAGCCATTTTTGCTTCAGTCATTTTAAAAGAAGACCAACTGTGTGTGATAGTTCAGCACTCAGTCTTCCTATGCAACAACCATTCATCCCCCTGGGTGATGGGTTCCTCTCAAAAGAGCAAATCACAGTAACAACTTTGTGCCACATAGTTGGTTTTCTTTTGATTTACTTCTGTATTTATGCAAGAATTTGCAAAAGCGAATAGAAAATGTATCCTTACTACTGAAATATGTGCTTTAGTTGCCTTGTGAATGAACATCATGCTGTCCCACTGAGATGCTTCATAATGTCTTAATAATTTCCCTCCCACATCTAAATAAATGCTAGGCATAAAATACTGACCTGAGCCACAATAGGTGTAATGTTTTAGTCCTGTGTCCTCACGCCTTTGTTTTCATGATGTGTCTGCATGTAGTTAACCTTTTTCTCTTTTTTTTTTTTTACTTTCAGGTTTATGCAAGTCTGGTGAAGCTATTTTCTTCTTTGGTTCAGTGCTCAAATGGGGGATGATTGTACCAAATTATGCTCATACCTTACTCCAGTATCAAGGACAATCAGAATCTTCTTGTTTACCTTCTTCCCCCTGGCAGAGGGGAGGAATGTGAGAACCTTGGATATCCATGGGGCTTACACATGTAGTTTTTCTGAGAGGCACTTAAAACTTTATGCTGTGTCTCATGTTTACATTTCATTTATATCCTTTATCTTAAGCACAGGGTTCAGCAGTTTCCTGCCAAAAAGCACTGTGCCCCTTTTGTACAGTCAAGGTATTTAGCCTTAATTTAACATGCCGTTTTCATCCTAACCTATGAATGTGGGATTTCACTGTATATGCCATTGTGTGTGTTTAAAAAAATGTGGGGTATGACTTGGGTATTTGGGTGACAGCTTTCATTTTGCAAAATAATCCTGACACAAAAGGTCTTTTGTTTGTACTCTGTTGGTATATTTAAGCTTATGGCCACATTTATAAACTTTAATTTTTGGCTTTTGCACATATTTCAAAAAAAGCATTAGCATTAAAATGACAGTGTCAGAATGGAGGCTTAAATAATATGCCAGCAAACTGTGAAAGCAGACCAGGAAAACTTTGTATGAAAGATTGACCTAAATTTATCATGCACAAAATGCATAAAAGTGATTGCATAATGAATATGTTTCATAAGAAACAATATTTTGCTTCTCCCGTATCATTTTAAAAATGTAAATTATATTGTGCAAATAGAAGAGTGACCTAAATCCTGGTGAGTGTGCTGCTGGTATCCATTTTACAGTCATAATATTACAGTATGTTACATTAATATTGTAAGTAAAAAGCACCAGAGCCTGTTATCCTATATTGCACTTACATCTGCTTCAGCCCTTTGTCATTGCTATGGGCTGAATAAGCAGAAGCCTTATTAGACAGTAATGCATTATGGTCTGTATAACAAGTATCAAGTGACTTCAGCATTGAATGCAGAGAATATAGCCTTAAGAGAAAGAGAGACATTTTTTTGTCCCCATCATGGCAAGACTTAAATGTAGACCTATAGTACTTTTAGTTTTTTTTGCATTACAGTTATTTGCATTAAATTATACTGTATATCCCCTTCATTGTAGGGGTGACTGCTTGAATTCAGTTTGCATGAAAACATCTGCTTGGTGCACAGATATTTTAGGTTAATATGGACTGCACAATTATTACTTCATGAGAGGGAACAATTATTTGTTAAAAAGGATAACATATTTTAAGTAGAATATATAATAGACAATATAACCAAGCAATCCAATATACTGTAGTCCAAATTATGATTTTTTTTTTTTTTTTTTTTTTTTTGGTCTCTCTTCATTACCCAAGTAAACTAAACATTTTAAATCCTTATGGCTAAGAGGGCAGATGCTATTGTGTTCATCTTGTTTATGACAAATAAGTTCACAAATGCTCATGTAGAGTGATTACTAAATGCACATTCAATGAGTTTTTTTCTGGCACAATTCTATTATTTGCACCATATGTAAGATTGTATATAATAAAGTAATGGCTGGCCTTAAACTGTAATGTTGTAAAATTAATGTTCATTAAGTTTGTGAGCACTAACTTAAATATATTTATGTAAATTTTTTATACATGCATTCCGATAAGTACTTGGATATGACTGTAGCAAGATAATCCTTTTCATTTATCCTTACTGTATTAGAATTTATACATTAGGGTTTGTCAAATCCTTTTTCCTATCAGTGTGGTGTAGTGAAATGGAACATCCTCTGATTATAGTTATTTCATATTTCTTTTGGTTAATGGAAATGTTTGTTGATACCCTTCTAAGTACAAGGTTGTATGAACATTTTATTGCACTTTATTCAGGGTTAAATTTAAGACAAATTTGTGTGCCTTTTAAGGTATATTTCTACTTCTTGATTGAATGATACTTGATCTTTTTATTATTAATATTTCTTTGTTACCATTTTTATGTACCTTTTGGCCCTCAGATGTTTATTTTATTATTTGGTTTTGTGTTACTTTCCCCTTAGTAGTCTTAGCATGAATATCTGAGACACTTGGTGATTTAAAAACAAAAAAATGCAATGAGAGAATGAGGATGAGAGAACAATTTGGTTAAATGGATAATAAACTTTATATGTTAAATTGTTGCATTGTATAATCAAAATTATTTTATGTGGAAAACAAATGCGGAAACATCAAGGTTATAACCACTATGCAGATCTTATTATTGCAATTTTTTTATATTTTAAGTATATATAATTATGTGAAAATTGCCTACTCCAGAAAAGCACTTTTTCATTAGCAATTAATGTATAGTATGTGCAAATAATTCTTTATTCTCACCACTGAAAAGCACATGAAATGAGGCAGTTTTGCATTAGCTCGATCAAATATTTAGGAAGTATTCTTTGGAGACCTGTTGTTTTGAGATTTGTTTTTATACTGTAGAAGATGTTATGTGCTTGTGTATGTTTTTGTTTTTTTTTTTACTACAATATAATGAACATGAATGAATTAATGATCTTTTTAAATTCAAGACTGTTGCTGTTTGGCCATTGTTAAAAACATGTCATGGTCTCCCATTATTTAGCCCCTTGGTTTCATTTAAGCATACTTTTAAAAAAAAAAAAAAAAAAAAAAAAAAAGGGAGAACAAGTATACTATTATTGAACAATTTTTCCCAATATGATTGAAAAATATAAAATTAAATATTGCTTTTTTTTGCAGAATACTGACCCTATTTAAGAAGGAAATAAATGTTTTGGTTAATTTTAAAAAAGAAAGAATTTTTTTTTTATTGTGATGTTGTTAAACTACAGCCTCCCAGATGCCTTCCTTTTTTGAAGGTAAATACAAAAGATTGATTCTGCTAGCAAATAGTAATTCTGGCATGGTTTTATAATATCTGTGACACTGATACTAGAAAATATGGTGGTTTTGTGGAGCTCTTGTAGTAAAATAATGAGGTCAGACAAATAATGCAAATATGCCTAATAAAGCTTATGTTCAATCATCGCCACACTGCCTTTACTTCAGAAAGTTGACGTTATCCCTTGTTGTTTTTCTTGCACTGGCTGCTATCTCAAGTTAAAATTCTGATCATCATTTTGGATTATGCACCGTTTGAGTGTAAAATATGTGTTTTTATGTTTGTGTGTGTTTGTGCATTAAGCCCACAACTTTAGCCCCTGGTTCTGAGCTGGGTACATTGCTCCCAATTGTAGGTTAGAATTCTGTTCCAAGTGGCAGGCACCTTTCTACCTCTGCCCTCACCAGCACAGATTACCCCTTTGATTTCATTGCTTAAATTCAACTGGATGACTGAAAATTATTTCTAGCTTAACAGTGTGGAGAGTATTACAATTATGTTTTTCATGGTGTTAAAGTAGGCATTTATACATTATTTTGAAATGAGAAAACCTGGTACAGAATTACAAATGTTGCCTTTATAATATAAGCTGATTTACATCTACCTTGAGAAACTCTGGTGGTTTCACATTCCAACTCTTGCACACTAAAGTGCCTTAAAATATAAAATGATACTGCCTATCTCCAGCTAGGACTTTGGAAAATATCAGATTTATTTAACTTGCATCGTGATTGCTTCATGTGAAGGTCAACTATATAAAGATCTGATGACTTCATATATTCAGAAAGAGCTCGCCATGTCAGTATTCCCATTTCAAGATGCCTCCTTTGATTATAATAAATACTGCTACTATACACCCTCAATTTCCAGTCATTCAGAAAAACCTATCCAGTACCAGGTACAACTCCCTTTTGACTCTAGAATAGCCCTTTGAGTCACAAATTCAACAAAGTGCCTCAGATATTCCTTAACATTACTTTTCCATTCTGTTCCTGTAGGTTTTTCATTCACATGTGTCGTGAACCTCTCATTCCAGCTTGACCCTATGGTACTCTATTGGATTGAGATTAGCGTATTGTTCAGGTAATTGGAAATGTAAGTCATGTTCATGTCCCATGTTCATGAATCAACCTGAAATGATGCGTGCTTTGTGACATTGTCTCACAAGGAAGCATCCAAGGGTACCCAATAAAGGGATGCACATGGCCTCTAGCTGTGATTAGTTTCACTGTGGCATTTAAATGATGCTCAACTGGTGTTGATGCCAAAGCCTGAGTTTAGAGCCATTTTGCAGGACTTCTTCCTGTGCCATCAACTTTGACACAAATTTGAAGTGCATTGTTTACCAGCCAAAACAACACTCTTCTTGTGGTGTCTTGAAGAGCTGAAAGTGATGGAACAGGTATTTGGAGCTGACAGATTAGGTCATCACTCATTTTGATGACACCACCACTCAAAAGCAAACCTAGGGTATGTCTCAACATGGGAGACTTGAACTAAGCAATTAGATTTCCAGATTGCCCATACCGAGTCTTTGAAAGCCATGCTAGCGGAATCATGCCACTCTAACACTATGGATAATAGCAGATGGAAGAGTTCTCACCACCAACTACTTTCATGTTGTGTAGGTCTAATATTTGAAGGGAGCAGAAAGAAACATGGCAGGAGTTGCTGTGCCATAAATACCTCAAGTGAAGCATTTGACTCGACCCCGAAAGGAGAGTCATCAAAGTTAGCCCCCTTTGAACAGTCTTCTGCTGTTCATAGGATCACATCAGTTATACTCAAGAATAAAGCTTACCATCCAAGAACAGAGGAGGACTTGCCATTGTAGTAGATGTCATAAAATAACCTTGCTTTTCTTGTAGCAGCCGCTACAAAAAATCAAGTGGATTCATCATCATTAAGAGCAAAATTCTAAAAGGTGCATGGCCTCCTGTACCAGTGCATTTTGATCCACATAAGATTTCGACACACACATTCTTTCTAAGCATCCTCAAGTCTATGGTGCACAAACTGTTTACTGCACTTAGACTACTAAGAAAGATGGTTCCAGTTCTGTAGTACGCTTCGTCTATCATCTGCCACCTGGGTAAAAGCATAAACACACTGCCCAGGAGAACAGCTTTATAAAAAGTTAGGGGCATGCTGTGGTACCCCGTGTTACAAAGAAAATTAAAAAGCACCTGGCCCTGATGTAAAGTGAAAGTAGGTTGGCACTTAACTTGTGCACTGGTTTGATTGTGAAAAGGGTGAGCGTTAATTAGCAGGAGGTAGTTAAAGCACCAGGTTAGCACTAGATACAAGAAATCATAGATTGAACCTTAAGTGGCAGGAGAGCTTTGTGGAGAAAAGAAAGAGTGTTAAGTGACAGGAGAACAAGGACAGAGCAGTAAGGAACGTTCTGTGTTGAACAGAGGAGCTGTCAGCAGCAGGAGAGCAATGGACGAAAGAGTTCTGGAATCTAAGGAAAGCTGTCAGGAGATGGCCACGTCTGCTGAGCATTTTTAAAGTAGTAGTGAGGATGTGATAACTTTCAGAACGGTCCAGCCCTGGGAGGAAAGTGTTTTGAGCTTAGCTGCATGCAAAGCCGGAGAATCTGTGCTATGGGTGAGTCTGGAGCAACAGTGGCTGTGTGGCAAGTTTGCTGAGGTGTTTTCTGAGATCCAGAGGTTGATGGGTCCAAGAGTGTGATTATTCAAACTGTGTGCACGAGGCAGTTTACCAGGGTGCATGTCTGGTGTGTTCCTGAAGAAGTACTGAACTTACATGTTCAGTGGGTTCTCTGTTTTGTGAGGCTCTCTGGAGAAATGCTTGCATGGTTTGACTGTTCAATTAAATCACTCTGTAGGTTTTAACTTTATTTAAGATTTTAATTTGCTCTGACATCTTCCTTAAACATATTTGTTTACACATAAATAAATCTGCCCATTTACACTGTTTTGTGTTAAGAAAACTGTTGTGTCCCAGAGCGATTTGCCTAGTCCATCCTTGGTAGTTACTTTCAGTGTTCCAGAAGATGGAAGATGCCCATGGCTGTGGGCAGCAGGGCATCATACATACAGGTACACACTTGCAGCTAGGACTACAAAACTTAAAGAAACTGAAACATTAGGAGCGAAACTAGTGTAACACTCAAAAAAAAAACTACTTGCGATAACTTGTGGAGTACAAGAATAAGAATCCTTCAAACTAGAGATGGTTTATTTAAGGTCATTTGACTAGCAAATTACCCAGTATTCTATGAAATAGAATTAGCAAGGAAGACATTTTTGAAGGATGTCTGCTTCAAGCACCTGATTTTGTGGTTTGCTGAAGACGTCTTTGTCATTCTATCTTGAGTGCTTTTCTGTACAATTCCAATTGTGTGTTTGAGTCAGCATCAGAAATAATTGGGGGGGGGGGGGGAGCAAACATGGCCCCAAAGCAAGCAATTTTGTCTCAGAAAATGCTGACAGAGTGACATCGACAAGCAGATTGGAGCAGCGCCAACTGTTCTGCCTGACCAGTACTAGTCCCCGGTGTTGAAGTGGGAGTCAAATATAAAAACCAGTCAATCTATACTTGACCTTGCCTTTGGTCATGAGCTCTGTAGGTAATAAGATCAAAAGTACAAGCATCAGAAATAAGGTTTCTTAGTAGGGTGGTTGGGCTGACACTGCATGATAGGGTGAGAGGCTCTGCAATGTAGGAGACCCTCAGAGGAGAGAAGCCAGTTGAGGTGGATTGGAAATGTATGGATTCCCCCTGAATCCTAGCTGGCTCTCCCTGGAGCTGCTTAAGGCACATCCCGCTGAATGGAAACCTTATGACGGACTCTGGACCTGCTGGAAGGATTATATCTTTTGGATGGCTTGTGAATGCCTGAAAATTTCCCAGGAAGATTTGTAATCCTAATCAGGAAAAGTGGTCAAGGAGATGAGATATTAATGTCACTAAAACTTGTTTCCTTCAATGTTAGCTTTTTAAAAAACTGTTTCTCACTCTTTGGCTGCATGATGGTTCTTATTTATAAAGTGCACTGCTTTGTTGGCTGAGTGACCACTGACTATTAAACAGGTCAGTCTACCAGTCACTGGTGTGAAAAAGCTTTCTGAATTTCCCTCACGGTAGTGCCAGTGAAAAACATCGAAAACCTAAAAAATATGCAATACCAACTGACCAAGCAGCACATGGAAATGGTTAATGTCTGATGATGGTTTATGAATGAATTTGTTGAAGTTGCTAACAGTCTGGCTAATTATCAAAAATATTGCATAAGTACTGTTGGTTGGAAATTTGCAGTAGTGGATCTAAAAGTGTGGTCCCTAAGGGTTTGCAATGTGACTTTTTAAAGTGCTCAGCTATATTGGTCTGCTATATAGACATTTATTTATAACTGCCAGGCTGCTGTGCAACATCTGCACTGTAACATGAACAGAGATCCATGAGGAACAGTAATACTACCGTGGCACACATCATTTGAATCTCTTGTGAACAGTTGTTAGTTTTGAAATGCGTGGGCACATGGAGAAAGGGTTCATGAACAAATGAATATTTTTAATTAATGAAAGGAAAACTGTATGCCTTCTTTTGCTTATTTTCACTTGTAGCTGCATTTCTCAAACCATAACTCTTTTAGTAAGCTGTACGCTGATAAAGTTACCAGTATTATAGGTATATGTTTTGCCATATACTATAGTAAGGGTCCTGAAATTGAAAAACTGTGGATAGCTATTTAAAACTATAGCACAATTTCTACTTTTTCTTCAAATGTAAATTTTACATTTTCATCTTTTTTTTTTTTTTAATGTAGACTAAAACAAAAAAGGACAGCTAATTAAACAATGAGATCAATTAGAAGTAAAATGATTGTAAAAGTGACTGGAACAAAAGCCTGCAGTCCAAGTGGGCCCCCAGGACTGAAACCTGGTTGCTTTCACCACCATTTGTGCTATTCATGAAGTTGTGGGTACAGAGGAATATTTCAAATGAAACGGAAGAGAAAACGAAGGGCCGACAGTTACTAGGCTGCCTGTTGCTATCCCACCTTCATGGCTGAAGGGTTTTTATGGATCAATGGCTGAAATCCAGGGATTTGAAATGCAAATCCAGTATCAATGGATTAGTGTGTGTGTTTTTTTTTCACCCGCACATAAATACTTTTAGCAAAATAAATGTGGTACTTGTGCGGTGAAATTCAGCTAACAAGTAACTTTTGGCTCTGATGGTCTGCTGTATGTTTGACCTTTGCAAACTGGTACCTGGCCTGAACTCCTTTAAACACCACTGACTTCTGAGAAACAGTTTTTTTTTTTATTGTAATTATTTGCTTATGCTTTGATTTCATTTCGTAAAAATGAATGGAAAGTGAATCTATACACTGCTTAATTTGAATTTTTTCTGATATTGATGAGACTGATCCATTTTCCTATTTTAATAAAGTGAAATGTTATTTTCTGTATTTTGCAAAATGTCCCATTTGTTTATAAAATGCTCCTAGATTTCAGTCAGTGGGGGCCTTCCTTTTTTCCTGAAGAGAAATATTAACAATGATCTATTATTTAATAACAGAAATTAGTTTTTTCATGTAGGAGCTTTGGAAAAAAAAGTCATGGTGTGAAACTGCGTAGCCATTGCTGTATAAATTAGCAGAAAAGGACAGTCTTAGAGACATTGCTGTATTTAATTGTGCTGGAAGAAGAACTCAAAACTCCAAGAACCATCATAGCAGGGAGGTGACAGGCTGGCCATGCTTAGAGGGCACTCCACACAGCCACATTGCATCTTTGGATCCGAGTTCTTCACCGAGTGGTGACACTTGTCCATTTTTTAATGGCTGCATAGTTTCATGTCGCCATTTTTTTTTCCCCGAAAGGTCCCACATGAATGAGTCCTTCAGGTTAATGAAGGATCACAAATTGTGAGTGCTGCTGTTTAACCTGCTCATTCCGTAAGGTGGAGCTGCATGTCACATTGATGTTCTCATAGTCACTTAGACCTACTTTTTCACTTAAGTTTTATGAGTGTGTTATGCTTAATCTAAAGATACAGCTATATTTTATAGTAAAATAAGTAGAAGATATTCTTTATAATTCTATTTGAAGGAGTGAGATATTCTCATAGGCTTTGTTCAGTTCATTCAAAGCGGCTCATCTGTTTTGGGCTTCTCTGTTTGCAGCAAACAGTTAAATAACTGGAGTCACACCATCGTGGCTGTGGGTTCATGTATTATCACTGATTCTCTGCCTGGACTCTACTAGTGTGCATTTCTGTTGTCGTGGGCTGATGCTTACATTCAAAGGAGCCGTGTCCATGCCACTGTGACTACCCTTATTCACTGTTAGAACAATATATAAAGATTGGGCCAATGAGAACATTGATTTTTGTCATATAGAAAATAAGGAACAATAAGTCACTTTCTTTTGATAAACTTTTTTCTTTTCCATTTCTATCCAAATATGTAAGCTAAAGAGATCCTTCATGATGAACACAGCGGTGTTGATGGGACCAATCGGCAGAAATGTACAGGGCCTTCAGGAAAGATGCAGACCCCTACACTTTTTTTTTTTTTCTTCTCAGAGTTTTCCCTGAGACACTCCTTTGTTGTCTTTGCTTTGTACTGGGTTCATTGTCCTGTTGGATGTGAGCCTTCGGCCCACTCCAAGGTCCGGAGCAGGCTATTTGCTATGGATATCTCTGCACTTGGTCTGTTCAGCTTTCCCTAAACCTGGTCTAGTCTCCCAGTTCCTCCTAGTGAAAAACGACCCCAGAGCATGATGCCAGCACCTCCATGTTTCACTGTTGTAAAGGTATTGAGCAGGTGATCAGTGGTGCCTGACAGGATGTTCATCTTGGTTTTATCAGACCAGAGATTCTCACAGTCTGAGAGTCCTTTAGGTGCCTTTTTACAAACTTCAAGTGGCCACTGTCATAAGCCCAGATCTGTCAACAATGGTGTACCTAGTACATTGCATCCCCTCCCCACGCCCAATATTAAGGAAAAGGACTATAAAGACTTTGATAAAAAGTTTATTAACATGTAGGTATAATTACTTAGGGTATTAAATCTCAGTCCTGACTCCCTCAAGTTGTTCAAGAAGCATGTCAAAGACTCTTATTTAGTGAATTTTGTAAATCTGGGAATTGTAACTTACTTATACAGTAATCCCTCCTCGATCGCGGGGGTTGCGTTCCAAAACCCCCCGCGATAGGTGAAAATCCGCGAAGTAGAAAACATGTTTGTATTGTTATTTTTATATATTTTAAGCCCTTATAATCTCTCCCACACTGTTAACATTATTAGAGCCCTCTAGACATGAAATAACACCCTTTAGTCAAAAGTTTAAACTGTGCTCCATGACAAGACAGAGATGACAGTTCTTTGTCACAAAAGAATGCAAACATATCTTCCTCTTCAAAGGAATGCCTGTCAGGAGCAGAGAATGTCAGAGAGAGAGAGAAAAGCAAACAATCAAAAAATCAATACGTGCTGTTGGGTTTTTAAGTATGCGCACCGCAATAAAGTGGCGCAAAGAAGGGAGCAATGTGAAGGTAGCCTTTCAGCATTTTTTACAGGAGAGTCCGTATCCTCTAGGCAAACAGCCTCTGTGCAAACAGCCCCTCTGCTCACACTCCATCCGTCAGGCGCAGAGAATGTCAGAGAGAGTGAGAGAGACAGAGACAAGCAAACAATCAAGCACCGCGTGGGAAGCATATCGTATATCATTGAGGAGTTTTAGTTAATATGTAATACATGCTCTGATTGGGTAGCTTCTAAGCCATCCGCCAATAGCGTCCCTTGTATGAAATCAACTGGGCAAACAAACTGAGGAAGCATGTACCATAAATTAAAAGACCCATTGTCCGCAGAAATCCGTGATATATATTTAGATATGCTTACATTTAAAATCTGCGATGGAGTGAAGCTGCAAAAGTCGAAGTGCGATATATCGAGGGATCACTGTATTCTGTTCTGAGTGCTTCATTTGTAGAAATCAATTCTGCACTCTTGTCCGGTGACATTTGTTTCCCAGACTGATGTTACTTGATGATGTTGACCCCTTTTGTAAGTCGCTTTAGATAAATATGTCTGCTAAGTAAATAAATCTAACTGTTAATTGAAATAAGTTTTTGTATGTCAAATGTTTAACTTTTTAGTTTTTGTAAACACATTATTTTCAGAAACATGAACAGATGACTTAAAATTAAAGCACTGGGTAAAATATTTGCAGGTTATTTATTTAATTGAATGGACTTTTAATTACTGTTGAGTGGGCACCTCATGAGACGTAGTTGCTTTGTTTTATTTGCTATTTTCATTAATGTGTATGGTAATATTAATGACAGAAAGTTGAATTGTTATTACATCAAGTCAATTTAGTATTTTCTATTCTATTTTCACATGGTATAATTTACAATTTATAAAAGTAACTATAGTATCTCACAAAATTTAGAAAATCTGTGTTAATTATATTCTCATGTTCAAGTCCACAACTGATAACCTGAATATCAAAATCAAAATGGTTCTCATAAATGCCTGTCATCTAGGAAAACTAATTCCACAGTCACAATAGAAGTTTTTTTTCTTTCTGGGCCATTCCATGTCAAATCAACCAATGGCCCATGCACTTCGGACTCGGAAAATTCTAGAAAAATAACCAGGTGTACCCATGTTAGTCAGGAGACATCTTGTAATTTTATTTGATGTAAGATAATGCTTTTCAAGATACAGCCAGTTTGCCGAGGGGACGGAGTGTTGATTTTATGCAGCCTCATTTATTCATCAAATTTCACAAGTCAATAGCTCAAGAACTAAGCTACAGAGCAAGCTCAGACTTTGCACACTGATACAATAATTGGTATAGTATGTGATGAAATTAAAGCATTTGGTCAAGATGACCCTGCATGGTCATATGCTTGAAATTGAGAAAAAAATAATTTGAGGTTTTGACTTGGCTATGTTTAGGCCTTAGAAACACATATTTGTAACCAAAACAGATGTTTGATTTTTTTTCCTTATTCAGATAATTATATAGGCTTTCTGAAAAAAGAATAATCAGAAAAGTAACGAATATCAGGGTTTGAACAGTAGACTTCTCAAATCCAAAAAATAATTTTGGATTTCATTTTTAGAGCACCCTAATGTCATGTGGGAATGAGCAGATAATTTTTAAAAATATTTTTCATTTATTCTACATTGTCCCTTCCTTCTCAAAACACAAACCTACTTAATGTTTATTTTCCATTCTAAACATAGGCTGAGTGTGCCATGTTTCAATAATAGTAATCATTGAGTTTTCAGTCAGTAAGTTATCAAAAATATCACACCTTTGTTCATATCAAATGATGATCTCCAATCTCATGTTGCTGAACAGAGATTGCCAAAATTTTGGCTCCATGGCCAAAAGAGTACCTGGTACTCGAAAATGCCACTGTTACACCTCTACAGAATATGACAAACTCGGAGTCAGCTGGGTGTCTGGTGAAGACAGTCAATTGACTGTTCACCACTGAAGCTTTAGCTGAGATCATGCCCTCGCATGATCACACTCCTGATGGGTCAGATGTGTCCCTCACATTAGACCAGTGTCCTATTGGAGGCTATGTTGGGTGCATGTATGATGAAAAATGTTGGATTGGTGTGATTTGTGACAAGAGTGAAGTGGAATTAGACATCATGATATGTTTCATGCATCTAAGCTATCCCTTTCCATTGGCCACCTAGATATATTTGTTGGGTGCCATTACAGTGTGTCATTGCACTGCTTAGGGCACCTTAGTTCAATGGAGGGCAGTACCATCTTGATCTCAAAGAGAAATATATTCTACACACTGCACTTCAATTGAAACAGAAATGAAATGGGTCACATTCCTGCTGCTGCAATACCAAGATGTTAACATTTCATTATAACTAGTATTGTAATTAATGATAAATCAAACAGCTGTTGTTCATGTGTTATGCTTAATGAGCCTTTGGTGATTCATTTTGGTTTTGTATTAACCCTATGCCCAAGTTAGTGATGAGGAACTTGATGATTATCATTACTGACAAATGGAGAATGTTTAGAAAGGAAAATAAAAGTTAAAGATTCACATAAGAAAAGTAAGACTTTTTTTTTGAGAAAGAAGGGACCATGTAGGATACAGTAAAAATAATCTGAAAAATGACTGGATATTCCCACAGTGCATTAAGCGGGTCTGAAAATCAGACACAATTATCTTTTTCACATTTGAGAGGTTTGCTGGTCAAACCCTGATGCAGTTTCTGTTTGTTTATAACCTTTTGAAAAGTCCTATGTAGGTATCCAGTCATGGAAAAATTTCAGCATTCTGTATCAGATAGAAGTATGCTTTCTGAAAGCCTAAACAAAACATGGCAAAGCCAAAGAGGCAATTTTTTCTATTTTTGAAGGATTGCTCTTACCAAGTGGTGTTATCTAGACCAAACATTTTGTTTCGTACTATACCTATAAAGTTACCAGCATGCAATGTTTGAGCCTGCTAGGTGATTTAGTTCTTGAGATATGCTGTTGTCAAATTGGTGAAAAAATAAAGCTTAGTCAAATTTGACACCCCTCTACCCTCACAAAATTGGCTGTATCATGGGAAGTATTGATCTTGCATCAAACTAATTTTACAATGTGTCTCCTGGATAACATGGGTACACTTTTTGAGATTGAAGTGTGTGGGGTTTCTGGAAAAATCCGTTGATTTGACATGGAATGGCTCTTCTAGATTTCTTTTTGGCAAGTTCCTTTAATAAGATTTTTTTTTTTTTTTCTCCTTCGTGTTCAATAGAGAGAACTGCCAAGCTTGATGGTCTCATTTGTGACTCACTTGATCTCAAATAGCTTTTTAATAAGAGTTTTCTGTTAATGAATTTTTACTAGAGACACATGGCCTATCTGTGCAGCCTTGTAGCGACTGCCTGACGTCTGAACATGTCACAGCGGGCTGAGCCCACCTTGTCTTATTTCCCGTATGTTTCTACGAAGCATGTTTACTGTACTGTTGACAGGCCATTGTAATTACAAAATCAGAGAATAAGTCACTTCAGTTAAACAATAAAGAGCACGTACTCGGCGCAGATACACAAACTGATTTGATCGAACCTTACGTGTGCTGTTTCAGTTTGTAGAAGCCACACATGCACATGAGCTTACACATATTGCAGTGTGCTGCAGCTCGGCTCGCTGGCCAGTTGCTTCTAGTGATACCCAGCTAACCTCCACCATTCTGAGAACTGGCCAACCAGTATGACCAATGACAGCAGCATTTAAAACTTGTAACAGGAGCCATCATTGGTCTAACATTTTCAGATTGTACACTTTTAAATCTCTGGACGCAGTCCTGCTCACACACGCTTGCTGTATGGATTGGTAAACCCAGAGTGACCTCTCTTACCACGGCCTTTCTCTCATGATTGCAGAGTTTGATCGGATCAGCAGCTCTAGGAAATGGGGTGCTTGTTCCAGACTTTTTCTATTTTAAGATTTGTGGAGACTACTGTACTCTTGGGAAACTTTGGTGCGGCAGTCTTTTTTTTTTTTTTTGGAGCCTTCCCCTGATTAGTTCCTTGGCACAATCCTGACTCTAAACTCCTCGGACAATTCCCCCTAACTCATGGCTTGGTTGTTACTCTGATTTGCATTGTTAGCTATAAAGCCTCCTATGGACCTGCATGGGCCTTTCCTAATCGTGTCCAATCAGTTGGATTGACCCCCGGGTGGACTCCAAACAAGTGCAGAAACATCTCAACATTGATCAGCAAGGATTTTAATTAAGTAAGCTATTCCCAGTTTATGTTGTTTTTTTGTGTTACAAACTGGATATGCTAAGTATTTACAGAATAAAGCAAGAGTTTATGTGAGTCTGATGGGTAAAAATTCATTCATTTTACTTTTAATATGTTCTTTTCTAATGTTCTGCTTATTAAAAGATTATTTCCTAATAGGCACACAGGTAGGGGGTTGATGGTGGAACACTAAAACTGCCCATTAGCATTGCCTGTTGTTTGTTTGCATTGGTGTTTGCACAGACCGTCATTAACTGTCAGTTGTCGAATGCCATTAAGAGAGCAAATGGCAAAGAAAAAGTGAATTAAAAAGAAAATGACAAAACTGAGTTAAGCAAAGAGGAAAAAAAATATTTCTTAAAAAATTCAATCTAACACTATTGTACTTTTCTGAATGCAAAATGAGAAGGAAAAGGATAGCCAAAGAAATACTAAAACTCAGTTGTGAAAAACCTGAATTTGAGAGCCAGTGCTTTAGTGCATGGCTGCCATGTAATCTGCCAGTGAAGACAATCCCACTGCAGCTCTCTGAGTAGAGGAAGGGGCTCTGCAAAATGGTTACATTGCCCATGTTTTTCCAGTGATAACGAGGGTCTACTTGCCTGCACTTGAAAGGTTACATTTATTTATTTTAATTTGGAGGAAATTTCAAAAACACCAAGAAATACCAGACCTTTCAAATGAACAGCCCAGAATCTCTAAAGTAAAAGCTTTTCAAAGAGAAGACAACAGACATGATGACGTCTGTCTCTGCTGAGGCTGCAGTTAAGCCAGTGTGGCCTGACCCCTGCTGGCCACACACAGAGTTGGCTCTTCATTTGTTTTTCTGCAGAATGGGACGAGTCGTTTAAAGATACATTTGTGTTTCTGTTACGAAACTAATTAGCTTCGAATACCAATTGCATTAATGGGGTCATCAATTACAAATTGATTAACATCCAGTTCATCAAACTGATTTTGAGGGCTCATTACCTATTGAGGGCTAGCATTACCAGTGCGCTGCTCAAGACCAGCAAGGATTAAACTTGGCAATATAAGGAGCTGGCAGTACAACGTTAGCTTAGAAAAAGAACATTTCAAATTAAGTGAACTGTTAACTATATATATATATATATATATATATATATATATATGCCTCTTTGTACAATATTACAGAAGTAAAAATACAATCCACAAAGGAACTGAAAACAAAACAACTAAAGTGGTTGGTGAAATTGTCAAAATAAAATGAGGAACATGTATTTAGTTTTCTGTTAAAAAAAAAAGCTTAAAAAATGTTCTGAAGCCTCGGCCACACGTTCTCGTCTCCTTTTAGTCCCAGTAGTCTCATTTGCCTCCTTCTCTGCACCAATCAAATCTCTTGCCTTATTCTTAGCACACCTAAATCACAGACAAAACAGGAATTCCTGCCCAGTTCCACTTTGACATTTGATATTCTACAGTAAATGCGTCACTTGCTGCTCATACGCATTTCATAAAAATCTTCAAGTCCTGCATTCATGTGCGTGGATGTGGGGAACATCCACACATGATACGCTACACCTACTATTGATAAGTGGATATTGAGTAAAATTTTTATTGTTCTTATTTTTCCTCTTTCATGATATGGTCTCCATTATTAATAGTGTAACAAGCACCGGGGTTCCTTTCCATCATGCCTCAGGTTCAGATGCTGCGTTTGTTTATTTTGTTCATAGTTTATGTCAACAGTGTTGATTATTTAGTTTCTTTGTCTCAATATGTATTCTGTTTTGTTTTGTGGGTGGTCCCTCAAGAGGTGGGACCCCCTGCCCATCATTGCAGTGGACTACCATCAGCTATATGAAGACTAAAGAGAAAAAGAAAACACACACACAGTCCCTTGCGGTTCATTGTAAATGCCCTGGTTCTACTGGGTTCTCGTCTGTTTTTGCTCTTTTGATATTCTTGTAATTTACTCAATGTGTGAGATCTTTTGCTCTGTCTTTTGACCACTCCTTGGATTTTCCATTACGACTTTGTTCACTTTTAGGATTGCTTTCTGTACCATTGTGCTCCTCTGAGCTTATTTTTTGTTAGGAGAGCTTTTTGTAAAAGTTAAATCTTCTTTTCTTTTAAAGATTCTTGGTTGCCCTTTGTGTGACTACCTGGGTTGGACAGATTTTCTCCACTGGTGTGCATTATGGGTATTTTTTGGGACTCTAGAGTTTAGGAACCCTTCTAGATCAGTTTTTCTTAAAATTTTTGACGTTGCAGTCCACTTTTCTGGTCATCAGAGTAGTGGCTGTCTCCTTGGTGGGTAGAGTGTTATAGTCTGAGCTTTTGAAGCACAGTCGTCAAATTGGCTAACCACCAAAATCCACTGCCTTTATAAATAGTAACAACTCGTGACCCACCAGCGGCACCCCATGACCCAGTGGTTGAGAAACTCAGTTTTGGATCATAACACACTGGCAATAAGTCATGGAAGATGGGGGTCACCAAACAGAATGAGCAGCACCTAAACAAATGGACACATTTATTGTTTTGTTATACAGCAGCAACTGCTTAACCCTTGTATGTCTAAGCAACTGTCCCTGTTCGGACCCTGACAAACACCTCCTAAAACAAAATGTACCTTGAACCCAGGGCATGACCCAACTGTCACCTGCACATTGGATTATCTCACTCTCACACCCTAGCACATTGGCCGATGTGTGGCAGACTCCTTGTGATCACTCCAGCATGTGGTGGTGGTTCTCCTGGCTCCATGCAGCCACAACAAATGTCCCTGAGCTCTCCACCAACATGTCCACTCCATTAGCTCCATCTACCCCCCAGTAGCTTCTTCCTCATAATAGTTCTTGTTTCTACTTCTTCTATTGGCCCACTTGTTAGTTGCAACACTCCTGTAGGAGTTTCCTGATCCCCTGCAAAGAGTCTTCTAGAAGATTGTGGAAAGGATTTCCGTTTCAGTCTGGAATAGTCACTTTAAATTCAGGTAGATTCAGGTCCCACCTTGTCAGTAAGTGCTGAACATTACCCCATTGATACTTGTTACACACAAGAGCCCAGCGAGTCACTCACACAGAGTATTTCTGAATCACACCGGAGAAACGCGTTTGCAGTGGCACAACTGATGACCCATTCCTGCTTTGCCCACCTACTGGAAATGGAGGAATAGTAGCGCCATTGCTCGCCCTCCTCCAAATCTGACCCAATATAAAATCCAGCAGCAGTGGACTTTGGTGTCATTCGATCATTTGAGCCGATAGGATTCAGACCAGTTACTCTTTGCTGTCTATTTGTGAGCAAATAAGCAAGAGTTTCCATGCTACTCAGTTTATTCGCTGGCAAAGGACACAGAGATGTAATTCCTCTTTCCCACGTGTACCAGTTTGTTAATTAGGGATCACTTGTGTAAGATCACGTTCATACTGGTGAATGAACAAGATTGTTTTTAAATGAGTATATTTACTCAGTGAGTTTAGTCATGACATGATTGTAGATCAAATGTATAAACCAGTCGCATGTTTATAGCCGTTCAGAATTTATAGCTGTTCTTCCCCTGGCAGGATGATTTACTTTGACAAAGGTGTCCTTTTCCGTGACCCTCAGCTCGTCCCTCTACTCTGTGCTCACTAGACTACTGGATATAAAACCCCTCTTGTTATCTTGTGATGTTGACAGCAAAGTCTTGGCTTACAGGAGACTCTCTGAGGGTACAGCCACAGACATCACTACAGGGTCAGTGATTCAGGGAGCGCTTTGTGCTGCTTCTTATGCCCCCAGTCCAGTACCAGCGTCTGTCCACATCATCCCACCTGAGCTATGCTCAAAAATGTCAAAAAGGACTAAGATGGGCAACACTATTCCATTGTTTCCCTATTTTGGCTCCTCCCCTTTCCCACCTAATATGCTCTTATCATATAAAATAATGTTCTTCAGACCCCTTTAGTGCCTATTCTCATTAAGAAAAGAATTCTTATTTCTGTCATGATATGTCACACTTGCTCCCATCTTGCCATGTAATGAGGTACAGAGTAGGGCTTAAGAGGACCTTCATATCTCGTCTTGATGTTATTTTGGACATTTTAGGAGAATAGACTGGACGAGCTTTTTGGGCTGAATGACCTTTTCTTATCGCAGTTTTTCTTATGTTTGCCCCCATTTTTCACTGACTGCCTGGAAGGGTAGCCCAAGCACCACAAAGCCAATTATAATAGATGGATAGAACTTTATTTGTGTCCTATAGGAAATTTGGCTTTTTACTGGAGCTCTTTAAATAAATTTATATGTTACATAAAGCAGTGGGGGGTGGTGTTGGGGATACTCCTGTAATAGTTCAGTCCAAAAACAATACCCACCCTCACTTGGTACCAAATAAAAGGACTATTTACACCTCTGGACTGACGATGGCACTTGGTGGGACTTCTAAATGTTTGTGGGGTGCCCGTCATTGCTCTAAAGTTTCACATAACTCCACTAGGACTGTTTGTTTCAAGATGTACCCTCAGCCGAATCTTTATAGATAACATGTAAAACACAGCTGTTAGAAAATGATAGAGACAAAGAAGGATAAGAAGGTAGAGTTGGCCCAATCTAACACTGACACAACAATTAATGCACTAAAAGGACATTTGATCAGAAGTGTCAGATACATTTTTACGGTCCCCATTATTTCTACATGGGTCCCCACTCCTTCCATCAGGATATAGCCTGTTTTCTCCTTAAAACGCCCCTCCTGTGGTGCACTTCAGTTTTCATTGCTTGCCCCAAATTTCCTTGTTAACTTTACACCACATCTTGAGCTGCTTTCGTGCCAATCATACCCAATTCCACTTTGTGGTCAGATATTACAGCGACTCGGGCATGGAGCTGTGGACCCCATCTGTCTAAATTATTTCACTGTTCAGAATAAATTCCAGTAACACATGATATGTTACTGGTGGGCCTCTGTAACATAACGCCACATGTTTGTAGGTCCTTTGATTCTGACTGCTACTTCTGTCTTATTCTGGGACCAACAATGGTGTCCTGCTCAACAATTACTTCACCTTTGACTTTCACATCTCGGCGACAGTGAAAGGTTTGTCCTTCCACATACGAGTTATGTCTATTTCATGTCCAGAAGATCTGTCTAATTGTCTGCTGAAGGGACATCGACAACCATCTCTCCCCCATGTTCTTCTGGCAAGTAGTTTTGGTAATTGCCATGAGGGTTCTGCTTTCATCATGGCTGCTCAACCCCTCATCCAGTGTATCCATGGTGACATCTTGATTCTTACTTGTTCTCCTTACCCCACACAAACATGTCATTGTTCAAACTGCACCTTCTGGATGTCCAAGCGTCTCATGATTACACTCTCAGAAATCTGTTTGCCCCACAGCAGGCAGTGCCCCCCGAGACCCGGCTTATGGTTACCCTTTGCGATATGGCAACGTCTTTGGTGACCCCAGGTGTCTCTACATACCTGACCCTTTGTACCATACTTATTTAAAAGGTTACAAGGCCAAGCATCCCAAAATGCTCCTGGGTTGTTTTTACTTGCAAAGAAGCAGATTTGTCTTCATAGTTCCCTGCTGAGGTTCTTTGTCTCCATCTTGTTGGTTGATGGTGGTGGTAGTGTACATAAAATGATATCTTGTTAGTTTCTCATGAGAACGTCTTCATTCTGAAGCTCCCTGAAAACCCACTTCCTCTTAACTTGTGCTAGCTTTCGTTTAAAAAAAAATGTAAACATGATGTTTTCAGTTTTGAAATTATGAATTAGTCTTTCCACCAGCAATTTTATTCTATGTTCACCCATCTGTCGTCATTAAGGCAGATGTTTATTTTCGTAACCCATCTTGTCCTCCCTCGTGTGGTAAAGACATCAATTTGTAATTTAGGTTACGAAGTCTCCGGTCCACATCGGCTTGTCCTCTTTGTTCTGTTTAGGTTGCAGGGTCTCACTACTTGGGTGTCTGATCAGAATGCCAAGCAGGTTGCCCACCTGTTCGAGATGCATGCTGATCTCAAAGACAGAAAACAGTTATATATATATATGAGAAAATGGCATAAAAATTTAAAATGATCTTGGGCCATATTTGCATTCTGTGTGTTCAGTAAGGCGTATCTTTGAGTTGCTTAGCACCCCTAAGATGAAGCTCATCTTTGCATCTTTTTTACTCCCTGTCATGGGAGCAGATGGTAGGTGGGCTTATGGTTTACATAACTCTGTACTAATGAAGTGCTTTACTGATAGAGGATGGAGGATGGAGGGAGTATGCTATGGCTTAGACTGGGACATACAGTATGGAGCTAAATGCAGCTTTGTCCGTCACTGGGAAACACGACAGTGGAGCTTATACTGATGGAGTATGGGGAGTGTTTGTTAAGGTGGATGGTGTAGGTGCGGGTAGAATTGAGGATACTTTGCAAGCAAAGGGGTAATAAAATGGCATTGTTTAAATTTTTAATGAATACACAGTTGGCTGGCAAAATTTGGATATGTCACATCTGCTCCCAACTCACTATGGTGGGTGGTGATCGCGCACCTCTTCATTGGCTGTGAGTTGCCAAACACTGACAGAAGAATAGCATTCTGTTGTATTTACAGCCCTGCTGAGCCCATTTTGAAAGTTTAACAACTACAGTTTTTCTCAGCCTTTGTAAAGATGATTCAGCTTTTCTGTATTCCCTCCGTACTTTGGTTTTATCAGTCCTGCCTGTCTGCTACATTGGGTTCCTCTTGTCGACACAATTCTGAGATTCCTTCAGAAGCTGAAGCTCATCCAATAATATCTAGTGGCTTCATTAGTTCCAAGACCACTAAAAGCTTAATAAGGAGACCTTCTTCTACAGCAGCGTGCTCGAATGTAAGCCTAATGAGGAGCCATCTTTGTAAAAATGACAGAGCAGAATTGTAAGGAGTTCAGTTACGGAGGTGTGGGGGAACTATGGATGACTTCATTTCAACCCGCCAATGGGTCGTGAATTGTTACTATTAATAAAGGTAGCGGGCCAATCTTTGGGTTGCTGCTCTGATGATCGTGCTGGAAATATCAAGGAGACACTGGCTCATATGTCCCTGCTTGAATATGCTCGTTGTTATTACTATGGGACGTTCACCTTTTTGTATTTAACCACTCCAAAGTTGCTTGGGCCTTTCACCCAAGGTTCTGGTTTTTAGTCATCTTAAGGAGGTTCTCTTGCAATATTTGCTTGCACTTCCCACCATCTACTCTAACCAGATGCCCAGTCCTTGATGATGAAAGGCAGCCCCCACAGCATAATCCTACCACTGTCATACTTCACTGCAGGTCTGGTGTTGTCAAGGCCATGTTATGGTTTCACTACATGTCGCTCTTTAAACTTTGGTCTAAAAGCTCTGTCTTGGTCTCACCTGACCACAAAACCTTTCCACCAATCCCAGTGGGTCACTCTCACGTTTTTTTGTCAAACTGTAGACATACTTTTGCAGTAATGGCTACTTTTGTGACACCATCTCATAGAAGCCATGGTTACACAGAGCTCTTGATATGGTCGACTGGCGCACCTTTCCTGCAGTCTCAGCCACTGACCTCGACAGCTCCTTCACAGTGGCTTTTGGCCTCTTTGTGGCTCCTCAAAGTCTTTCTGTTGGCACGGACAGCTCTGAGGGACGATCCTTTTTAGGCAGCGTCTGGGTGGTCTGACGTATCTTCCACTTCCTGATAACTGAATCAGCACTGCCCACTGAGACATCCAAACATTCGGATATTTTTTTGTACTTTTTTCCGAAGTTGTGGATTGGTTTTATTTTACTTCTAACATGTTTGCAATGCCCTTTATGTTCTCCGAAGTCCTTCACATTCTCCATTCCATTAATGATCCTTAAACTGTGGGGTTTTTAATCCCGAGAATGTGGCTGTTATTGGAATGACTCACTAGTGGAGGCCAATCGTAAGGAAGTCGTGTTCTCGTTAGGTCACTGCTGTGTTCATACTAGTATCGGGCGCTTATGCAAACGGCATATTTCATTTTTCTTTCTTCGGATTCTTTTATAAACATTAAACAGTTATATATGAAAAAAATATTTTTGAGTTTCAATGATAAAAAATATCACAAGAAACACAATTTTAGCTTAGGATTTGTAATTCAATAAAATTAGGGAATCAACTGGGGGGGGGGGGGAGACTTTTGCAAAGCATTTTATTGCAACTAAAACATTATACTGTATTAAAAACTTTCCTCACGTCAAATCTTGCTTGGAAATGCAGTATCTGTGAACTAAATATGTATTTTTTTTTTTTGCTTATTCTACGGTAAAAATATATTGTTTTTCTTTAACTGCAGATCTTCCTCATCACTCCTCTCCCAGAAGTGAGCTGCGTCTTTCTTGGCTTTAGACAAACCGTTGCAAACTCAGCCGCTGTAACCCAATATTGTAGGTCAGCATTTTGTTTCTTGCAGGTCCTGGTGAGGAGACGACGGAGTTTCTGACTTCAGCCTCCTTTTAGCAAGTAAATTGTATGCTTGATTGGATTTCAATCAGAGGATTGAGTTGGCCCCTTGAAGATTTTCCACTTTTTCTTGTACTGTAATTATCTGTCCATAGTGCTGGACATTTTCCTTGGGTCGGTTTCTTATTACACGATGAAGCAGCCGTTTTCCTATACAGAGGCTAGCAAGACTAGCATCTGTACCTTTCGTGGTTTTTCCTTTCCTGCAAGTCTTTAGCTCCTGAGGTAGCCCAGCATGCACAAGCTGACGCCGTCTCCTCCATTTTCTATTTGTCGTCATTTTTGCTCCTGACCTCTGCTGACTCATTTAGTTATTTCTATGTTTCTAGTCTTTATTTTCTATTTTAGTACAGATAAAAGATTTTAGCTTTTTGATGCGGCCTTTATAATGTAGCTACTTAAAGGAATAGTCCACCCCAAATTTATGTGTTTTTTTGTTTTTTCAATATTATCCCATGTAGTTTATAGTGATGGCTGAGAAAAAATGTACATAAGTTTTATTTGAGGAAGTGCACAACAAAAATTCTGATTGAACAGGACCCAATGGTGACCAACACAGAGGTGAAAGAGACAACAAATTCTCATATGACGTGTTGCATAATCTACACCTGTTATCCATTTGTATGCTCAAAATGAATTATTTGCTAAAATATTATGAATATATCCAGAAAATGTAAGTGTGCAAGATAAGCTGGAAAGGCGTATTCCCATAATGCTGTGCTTTTAAACTGAAGACAGGATTCCTGACCAGTGCATGAGGAAGAAAGGCGGATCTTCAATTCATAAGCATGGCATTATGGGAAAGCATTTTTCCTGTTTATCTTGTATACTGAGCTTTCTAGGAGTAAGTATTAATAATATTTCAGCAAAAAATAAATGCATTTTGCACATTTTGAGCATACAAATGGATAATAGACGATAGATTATGCAAAACAAGTTACTTGAAAATTTTGTTTCTTTTTTCTGTGGATTCTTTTCTCCTTGTTTGCCGTTGTCGAGAAATGGTCAGTATTGGGTCCTGTTCAATCAGAATTTTTGTTCTTTACTTTCTCCACTAAAATATGAGATTTTTTTTCTTGGCTGTCACTACAAACTACATGTAATAAGTAACATAAAAAAGTAAAAAGATCAGTTTTGGGGTTTTGGGGGAGTACAGTAATCCCTCGCTATATCTCGCTTCGACTTTCGCGGCTTCACTCTATCGTGGATTTTATATGATAGCATAACTAAATATATAACGCAGATTTTTCGCTGTTTCGCGGGTTCTGCGGACAATGTGTCTTTTTACTTCCTGTACATGCTTCCTCAGTTGGTTTGCCCAGTTGATTTCATACAAGGGACGCTATTGGCGGATGGCTGAGAAGCTAACCAATCAGAGCAC
>JANRMT010028174.1:84901459-84914841 GCA_026402145.1 Polypterus bichir lapradei
CTCACCAGACCCTGACACACACAAGGTGGCGTTTAGGCTTTCTAAAACTTATTGTGATATAAAAAAAATCTGATATTACTAGAATATTACACCTTAATTTATTTATTTGGAACAATCACACTATTCTGTGAAAACGGTATAATACACCTTAGCATTTTTTTAAATTGTACTGAAATATTTTAATACAATTATGCATGCTGTCAGCTACCACAAGTTGTCCATTTGGCAACAGAGCAAGGCCTCTGGGGCTACTCAGCCCCTGAGTTATCAATGGTCGACCTTTTCCTTGCGGAGGATAAATCAGGACCGTGTGTTCCTTACTCCAGTCTGCCACCAGAACGTTACCTTCCATATCTATGCACACACCCCAAGGACAAGACAGCACAGGTCCAAAATTTGCATTGAGGCCCAGGACCCTGATGGTATTCCAGTCAGGTCCCAGCACTTTGACACAGGCCCCACCTTCATCCTCTTTGCCCCTTTCTGTCACAGCTATTAGTCCTGAGGTCAGATTGCTACCTACTAGGTAAGGCTTATTGAAACCAGGGACTACAGTACGGTCCAGCCTGCGCCCTGTACACGTTTCTAGCTGAAGAGCAGTTAGAGTACCACGTCGCATGTCAGCTACTATAAAATCATCATGATAATTGACAGCAACTCCCCTTGGGGCATCCAAGTCATCACGTCCTCCTCCAAAGGCCTGAAGAAGGCGGCCGTGCCTGTTAAATATCAGTAGCGTTCGCTCTGCTGCACAGCTTAGGGCGACCAGACCTTTTCTGTTAACAGCAACATCAAAATAATTCCGGTAGTTGCGGTCACGGTTAGGCAATGCTTCATTCTTCTGGACTGTTATCTGCTGGAGGACATTACCTCGTGCGTCTGCCACCTGTACTCGTGAATTACCACAGTCGACTAGGTAAAGCTGTCCTTGTGATGTTGCATGCAGCCCACTTGGAAGACTCAGCTCAGCACGACCTGAACCGAGTTTTCCAAACTGCATAATCAAAACTCCTTGGTCTTCCATATTTCTTTTGCCAGTTTCCTCCTTTATGTCCTTCTCCACATGTGCACTTGTGTCCTTTGTTTTTGTTCTTGACAACCATGGCTTTCCCCTGACTGCCGGTGATGCACGGATCTTCACAGATCCATTTTCACATTTTGGCTGAATTTCAATTGCTGACATGGAGACTGATCTGGAAAAAGATCGATGAGGGCTTCGGAAAACATGACAGCTGCTTTTAAACGGCGGTCGAGATGAACGCTTATCTGACAGTTCACCCTGAGAAGTGTGCACATTCAGTCTTTGACCTGACACATGCTTCTTGGTGAACTTCCTCACAGCTAAATCTACTTTGCATCCTCTTTTCACTTCCTTCCCACTTTCTTTCCTCCTTTGTTCATGATCTCTGGTCTCTATTAGAGGTGGACCTCTTCTAGAAAGGTCAACTGTTGATTTGGACAGACGATGTCCCATTACTGCGTGACATGAGATGCTATTGTAATCCCTGGGAGAACTGACAATGAAAGTGTAGGATGAATCAATACTGTCGGTAGGGGATGGCACCCTCATTAATTTTTCTGGGGTTTCTCCTGCTGGGTTCTCAGAGTTATCTGAGTTATTGAAAGTATTTAATGTTGATGTTTCACCAAGGGACAGGTCTAAACAGCTCTTACTGATTGGAGCGGCTTGGACGTTCATGGATGTGGACTGCTTTCCTGTAGGCCACCCTTTTGCCTTGGTGGAAACTGCATCTTTGAAACTAGATCTGTTCTCTGCCTCAGAATTCACAGAACTTCCGTCTTTCTGTGAAATTGTGGATGACGTTACCCTGACGTTTTTCTTTTCGGGGCCGATCATTGCCTGTTGAGCAGTCTTTTCAATGTTAGTGCCTATCTCAGCCAAGCTCCCTGTTCTCTGGAAATTAGGACTGATAACAGATTCTACAGACCTCCAGTGGACAGGATGAACTGGAGGCTTAGCCTGTTGACCAGATGGCAGACGGCTTGATAATATGGCTAAATCTCGAAAAGAAAAAGCAGAGTCCTCATCCTTTTTTATGCTAGATGATGTTATGTTCATGTCTCCCTCTTCCTCAAATTCCTGCTCTGATTCTCCATCACTTAGAAAAGCTGGAATGGCCTGAAATAAGTCTGAATCCAGTCCCAGGCAATTGTTACTACTTAGAACCTTCTCATCTGTCTTGTCATCTTTAATCCCATTTTGCGTAGTAGGGGAGTATCCTTCAGGCTCCACGTTGCCAAGCTGAGGCTCAATGGACAAATGGGAATACTTTAGAGTCCCCCTGTCCACTTTCATTTGGCTCAAACCTCCCACCTTTCTCAATGGGCCATTGCCCTCTAAATTACAGTCCAATCCCATTAAAGGTGGAGTCTTCGCTGGGAGACCATTGACATTAGCAATGCCAGTTGTTTCCTGTTTATCCTGAAAATGATCTTGACTTTCCTGTGTTGGCATCGTAAGCTGTGTTTCTCCTGCATCATCTCTTGGAGACAATTTGATCTTCCTCACAACTCGTGTGACCCCAGAGCGAGATTCTCTGAGATTGTCACTTTGACCTGAAAATTGTCTGCCTAGCGTTTCTCTTACACCTTTGCCCATTTCCAGAGCACTGCATTCCTCATCTGTGCTTTTCCATATACATTTATTTCCTTGAGGGTCACCAAGGGTCCCTGTCTGATTCTTTTCCTCAGGGATCTCTTTGGAATTTGAAAAGTCTCTCTTCATTTTTTGTATTCCTCCAATAGTTGGTATGGAGAGGTGTAAAGTTTCTGTTTGGATTTTGATTTCCCCGAGGACCGAAACAGGGTCAGGATGAGGATGGAAACTCACACGCTTCAAGTTCAAGGTCACATTGCGTGGCAGCAGCTCTTCTAGTTTCTCTTTTAAACTCTTTTTTCTATCTAGATTTTGCTTCACCTCTCCATTTAGCCGGGAGATGCACTGCAGTTTCTCATCAATCTGAGCCAAGCTGAGCTTCAGGGCCCTTTCATTGTCCTTCTGCAGTTGTTCCAGTCTGCGCTTTGTCTCGTGGTGCTCCTGCTCTACCCTGTTCAACAAGTATTGCTCCTGCCGTTGTGCTCCTAATAAAGCTCTTTCAAATGACTTTGCCACTCGTTCCAGCTCAGAGATTTGCTGTTGTCGTAGATTCTGCAGGTCCTGAAGAACTTGCTTCAGTTCAGGCAATAGCAAGGCATCCTCGCTGATGTGGGCAGTCGCGCTTCCACCAAGTTGCATTTTTCAAGCAATACCCAAACTATTCAGAGTGGACACCTGAGGAACAAAGGAAAAAAGGCAAAGGACATTAATGGCTTAATTAAGATGGTCACTGCCTGTACACAATTTTCAGTTGTAGCTTAGACAGTTGTGGTGCATGCTG
Source organism: Polypterus bichir lapradei (assembly GCA_026402145.1). Taxonomy (NCBI): domain Eukaryota; kingdom Metazoa; phylum Chordata; class Cladistia; order Polypteriformes; family Polypteridae; genus Polypterus; species Polypterus bichir. The sequence continues at coordinate 84,904,858 of JANRMT010028174.1, forward strand.
GTGACCACCATCTGTGTATTGTGACATACCTAGTGACTCAGTCATATATATATATATATATATATATATATATATATATATATATATATAAAGAGAGAGACAGAGAGAGAGAGAGAGAGAGTGTAAGCAATGTCAAAGCTTAAAAATGATAGCCATCAGATCACAACACACACAGTGGATGAATTATGAGGAAAGATTAAAAGAGCTGAGCCTATACAGTTTAAGCAAAAGAAGATTAAGAGGTGACATGATTGAAGTGTTTATAATTATAAAGGGAATTTTTACAGTGGATCGAGACTATTATTTTAAAATGAGTTCATCAAGAACACAGGGACACAGTTGGAAACTTGTTAAGGGTAAATTTCACACAAACATTAGGATGTTTTTCTTTACACAAAGAATGATAGACACTTGGAATAAGCTACCAAGTAGTGTGGTAGACAGTAGGACTTTAGGAACTTTCAAAACTTGACTGATATTTTTTACAAGAATTAAGTGGATAGGACTGGCAAGCTTTGTTGGGCTGAATGGCCTATTCTCGTCTAGAATGATCTAAGGTCAAGGCAAGTAAATCCCTCAGCAGAGACAGTGTGCCAAGTCAAATGTTAAAAACAAAAGGGAGTGTGAGAGTTTGAAACAGAGGGAATGAGTGAGGAAGGAAAAAAATAGTTAAAGACAGTATTCTGGCAGTAATATATTTTCATAGCTTTAGGTATTTTTACAAAAAAATGTAAAAAAAAAAATTAAAAGAAAAAATAAATAATTTAAAAAAATAATCAAGCAGATTTAGTTTTTCATCAGTTTGCAGACTTCTGGGCACTTTTTGTGCAGCTATCACTAATCTGTCACATATTATTCAGTAAAGACACAGCTCAGTAATGGCACCGGGTACTCTTAACTTCATTGTCACACCATAAGTGATTCTGCATCAACAAACTTCTGGTCAGATATGTAAATGATAGATGTTTTTATTCAGTGCACCAAAGAACAGTTTAATTTTCCAAATAGCATTTTGTTAAGTGACAGGTAAGCTGTTGTCAAAACAATACAAAAACCTGATAAGTAAGCTGAAGCGTTTGTCACTCGTGATCTGCTTTCCACGAGGTGTTTCAAATAAAAGTTTTGTTGACCAGCACGTTTCAACTTCTGGCTTCTGAATTACGTAGGCCAACCAGATTTCCAGTAATGAAGGCAGCATATTAGATATAGATTAACATAGATTCATTTTGGGGCCTCATCTGCATTGTAAAAATGTATATTAAATTGAAAAGCAGATATTGCAGTCGTCCTTCAGGTTTTGGGCAAATAAAAACGGGATATTTTGTAAAATTCCAGGACGCAATGCATTAAACGTGACACAATACATAAAAATGAGACTCTCACAGAAAACAACAGGACATTTGGTGAGCCTAGAATTTAATTAAATTTTCTAACCTGCTTAGTCTTGCACAGGGTCACGGGGGTCTACTGGAGCCTATCCCAGCTAGCATAGGGCAGAAACAAGCCTTTGACAGGGCGCCAGTCCGTCGCAGTGCAAACACACACACCAACCACACATTAGGGCCAATTTAGCATCGCCAATCTACCTAACCTGCATTTCTTTGGACAGTGGTAGGAAAGTGGAGTACCCGGAGGAAACCCTCAGAGACTTGGGAAGATCATACAAACTTCATGCAGGGAGGACCTGGGACCCAAACCCTGGTCTCCTTACTGAAGGCAGCAGAGCTACCAATGTGGCACCATGCCACCCTGACCCTGGAATTCCACCTTGATATTAAAGATTTGCTAAGATAGCTAGCAGCTCGACATGACTGACATTGGACCACATGCGTGCTGTGTAATTTGGTTTCAGTTTATGCTGCTGGGTCACTTGGAATCGTGACTGAGCCACACAGCATCTAACATGCTGTCACTTATGAAGAGACTGAAATTCTATATGGGATCATCTGTAGCAGATACATCTGTCTTGTACGCTGGAGATTAATGAACAGCACCTTTGGAAGTAGCAAGACACATATGCCACCCCATGTACATTCAGAAATGATGTCACAGTTCACCATTTTAGCAAAATCATCACCTTGGTATGCTTTATTAGCACTAGAACTAGAATCTACTATGCTGTCATAGTCTACCTCTGAACAACTGTCACCATAATTGATGTTTTTCTTCATACACTTTACGCCGTGACAGCCCATACTCAGCTTGCTGTTCCTACAGCTGCCTTCGGTCACTAGTCACTGTTCAACATGTTCACATTATTTTAGGGATAATGGCAAAGGGGCTTAAAGAGGACTCTGTCAGCCAGTCTCCCTGCAGGAATAGCTCTGTGAAAACAAGCAATCGATATTCACTCATAAGTAAATAATAATGTGGAGGACCCGGGCTGTGGCATAAATCCAGCTCATGATATGCAAACTAAAAAAATATGTAAAGTAAAAAATAACCCTGTCATGTCGCTCCATCTGTGGCAACTGCATGTGTAGAAGGCCACACCAAAGGTATAAATAAAAATAAATACAACAGTTTATTCTGCATTGTTTGTCTCACCATATTTCCTCATGGTGAAGGAGTGGTGGCAGCTGTGAAGCACAGACCATTTTCTATTTTCACTTCTGCTTGCCAGCTTTCCAATGTCCCCAGATGCGGCGTTCATACTAATGCCAATGAGCTGGGGCCTATTGGCTCCATGGTGGGGGTCCCTCTGCGTGTCTGTCTGTCTGTACCACTAATAGCTCAGTGGTTGTGTAGTTTTCTTTCTTTAGTCTCTTCTACATATTGACTTTGTTCATGTGTTTTTAATCATCTCGTTTTGGTCGCTTAGTGTCAACTTAATGGGAAGCTAAGTCACGTCCACTGGATGTTTAAATCATCCAAGGTGTCCAAAATGGCATAATGTCTCATGAGTGTGGTCACATGGGTCTGCATGTGATGTTGTAGGACATGGTCATGTGACTCGTTGGACACGGTGTTTCTGGTTTTTCCTCGCAATGAAAGCATGTCAAGGTAAGATCATCAGGTATTCTGATCTTTTGACTGTCATTTCTTAGTAATTTGTGATATTTTGCACTTGCCTCTGCTTGTTATTTCTTTGTATTTCTTACGCTCCTGGCTGTTGATATTTTAATCCTGTTTTTGCCAGTTTCATTTTTGTTTGTGAGGGCGTGGTGGTTATACCTATTAGAGTTTAGTTAAAATAATAAGTCCTTTGGGTGACTGTGAAGTGTTATGGAGTGAGCCAAGTTCTTCAGGCTAGTGTAGTGTAGTTTGTTTTGACCATAAAATGTGAAATAAGAATCAAAGTGAGAGTCCAGAGATATGAATTCATGCTGTCACTGTACAATGATTCAGCTGATAGATCATGATAAGGTCTTTCCAGTCTTTAGGATCGAGTGTTTCGCCCAGATGTTACAGCAGGTAATCCTCTTGGTTAAGTTAAGAATCAATGTTCCTCCTTTAAAGTGCTCTGCTTGTATGTGCCGAATTCCTGCAGCGAGTCCAAACGGCCTTGCACTTTAACATCCGTTTCATTTTTAGGTTTATGGCGACATTATTGTCACGTGGAGAGAGTACAGTGAAATTCTGACTTGGACATGCTAATCAACATGCTGTGGGCTCTCAAAAATGGCTGCACCCTCGCTGAGAGGCCTGCAATGAAGTGGGCACAAATGTTTAAAGGCTCCAGTCTGCTGCTAACTCTAAATGGCATTTAGGGAAGGTGGCACATTCATTATTGTTTCACATTTTCCATGTTGATTGTGAGGCCTATGTCTTTCTTTTAATTGATTCTTTTTTTTTGGAGGTCTGCCGTCCAGTCATGTACATCTGGTGTGCTTTCATTAAACCAGAATGTCTATGGAGGCTTAATGGAAATTTCATACTAAAGCAATTTTTGAAGGCCACATTTAAAAAAAAAACAACTTCTGGAACAGGTTTGGTAAGCAAGTCTTTTTGTAGCGTGTAAGTTTAAAATGTAAGATCATATGTTGGTTCAAATATTAGCTTGAATTTAGGTGGACATTGATTTATCCATTAGTGTAAAGAGTAATGTCACAATGAAAGCCACTGTAGCTATCTGAGCGATCCTCCAACTGTCAGATAATGCCATTATTTTTCTCGTGCATCCAGAAAAGTGTATGTCTAATGGACAAGGCTCCTGGATCAATGCGAAGAGTTCTGATCCTTTTTATGAAGTCTTAGCACAGTTGCATTGTTGTGACCAGGTGTATTTTTCCCCACATAAATCCTGGACAATTTAATTAGGTGTCAGAGAATTTAAAGATAATACAAAAGTGTAGAACATAGCCAAAGTCTGAAATGTGAAGGAAATAAACTGATGATTAAATTTAAGGGATTGCACTAAATACAAAAAAAAATATAAGCTAGATATAAACTATAAAAATTTTACACAGTTTGGATGGTATTTATTGCGAGTGGCCATCTTTTGTGACACGGCATCACATACCCTCTTGTGTGATTTTGGACTATACAAAAATAAATTCTATTGTATACCTAGAAATCACATTGTTATGATTCAGCCAGGGTTTCTTTCCTGGTTTAAGTACATCTTCCTTTTTATTGTTGTTTTTGAATTATTATTTTTGTTATAATGTAGTTTTTTTGCTAATATTATTTTATATTGTGTATGTGTGCCTCAAGGCCACATTCTTTATGTTTTGCAGGTGGAACCCCAAGAAGGAGGACACCCATGATGAATCTGGTGAGGGTCTGCTATCCACCTCTGACAGATGAGATGTTAACACGAGAGGTTCATTGATTGTTGGAGGTTTAGCAATTGGATTTTTGTTTATAATTCCGAGTTTACCACAGTTTTTGTCATTTTGTGCTTCTTTTTGTTAATATAAATTCATTCTTCCTTTATAAAGTTCATAGTTTAATTGGCTGGCTCAGTCTCTTTGGGTATGCGCACTCGCACAGCTGCGAGGGGTTGGTGAGATAAGTGGCCGAGACGCACCTACACGTGAGGATGCCATCTGTCTCAGTTGCTTCATCAACTTCCTGCGGTGCATGACTGGGACACAGCGCCCATGGAGACATATGAGGATGAGCTGGCACGAGAAAAGGGGAAAACGAGAGAAACAAAAGATGAAGAAAAGGAGTTAAAGGAGGAGAGAGAGAAGCAGGGAGGAAGATGGGACAGAGAGCTGGTGCAAAAATGAATGAGCAGATGAGAGAGGAGGCAGGCAGCCACAATGGGAGCCCCTCGGGGGAGCGGGTGGCCAACGCTCAGGGGCCTGTAATAGAGGATCGCTCCAGCTGAGCGGTTCAGTGACCAAGTGGTGCATGTGACTCTCTGCAGAAGTCCAGGAAGGCAGCGGGACTTGGAGAGATTCGGATGGTGAGCTCTACTGTGGAGCCATGGAGCAGCAGGGACCCGGACTCACCTTTTAAGAGGGATGGTTGCGCCTGTCGGTTTGGCATCTTCTCCTCCTGCAAAGTCCGCTCAGGATGAGGAGAGGAGACGCCAAAATGAAGGGACACACCAGGATATTTGAAAGAAGAATTTCCTAGCCTGTGAAATTTTAACCTCGTTTTAAAGGACTATTTATTGGATTGTGTTTAACCTCCATGATACACTTGCTTTTTATGTATTATTTATTTATTTATCATGGGAGGAAGCACTGCTCTGATTTACTGTTTCTTTGGATTGTCTTTTAAAAGCATTTGTGGAATAAAAGCACTGACGCACTTATACACCTACCCCTTGCAAAATGTGTGTTGTGTCCTCATCGGTTGGCTCATCCCACAGGTACGTTATCAGCGGCTGCGGGTTCAAGAGGCTCCTGAGATGTGACGAGTACCGTGGGGCCAACCCACACCATCTTTTTGTGGCCTGCAACCCCCGTTCTCCTGCTTGGGACTAAAAATTATACACATAGCATCGGAGCGACTGAAAGCACTAAAATGGTGACGCACCTGATTGCAAACACTGAAATAATCGTACAAATAAGAAATCAGTAATAGAAGATTATATACATAGTCCTGACATCTTCTGTTGATGCGGTAGAGCGATGATAACTTTAGGGCGCACACTGCGCATCTAATCAGGTTCTAAGAATGTTGTCTGGCTAAACAGTGAACCAGTGAGGAAAAAACAAAATTTAAAATGTCCCCTTAAGCTTGCATGTCACAGATTGTTGCATTTAGAAACCCTGCGCTAAGTTATACATAAAAAAAAATAACGTAAGAAAATGAACAATGATGATGCCAGGTTTCTGAGTGAAGGATAACTTTGACTGCTCACAAATATCTGAGAAGAGAATGTGATGGACTCTTGAGAGCTTGAGCCCGGCTGTCTCCAGCGCTGCAGGCTCAAATGGTTTATTTGCATTTTGAGAAGACATTCCTCTTACACCTCGTACTTGGCACGTAAACGCACTTCCCTGTGTTGCACAAGCTCCAACAGTGGGTTGTTTGCACTTCTTCGTGTGGTAATTGTTTAAGCCTTTAAAGTGCCAGGTGAACAGTTGCCTAGGTTAAGAGTCTGGAATTGATCAGAAGCCAAAAGAAAAGTTTCATGGGAAACTGACATTTCTCACAAGAAAATTACATGGCAGCTCTTTTGATAATGGCTCGAGGCGCTCTGCATGCCTGATTCTTTTGATAACGTCAAGTGTAGAATTGAACGGTAGGTAAACCTAGATTGAGTGGCAGTATGGAGGCCTGGCTGCAGCTTTACAAAACCATTGCAATGAATTCATTTGCCATCCCGGTTAGTGTCTCCTGTGGGGTTTTGTACAATGTCCTCCCACTGGCTTAGCTGGACAGACATGCAGCAGTGTGAGTGTGTGAGCCCAGTGAAGACCTGCCATCTCATCCCCTTAGGTAGGCTTCAGCTCCCTCTGACTGGACAGTGGAAATGTGGACACAAAGTCAAAACGAGTGATGACGAATGTGTCCATTTCTGTGGTATTTTATGTAAGAAAACCCACTTTGCTTGGCCATAACTCATTCTGTTTGTTAATGAAATGATGCTTAAATGTTTCCAGTTTTAATTACAATGAAACAACCCAGCAAAACTGATCATCATTCATGACTTCTGTCCCCTGATAGTGCAGTTCAGGGCTACAGGGAGGTGGAGCCAAACCGGGCAGACATGATGGTCAATCATCACGGGTCTGGTCAGGGTGGTATTTAGGGCTTGAACTACCCCTGAAGTATATCTTATGGCTGTTCCAACGACGTAATTAAGATTCATGGACTTTCTTATCTTCACTGAATGGCACAAATGTAGTGACGCTAACAGTATGTCTTTAACTGTCCAGAGAACATGCAGAAAGAATGTGCTACGGTCAGGGAAGGAGCAACACATTCCACTTCAATAGAGATAGATGTGAATGAATTTATTAAGTTATCTTATCAAAAGAAATGAGTCATCAAAACATTACTATAATTGAAGCACTAAAGGGTGAAATGACTTACGCTTGAGTCTCAGGGTGAGTCACTAACTGGAACTGAAACACCACCCCGCACCCTGCCCTGTCCGCCATACCTAAAGCTGATCACACAAAATGTTTAATTTCAGGAAAGAAACAAGAAATCACTGCATTCCGTAACACTCAGGTGCACAAGGAGACGTGGTTAGCTCATTTGAATTTTAAAATTTAGTGGTCACATTGCTATCACAATTTTGTTTACTGCATATTTTTGCAACACTGACTGGTAAAATAATGCAATTACATGTCCTAGTAGAGTGCATAAAATGTGGTTTTACAAACCGCTTTACAATATTATGGGTTAAAATTGTTTTCGTAGACAGCAGATTACAACTCAAGTGATGAAAAGGTTGGTGTGCTATTGTTAGTTGTGGGGAGTGGAGGGTCTACTTGTATTCAAAAAACAGAACCATAATAAAAATACCCAGTGGAGATTTTAAATCTGTGCTGAAGTCTCAGGCTAAAATTTTTGGCTGCATCCTAACCTGATAGTGGATCATTGTGACACTTTGCCAACATAAAAAACTGAATTATTGTGAATTTTGGATATTACAGCCATGAGGGTGTTTTTAGTGTGACAGAAATAGCGAGTCCACGTTTAGGCACTGTAGGATAAAGTGCCCCCTGAACCATCTTTCATACATTTGAACATAATTTAAATTACTTTTATTTTGAACTTTTACAGACATTAACATCATGTGACTTACCCGCGCCAAGTTCAAAGAGCAGGAGAAGTGAGCTGATGTGACTGAGGTTTACACAGCCAGAGAGACGAGTGCCGGGCGTGAGATGCATTGAATGCAGAAGGCAGACTGTTAGCACATAAAGAGCCCTAACACTGCATTCTGGTACAGTAGAGGACAGTGATTAAGAAATAAACCTCATCATTACTACTATATTAAATAGATAAAGGATGTCATTATTTGAGAACTGAATAAATAAGTCAACATCTCACATCATACCTTAGTTATAGAGATAATACTCTGCCATCCAGCCCCACCTACATCTGACTCCGCCCCATCCAAGGTGCACTTGCTTCAGTGGGCACGACTGCAGTGTGTGAGTGTCTGTCAAAAGAAAATAATATAAAAAAATGTCAAATTGAAAGTAAAACTGAAACAGTAATTCATAGTTGATGCTGCAAAGTATGTTTCTCTGTGTTAATGTAGGTGAGTTGTACATTTGCCAATGCTTTTCAATGGGAGATTTTGGAATTTCAAAAATGTGTACAGCGCATGGTGTTTGAGATTTCTCAATGAAAACTGAAGTGCTCAACTTTCCTTGAATAAGTGTGTCAAATTTCAAAAATCTGTCCACTGGGAGTTGAGTTGTTTTCATGCAGACAGACAAACAGACAAAACATGGTATGTGCTTTCTATTTTTAGTTAAATATTGTCATGTTATTATATCCACCTTAATAAAGGGATAAGTGTCTCTGTGTCTGTCTGGTTACCATGTCTATATTTCCATCACAAACATTAACACTTCTTTCATGAATCCCATACCAAATGGCATATGACATCGATTATTCAGATTTTAATTCATCTTAGACAAGTAGCACAGCTTGTTACTAGAAGCAACTTAGGGGGGCATTATAGTTGTCTGTCCATTTATTTTGGAGACCATTAGTTCTATTTCAGGGAGACTTGACAGTCTATTCATTCATTGTTTAATCCAGATCAGGACTGTGTAATCCAAAAGTTACTCTGGTAGCATCAGGCACGAAACAACCCAGGACAAGAGGGCAGCTGAGTCAACCAAAGAAAATTTGCATAAAATAGCATTCATAACAAATGACAAGCTTAATGGCTTCACATGCACAGTAGCACATCATATTTAGTAGATCAAAAAAACCAAAAAGATGTGTGTCCAGATGCATGCTGACCTGCTCAGGGAACACACGAGAAACTAATTGAATCTGTGACCCTTTTTTTAACAACTAAGCCATATTAATAATTTAATGAAGGGATGGGTCAGTTGGTGTACAAAAGTCGATGGCAGTGATTCTCCAATGCAGAATGGCTCCACATTTGTGAGATCTGACAGTCTGGCATCCCCAGAACACTCGATATCAACATGCAGCCCACAGACCCAAAGAGCTGAAAGGAGGTGGAATGGAGGCAGCATTATGACTAAAACAGCACTGTTTAGAATACAAAATATGTTTAATGATTGGCGCACACACAAATCCTGTGCACACTTTGTGAACTTGTAATGGCCACAAAGAAACACTGCTGTGCACACCACTGGGTGGAGATTTGTGCAGTTTTGTTCTCCTTCTTGTCTGATACAGAAACCCTGGGCTTTGTGAACTCAGGTTACAGCTCCTTTATTTTTAACTGCATTTCTCTGGTTTCCTTGTTGCTTTTGTATCTAATTACATGTTGCTGTGCAGCAAGACAGAGAGAGACATAACATTAGGGGACAGGAAGAGGGAAAGCTAAACAGAAAGGACTAAAATATCCAGCAGTGGATATGAAAATATACATACATATAAGTATACATACTTAAGTGTATGTGTATATATATA
>JANRMT010028174.1:84915241-84940429 GCA_026402145.1 Polypterus bichir lapradei
CCATGCAGCTTCAATATAAATGTAGAAATTCCACAAGGACTAGGACCAGGAATGGAATTTGAACCCAAGATGCTGTATTTGTGAGGCACCAGCACCAACCAACACACCACCTTATAAATATATCATGAGCAATTGGCAGATTTCTCCTTTTTTCATCCCACATATTGCATTTCAGAGCTAAAGTATTAAATTACAATATAAACGTAGCTAGTAATCCACTATATAAACACAAACTATGAATGAATAAATAAATAATATAAAAGACTGAAAAAAGATCTCTCAATCTCTCACTCTCTCTCTCTCTGTATATATATATACTGTATATATATATATATTTACACAGACAGAGATGCACAGAACTTCTATATAAAATGTATATATATATTTATATTAAACTATATTTACACTTAAATTATCCATCCATCCTCATTTTGACCCTCCAAATCCAATTTATGGTTACAAGGAAATGGTACTGAAGTATATAACTAAATAGATAAAAGTCATATGAATGTACCATCATATACGATTTCAATACATATACAAGAATACATTATACTGTTTAAACATACATAAATGCAACATATAATAAATAAACATATATGAATATTGTTTTTACATTCTATGTTTTTGGTGCTTTACAACAATCAGACGTCACTAAATTGCAGAACCTTGGGTAGCTCAGCTAGAGTTTTTTGACCAAAGGCTTGTAAACTGCGGTGCTCAAAGTTCAAACATTTGCAAATGCATTTCAAGCAAGCCTTCTATTAAGTGACGTTGAGTTTTTATGCAGGCTTCAAAGATCCAACCCATTCTTGAGGCAGACAACTGAAACTGTGCGATGCAGATAAAGTTCAGAAGTTTAACAGTCCATTTGTGCTGCAGGTGCATGCTGGAGTGGAGTCTGACAAGTCATATTTCTCTGCCCCTTACTACTGTTTTGTAGCCTGTGTAATTATCAGCCCTGGCAAAGATGTAAAACTGTGAGGAGCCCACTGAACATGAAGCTACATGCTCCGACCTTACCTGCACTCTCCTGCACAGCCCTGCCGCCCGCCCGCCCGGCCTGCCGCTGCTCTGCTCTGTGGACTCTTTGAATGCCAGGCTTGTCACAGCTTGTGACTGCTTGGCTTGTTGCTTGGGGCAACACAGGCGGCTCTTCCTCTGTGCAGACGCTTTCACACGTCGCCATGCCCCTGTTGCGTCTCAACCACATTTCTGACCAGCTTGACACTCTTATTACATTACCTACAGGATTTTCAAAGACATATACTGTACCTTCTCTTAAGTATTTTATCCTAATTTTCAGATATTCTTTCAAGCAGTTTTGACATATAAAAGTGTTCAGGAAAGTAAATAACTAAAGTCCAAGGCAGGAAGTGGGGGGTCAGGGTGTTGTTTTGTTTTAATTTGTCTGTCACAAGTCACAAGTCATTAAAGAGCTAATAGCCTTCCCTTTTATACATTTCTATTTTTATATATCACCTCAGATACACTGCTATTGTTCAAATATTTTCATTATTTTTATAACTGAAACACAGGTTGACTTGTTTAGGGTTACACAATGAGATACAGGCAGGGACTGGATGGGCCACCTGAGTATTTTAAAGTCAAATGTCATCCTCACAGAGCGCACAGGCTGTAATAACTGAAAGCAGATCATTTCCATGCGGGTGCCTGAGGCCTCCAGCAGTACAAGATCCTTCTTAATAATCCTTCTTATTGTTTAATGAAATACGACTTTTCTTAGAAACTAAACATACTTTTATGATTAGGAGCTTTCTAGCACATTCCCTAGACACACACTAGAGTGCTTTAATACATCTTTTCAATACACTGAGGAAAAGTATCAGGATTTGTTGTGCCATCTATTGGAATAGATTTGAAAAGTCAAATTTGTCAATTAATGTTAATCATCATTGATGTTGCCGTGATGGTAATTAATCAGACAATTCATTAAGACTCCCACTTTATTTTCCACATCTTTCTCTATAGTTGAAGTTCCTGGCCATTAGTTTTGCATCAAAATAACTGAAGCACATCCATTTTAAGAAACAGAGCAGTACAATTAAACACAAGGATTACAGAAATAAGATAATGGCTTATAACTCATATAAGAGACGAGACTGGTCAAAAAAACACATTTTTAAGCTTTGTGAAGTTAATCTCCACTTTACAAGCTTTTTCATTTAGTGTTTTGCTTTTGGAATGTCATTGTCAGCCTCGGGTGAAAGAAAGCTAATCCATTAGACTGGTTACACAGTAACAGTCAAAAATGAGAAAGTACGTCTTTGACAGGCAGTTTGTAGCTTCTTAGAATTTACAGGCCAAAGTATACGAACCACAAATAAATGCTCTAAATTATTGTATAACAAAACACAAAACAAATATCTAGTGTCACTGCACTGCGCCGAGTCCCCAGAAATCACACAAGATACACAACAATAAACTGGGGTTGAAAACAAAAACAAAAACAAGCACATTTTGTTCCTCCTCCTTCCACAAGATGAAAATCAAGGGGATAGAAAATGAGAAACAATCAAAAATTAAAAGTGAAAAATAGCAATAACAAAAACACAGTTTAAACTCTGTATATTAGGGAATGTAATTAGTAGGATCACCGCTTGACTGCTCAGCCATCTTCAAGTTTTATATGCCAGACAGATCTGCCTGACGAATCGCTACTCACGTTAGCCTGGCATGGCCTACCACAAACACGCTTTGTCCGTTGTGTGGTGGTGTCTTCTTCAGCTTGCTTTTAAGCTTCTATCTCCTGCCATTTTGTATAGAAAGTGTGATTCTTTCTGGCAATAGAATTAAGTGCCAAGATTCCACTCTTGAAGTATGGCTCCTTCTCCCAGATTGGACATGGTCTCTCTAGCATATAACTTGAGCTTGGACCTGGGGATCTTAGAGCAGTTGTAAGACTCTTCTGAAAGTAGCTCATCAGCCCAAAGTGCTTTCTTGATCCCAAGAGAGTGGCTCAGTGTCCTTTTCCATGAGACTGAAGAGATGAATGAATGTAGTGTTACTGTTAAGTGCAGCCTTTGATGATTGGATCAAGGTCCATTTTACTTGCACAGCCAGCACATGTTTATGGGTATATTATTTTGTCAATCAGGATGAAAAGGGTTTTGTTTGCGTGTGCAAAAATCAGTTGTCCTTTTATGAATCCCTGCAAACTTGGTAACTCACCACTGATTATCAACTCTTACTTTCACATGAAGCTCATGTTCGTTATTCGATCAACTACAGGAGAGATGGAGTATGTGGGGTACAGCAAATGACTCTCTGCTTTTCTGTTAAGTTGGTTCTTTTCCAGAGAGAGTACCTTGTGTCCCAAGGACACCCCAGCAATATGTGACAATGCCAACTGTATCCTGCACCCAAATACTTGCAAAACAAAACGTATTGCTTCTACATTCCCAAAGATGGCACATCACGAATGTCCGCACAGTTGCGGAGATTCCAATACAAACTGCCGTGCAGAGAGACCTTAAAGTGAAACGTGCACTTTGCAAGCATTAAGTAAAAAGAAAGAACTTCGGCACACAAACAAGTGCACTGACTGCACAGAACAGCAGCAGTTGATTATTAAATGAAATCAGAAGATGAAAAGTAAGCCAAAATTGGAAAAATAAATAGAATGAAGCAAACAACACCAAAGAGGCAAAGACTAAGAGGTAAACAAGGAGTGATGGCCGAGTTCAGAGCCAAAGAAATCGAACCCGAGGGCTTACTTGAATTTAAATAGCACCAAGAATTATTTTGTTTGAAATATCCATAAACTTGGACAAACTAGAAAGTCCAAGGGGCTAACCTTTATTCCCCTTTGACCTGTAATATCACACAGTTCATGACCCCTGATGTAACCCCTGACAACCACATAGCAACTATCAATAATGTCCCTAAAAAGCAATGCTAACAGGGAGAATAAGATGGCACTGCAGGACAAGACAAAAGACAGCTAATCTCAGTAAAGATGCATTAAAGCAACAAATCATCGTACTCCTTTGTCTCAAAACCCTCAAAACAATATATACATTTTTTTTTTAGAGTTCCGGGAACAAGAATCAAATTATGACAACTTCAAATTGGCGCTCTCTCTTCCAGTTCTCCCTCTTGCCAGGTTTGTGAGTTTTTTTGGTAGAAGAAATCTCATCTGAAATCCCTTGTTATATGCGGCTGCAATATTCACATATAATACTTCGTGACTGGCTAAAATGTAGTTTATGTGAGAAAATCAGATCTGCCCAAAACGGCAACTGACAAAAAGAAAGCAGCATTGATGATATTAAAATAACAAACTGGGGCTGAAATGAAGTACACTGAGTTTTTTTCCACCCAGTGGTTAATTAACATGAAAGAACTGAAAGATTTTATAAATGCTTAGCATGTTTTTACAGTGTATTAAATAATTTATGGTGATAATAATTTATTGGTAATGACATCTAATGATATGAGCCACATAAGGTGAATAGACATACTACAGTATATAAGTATGTGACTCATTTGCGCACATTCAAATGATATACAAAGAGTGATCAAAAATATTTGACCCTGAACCTCAAATGGAAATTCTGTTTTGTAAGTTGATAAACATTAGCTCATGTGTACTACAATATTGAGGTTTATGGTTTAATGTTTCTAGTATCAGGATTAAGTTAAAATGGAGACCAGAATCCTCAAAACCAAGTTTTGTGCTCTGACTGAATTTCTAGCTCTAGAGAACAATATGCCTTTGGAGATTCACTTTTGCTTAGTCAATATACGCTGATGTTTCAGGCAACAGAAGGACTAAAGAATTCCATCATGGCAGGGTTGGTCTCAAAGATTACCCAAGGTCTGACCAATGTTCTGCATCTTTGCCATCATAGAATTAATCAGAATGGTGAATTAAAGAATGTTGATGTATAAAATATTATTAGGGTTCATTGTGGGTCCCTTCAAATCATTCCTCATGTAAAAGTATGCATAAAAAGATCAGTGTATATTATTGGGTCAGAATATTGTCTACTGAAAGGAAGCATCACCACATGAAAATTTCCAAAAAGTAGCTCAAGATAATGAACTTGGACCAAGAGAATTTAAGAAGTAATTTATAATGAAAAGAAACTTAAATACATCACTATGTCACAGAGTCCAAACAACACTTCATATATAAATTGTTTATGATGGTAAAAAAAAAACAATAATTACATATTGATATTATTGTGGTGTTACTATTGAATACATGGTACAAAATGTCCACATAATCAATCAGTTTTACACCGACTTGCTTTGGTGTTTTCTTTTTATTGGGAGAATGATACAGACTGCAATAATTATCGGTCAATTTTTGATCCAGCAGGTCTAAACTTTAGTTTTATTAAATCAGCATATAACTTAGAGGAGTTATCTTTGACCCCAGTATGTCTTTTAAAATACACATTACACGACTATCAAAACCTGTCTTTCCCAGCTTGAAAATATTGAAAAATTAAGGCGATTTTCAAATAAGCAGACGTAGAAATTAATTTACTGTCTTCTTTCAGGCAGAACTGGCATTATTCACAGATTTTAAATCCATTCAATCTGTATCTTTCAGTTAATTCAAAATAACTGCTATAAGAATTCACTGGTCTACAAAAAAAATTTTTTTTGTTTGCTACTGGGAACTTCAGAGCATGTCTTTATTAAGTTTTTTATACTGATTTCATATATGAAATCAGAATTAAGCTAGCACATCAGGTTTTTGAAATACACATCATTGACGTTTTGGCACTTTTGAATATCAGTATAATATATCAACACGGTATCTGGAGTTTGGACTATGTCCCACCAAAATTGTTTTGATGCGTTTATTTTGAAAACAAGCCAGAAGACGATACCAGAGACACGTAAAGCATATTTATGTCAATTTACCTCAATATAAAAGTGAGGTCAGCTTGCCCAAAAATGTTAGAGGCACTTGCCTTTGTGCTTGTACTGCACATCCGTCTCTCTTTGCAAGAACCAACAGTAGTCACCGATCATGCTTGGAGTGAATTTTCCCCGATATCAGTTTTCCATCACCTTTATATCTTGATGAAATCTAGCAACCTGCATGAATGAGGGTGCTGATTCAGTTGACTTCAGTTTCTTTTTGAACTCATTGTCAAGCATCAGTTCACGTATTTCAGGGCCAACAAAAACGCCTTCCTTAATTTTGACTTCACTTTTCTCGAGACCAAACTTATTTCTTAAATGCTGAAACGCATCGCCTTTACTGTCCAGTCACCCTAGTTGTCCAAGACCTGGAACATCATAACTAAAAAACGTGCTGGACGAAAACGGTTTTCAGGTTTGGAGTCAGCAAGTGAAATTTGTTAAAGTACAGATGAAAGAATCTCAGTAACAAAATGCTTGTTGACCAGTGGAATCAGTCCAAGAACTAGAAAGTACAGCCACATAACAGCCGTTTTTCTAATCCTTTCACTGGCTTCTAGTTAAGCATTGGGTTGATTTCAAAATTCTCTTTTTAACACATAAAACCTTAAACAGCCGAACCTACTTACTTAATTGAACTTATCAATACATACATACCAGAGTGTATGTTACCGTGTCAAGATGCGATTCTACTAAAGATTCTTCTTCTTCTTTCGGCTGCTCCCGTTAGGGGTTGCCACAGCAGATCATCTCGTTCCATATCTTCCTGTCCTCTGTATCTTGTCCTGTTACACCCAGCACCTGCATGTCCTCTCTCACCACATCCATAAACCTTCTTAGGCTTTCCTGTTTTCCTCTTCCCTGGCAGCTCTATCCTTAGCATCCTTATCCCAATATACCCAGCATCTCTCCTCTCCATGTCCAAACCAATGCAATCTCGCCTCTCTGACTTTGTCTCCTAACCGTCCAACCTGAGCTGACTCTCTAATGAACTCGTTTCTAATCCTATCCATCCTCGTCACACCCAGTGCAAATCTATTGAAGATTACAAAGATTAATTCAATAAAAGTGGGAGGTTAAGCTTTTAGATCCAGGGCCTCAAAGCTATGGAACGATCTGCTGGCTTATATAAGAGATGCCTCTTTGGGCCAAGCTGAAGACGTACTACTTTGGTTTAGCATTTCCAGCTGCCGACAGGAGTTTTTGCTTTTCTTTTCCCCATAATAATTTGTCTAAATTATGTAAATGGTAACATTAATGGACATCTATTGCTAGCATCCTTTCAGTTTAAAATGGCTTTGTTTTACTGTAAACTCACCGGTATCTTTATGTGTGTATTTTATTTAAAGTTTTTAATTATATTTGACCTGTGAACTTTTATAGTGCACTCAGGGAAGAGTGCTATATTATTAAAAAAAAAAAAAAAAAAACCTGAAACAATTGTTCAGGGTCTCAAACTGATATTCCTTTTTCTCCAAAGTATAAAATGCATTACATTTCCTCATTATTAGCACATTTATAGTAAACACATTTTCATATTGTTCATCAGAATTCCCTTGTAGTTCAAGAAAATGCTTCTAACCTTGATGCATACATGGTACTCTTTCGACTAACACTGTTACCCACCACTATCATCATACAATTAGTTTTAAGTACCTCTTATGCCTCTCATTTCTGCCTTCTAGTTTCATTTCTATTTTCTTTGTACCTGAAAAAAAGACAACTGGCAGTGACTGCTTCTACTCCTACTTACCCTAATGTTAAACACCTAACCAGATTTAAAATTGTAATGTGCATTTGTGTTCAAAGAAAACAAAGTTTACATCAAGAGGAATGATTAAATTATGAAAAAATACAATTAATATTTTGCATAACAAAACATGCATATGTGATTACGTACATAGGGACCCAAGGATGAACAACTTTTCTCTGGTTCATCCAGAGATATTGGGCAGTGCAACACACAGCTTCTCTCCAAACAGCCAATTGCTTCTGGTAGCACAACATCTGCAAAGACAGCTGCAACTGCTGCTAAACTGATCCAATAATTCTCATCTTCACCTCTACAAATGTACAGTATGATAGGAAACTAAGCAAAAGAGTGCGTGCAATTTCTGAGCCTCTATTCTTTCACATTAAAAAAACTTTTTAAAAGACACTCCCCTCAAACATTAGGTTGCCTGTATTTGTTGTGATCAATAGCAGAACTATCTTTACCAGACATCTTTTACAATATTTGACTCTTTGTGCTGGAAATCCAGTGCCATTGATTCCTGAATTCAACTGAATACTGGCTGCTCGAGAGAGTGCTGCCTGTTGTGCAGCGCCATGTTTGCTGTATTTTCATGGACTGAAGTTTTCTTAGTTTTTACCAAACCTTTCTAGACTTTGAAATAAAGTGTGTGTGTTATATCCTTTGAGAGTGCTAACTCACCAGTCACAATAAGCTCCAAGAGCACTTAAAACAAAATGCCCATTAGAAGGGGATATCACCTGTCAAACCCCGTCAAGCAATAAAGGCAAACACAAATAAAAAACACAAATCTGAAACTCAGCTGGGGAGGAACACTTGCTGAGACATGACAATGAAACTGCAACCACACTTGAAGCATACTGTTTCTTTCTCTCTCACTCACATTCACATACACGCATACACTGGTTTTTAGCAGCAGAAGTACGGTGATTTGGTTTGTCCTTTAGTTAAATTTATGTTACGTTGCACTAATTGGCACTTATACCACATATCAAAGGACAAACACCTCTTGCTGAGATATCAACTGGTATTCATCATACTAGACATAAAGTGTTCTGCCCCTTAGGATACTGAATCTGCAGAATGGGGTCAGCATGTGGGACTATGGCCACTACATTCTGTCTATGAGCAGGTACGACAAGCAGTGCATTATATTGGTGCTAAAATAAATATTCATTGTACTTACATGTTAACTGGTTGGTTGTAGCCTGTATTTTAAATCCCTCAAATCAAGTTGCAATAGTAGTCAAGGGTCTACTTGATCAGCTGAGCAAGAAATACTTTATTTAATAATAAAAATAAAAAAAAAGTATTTACTTCCAACCCAGAGGCCCCAGGTCCATAGCCAGAGGGGGATGGAACCTTGAGCCATTTCTCAATGGTGACAGTCAGGCAGTATTGCAAGTTAAATAAATTAACACATACAAACTTTCCTAAATTAACTGAACATACTAAGACAATTAGAAATGTAAGAATGAGATCAGACAATTTATTTTGTTGAATTTTCACAAACAGAAAATACTTCCATGTACAGAGGCAATGACAAAAATAGGAACAGCAAAATTAACTGTGCAAAAATCAAATTTAACATGCAAAAGAAATGCAATATTTCATCAAACCCTCAACATTTTATGGAAATAAAAATGCTTCCAGCTTTACCCTCCGATCCAATCAAATAAAACTTTAGGAACAGTTAAGGTCCACTCTATACTGTACTGAATTCATCCAGCTGACATGTCCCTAAAAAGACCAGAAAGAAAAAGACTAGAAAATACCCAGCAATTTCCTACAGTGGCATGCACATCCCAGACAGACATCCAGTGACTGAAGAGGTTCACGTAGTGTAAAGGTGATGCAATATGGTTTGAATGAACCAGTCAAGCTAAAAGGATTGTTTAAAAAGGAGGTCTTTGAATTGTACTTTAACAGCAATCTGTTAAATCTCAACCTGAGAAGCAGAAGTTCCTGATGTTAGACAAAGAAGCACAATAACTGTGGGCCACATAAGAACATTGAAAAAAGTTGGCCTATTTATATTAACTTTTAAATTTACTGTGCATGGGAGTGGCACCTATCACTGAACAGTCTCAGAAAACTCAGACACTTATCTGCACTCACCAAAATGTGATTGTTCTCAAAGATAAGTGAATGCAGGAAAGTTTCAAAGGTGTCTGTAAAGAGAACATCTGTCTATAGAAATTGCTGGACTGGGATTAGCTAGACCATAGACGTTATTGCTAAGTCAAAACATTTATAAATTAATAAAACCATTCCCTTTTTAGTTACAGTCTTTGACTTACTTTTAAATATATAAAAATATTTCTAGCAACATTCATTTGTGTTTTATATTGTTGTATACATTATTTACAGATTACACAAATGCATCAAGTGATGCCAGCATGATTGAATAATGGAAATGAGTTGCATAGATTTCAAAGAAATGGAGATAATGAGTTGTCTCCTTTTTAACACACACACCAGAAACTACAGAATGTGCAAATTAAACAATGAATTAGGTAAAATTCAAATATAATTTTTTTTCAACAATCAACAGTACAATAATCCAAAATTAAAGCACAGCTCCTTTCAAGCAAGCCCAATTGAGCAACAATTACTGTAAATAATATGCCATAAACCACACCTCATTGATGAAATAAATATGTGACATTTAAGAAATTAGTATTTCAACTTAGATCATGAAAAATAGATTTAAAATAATAATAAAAAACAAATATAATCAAATAATTTCTTAGGGTTTGTATAATTCATATTTACCACTGAATTACACTTCTTGAAAATACTGAATGTAAATGCCAAGTAACAAAAAGAAAAAACACTCAAATTTAAATACAGCATATCCCAAGAAATATAAACAAAAAAAAAATAAAATAAAATAAAATGACTGAAAGAGCTTGCTGTGATGAGTTGAGATCTCTGACAGGGTTAATTTATGAGTTTTAAGATGTTTTATTCTAAAAATGAACCAAACACTCTATGAGACAAGTGAACAATAAGGCCCTGAGTGGAGCTCAGTCAATGATGATGAAATACAAATAGAAACACGTTATAAATCACTGCATTCATAACTTTAAAACAATTAATTCCCTTTCAATCCTATTTTTCATTCACTCACTCTTACATTAATTATTTAAAAATCAAAATAACCTGATAATTTAGAGTAAGAAACACAAGTGTTCAATGCACTCTGTGATACCTATGCAGATATGATTAAGAGCTGGCATTGGTCTGCTTTTTAGTGCTTTAAACCCATTTCTATTCTCCTTTTTATAGTCAATTAGCACCGATAATTTAAACAAATTCTCAAAAATGCCACAGAAATTAATTAAATGACATACTGGTAAACAATGGGGAAATATACTTTTTGGAATATACATTTACATAGTGATGCAAAAGATTCATATTATTAAGAACAGACATAATACTTAATGCGTATTATACTGTGCAAGTTTATTTTTCTAAAAATGATCAATGAACAATTATTGTGTAAATATAAATATTTTAAAAAGAAAAGCAGGGTTTTAGTTTTTAATATTTTTCAAAACATCTTAGATAGTATATATGGAAATGCATGTTTTGAAAACAGTAATAAACTAACATTAGCTATGTAGAAATACACGGCTGCTGCACATAAACTGTACATTTGAATTTGAAAAATGTAAATCAGAATGCACAAAATGTGATAGGTAACTAAGTACACATCACAGAGAAATGCATCAGTTTCAATTGATAATAATTTTTGAATCACTGACTTGTAAATGTCTATTTCATATAGAACACAAAAAATGTCAATTAGGACTTTCATTTCGTAGGGAGAAAATAAATAATATAAATGAAATAAATGTAAAGTCACAGAAAACTGAAGCTGCAGGTATTTAATCTCTCTTTAGGCAACCGAATCGTATTTTAAAGCAGTTTTTTTGTGACGGGTGACATGTCTACCAATAAAAAATGAGGTTGTCTTTTTACTCCAGTTCCTAGTCTACAGACAGGTTGAGAAAATATGCCAAAGCCACACAGACCTTTAAGATAGTGAACCCTACAACTAAACTGAGACACAGATATATTACAGAGCAGTAGGACAACTCCATGTATGTAGAGATTGGTCTGCTCAATACAGGAATACAATGCTCTAGATTTCGGTTCTCGTACCTGCTAGAAATAATGAAACACAGTTAACCGCATTAAATAAAACCTATTACTGAGCCTTCTAGATATCAGTTGGTAGATAATATAGAAGCTTACCAAAGAACACAGTAAATTCTTGTGTTCAAAGATGGATACACAGACAGATGGCAAACAAAAGATATCCAGTTAAATGAAGAAACATTTATGACTCTCAGGAGGAAGACAATAGAGCTTTCCAAAAATGAGTCTATTTTATACTGATATGTTTAATTTAGATAAGAAAAGGTCCTCATTAGATTCCTAATAGAACAAAGTCATTTGCGTACAGAAACAGTATCTTCCAGTTCATAACAGAAAAGATTTCTTAAATCCTTCATATCTTACATTAAAAGTGGTGCTTCAAAGGCCATGATGGTATCAACTTTGCATTTAACAGAATCACGTAAGCCCATTCTTCCTTTACCATGCATGCGTCATTAAAAGTCTGCATAGTCATCCTGCATTATTGGCATAATGCTGTGACTACTGAATCTCAAGAATCCATATTCTGCAAACTCAGTGTTATCACTCCTCTGTTTCTTGGTACAGTGGAAAAGGTGTAGTCACAGCATGCTCTTGAGCTAAAGCAGCTAGTTCCTTTAAAAATTCAGTAAAAATAATAGCACAGTATACAGCATTTTTGACACGTAGTGCTTCATTCTGTCGTTCCACTGTTCCAAGAGCTGAGCCTCTGAAAAGGGCACTGTGTAGAACTTGTCCACCATCTCTCACATGGGCAAAAGCAAACTGGGCAGCTTGTTTAGCTCTTGTAGGACTGTTAGTATGCCGCAGAATCAGTTCACCAAGGGATGTCTTTCGGCTTTTTACTGAAGAGAAACAAGAGATAAAATGGTTAAACTCAGTTTTTGAAATTTTTTGTCTAATAGAATTATCACTCAAACAGTACCGTGTCTGCAGAAATCCCTTTTGAGTTAATTATATCTGGTATATATTATGGAAAATGCCAGAAGGTGCTAGAAAGTTATTCATAGTTCTGTAAATTCTCATATATGATTTATTTGATTAAAGGACTCTTACTTTAAAAACCTAGAATTCTGGCTTACAACCAAACAATGTTTTTAAAAGACTATAAACCAGAGATGATGGGGGGAAAAAACAGCATAATATTAAGCCTACAAACCCCCTTCCTGCAAATTTTGCCGCCGATCATAGTTTTTAACTGTTGTGGGAAATTTCAGCAACACCCAATGAATAAGTATGACAGGCGGCCACGGCCATTACCAGTCCGGGATGCCAGCTTGGGTGGAAGGTCCGGGGAAAACAGCATCTATAATACACTACCTCCCCCAGAAAGCTAGAGGGCAGCTTTGGCACCATGGATTCCCCCGGGGCAGGCTGGGAGTTGCAGTTTGGCGTAGCCCTGTTGGGTTCTGTGGGTGCTACCAGGGGAAGCTGTAGAGCCCTATATTGGGCACCACACCTGGGAGTGATTCTAGGCCTGATTAATGAGTAACCTGGAACACTCCCAGGGCCAACATAAAAGGAGCTGCCTCACTCCACTCAACAAGCCAGAGTAGGGAGGAAGAGGGACAAAGCTTGACCGTAGAGAATGAAAGGAGAGACGATGACGAGGATGCAGCAGCAGCAGAAGAAGAAGACAGAATGGACTGTATATTTGGTGCTCTGTGCACTGTGCTGTTGATGGGAGCAAGGGAGACGTACTTCCCCTTTTGTAAATAAACATATGCTATGCTGAAACTCGTGTCTCTGCTTGTCTGTATTGGGTTTGGGGTAGCCAGAGAGGCTCTGGTTTCCACAGAAGGTCTTACACTTTACTGAACAACATCACGTGAGCATGGGAAAGGTGCTATATAAATAAAATTCATCATCATTATCATTATTGCTATTATTATTATTATTGTTATTATTATCAAGGAACCAACTATTAAACATAATATTTAATGTAATAATAATATTTTTTTAAAACTGTCTGATGCTGCCTGTTATCCAAGAAGAAAAAACAGCAACCCAATTAGGTAAAGACTCTTGGAAGATGTCTTGCATTTTATTGGTTAACCTCACCTACTGTCCAGTACAATGGCAAACACAATAACATTTTTTCATTATCAGGACGTTATAAGAAGCTATACACATGATAAGATTAGAGAAAAATAGACCAGATTTCTCAATTATAAATATATTTGCACCTTATATGCTTTTTAAAAATTTTCTATACTATTTCCGTAATTTAATACAGAAGTGGTTACGCTTCTGCATATATGCTTACTTTTTTGTTTAGAACATTACACAGTTTTCTGCTAACTGGGCACCAGTTAATTTACTTGTTAAATATGGTGAACTGTTTTGTTCCTGTTTGGTTCATCCATCATAAGAACAGTTGAAGATAACTGTTCAAGTTCAGCAAAGGTGGCTTGACACCACGTATTAGAATTTAAGTTCATGTATATATAAAGGAGGTAAATCAAGATTCCAGGGAAATACTTGCCCAATGTCGCAGGGATAAAAAGGCCAGACTTATCTTTTTAGTACATATTCCCAATTAATTTCAATCCCTGGATGATCAGCCATAAATAAGTTAAGCAACCACAGAAAAAGTTACAACTGGATCAAAGCTGTAATGCACAAGATATTTAACAGAGTGTTTAAAGATGAGGTTCTTCCATAAAAGCATAATGAACAGAATTTTCAGTAACTCTATAGGAGTCTTGGCCTTTGAAAAAGACTCACAGCTGATGATGGACCTGGAGAGACAACTGAAAGTCCCTCAGTATATTGCAGTCTTTTTCTTTTTGTTTTTACGTTTCTATTTTTCTTTGGACTGAATTTGAAGTAAACTGCTGTATCCATTATGTTGTTATTATTTGCTTGATCAAGCAGTATGCCATTGTAATGTTCTGCTTTTTGGGGAAAAAAAGGAAAACTGGAGGCAGAGCTGTAACAGAACATAGTGGGCAACAGATGAAATGAAAACTTGTCAAAAACCCAAATAAATTCATGATGGAGAAAACACCATGATATGGTTCCAGTTGAAAGACCATGTCAGAGCAATTGAAAAGAATCTTGTGCTGAATTTTATAAATCCTAGTTGATATCATACAGCAGGCATGTTATAAATGTATTACCGTAGATCCCGGAATACAAGCCGAGAATTTCGTCCTAGATTTTTGGCTTGGAGTTTGGGGTTCGGTTTATACGAGTATCATTTCAGATTCCAGATTTCCAGCGCAATGCCGGTTTTGCCGATGAATACGGAAGTAAATAATGACGAAACCACAGAGCCATCTTTCAGATGAAGAAGTAACTTTGCATGCCGGTACTTTAAATAAAGAATTTATTCAAAAAAGTGTTTTAGTTGTTGATTTTATTAATAAAATTCATAATAAATTATTGGGAAGTTTAAAATAAAATTTATTTTGATTCACGATCCACATCTTGCGTTACGAAACGGATGCGGTCACGTGTATCCGCTTGCGCGATTGTAAACAAACAACCGAGAGCATTAGTAGCGTCAGTCGGAGCCCAGATACATGTGTTTGTGGATGTAATTTCGAAACGAAGATGGACATTGTGTGGAAATATCTCCTCCTCCTCCTCCTCCCTTCCTGCAGCCCAAAGATGTCAAATTAAATGGTGAGTACAGTATGAAATTGTTTCTAGAATAGAATGCCTTTTACTGTCTATACGCATCTACAATGAGATTAAAAGCAGCTCCTTCAGTGCAGAAAAAAGTTCTGTATAGGGCTTGTATGGTTGTTTTTTAGCCTTAGCATAACGCCGTATCTGCGGCCCCGCTTCTGCTTTCTTTCCCTCCTCCGTCTGTGTTGTCTCCTAGACCCGACAACAAACCACGGAGAGCCCGCTGGTCTCGCTATGTTGTCTGGGATGTTGTGCGTGTGATGAAAAACACTCAAAACAGATGTCTGGCTCTGGACACCGATGTCTATAAGGTTCTGAATGGTGTAGCGGATGTTTGCCGAACCGATCGTGCACAAACAAGGACAAAAAAAAGTACAAAAACAACAAAAAAGTGCACTGAAAAGGAGAGCTCTGAGCCGCTGCGCGCCGCCATGCTCCTAGCTTAATCTATCCTACTTCTGGTAGGCTAGGCACTTTTTATAACTTTTTGGTTAGTACATTAGAAAAATTATTGGTGTTTTGGTAAATTATGCACATTATACAACCCTTTTTTTATTATGAAAAGGTTAAGTAAGTGTTGCAGTGGGAGGTTCGGAACGAATTATGGGCTAGCCTTCGCGAACGAATTAAGTTCTTAAGTCAAGGGTCCACTGTATTGCGTATTTAAGTTAGTCAAATTTATAACAAGTCTCCGGAAATCCACCCGCCGATGTACCGTATTTGCGTTTCAACACAAAGGTTCCAATTTACCAAACTTCTCCGCAATCACTTCCTAGTTTCCATCAAAAATGCCGGCAGTCTCAAATTCTCGCCGATAAACATTATAAATATACCCGAAGAGACACTTTTAAGGAAATTTAGAAAATTTTGCTTGGAGAAGGGGGTCGGCTTAAATACCGGTCATCGGCAAATACATGTAATTTAGTCGGTAGAGAAGGGGATCGGCTAATATACCGGGTCGGCTTGTATTCCGGGATCTACGGTATGTCATGGTATACTTGCCTCTCCATTTTTTTTTAATTTTATTGTATTTTTTTCATTGTTATTAATTTTTATTGTTATTTTGATAGGGATATTGTTGTGTCATTTTGTTTACCATTTCTCAGACAGTCATTGCTTTTTTGTGGTTTTATTTTATGGTTGCAGCTATACAGTTGATGGTGATCACTTTGTGTTGCCTGCCATGTGACCAGCATGGCCCATGATGTCACTGTGTCACTGCTATAAAAGAGGTCTGAACACTCTCTGATGCATCCTTACCCAACTTTGAATAAAACAAATTTAAAAACTATTTTCTGCAAATATGTTAGTTCTGAGTGGAAAAGGACATAGACCAGGAATTTTCATTTTGATTTTTGGATACAGTTTTTTACTTTAATGCATCGTTCTTTGTTATTTTTGGTTTCTGGACCCGTCAGCAACTTGAGTACTCTGTTGTCTAGTCCACATAATTATAAATTATCACATCCAAATGCAATCAATCAAAATGACCTTCTTTCTATTACCTTCTAACATCAATAGGAAAAGGCAAGATCAAAAACATGAGCACTCTTAAAATAAAGAGGGTGTTAGTTAAGATAAAGTAACTACATACATACCAAAGAGCACATTGAAACAGTTTTTAGAATCCCTCACACGTGAGCACGATATTCTCCATCCTGGGCATTTTTCAGGAGACCTTATAAAGTACAAGGGTTTCTTGAACCAAGGCAGACTGAACTTTGAGCAGCAGCCATAAACATACCCAACAGTCAGATCAAAGGTTGCCTTTATCACTTCACTTCTTGAAGATAAGAAACCTAAATAAGCTTCAGCACTTTGTGATTCCAGCCATTCCTGTTTTTAAAATAATTTTGATCAGCCAGAATAAAAAGGTCTGTCAATAAATTTTAAAATACTCTTTTGTCTTATTGTCATACTTATTAATCTTCATTTCCTTGTCCTGTCATTCAGAATTGCCTCCTAGCTGCTACCTTCTGACAAACATACTGTAATTGGACAAGACTGACCTGTGAAACAAGAATTCCTGAAATCTACAATATAATTTAAAACAAAATGTGTGACTCCAAACCGGTGTCATACCTGCCATGATCTGTCCTAAAATAAAAAAAAGGACATCATGGTAACTTCTTTTTTTCTTAATAAGGTTGCAGTACTTGTGCAAATAAAAGTTATATTTGATCATTGTTTCCTTTGTAATATATATTTTAAAGAGTTTTTCTTCATTTACAAATTTATAATTGCTGCAAAGATTCATTAAGCTTTTCAGCAATATTTTAATATATGTCAGTTGCTTCTGGTGAACACACCAACTGTTAAAATGAGTACCAACATTCTATGACAATATATGCTGTAAAGGTTGACATTTTTGGTTTGCAACTTGGTATAACTTGGACTATGACTCCTATTCCTTATCAAAAAACATTTTTATTGTGTCATGGTTTTTCCTTTTAAAACTAAAATGCTTCAGTAACATGCTATTTTCATATATGAATATGAAGTTTCTTTGTTCTTTTTTCACATGTACACAAATTACACAATACCGTTTACTTTCTTCATAAATAAAAAAAAACAAGAAACAGAAAATTAAATGAAAATGTAAGAATATGAAAAATATGTTCCTAGTAAGAAAAATCAAAGGGGGTATAAAAAATAAGATACTATGTAAGTAAAGATTTCTCATCCTAGGTTGGTACAAGAAATGGCTGATGCGTAGGGGTATCATTCACTATTAATATCCTTTCAATGAGTCATCCTTGTGATCTGAAAGCAGGTAGCACTCTTCAGAATGATCTACTGCGTATTAAAAAATAAAGAAGAGTTTAATTTTTACTTGACCCTGGTCAAGTCACTTCACCTACTTCCATTTGAAAATTACATATAAAAACTGTAATGTATGCTAATCTTCCAAAATGCATCTAAAATTGGTGATGTGTACCTATTGAAAAATGACAATGATGTATAAGATAAATTATCAAAAAAAATTTTTCAAAACAAAAGAATATTTTCAAAAGAAAATGTAAATATTGCACGCTTGATGCAATACGATGGCACACTGATCATTGTCTGTGTGGAGGTTTTACAATTCCCCTGTGTGTATGAGAGACTGTGTGTATTTTCTTAGGAAATGGATGTTCGCTCTTCTACATTCCAATGATGCTAGTTTAGGTAACATAAAGCTGGGCCAGTGTGGGTGTGCATGAATGAGGCTTGCAACTCATTATTGTAGGATTTGTTTAGCACTGCTGCTAAAATCCAGTATTTACCCTTATGACTATTATCTTTGATTAAGTGCCTTTAAAATGCATAGATGAAGAAACTGGAAATCAGGCACCCAGTGTCAAAGCAGTGCTACTGTTCCTGTGTGGTTTCCCTTTCTTTTTCAGATCTACATCCCTGACGCGGCTTTATAAATACACTGAATTAACCTGTAACAATATAATGGTCCACGGAGTGGTCAAACTATTATAAATACAATAGCTGCTTTAGCGTTGTTACTCTCACTGCACCTTCTTCTTTTTCTTTCAGCTGCTCCTGTTAGGGGTTGCCACAGTGGATCATCTTTTTCCATATTACTCTCACTGCACCACTCAAAGTATTTATATCACTGTATCTGAGGGGGGAATCAAAGATCTACAGAAGCTGAGAAAGAGAATTATCAGTATACAGCATCAAGCACACGCTGCCTCAGCCATGCTTTCTATTGAATTGCTCTCACACGGCAAACGCTTCAAAGCCTGTACGGACCTCACGGTTCAGAAACAGTTTCATCCCAAGAGCGCTAAACGCACTCAATCAGTCCATCAAGTGCTCCTTGTAGAACTGTTTGTACTGTACTTATTAGTACAATCACCTCACTGTAAACTTGCACTACAGTTATAATATTGCACAACCTGAGCCACTTTATAAAGCGCGTATTTACATATGACGATATCATTTTAAGATGAAATGCAGCAAAATATGTTTATTATATTACACAGATAAAACTTTAACTTCATTTAAATAATCTATATTGTTAATAATTAAACATGACAGGACACGGTGCCACAGCGCTAACTAGGAACTTGCGCTCCGTTCACGGATTGTTCCTGCCTTGCGCTATATTCTTGTTTGAGCTGGCGCGACACTGGAACGATAGATGGATAGAATAATTAAACACGTACTACGAAGATATTTCAATGTTCCTTAAAAGTTTTGAAGAAATGGCGTTCTAAGCTTACAGATGGCTTAACATCTACTTCAGAGCTGATTGTGTGGCGATTGGTTACTTGGAGAAAGAAAAGAAAGAACAGGAATTGGAGGTTAGTATGTTTGAAAGAGACAGTACTGCTACAATAAAGTATTTCATCGAAGGTCGCGCATGGCGCAGCAAGCATTTTGCGTGAGACATGAACAATCACTGCACCACCGTGTTCCCATTTTTAATAGCATGCTTTAACTCCTATCATCATGAAAATGATATCACGTATACATATTAGTATTTTAATTATTCAGAGAGCTGTAATATCACGAATGTAATGGATTCTGTGTCCTGTTGGAGGAAGAGAAAGCCCGGAAGCACGTAGTGATTCACACACATAGAGCACATAGAAGATCAAATACAAAACAAAGCATTTAATGTGCTACTTTAGTTACGATGGAATTTGAGAAACTAGTAAATTAAATGATGTTAAGATGAAGTTTATGATGTTCTACTTTAATGACAAAATAAACTATGTGATTAAAGTGGAAATCTCGAGATTAAAGTTGACATTTCAACTTCATATGACACTCGGGCAGTGGGCTACGACTTGCCTTTTCATGGCGACTTTGATATCTGACAACTTTTTTTTTATTTCGGGCACTGTGTGACTTTGTGAACTTTCTCCGACACTCTGTCACTTGATCAACTACCTTTTGTTGTTTATACCACTGTTTAAACCAAAAAATAGTATGTTTTTCTTTGCCTCCACTTGGTATTCGTTGAAATTCTTCTATTTTCCCTCATGCTTTTCCCAATGTTTTTTCACAGAAGGCTGAGCTTAAGAGCTATTTATATTGATTTGCATATTCAAAGAGGCGTAATTCTGGGAGGAGGTGGGGCGGGACAGCAGGCACGTGCGTTACTTTTCACGCTGACCGGGATTTATGTAGCAGAAGAATGTGGAAGTTTGCGTCCCTTTATCCTGACTAGCCTCCCAGTTCCTGCCACTGAAAAACATCCCCACAGCATGATGTTGCCACCACCATGCTTCACTGTAGGAATGGTATTGGCCTGGTGATGAGCGGTGCCTGGTTTCCTCCAAATGTGACGCCTGGCATTAACACACCAAAGAGTTCAAGCTTTGTCTCATCAGACCAGAGTATTTTGTTTCTCATGGTCTGAGAGTCCTTCAGGTGCCTTTTGGCAAACTCCAGGCAGGCTGCCATGTGCCTTTTACTAAGAAGTGGCTTCCCTCTGGCCGCTCTACCATACTGGCCTGATTGATGGATTGCTGCAGAGATGGTTGTCCTTCTGGAAGGTTCTCCTCTCTCCACAGAGGACCTCTGGAGCTCTGACAGAGTGACCATCGGATTCTTGGTCACCTCCCTGACTAAGGCCCTTCTCCCCCAATCGCTCAGTTTAGATGGCCAGCCAGCTCTAGGAAGAGTCCTGGTGGTTTCGAATTTCTTCCACTTACGGATGATGGAGGTCACTGTGCTCATTGGGACCTTCAAAGCAGCAGAAATTTTACTGTAACTTTCCCCAGATTTATGCCTCAAGACAATCCTGTCTCGGACGTCTACAGTCAATTCCTTTGACTTCATGCTCGGTTTGTGCTCTGACAAACTGTCAACTGTGGGACCTTATATAGACAGGTGTGTGCCTTTCCAAATCATGTCCAATCAACTGAATTTACCACAGGTGGACTCCAATTAAGCTGCAGAAACATCTCAAGGATGATCAGGAGAAACAGGATGCACCTGAGCTCAATTTTGAGCTTCATGGCAAATACTTATGTACACGTGCTTACTCAATTTTTTTATTTGTAATAAATTTGCAAAAATCTCAAGTAAACTTTTTTCACGTTGTCATTATGGGGTGTTGTGTGTAGAATTCTGAGGAAAAAATGAATTTAATACATTTTGGAATAAGGCTGTAATATAACAATATGTGGAAAATGTGATGTGCTGTGAATACTTTCCGGATGCATTGTACATGAGGCCCCAGGGGTTTGGGAGAGGAGAAAGCGACTGACGGAGGATGACATACTGTGCCAGGAGGATAATAAAATCCTCAGGACCACGACTGCACTTTGGCTCCGAATCCACCAGTTGTTGACCTAGCCCTTGATGAAAGTGCCTCTCAGAGAGGAGATCCTCCAGCTGAGGGAACAAATTGAGACCCTTACAATGAAGCAGTGGCTTGGTATTCAGTGTTTTGTTGGCTTAGACAGAAATATTCACTTTTTCACAAGGTAAGATGTCAAGCAGACTCCTGTTATTATGTATTAAGCTTACATACATATTCACCAGTACTTGAATAAAGTTTAATGACTAGTTATTGAAATTCTGTTTTTTTAAAAAAGCCTAATGTAATCATATATTTGTCACATGTACGTTTATAGTAGACACAAGATTTTATTATGTCCAGGTCTTACCTTCTTAATTTATTTTTCAATTCAACCCCCACCCAAGAGAACAAGTGGAAGGCCAGCAGCCATAGTAAAAGTTTAAGACTAGAAAAGAGGGAAGAGAATCCTTTTACACAATATAAATGCTTATTCTAAAATGTTATTGATTAGATCCTGCTAGGTTTTAAAAAATGTTTTGAACAGACCCTATAAGTGAGAATTAGTTTTTTTCAAATTTGAAATAGTATAGAACAGCAGTTACCTACTGACTTAAAAGAGGTGGGCTAGAATTCTTGCAGTTGAGCAGGATAAGTGCTAGCAGTGAAGTAAAGGCAAGTACAGTTTGTTTTTCCTTCTCCACTTTAAACCCATCTGGGAGTACATCAAACACAGTTGTTAATGGATTAGGAGTGATTGTTACACCAAGGCTCTCTGATAGGCAGTTAACACTAGAATCCCTGAAGCCTATGAAAATATTTATATTGCCGGGCCACCTTACATTCCCTCGCACCTCTCCATCAACATCTTTTGTTTTGTAAATGTGCGAATCAGCACAAGCAGCAAGCAGCCTGCTTTCCCATCCCACCCCTTGACGGAGCTCAACTTGGGCAAAAAGTTCTCTCAGCACAAGCCAAGGCTCCTTAGCTGCGTGTGATGTGCCTGGAGTTGTACAGGGTAAATAATACAGTACATCGTTATTTGGAATACATGCATTTCATGTGTGTTCGTGTCTACAAAGAAAGGAAATATGAGGCAAGAAATGCTGAACACATAAAGCAGAAACTTTTTCCATGTTATACTAATAATGGAATGAAGTGTATAATGTGTGAAGACTTTAGTCCAAATATCAAATAAACATGTGTGCTTTTATTAAAGAATATAACCAAAGAAAAAAAAAAAATGTGATTTACATGTTGCTGTCAATGAGTTAAAAACCCAGGCTGAAATGTTAATTGGCAGGAAGTTGATATGTATTCTTGAATGGTGCAGAGATAAAAACTGCTGCCTAATGACTCAAAGGTTATAAAATTCAGCAGGGTAGCAATCAGAGCCTACTGCTTTACCTCTCTGAAGTAAGTGTATAGAGTCTAGTAATTCTAAGAGTGTCAGAGGTTTATCCAATTCCTCTGCACTGAGAGTATCTAGCTGTGCTATCTGTAATGCATCAAAATCCATCAGATCGTTTCTTGTCTTCTTTAAACTGAACAGAATATGACTTATCGTAGCCTCTAAATGTGTGCATTATATTTTTATGGTCAATGATTTTATCTCCATCTGGTAATTACTGATATTGCATTCATTGTAAACTTCCTGCTTGTGGATCTGTTGAGCTAAGATCTTATTAGCCTTCCCTCCATGATCATAGTAATGAGGATGAAAGTTAAAAATAAGTTCTTCTGCTTCTTTTGTTATCAAGAGGTTGAGTTCTGATTGCAAAGTCTGTCTTTTCCTATAAAGTGCTTCATTTGGAGACCTGACATATTCTTGATCTATTCTGACAATTTCACTGATTAACTCTGATGCCTTCTTGGTTTCAGATTTATTTTTGTGGGAGAGAGATGAAATAATCTGTCCTTAAAAATGCATGATCTCCATTTAAACATTATCTACACATAAAGGTGATATAATATAATAAACATTATGCCACATTTACATTTTATAGTTTATTGTATTTTTTGCATGTGTAAGTAGTAAGTACACCCCTACAATACTTTTATAACCACCTCAAATACTTCAAACTAGAATCAGGTGCACCATTTCAGTTGCAAATGATTAGAGCATCGTTAGAGATGATCTTGGAGGAACCTGTCTTATTTAAATCTTGGCCATTTAGCTTAGTTTGCTCTTTCTTGTTGAAATGTACAGTATGTCCTCACCATGCCTAGATTTAAAGAATTCCCTGAGGCCATCAGAAAGAATATCATATATGTTTATGAGCCTGGGAAGGGATTTAAAAAGATCCCCAAACAACTGGAAATCAATCATTCTACTGTCCAGACGATCAACTGCAATTGAATTTTTTAAATAATTTTGAAGATTTTAAACAATTATCAACTTCTCCAGGCCAGAATGCTCCAGCAAGTTCAGCCCAAAAGCAGAACACAATATACTGAAAGATGTCTCCAAGAACCCAAGAATTCCAACTTACTACCTGCAGGTAGTAATTGCCACTACTGATGTGAAAGTGCATGAGTCCATTAGAAAAAGATTGCCAAGATTAGATCTACAAGGTAGGTGTGCCAGGGGGAAACCTTGGCTGTTCTGAAAGAAAATCAGGACAAGACTAAAATTTCTCCATTAAAAACTAGGCAATGACCAGGACTTCTGGAACAAAATGCTCTGGACAGACGAGGCAAACAAAGAGATATCTGGCCATAGTACCAGAAGACATGTTTGTTAAAAATCAAAGACAGCATTTGACCAGAAGAACCTGATACCAGCTATAAAGCATGGTGGTGAAAATGTTATGATATACGTAGGTCTAATTTGTTGCATCAGGCCCTGGGCAGCAGACCATCACAAAATCCACTATGAATTCTTCATTGTACCAGTGGGTGCTTGATAATAACATGTCAAAAGATTGATGCTGAACCAAAAGTGGACCTTGGAACACGATAATGACTCTAAACCTACTAGTAAACCCACCAAGAAATGATTGAAAAGAAAGAAATTGACAGTTTTGGAATGACCAAATCAAAACTGGATTTGAATCCCATTGAAGACAGTGAGGGGATTTAAAACAGGGTGTGCAATCAACATACCTCTTAACAAGCTATATGAACCAAGAGTGTACTTCGTTTTTCCATAGACCGAAATGCCATAATTTATTTGTTCATTTTTTGTTTAATAAACTAGTGCAAAGTAAAATTTTCTTTTCTTTTTTCCAGTTACATGACCTTTATTTAAAGATATGTCCACATTTGTTAAAAATATTTCACCTTCTTTTTCACATTACTGTATGTGTAATTCACAATAAAAATTACAATTAAATAATGTTGGTTGTGCCACTATAAACAACCACTAGAATAAGCTTACCAAATTAGATAAAATTAGGTTTAAAATCTGATTTCATATTGTCTACACTAGGAATCATGTTGATTCCATCCAGTTATACCACTGTAGGTAGAAATTTCT
>JANRMT010028174.1:84970429-85001330 GCA_026402145.1 Polypterus bichir lapradei
ATTCCTGTTCAAAATTGCACCAATTTGGACAAACTGGATCACCCCTGAAATTCAGAATCTTCCATCAGCAGCTAGACTGATCCATAATATATCTTTAAAAATGCCATGCTAAAATATTTATTTAAATAAATAAAGGTATCACACACATAATATATAAAAGTACAAATAAGTAAATTTAAATCTCTGGGCTCAATATAATAAAATGATTCAGTATAAAGAAAAGGTAATCCTCACATCCCAAAGCAGTGTCCTTGGATTCAAATCAATATCTCAATCATTCCACATTCCCAAAGTATAAACTCCTTAGTTGCTATGGGCCCAGAGATGGCTCCTTGGTACTTGGTGTATATACAAGACAGTTTTCCTGATATGTGAAACAGAAGAACAGGGGTATCAGAAATGGAGACATTCATTTGGTCATGACTCTGAACCCCCATCTATCTGCTCACAAACTACCTTTATGGAACAAATGTATACAGATAATAAATATACAACAGGTGTCTACCTTGTTTCTAGTCAATCTCTGAAAGATTGGCTGCTTATTAAAGCTGGTCAAATTTCACTACAGATGACCTGAGGACTCATTTATAAAGTTTGCGTAAGTACAAAGATAGTGCATACAAAACTTCCCACGCAAATGTAGGGATTTATTAAAGAAAACTTGATGAGGGAATGTGTATATTTACAGTGTGGTGGGCAACCCTGGTCCCATGTCCAGCCAGGATGGCCCTTCTATGGATGTCCCAGTGGAGCAACCATGGGCTACTCAGTACCTCCCCCGGGACGCTTGGTAGCAGCCTCCCTGGCCGACGATGGTGCCACAGTTTCCTGCAGGGCTCCATGGGAGATGGAGTTTTCCACAGCCCTGTTGGGATCTGGGGTGGCTGCCAGGCGGTGCTGCATGGGTCCCTGAGCCTGCATGGATGACTCTGCAGCCCTGCCCGGAAGTGCAATTGGAAACAGGTGGACTATAAGAGGGGCCAGCAACCACCACTCAGGGGCCAGAATCGGGAGGAAGAGAACGAGGTTGCCAGGGAAGAGTGGTGGAGGAAGAAAAGTGTGTGTATTTGTGTACTGTGCTTTGGGACTGTGTTGTGGCTGGAGGGATTTCGGGGATGACGTGCCCTCCAGCTGAAGAAAAATGTGTTTTTTTACACGTGCCTCAGTGTGAGTCTGTGCCGGGTCAGGCGCTATATAGAGTCTATATCACAACAGCAACTCTGACCCATGCATATGCAACATTTTGGAGAAACTTGGAAATGACGACACCCTTGATCAAATAGGGAAATGTAGCCAAATAAGATAAATGACAATGCATAATGATAAATTACATGCATAATAATTCAATACATCAAGCTGACAAACATATTGAAGCTCAGATGTGATGAATATGATGCAGACTACATTTTACTTCCATTTCAAGAGGGCAAATCATGCCTATCTGCACCAAAGAACTTTTTTGTTTATATTCGCTGGTTTAAACTATCCATTGCTACTTCTTAGGTTACTGGCCAACAGGTCAGGAATATTTCAGCTAAGCCTCACTCTGCATTGCCCACTGTGCTGGAAGCCTTTAATCGACTGACAAAGAGCTATATCCAGTTTTCATATGGTGTGGGTGCATACAGTATACCTGTAACATAACATGTTGTTTCCAACATAAAAAGGCAATTTGCATCAGTGTCTGTTCTAATAGGAGCATTTTAATGCACTCTCACTGAACCTTTTTTTATTTTACTTCTTATTTCAGGCATTGTGTGGCTGGAGCTCATAGCATTTACAGCAGCAATAACATGTTGCCATTCAACATATTTGCATTTGTTGCTGACACCCGCGCTTAGGCCACCAAATAAAAGTTCTTTGTGTGCCTCTAATTTAGATACTAGAACTTCTATCTCACACTGCTGGATTTGTCATGTGGCTGCACTACCAGCCAGTCAAGGTCTGCCGTACTGAGATTGCATATGTATGATGTTGATTAGTATGATTCATATATGGTTATTTTAGGATAACTGGGCGAGGTTTGAGGCACACTTACAAACACACATGATAAGGTGCGTAGAAATGTGTGTACCCCTGGTTTTATAAATCTGATTTTGTTTGGTGTACGCATTTTCCTGTTTTTTGGCATACAAGTATTTTCATGGTTGACATCACAAAGTTTTAAAAATGAGGTGCTTGGCCATGGAGACTCCAAAAGTTACTTTTTCAGGTTCCGATTTTCTAAGCATTACTGTAATGCAGATGTAATGTTCTTCTAGGAAAAGTGTAATAGGATTTGAGGAAGTGCCCATGAAGTTCTGTTGCCAGAAGGCAATCTGTAAAAATTAAGGATCTGGGCAGGGTTTAGGAGAAAGAAAAACAAAGTATTGGCTTTCAGATTTGAGAAAGAAAAGCCAAGAACTAAAAATGTGAGGAGTCGTCTCGTGCATGGAGAGGAAAGGCAGAGGAATATGCTGTCCTGATGAAGTTACAGTGGTAGAAAAGGGGCCTGTTGACATTAAAAAAGTAGCTGCTTTCACCTTTTCATCTTGTACTTTAATTAAAATAGATCTTCCATTGAATCAGTATGAACAGCAGACAAGAGTCTGTTTAATACTACAGCTCAGAATGTGAATTTTAAGAGGAGCAGATAGTCTTAAAAAAATAAAGAGATGCCCATACTTAAAAAGACACATCTG
The DNA here is from genome assembly GCA_026402145.1 of Polypterus bichir lapradei. Classification (NCBI taxonomy): domain Eukaryota; kingdom Metazoa; phylum Chordata; class Cladistia; order Polypteriformes; family Polypteridae; genus Polypterus; species Polypterus bichir. The sequence continues at coordinate 84,973,111 of JANRMT010028174.1, forward strand.
CCTTTGCTACTTAGTAAACAAAAGGGTTGCTGGCTTTAGACCCAAACAAGCTTTAAATTGTAAACTTGTTAAGCCTGTTAGTCTTGTATCTTCCTCAAAAACAATTGTGGGCTGTCATTAAGTCTTTTATTAGGTTTTAGTATTCTTGCTAATGTCAAATATATCCTTCTATATAAAAGCCGTCGGGATTGTCCTATCGTCCCGTGAGTGCTACGCAGGCGCGGAGTTTCACACACGCCCCGTCCATTTTGCAATGCACGATGGGATTTGTAGTTTCGTTTTTCCAGGCAAAAGATGACTTTCTACTCCAGACTGTGCGAGTAGCACGGAGTTTCACGCACGCCCCGTCCATTTTGCAATGCACGATGGGAATTGTAGTTACGTTTTTCCAGGTAAAAGATGATTTTCTACTCCAGACTGTGTGATATCTTCTTCTTCTTTCTTACTATATAAAAGTGGTCGGGATTGTCCTTCCGTCCCCATCGTTCCCTTGCTTTTGTGCGTGATGCGCTGGAAAAATAGACAAAATTATGTCTCTGGAAATAATTAATGTTGATGGAGTACAAATGCCTCACCGCGTAGTAAATATCAGGGGGGTTCAAAAGGGCGACCTCAATATAGAAAAAAAGTTTAAATTTCATCACAAAAATAACAGAAACTACGAGTATTAAAGTAATACCGCTCAAATGCAATATAACCAAATGAATGAGTTTGTATAAAATATCAAATTGATCTACATATTGAATTGCCCTAAGAAGTGGTCAACTTAAAAGTCGGTCGCCTTAAAAGGCGGGTCAGCCTATTATGGTTATATATTTTGCAGAATATATATATATATATGTTTTATTAGTTTAAAAAAGTATTTCAATGGATTTAACTCATTTTACTTGATGGTCATGGAACAATAATCGTTCAACATTTGATTTTGTCAAAAAAAAAATTGACAAATGTCAGTTGTGGTCTATGGTTTATTTTTTTGGAGAAAGGATAACAGTTTAACTTGGGACATGAAATCTACACATGACTGGTTACAGAGGAGCTTACTGTATACTGTAAAAAAATAAAAAAAAGGCTTTAGAATTTCCATGAAACTGGTGATTGTCTATAGATATGAAAAAGGTGATTGGTGTTAGCTCTAAAAATCCCAATCATAGCTTCACTACTCGTTTCTCTTAACCAGGCACTTCCTGCCATTACACTATATACTGCCAACTTGATGTGCTTAGTGCCACTGTGTCCTTTTTTTGTGAAAATGAAAAGTAGCTGAACATAGTAAGTGTGAAATGCAGTGCTCCAAATAGAAGGGCACATAACTGAACATGTACAATGCCTAGTAAGTATTCACTCTTAGAGGTTTTCATATTTGATTATTATACAGCACTGAATCACAATAAGTTTAATTTGTTTTTTTTTGGCATTGATCAACAGAAAAAGAACATTTAAAGTCCAAGTGATAACCAACCTCTGCAAAGGGGAATAAACTAATTACAAATACAAAACACACAATAATTAATTGTTTAAGTATTCACTCTCTTCAAGCCAGTATTTAGTATATGCATTTTTAGCATAAATTACAGGGTTGAGTCTTTGTGGATAGGTCTCTATCAGGTGTGTACATCTAGGCACTGCAATTTTTCCTCTTTCCTCTTTTAAAAACTGGTCCAGTTCAATCAGACTACATTTGGATTGTGAGTGAAAAGCCTTTTTTAAGCCCAGCCACAAATACTCAATTAGACTAAGACCTGGACTCCGACTTCACAACTCCAGGACAATAACATTGCTGTTTCTAAGCTGTTCCTTTGTAGTTTTGTCTTTAAGCTTGGGGTGTTTTCTTGTAAACTTCTTCAGGTTTTCTTCCAGGATTTCTATGTACCGTAGATCCCGGAATACAAGCCGACTCGGTATATTAGCCGACCCCCTTCTCTACCTACTAAATTACATGTATTTGCCGATGACCGGTATTTAAGCCGACCCCCTTCTCCAAGCAAAATTTTCTAAATTTCCTTAAAAGTTTCTCTTCAGCTATATTTATCATGTTTATCGGCGAGAATTTGAGACTGCCGGCATTTTTGATGGAAACCAGGAAGTGATTGCGGAGAAGTTTGGTAAAATGAAGCCTTTGTGTTGAAACTATATACGCAAATACGGTACATCGGCGGGTGGATTTCCGGAGACTTGTTATAAATTTGACTAACTTAAATACGCAATACAGTGGACCCTTGACTTAAGAACTTAATTCGTTCGCGAAGGCTAACCCATAATTCGTTCCGAACCTCCCACTGCAACACTTACTTAACCTTTTCATAATAAAAAAAGGGTTGTATAATGTGCATAATTTACCAAAACACCAATAATTTTTCTAATGTACTAACCAAAAAGTTATAAAAAGTGCCTAGCCTACCAGAAGTAGGCTAGATTAAGCTAGGAGCATGGCGGCGCGCAGTGGCTCAGGGCTCTCCTTTTCAGTGCACTTTTTTGTTGTTTTTGTACTTTTTTTTTTTTCCTTGTTTGTGCACGATCGGTTCGGCGAACATCCGCTACACCCGTCAGAACCTTATAGACATCGGTGTCCAGAGCCAGACATCTGTTTCGAGTGTTTTTCATCACACGCACAACATCCCAGACAACATAGCAAGACCAGCGCGCTCTCCGTGGATTGTTGTCGGGTCTAGGAGGCGACGCAGACGGAGGAGGGAAAGAAAACAGAAGCGGGGCCACAGATCCGGCGTTATGCTAAGGCTAAAAAAACAACCATACAAGCCCTATACAGAACTTTTTTTCTGCACTGAAGGAGCTGCTTTTAATCTCATTGTAGATGTGTATAGTGACAATAAAAGGCATTCTATTCTATTCTAGAAACAACAATTTCATACTGTACTCACCATTTAATTTGACATCTTTGGGCTGCAGGAAGAAAGGAGGAGGAGAATGCAAATCTTTTCTTTGTAAAATTGTCGAGATGGTGGATTTCGACATGCTGTACATATTAGCGAGATCGGTCACACGAACAGCACTCTCATATTTCCACACAATTTCCATCTTTGTTTCAATTTTGATCGCTTTCTTTACCTTCTCTTCCTTCCTTAGCAATTATGTGTCTTGCTTGCATGGTCTTAGTGAATTATATATATATAGGTAAATCACTGCAATGACCGAAATTACATCCACAAACACATGTATCTGGGCTCCAACTGACACTACTAACGCTCTCGGTTGTTTGTTTACAATCGCGCAAGCGGATACACGTGACTGCATTCGGGTCGTAACGCAAGATGCTGGTCGTAAATAAAAAGAAAAATTTTTATTTTAAACTTCCCGATATTTTATTATAAATTTTATTAATAAAATCAACAACTAAAACACATTGTTTTAAAATAAATTCTTTTTTTAATTTAAAGTACCGGCATGCAAAGTTACTTCTTCATCTGAAAGATGGCTCTGTGGTTTCGTCATTATTTACTTCCGTATTGATCGGCAAAACCGGCATTGCGCTGGAAATCTTGAATCTGAAACGATGCTCGTTGTATAAACCGAACCCAAACTCCAAGCCAAAAATCTAGGACGAAATTCTCGGCTTATATTCCGGGATCTACGGTACTTTGCTGCATACATTTTACTTTCTACCCTGACAAGCCTTGAAGGGCCCACAACAAGATGCTGCCATCACTATTTTTCATGGTAGGGATGGAGTGGTTTTGATAGTATGTTTGACTTACATCAAATATGGTGTTTAGTCTGATAGACAAAAAGTCTAATTTTGGTCTTATTGAGCCATAGAGCCTTCTTGTAGATCTTCTGGCAATGAATGCTGCCTTTCCTGAAATTAACTTAATATTTTAGCCAAAAAAAAAAGTATATTTTGCATATTATAAGCATACACCTGGATAACAGAAATTTGATATATTAAATTTCCTTCCTGGCCATACACATAAACACCATGGGGAAAGTAACATATAAAAATATTAGGCCTGGGAAAGTCAATGCATTTCATTTTTGCATTTAATGTGGCCTGTTTAACATGATAAAAATATTGTTGCATCCAGGGCTGGCAACAAGGCAAATGCTTTGGTCAGGTGGCATTTTCATGTATTTTTTTTAACATTGCGAAACAATAATACAAATAAGTTAACTGTATATCTAAAACATGACATAGACATCCAGTATCACATTTATATACTACCATTAAAAATTTTATGAAATTAAATTTTCATTTAAAGGTTTAACATTTCATATTACGCGGTTCACAACGATACACCAGATGTCAATACGCAGCACTGGTGTTCTTTTTTTGATTTATATATACTGACATAGATGCAGGGGAGTGGGAGGAAAGGGGTTTGGGAGGGAGATTTACGACACTCCTGTGCAGTATCACAGAAAAGCTCAAAAGGTAAAAATTAAGCTCTCTCCTTTTTTACATTTCATGTTTCTGTAAGACGATCAAAATAAAGTCATAAGTGCTAAATAAGTTATCTCTGAGTGGCTCTAAAACTAAAATCTCTGTATTTAACTCACTAGTCTTCTGACTGCCCTAATATGATGACAAAATTCTACGAAACAGAAATGTAAAGATTATCACTACTCATGTTCAAGTTTTTAGTGTCTTCGCTAATTTATGCAAAGAATGCAACATAACCATTCAAGTAATGCATAGCGTCTGTTTTTAAGTAAGATAGCAGTTACAGAATATTTTTAGTGTGCAAGGAGCAAAGGTGTAGGTAGAGCAGTGTTTTCCAACTGTTTTTTGTGGTGGCACACTTGTTGTAACCCAAAAAAATCCCAAGGCACACCTCGATTCTAACAACCACAAAAGCATTAAATCTATACATGTGCTAAACTGTCTGCAAAATGGTGATCAAAGAGCTGCTTTTATATCGGCTTCTCCAGATAGTCCTGTCCTCCTTGTACAGGTCTCGACACCTGAGGAGTGTGTGTCTCTCACAAGTCAGGACCTGGGGCACTACACTGTTACTTCCACAGTGCACCTGTTGAAAAACACTTGTGTAGAGTATAATTATCAAGTCGTTTATGGTGAACAATTGAAGACAGTATTTATGGAATTTCAACACAAATTTTAATGTATGCCCATTTAAGAGATGCTCCTTGCAGTTAGGAGACACGGGTTCGCTTCCCAGGTCCTCCCTGCGTAGAGTTTGCATGTTCTCCCCGTGTCTGTGTGGGTTTCCTCCGGGTACCCTGGTTTCCTCCCACAGTCCACAGACATGCCGGTTAGGTGCATTGGCGATTCTAAATTGTCCCTAGTGTGTGCTTGGTTTGTGTGTGTGTGTGCGCGCGCCCTGCCCGGGGTTTGTTTCCTGCCTTGCGCCCTGTGTTGGCTGGGATTGACTCCAGCAGACACCCGTGACCTTGTAGTTAGGATATAGCGGGTTGGATAATGGATGGATGGATGTTTGTGTCTCATATCCTGTGCCAATTTGATAATTAATAAATTGGCCCCATTTTCTTATTGCCTTCTTTTCAACTTGCCTTTTAGGAAGGCATTCAAATTCAGGTTATACTTGCTGAAGTAGTATTTTGTTAAAAGTTCAGATTTAAGGTCATGCCATTTTTAAAAATTCCTTTGTGTTGATTCTACATTAAATTTGTAATTCAGTGTGTATTTACTTTATGATTTATGCATTAATTTTATAATTATGTTTTAATATTAGATGTGATTAATCACAATCAATTACATACATTTATTCAATTAATCAGTTTTGGTCAAGTACATGCCAAAATGTGCAAACCAGTATCATTTATGAATGGATATTTTTCTGTTCTATTGGAAATGTATCTTAAATTATACATTATTACATGGGTCAATTTCAAAGACAATAACTGTTTTTGTGAAGTTTGCACATTCTAACCATTTCTTCATTATTTTCACCTGTTACCTTCCCACCACTTATTAAAGTTGCAGAGGATGAGCGAGAGTGGGTGTTTTTTTTAATGTGTTCTTCAGTCTTTATGGGAGCTAAATGTGGAGTGCAGTACTCTAAGACATGTTGAAAATGCTCAGTAAAGTTTGCTCTGCAAATTTGCTTGCACACAGAACATTCTGGAAACCAAATGGCATAATAGTTATCACTGCAGCTTCAATGAATCAACATTTCTACTTCAAATAATATGACCATTCATTGTCTGTTTGCAATTTGCACATTCTGCCATGTCCTCACAAGATTTCCTTCTGTATCCACAATGACACTGTATATATGCAAATGTGTACTAAATTACATTTTTATTGGCTTATACAGTGCGGTTGTGAATGATTCTTAAAAAAATTATTAATTTTAATTAGTTCAGCCTTATTGTCATTTTCATAAAAGTAGAGCTACGTAAGTGAATATGGGTGTTGGTGTGTAGGGTATCTACGCCTGCATCTGAGAGCGTATACACACTCACAACCCACTCTTCTTTGGTGATTTTTGAGCTTTGTAACATATACAAACACAAAATCAAAACAGCATAAACATCTAGGTGCAGGAATTGAGGGGGGGATGTTGGGGGGGACGTTTCGAGAAGGTTGTTTGACTCTTTCCTTGCAGGAATTGTTGCAAGGCAGCAATCCAATATAAAAGTAGTGAAGGTTCATTGTAAAGCCCTCTCACACTCAAATGCACACAAGGTCAATTACTATTGGCCAATTAACCCATTCTCCCATGTGCTCAGGATGCAGAAGAAGAACCAAGGAACCTGGTGTGAAACATCTGAAACACAGACAGAATGTAAAAACACTACACATACCTCAATCAGATGCAGGAATAAACTCCATGACATTGGAGCAGCAGTGCTAACCACTGCACCATTGTGTCTCCTATTTAATTTGGCATGTGATCTGAAATTAAGGCTGCAGCTATTAAACTGCAGCAAGTACTCTAAACTCTTACTTCTTTCAGCTTTGTCCACAGCACTCGGTGGCAATCCAACGAAAGACATGGGGAGAATTTGCAGACTACATGCTGATAATTATCAGCCTAAAGATTTCAACCTAGACTTCTGGAACTGTAAGGCAGTAGTTCCAGCCACCACATAAGCCATATTTTAATGGTCAATCAAGTTGTCTTGTAAATTGTTTTTAAAACCTTGTAATGCATAATGTATATAATTGTATGCACAGTATGTTACTTGCTAAGCATACTTCTATTTATTTATTTGGAATTGTATTTTCATCAATTGTTCAGTACATATGTAATGTTAGTCATGTAGTACGAATTATTTTATAATGCTTTAATCATAGTTCTTGTTGTCTGCGGACGCTGACAATGTCATAACAGTGAATCTTCCATTCATAAATCCACTCATCCATTTGCCCAAATTTAAATGCAAGTCTTTTAGAGAATTTTACTTTGTGATTCAATTTGAATATTATCAAGATTTTCAATAATATAATTAATTTTAAAAAATTCAATTTGAAATTATTTGCAATATAAAACATATTATTGCTTGTTACTTTTTTATCAATGTTTTTATTTTAATTAAGCAGAAAATTCCATTTAACATAGGAAATTTTAATTATTTTAACCAAACTGAACCTAATGTTAACGCTTACAGTATTACAATCAACATTTAACAAAATGCTTCTGCTATGACTGTTTTGAGGAGCAAAAACATGCAATTTCTTTGCTAATATTTACAGTAAGCTTGGGAAGATATAGCAATTTAATTTGAACATATCTAAAATGAAGCAAGAGACTGGACAAAGAAACTAAAATAAAAATGAGGGAATGTGAAAGAAGCATAAAGCATGCAACATGATTACATAAGAAAAAGAAATAAGAACACCACAAAAAGGTGTTACAAGATGAAGGAAGGGTTCATACCTGGATGAGTGACTTCACACTGGGTTGGAAGACCATGTTGGTATTCAGCAGAAAGGAACGGAGCAGGGGTTGGGGATAGCAGGCTAATTGTGACAGCATTCCAGTCAACATTATATTCACATACAAAGAATTCTGCATCATATTCTCCAGCTTGGCAAACAATGCTGCAATGAAGGGTCCTGAGAAAGAATTGTGTATAGCTTGGTTTATTTTCTCTGCAGTTTATTGTAAACTAATGTTGAAACATAATCACAATTAATAATGCTAAGCACAAAAAGTCTCTACTCATGAAAATGCTTGCCACAATAAGCGGACAAAAAATGATTGTAAAAATCTACAAAGTAATATTTATATTTAATAATAATGAATTATCCTAATACACATTATCTAGTGCCTACGTTATTCCTCTTTATTTATGAGATAATCTATACTCAGCAAAAAAAGAAACGTCCCTTTTTCAGGACTGTGTATTTCAACAATAATGTTTTAAAAATCCAAATAACTTTACAGATCTTCATTGTAAATTGTTTAAACAATGTTTTCCATGCATGTTCAATTAACCATAATCAATTAATTAACATGCACCTGTGGAATGGTCGTTAAGACCTTAACAGCTTACAGAAAGTAGGCATTTAAGGTCACAGTTCTAAAAACGCAGGACACTAAAGAGACTTGTCTACCGACTGTGAAAAACACCCAAAGAAAGATGCCCAGGGTCCCTGCTCATCTGTGTGAACGTGCATTAGGCATGCTGCAGGGAGGCATGAGGACTGCTGATGTGGCTAGGGCAATAAATTGCCATGTCCACACTGTGAGACGCCTAAGACAGCGCTACAGGGAGACAGGAAGGACAGCTGATCATCCTCGCAGTGGAAGACCACGTTTAACAACACCTGCACAGGATCGGTACATCCGAATATCACACCTGCGTGACAGGTACAGGATGGCCACAACAACTGCCCGAGTCACACCAGGAACACAAAATCCCTCCATCAGTGCTCAGACTGTCCGCAATAGGCTGAGAGAGGCTGGACTGAGGGCTTGCAGGCCTGTTGTAAGGCAGGTCCTTACCAGACATCACCAGCAACAACGCCGCCTATGGGCACAAACCCACCTTCGCTGGACCAGACAGGAGTGGCAAAAAGTGCGTGAGTTTCTGCATGACAGCAATGTCAGTGTTCTGCCATGGCCAGCGAACAGCCCAGATCTCAATCCCATTGAGCACATCTGGGACCTGTTGGATCGCAGGGTGAGGGCTAGGGCCATTCCCCCCAGAAATGTCCAGGAACTTGCAGGTGCATTGGTAGAAGAGTGGGGTAACATCTCACAGCAAGAACTGACAAATCTGGTCCAGTCCATGAGGAGGAGATGCACTGCAGTACTTCAAGCAGCTGGTGGCCACACCAGATACTGACTGGTACTTTTGATTTTGAGCCTCCCTTCATTCAGGGACACATTGTGAAACATTTTTAGTTTATGTTATATGGTGTTGACTCTTTTAGTGTTCATACAAATATTTACACATTAAGTCTACTGAAAGTAAAAACAGTTGAAAGTCAGAGGACGTTTCTTTTTTTGCTGAGTATATATTGTTACTGGACACATCTGAGAGAAATTTGACTCAGACATGTGCTACTCTTACATTTGTTTACAGTAGTTTATTGTTCTTACAAATGACAACATTACCATGCCACAGTTAAAAAAAAAAAAATAACATACCTGTGTAAGGCTGTCCTGCAGATCGTGCAGGGCTGGTCAACATAGTGCCCACATTTTGCACCTTCTGTATTGTTGAATCAGCAAGGTTCAGATCAAGGGATTGGCAACTTTCCTCTTCTTCTCTATACAAGTAAAGAGAGGGACACTTCCCTCCATTATTGGTGTCTTTGGCATCATCACAGAGGGTCTGAATCCTTTGGCGCTGATGCTGTTGCACTGTCTCTTCCAGCTCTCGTAATTCCTTGCTGAAGACCTCAATGCTGATACCAGATCCATTTATTTCACCTGGAGCTTGGTCTATAAGTTCATCAATAAGACTTTCAACAGATTCCAGGCTGTGAGCCTCTGCTGTGCATATGCTGATATCTAAATGTGGAACATCTCCAATTTGTGAAACTAATGATTTCTGAGACAAAGCTGACGATAATGGTGACAAAACTTGGCTTTTACTAGAAAGCTGCCTTCTTGCTTCAGGAGACTGCTGTCTATTATCTTTCACCCCATTTTGTACGCCACAGTCATTCTCAATATCATCATCTCTACGAACTTTTTTAACCTCCATTTCCTCATCGTGCCTTTCTTTTGTATCCGTCACCATTTGTCCTATACCATTAAAGAAAGGATAGCCACTGCCATTAACAGGAAGCTGATTGTGACTTGAACTACAAGGCCCAGAACTCTGGGATGAAGCGGTAGGTAGAATTCCTTGTGGTTGCAGAGTACGCTTCTTAGTACGTGGTGTTAAACTTATGCAGTTATGCCCAATAGTGATGTCCCATTCCCCACTATCTCTATCTGAGCTATCCTTGTCGGATTTGTGACTGTTTGTTATGCTTTGCAGGCTGGGATCTATGCCATAAAAATCTGCATTTTTTTCAACTGTCAAGATTGGATTACCAAAATGCTCTGGAGTTATGTTCAACGAAGATGGATTTGGAGGAGGCAGTGTCACACAGTTAGGAGGTGGTGCTTCTCCATCATAGGGAGCAGACCAGCAGCGGCAAGCCCAAGCACACTGCTCAATGTTCTTCCGTGCATCTTTAAGATATTCAAGATATCCAGTTTCCAATTCTCCTAGATCGGGTGTCTGATGTAATGGACTTTCTGGTGATTCTCCAGTAAGACTACTACTGCGTGGAGACTGGGGTGGTTCTAAATTTGAACTTGAACCCATACTCTGCTGGCGAATAAAGAAGGCTAGGCGAGATGGAGTGCTTGGTTTTGCAGGGGATTCCATGGCAGGACTTGTTGGCACTAGAAAAAAATACATAAATATATGGATTCAGAAAGTATTCAGATGAATTCACTTTAGTGTTTTGCACATTTAATTTTAAATGAATAAATTTGTCACTTTTGCCCATCAACCTACATTCAATAACCCACAATGACAAAGTGAAAACATGTTTCTAGAAAGGCTGGGAAATTCATTAAAAATCAAAAATTGAAATCTCCCTTTCATTTTTCAGACTTACCTTAAAGTAAATTCATCCAAGTTCATCTAATTTTTATCCAACATATTTATCAATTATTTACAGAATTCTAAAAATGTGTTGTTACCAGCTTTTCAGGAAATAATGAAAAAAAAGTTTTATACAGCATATTACTTGAACTATTAACTGTTGCCTTTGCCATCAATATTATGTTACGCATTTAAAAATGAGTTTCTTTTCCTTGCCTTACACTTTTTTTAAGATAACGTGTTGTCCAAATTACAATAACAAAAATATTAGAAATACTTTTTATTTTAAATCACCAAGCTTTCACGGTTATTTCCAGAAGACAAAAAACATTCAGTTTGTCTGCTTTAGTTCATCCTGAGGGTAAATTTTCGCTTTTCTAATTTGTGATGATGTGTTTGTGTGGTTAGTTGGTGGCATAAAGTATTACTAAAGTCAGCATTACATTACACACTGGCTACTCATATGGGGTGTCAAATTTAACGGAAGAGGTTGCTGAATTCTTGTCAGAGGATGTCAAATTACATGACTAGAAAACTGCAAAAGGATGACCAACTATGTGACGATGTTTCAACACAGTTTCACATTTACAAAGCACTGAAAACTTGTCCATTTTCTATGGCCAATAATGTGCTGCTTGACTGCGATGGTGCTGTATGGATGCTTTCCTGGTACAACAAGTTCAACTGTAATATTAGGCTGCCCCCCCCTTCTGTCAAGGTACATAAAACAAAAGACATCAGATACACAAACCTCTTTTCCACTTGTGAGGTCTAAAGCGTGCATATGCATTGTACTTTCAGATGAGTGCTCATTAGTTGTCAGCTCTTGTATACACAGAGCACACCCTATGACCTGAGATAAAAATCAAACCTGTTTAATTTTGTCAGGGAGTGTGGTAGACTGGAGATTAGTGTTTGTGATTACATCAGAGTATAGCTCTCTAATTTCAAAAGGTTAAGTCAATTTTCTGTTGCTAAACACTAGAAAATCTGTGACAGGAGCATGGTTATAACATTCAAGCCATCATACGTGATCAATAGTGATCAGCGAACCCTGCAGAGTCCACTTTGCAATGAGTTTGGCAAAATTATCAAAACTTTGCGAAGTTTGCTTAACTCTGTGGAATACATTGAAGTCAGTGGTGAAAGAAGGACGTGAACAAGTTTTAAGTGGGTTATAATGGTGTACCTGTAATGTCCTTTTATGTGTCCCTGAGAGCTGGGGAAAAAGTCTGATAACTATGCTGTACTGATTATGATGGCCAAAAATGTCACCTGCTTTAGTGCCATTGTGCTTCAAAAAGCAAAAGACACTGCAAAACAAACAATTTGCAATAAATGGCCACAAAAGTAGCAATGAGTATATAAAATATAGATACTTTTGCTCACAGAGTACCAATCTTGGTGCACACATTGGCAGTGCCAGAAACCGGCCACATGAAACTGGTTCATTTCATTGTTTGACGTGGCACCAGACGCAGCTAGAACCTCTATTTTGGTCTGCTTTATCTGTAAAGATATTTTCATCAAAAAGAAAATAATGCCTTATAGATAGTATTAAACCTTTTATTTTTATTATTTCAGTGTGTTCTGTTTGCTGATGAGGGCAGGCTGGGGGAATTTTGGGCTCCTTTAAAGCTTGTTTTAGGACTGTAGCAGGGAACATGGCTAATTTGCATGTGGTGTTGAGTTGCCAGGGTATGAGGATAAGTGTTACAGTATATATCTGGTGACAGTACTCATAATATTCTTATAGTAGTTTTTAATTACTTTAATTTTTTTTCTTGTTAAATTTTAAGTTCACTGTTGACCCAGATACAGCAATCAAAGAACCAAGTTTGGGATTAAAACAGCCGTAACTGGAAGAACTGGGTTTCCCCTTGGTGAAATGAGTGCAGTTAGAGATAGTGAAAATATCACTGATCTTAGTAAGCATGTGTGAAATTTTTGCAAATGGCTGCTACATCTTGTAACGTCACGATGGCCTCGCAAAGCACCAAGGGCCGCTTGGGGAAAAAAATGTTCACCTAAGCTGCTACACAACACATTTCCAAGAAAATACTACGCAAACAAGCTCACTAGCAAATACAGCATATTCGCTGCAAAATATGCTTTGGCAAATTTCACTAATTAACACTAGTCTTCAACAAGCTGTTGGCAGTAGCAGATCCTGTCAGTTGAAAAGAGGTACCTGTTGCATATGTGCTCATTTCATGAAATGACTCAACACTGCATCAGCATTTGTTTGAAACTGCAGGCTGACTGGTATAGTAAGCAGTCTAATGTTACTGTGCTTTCTCACCTTTTCAACACTAAAATTAGTTTTGCCTAAAAACAATGGATCTCTTTTATATTTGTTTTCTTAATGTTCTCTGCACACAGTACTTTACATTCTTTGACTTGGTTGTGATGCATTCCCCTCTCTGCAGTTATCACTACTTACAAGTTGTGGAATATCCTCCATGTTTAATCCATTTAAAAAGGTTATTCCAGTATTTCAAGTTATTTTCTATATATGTTTGTCCTAATTTTGCTCCTACTTATGATTCCTTTACTGGCAACTGGTATTAAAGCAATAGTGGAATGATTTGCCCTGTCCTCTTTTTAATAATTTCTTTATAATTATCACAATAAATGACAAGAGAATACACATTTTGCCATTCTTGCTCACACTGTCCCAGTTGCTCTAGTTGCTAACACTACTGTTTCTCTTGCTGACTTTACAGACCTGCTGCACAAATTTGCTCACTAGTAGTCAGCTTCTACTCGAAATTTGCCATTTAGGTAGTCACACGGCCAGATGGGATTCTCAAATAACAATACACATCTAGGCACAACACGTTAAAATGTGTGCAGTGAATAGTGGCAAAATCCCATGCTGCAAAGGCTACGCTCACAGGGCTTCTTCCTAAACCCAATTCCTCAAGTCCATCCATTTTAAACTGCTGCCAGGGTATCAAGGAGAGAGGAGAAGACACTGAAAAAAGACTGGACACTGAGAGAAAATAAAAAGTTAAAATTGTTTTTAACAATTCAGGAGCTCAGTAGCAAGGAACACTTCCGGGTCATGGACTATTAAAGGACTTTGAGAAACCCAGCAAAGAGAGCCAGACTTGGGTGGTAGAGTGACGGAGCTGCCGAGTGGAGAGGAGGACTGTGATTATTGATTATTGTTTATTATTATTATTATTGATTTGAGAATTGTGGAGTGTGCGGTGCTTTGTGCACTATATTTGGAGAAAATATTTAAATTATTCTTGGTGCTTTTAAATGTGTGTCTTGGAAGTCTGTCTGTGGGGTTTAACGGGCCAACAGCGCCTCTAGCGTTCACAATGGATAGATGAATGTGCTGCATTTACATGGAATTGTCTGGATTGTAGCTAACAGACCTCAGAAAGCAACATTTTATATTAAAGAATACATATGATTTCCTTACCTCTGCTCCAATACGTGGAATCTTCTTCAAGCTCTGAAGTAGATCCCACCTCCAGCTTGCAGCATTCGGGAATGAGAGACAGGAACTTGTCCGATGACTTCCCATATATGTCTATTTCCCTCACAGCCCGCCTCTGACTTATCATAACATGGGTACAGGGCAGGAGATACCTACAAAAGAATTTAAAATTGCATCCATTCTAATCAAACACTGCACTACTGATATTCAATTTATAAAAATGTACACAGTTTCATGATTAGTATACCTAACACTTCCAACTGACAACAAACACATCTTCAATTACATTTTAAGTACTAAACAGTTTGACAAGAACATTATAGAAAGAATCATCTATTTTTGCAGTTTCTTCAAGTGACTGATGTTCAATTTATCTAAAACAGATTAACAAGGAAGAAAAATTTCTGCCTAATTTTAAATGTTAATAAGCTAATACTGTACTTTCTTTTACAGTGAAGGAGAAAGAAATTGGAATTCACATATTTGTTTCAAGTAGAATTGATTACTGTCCTACTTTACCTTTAGGAACAGTAAATTTCAATCTTGACACACCACACCAATAAAAAGTGGGGAGTAAAATGAATGTGTGCATTTAATCATGTCACTGTGGTTCTTCAGTCTCTTCATTAGTGTCCAAATAAAATAAGAAACAGATTCACAATTCTCTTTCTAACATATGAAGCCGTGAATAATTTAGAGATGCTTATATTGTATAGTAGATCACATTCTATAATCACATTTGCTAAGACTATCATTAAATGGCAATGATAAACATTATTGCAGAATGTAAAACCTTTGGTTATAGCGAAGCTAGCAATGTAGTAATTTTACAGTATATACTGTATGAGAGATGTTTACAGTTACCACTTAAAAGAATACTGGAGACTCTATTTCAGTCTACTTCATCTAGAATTGCTGGTGCAACAGTGCATGATACATCATTGCTTGTTGAGATTCTGTATGTTTAGTTTGTTTTTATAGCTATGGGCTATCAAAGCTACTTCCTGGACACCACTTCAACCTTTAATTAGACAAACTGGGACATGAATTTGCTGATAATGGAAGATGCATTGTTTATATAGTGTTCTCCTAGGGCTAAATCTGCTCAAGCATGTTTACGCAACTGACACTTGTCTGGAAGGTTTAGTTTGCTTACTAACAGAAACACCAGCTATCCTTAGATATTTTTAAATCTCCTGAGGTCTATTATTTAAGTGATTTGTTTTACTTATTTTTTGATAAAAGAAAAGAGATTAGTGGCATGAATTGTTGAAGTCTGATAATCTGTGTTTTGGTGACTTAATGGATGAAAACTTTGCTTAATGGTTGAAATGATGATACATCATAAAATCATCAAAGGATTTCTAGCATGGTAAAATATGTAACTAAACTGATATCCTTTAAAGCCCACAAAGTATTTCATTACATATTACTTGGTAATCAATTCCAAGCACTATAATTTCCTTAAAAATCATCAAGTGCTTTGGAGTAAAATAACATTATGAGATAACATAAAATAACAAGCTAGCCGGAGAAATTATTAAGCACAGAGTTATATGGAGAAAAGCACAAATAAAATTGTGTTTGGACACTACACTAAAGTGGCAACAGACTACCAGTATTTGAAGAAAATTTAATTGAGTAATTGCATTGTTTTGTCAGTTGATGGCAGCAAAAACATTACATTTTAACACTTAATGGGAAATCTCAAATAAGTCCATTAATATTTCCTAAACTCTCAGTTCACAAATCTGCTAAAATATGAATAATTCAAACTATGTCAAATATTGGACTTAATAATCATAAAAAGGATAAAGGTGAGTAAGATAAGAATTAAAGTGAAACAACATCAGAAAGACAATATATAAAAACTACAGAATATTACATGCTCAAGTTTAAATGCAAGAATTTCAACTGTATAATGTACTCCACAATATTTGACTATTTAATTTTCTTCTTATTAAATGCATTACTCTGAATTTTTTTTTCTGAATTCAGCCACTGGGGATGCACAAACCAGTGTGTTGCTTCATGCCGGTCCTAAGCCCGGATAAATGGAAAGGGTTACATCAGGAAGGGCATCCGGTTTAAAATTTTGCCAGGTCAACATGCAGACAACAATACAGATTTCCATACTGGATTGGACAAGTCCTGGGTTAACAACGACCGCCACCAGTACTGTTAAACAACAGGGTGCTGGCGGAAATTGGACTACTGTTGGCCGAAGAAGAAGAAGAGAGGGGAGACATGTCCAGAGGAAAGAGGAGAGGAGGAAGGTAAAGAGAGTGGAACTGAGGGTAGGAACTTTGAATGTTGACAGTATGACTGGTAAGGGGAGAGTTAGCCGATATGATGGAGAGAAGGAACTTTGATATATTGTGCATGCAAGAGACTAAATTGAAGGGGATTAAGACCAGGTTGATCAGAGGTGGATTCAAATTGTTTTATCATGGTGTGGATGGGAAGAAAAATTAGGTAGGGGTTATTTTGAAGGGACAGTATGTCAAGAGTGTTTTGGAAGTGAAAAGAGTGTCAGACAGAGTTACGATTTTGAAGCTGGAAATTGGAGGTGTGATGATGAATGTTGTTAGTACATATGCCCTGCAAGTTGGATGTGCGATGGATGAGAAAAAAGATTTCTGGAGTGAGTTGGATGAAATGATGGACAAAGTACCCAAGGGACATAAAGTAGTGATTGGAGCGGATTTCAATGGACATGTTGGTGAAGGGAACAGAGAAGATGTGGATGTGATGGGTAGGTATGGTGTCAAGGAGAGGAATGCAGAAGGTCAGATGATAGTGGATTTTGCAAAAAGGAAGGGCATGGCTGTGGTGAATATGTATTTTAAGAAGAGGGAGGAACATAGGGTGACGTACAAGAGTGGAGGAAAATCCACACAGGTAGATTATATCCTATGCAGAAGAGTTGATCTGAAGGAGATTAAGGACTGCAAAGTGGTGGCAGGGGGAAGTGTAGTTAGACAGCATAAGATGGTGGTCTGCAGGATGACGTTGGAGATCAAGAAGAGCTGGAAGTTGAAAAAGGAAGACTGCAAGGCTGAGTTTAGGAAGGAGGTAAGACAGGCACTGGGTGGCAATGAAGAGTTACCAGACAGCTGGGCAACTAAAGCAGAAGTTGGAAGAGTGACAGCAAAAGGGTGTTTGGCGTAACATCTGGACAGAGGAGGAAGGAAAAGGAAACCTGGTTGTAGAATGGGGAAGTACAGGAGAGTATACAGAGGAAGAGGATGGCGAAGAAGAAGTGGGATAGTCAGAGAGATGCAGAAAGTAGATATGAGTACAAAGAGATAAGGCGCAAGGTGAAGAGAGAGGTGGCGAAGGCTAAAGAAAAAGTGTATGATGAGTTGTATGAGAGGTTGGACACTAAGGAGGGAGAAAAGGACCTGTACCGATTGGCTAGACAGAGGGACCGAGCTGGGAAAGATGTGCAGCAGGTTAGGGTCATAAAGGATAAAGATGGAAACATACTCACAAGCGAGGAGGGTGTGTTGAGAAGATGGAAAGAGTACTTCAGGAGGCTGATGAATGAAGAGAATGAGAGAGAGAGAGAGAGAAAGTTAGATGATATGGAGATAGTGAATCAGGAAGTGCAATGGATTAGCAAGGAGGAAGTAAGGACAGCAACGAAGAGGATGAAGAATGGGAAGGCCGATGGTCCAGATGACATATCTGTGGAAGCATGGAGGTGTTTAGGAGAGATGGCAGTGGAGTCTTTAACCAGACTGTTTAATGGTTAAACAACGATTTTTAAGAATAAGGGGGGTGTGCACAGCTATGGTAACTACAGGAGGATACAATTGATGAGCCAAAGCATGAAGTTATAAGAAAGAGTAGTGGAAGCTAGGGTAAGATGGGAGGTGATGATTAGTGAGCAGCAGTATTGTTTCATGTCAAGAAAGAGTGCAACAGATGCAATGTTTACTCTGAGGGTGTTGATAGAGAAGTATAGAGAAGGCCTGAAGTTTGTTACATTGTGTCTTTGTGGACCTGGAGAAAGCATATGACAGGGTGCCTCGAGAGGAGTTGTGGTGTTGTATGAGGAAGCTGGGAGTGGCAGAGAAGTATGTAAGAATTTCACAGGACATGTACGAGGGAAGTGTGACAATGGTGAAGTCTGCCGTAGTAGTGACAGATGCATTCGACGTAGAGGTGGGATTACATCAGGGATCGGCTCTGAGACCTTTCTTATTTGCAATGGTGATAGGAAAGTTGACAGATTCGACAGGCGCTCCCTTGGACTACGATGTTTGCTGATAACATTGTGATCTGTATCAAGAGTAGGGAGCAGGTTGAGGAGACCTTGGAGAGGTGGAGATATGCTCTAGAGATGAGAGGAATGAAGGTCAGTAGGAACAAGACAGAATACATGTGTGTGAATGAGAGGAGGGTCAGTGGAATGGTGAGGATGCAGGGAGTAGAGCTGGCAAAGGGAAATACTTGGGATCAACAGTACAGAGTAATGGAGACTGTGGAAGACAGGTGAAGAGGAGAGAGCAAGCAGGATGGAATGGGTGGAGAAGAGTGTCAGGAGTAATTTGTGGCAGATGGTTATCAGCAAGAGTGAAAGGTAAGATCTATATGACGGTAGTGAGACCAGCTTTGTTATATGGTTTGGAGACGGTGGCACTGACCAGAAAGCAGGAGACAGGGCTGGTTAAAGATGCTAAGATTTGCATTGGGTGTGATGAGGATGGACAGGATTATGAACGAGTACATTAGAGGGTCAGCTCAGGTTGGACAGTTGGGAGACAAAATCAGAGGAGCAAGATTGCATTGGTGTGGACATGTGCAGAGGAGAAATGCTTGGTATATTGGTAGAAGGATGTTAAAGATAGAGCTGCCATGCAAGAGGAAAAGAGGAAGGCCTAAGAGAAGATTTATGGATGTGGTGAAAGAGGACATGCAGGTGATGGGTGTGACAGAACAAGATGCAGAAGACAGGAATATATGGCAAAAGATGATCTGCTGCGGCAACCCCTAATGGGAGCAGCCGAAAGAAGAAGAAGCAATTACCCTTCCGATTAGAGTGGTTACATGAAAAGTGTTATTAATTTACATGGCAAAATAGCATTCTTAATTATACCATAGGGCTCAATAGAAAAATACAATCTAAAATAAAAAATGTAGTTTTCAGTATAAGATACATTTAATTTCAATTTCCGTCGCTTATATGAAGCCGGGTTGCAGGGTAACAGTCCTAGCACTGAGGCCCATATGTCCTTTTTCCAGCCACACTTGCCAACTCATACTGTGGGACCCCAAGATATTCCAAGGCCATGTGGGAGATATCATCGTATCAGTGATCCCTGGGTTTTCCCCAATGTCTCCTCGCAGCTGCTCATGCCAGTAAAGCCCCAACAGGGAGGCATCCGGGAAGCATTCATATCCGATGCCTGAACCACCTTAATTGGTTCCTCTCGATGTAGAGGGTTAACGACTCTACTCTGAGCCTCTCCTGGATGTCTGCGCTTCTTACCCTGTCTCTTAGGGCGAGCCCAACCACCCTCTGGAGAGAGCTAATTTCGACCACTTGTACCCATGATCTCATTCTGTAGATCATCATCTAAAGCCGACCAAAAGTAACAGTCTGTGACACATGCGACAATTAATTTTTTTTTTAACGCGATTTGTTAATTGGCTGATTTCAGACCACACTGTATTATCTGATATTGAGGCATTACATTTGTTCTGCTAAGCTTGCAGTAGACATGTGAGATTTCTACTGGATACAAACTCATTTAATGGTGAAACCTCAGTTGGCTCTGCCACTGTTTTGGCAAAAGAGTGCCTGAAGTTAAGTAAATGTTATCTTCTCTGCTAAAGTATACAAAAATATCTAAAAAAAGATAACAGATCCCTTTTACTTTTCAGCATTCTTGGGTCCACCACACTACTTGTTGAAAAGCTGAGATTGAATTTTGACATATGTTTAGTTTTCACTGCTTTTTGTTTTCATGCTTCGCAATTTGTTTTGTGAAGTCATCATTTTATTTGTGTGCTGCTCCATTTTTTGCTTCTGAACTGTTTTTCTGTGTTCAATTTGTTTTTGTGTATTCAATTTGCTTTTGCATATTCAGATTTTTTTTTGCATATTCAATTTGTTTTTGCGTTTCCAATTTGTTTCTGCATATTCAATTTGTTTTTTTGAGTTTTCTGATTTGTTTTTGCATTTATTCAGTTTCTTTACCTAATTCTGATTTGTTTTTGCATATTCAATTTGCTTTTGTGTTTTCTAATTTGTTTTGGAATTTTCTGATTTACTTTTGCATTATCACGTTGTTTTTGCATATTCTGATTTGTGTTTGTGTTTCCAATTTGTTTTAGTGTTTTTTGATTTGTTTTTAAATGATTTAATTTATTTTTGCGAATTGCACTTCAGGATCACCATAAGTACTAGTGTGATACTACTCACTTATACCAAAATTTAAAATAATATATTTGGATATATTCAGACAAACATTATGTGTGTATCTAAGTATAAAAAAAAAAAAAAAAAATGAAAATTAAGTTATTTATAAAACATGTAAGTAATACACAATTACATAATGTACTCTCTGATCTCTGCAAAATTAATGTATATTAGTTTTCTGGATGAACAAATAAATAGGTGATAATTAATAGCTTAAGATAAAATGCATATTATAAAAAATAGAAGCCTTTTTAACATAAGGTTTAGGTTTAAGCAACAATACTGCTGTATACTCAAACCCACAAGTGGAGTTTTCCCTAGTGTACTACCCTGTTCAACTTTCATTATATCTTCTGGTGTAGGTCAGAAATTCCCTTAATAAATTCTTTACTAGAACTACTATGATTTCTTAGGTACTATAAATGTCAATGTTGCAGCAAGCATTTTCTGAATTCCTTTGTTCTTATTAATGGCTTATCAGCTATCAGCTTGGAATCCCGATACTGCATCCAAAAACCACAGATAGCCTAAAACAACTTGAGTGTACGTAAAACTTTATTTTTTTGCACATAGTAAATATTTTCAACTAAAATAATGGAATAGATTTTCAGTTAAAAACAGAAAGTTTTTGGAGTTCCACTGCTGCTCAGTTAATTGCTTCAGCACTTAATTGTGAAAAGCAAACCAAGACTTTTCCAGTACATAAGATAACAAATTAAGTAGAAAATAATATTTTCTGTGCAGTTTACAATTTACAGCCATATTCACATATTTCATGGTATATGTGTGTAAATGACAATCTGCCAGTTAGCTAATCATAAAGCATTTGGCATCAGCAATCAGCATAAATTGCAGTAGTGTTTTGTAAGCAGCTTGCTATGCATACATAATGGTGGAACTTTGCTCACCTCTTCCTTTGCTTTCTTGCTGGTGCATATTGCAACCTCGAAATGTATTTACACTTTTTCTGTGATTGCTACCGTAACCATTTCTTGCAGCACCTTTCAAAGTGGTGCTAAAGCTCACGCCTCGTCATACCAAACAGTCTTTTTGGCAAGTAGCTTATTTGCCATGGAAAGTGGTGTGAAACTGTTCTTAATGGTGACATTTCCTTCTTTGCCTGAGAAAGATCCAACAAGTTTTTCCAAAGTGTGTGAACTTTCTCCAAAGTGGAAACACTGTTTAGTACATATTTGCTATGTGTACCAGCAGCTATCCAAAAGCTAATGCCTGGTTTGTGTATGGAGTGAAAGTACATTAGCAGTTATGTTCTGGCATGGATTGTAGTAACAAATGATGCAGTTCTGCACAAAGATGTGTGCCGAATGTCTGACAAGGTGACAAAGCTGTCAGTATGCTATGGAATCATGTGATCTGAAGCACTGTCAATGAATGTGAATCAATATATGTACCAAAAATGTGAACGCAATCAGTTTTACAGGAAATCACATATAGACACAATGGTTCGATGGCAGATGTGTACCCAAATCTTGTTTTTTTTTTTTTTTTTACATAAATGGTGCTTCATATACATACAAGTTGCACACTGCAACAGCTCTTATGGCTTCAGGCACAGTACAATCTGGGATGTGTGTCAGCATCAAGCAAAGAAAACTATTTATTGACTTATTTTA
Organism: Polypterus bichir lapradei; assembly: GCA_026402145.1. Taxonomy (NCBI): domain Eukaryota; kingdom Metazoa; phylum Chordata; class Cladistia; order Polypteriformes; family Polypteridae; genus Polypterus; species Polypterus bichir. The sequence continues at coordinate 84,995,627 of JANRMT010028174.1, forward strand.
ATAGATTTAGTATGCTGTGTCTGTGAAAATATTGTGAGTGGGCCCCCTTCCACCATTTATTCTTTAGCGACAACTTGTTCCATTCACTCAGTGCAATCTTCTCTTTTTTTTTTATGTAAAAATTGATGCTGCTGTATTAAAAATTTGTGATGCCATGTCAGGTAGGTTTACATATGTTTTTTACCAAACTGAAATCAGAGTTAATCAGAGCAACTTTTCACAGATTACACTTTGTGGTTATATTTAAAATAATTTACAGGTGAGATTCCTATTGGCCAAGCATAGAAATAAATGAACACTGTGCTTCATATCGGAGGCAATAAATGTGGAATGCACCGATAACACTACATTACATTTTTTCTCAAATGATTAAGACTTTTGAAACACAAATTTTTCATCTACATGTTGTAACTATGTTCACAATGTCAATAATAACGTTATGTACTTTGTGAGCCTGTCATGTGTACACAAAAAAAAAAAAAAAAATCGAAGAAATTAGGAAAAGCAGATTATGAAACAGAAATAACCTACAATGAAAAAGAATAAAAAAACACACATAGATTACTAATTTTATGGTGCATGTTTTGTCAGTCTTGCTGAAAATACTATCAAAGGAAAACAAATGGCATTTTTAAGTGAGTAAAAGAAATGAGTTACCTCTACTCTTTCTTGACAGCACACATGTAGACATCTATGAAATGATTTATAATAAACACCAATACTTCTGTTGTCTCCCGTAATACAAAGTTCTATATCAATTTTTGTGCACCCATAATCTACCATGTATTCTTTCCATAGTCCATAACCAAAATAAGTGCAGTGCCAACACTTTCTCAAATTTGTCTATTATCTTCTTCATCACAAGTAAAGAAACACTAAATTATAAGTGTAAAATTTTGGCAGTGATTATTGCCAAATTGTCTGTAGAACAGACACAGCAGTTTACACTTGGGCAGCAACGTTCAGTAATGTCAATAACAGCAGCGTGAGAGGATTTTTCATAGTAAAAAGGATGTACAAATATGGCCAAGGACCCAACACTTCAAATTAGACTAAGCAGTCGGACTCATTAACTACTATAGTGATTCCATAATGTACATTTTTCATATAATAAAATTACACCTTTGCATTCATCTTTACACTGGAGTCCATCTGACAAATTGGGTAATGGACTGAACAATCAAGGTGGCACCTCATCCTCTTTTAAAAGACATTTGATTATAGCCAAACTGAGGGATTCGTTTATGTTTAGGTGACAGTAGCATTTAAAATGGAAAAGTGAATCAGATAACCATTTCTAAACACCTGACAGAAATCTGGGGTAAAAACGATAAGAATGTTGTGAAAGTAATCAGATTAAAACTGAAAAAAAGAATTTTTGTCAATTTATTGGCAATGGGCTCTTATTTAGTCATAAAAGTTGAATCAGAGGCAAATAAGTCATATCTCTAAAATTTTAGTGCCAACAATTTATTGACTTGGGCTCTGGACATGAAGTATTTTCCTATGTAAGATGGACCTAAAATTCAATCATTCAGAGAACCAAGGACATTCATTTTAGTCTGGTGTGAGTAATTAAAAATTAACACTTGGGCTTCATCACAAAGCGGCATGCACTGCACTGTTGAAAGCAATGGTGAATTTGAGAATTGGGACCTTTAACAGCCAGCGAAAGAAACACAAGATCATCTATGGAGCCAAAATTACTATAAATTAACTGAGGTAGAATTACAGTAAATGAAGTGATTTGAAGCAGAAATCACAAAGGAATTAAACACAATCCAACAAATAGAACACTATAAAAGACACAGAAAATAAGAAACAATAATGAAAAAAATGATCTATGAAGTGCTGTTCACAGCTCAAGGACATGGTACAAAGCATCACAAAAATAGTTAAAAAATACATAGAGGAATATATAAAACACTGAATACACACTGTATGTTTTTCCTAGGCTTTACTATATTTTTTTTAAAGCAGATGTTGTCTTCTTTCTTTGGGACTGGAGTTCTGCTGACTTCCAGGTGTGTGTACTGCATGCTGACGTCATCCTTGCTGGCGGATTGTACTGAGAGTTTGGTGCTGTATTTTACTTGTGCATAAACTTTGATTAAAACACAGCATTTGCTCCTAAAACTTTTTTTTAAAAGTAGTATGTTTTGTAGATTTTTCATTTTAGAGAGATTTTTTGCTGTATTTTTCATCTGAAGAAGGAGTAAGAATGCATTGTGACTCAAGGGTGTGTGCATCTCGGCAGCAGTTGTGGGTGAAGAAGCAGTTGCAACAGTGACAAAGGAAGGCATAACACAGCTCAGTAGTACTTCAGTGGGGGAGGCGTTAGGCATAGCACAACTCAGAAGTAGGATAATAAGAAAAAAATTAGCTAGCTTTGTATCTGTTAACACTAGAATTACCAAAGCCAGCAAAAAACCTCGTAAATATGGCCCACCTTAAATCCCTTCGCACCTCTCTGTCAGCATCTTTTGTCCTGTAAATGTGCCGATAAAGACAAGCACCAAGCAGCCTGCTATTCCATCCCCCCACCAAGATAAGCAGCCTGCCATTCCTCCCCCCTACCACTGCAGAACATGCACAAAGTTCTCCCAGCTTATGCCTTGATTATCTGGGAGTAAAGTGCTGGAGTTTTAGAGTGGAAATAATAGATCGTTATTTGGAACACATGCATTTCATGTGTGTTCCATTTCTACAATAATCTGTGTAAACACATTGTTAAAACAAAAACGTTTTTCATTTTTTAGTAATAAATGACAAAATGTAGGCATAAACTATATAATGCGTGAAGCCTGAAGACCAAAGATCAAATAAACACTTTCACAAAAGGTTCAAGGACGATACAACAGCTTCCATGGCGTAGCGGTAAGATTTGCTGACTTGTAATCAAGAGTCTCCGGTTTGATCCTGACTGCCTCCTATATTTACCATTTTCAGTAGTGAGTTACTCCTATTGTTAATATTATACAGTAAACACATACATTTGGTTTATGCTGCCTTGTTTCAGTTCCAATAATCTGTTTATAACTATTTCAGATCTAACTGGAAAGTCAAAAATTCTTTTGAAATCCTTAAGAAAAAACACTAAAGAATAAATACTGGGATGCTTTGCGCCATAGCCTGACAATGTCCACATGAGGGGCTTTCCATCAAGTAACGCAATAATATACATTACTTATCTGTAGCATACAGTATGTTTGAGTCTATAAGTCAAATACTAGTAAACATTAATATATCCTCTGTATCTCATATGATCCCCATGTGTGGGATTTGTGCCTCTCTAGCTGAACAGACTACTTGAGTCACAATTTATTATGTGAGAGCTCTGTCCCTGTTTGCTCTTGTGACTTACTTAGTTTTGTGACTAGATGTTAAAAAGAGATGGGTTAAATCTTGCACTTGTTTAGCCACTTCTGCTTTTTAATATTTTCATTTCCCCCCACCTCCCTTATGTTTTAGTTTCCTAAACACCTTTTTCATCTCAGGATCATTCATGGCATGGTTTTTTAATTCTGTTTTGCTTGAGGGCGAGAAAAGGACTAAGAGATGAAAAGTAGTCATAACCATAAACAAGTCCAACCCTTTATCCACCAAAGTCTAATCGGTAACCAGAAATCAAAATCAGAGAGAAAACAGAAAGAGTGGAAGCCAGAAATCCAAGTAGGGAATACACACTAAGTCTGGTGGTGTTTTACCCCACTCACAGGTATGGAGTGATTCTTTGCACTGGATTTAACACTAGAATTACCAGAGCCTACGAAAAAACTCGTAGATACATCCCATCTTAAATCGCTTCTTAAATCCCTTCACACCTCTCCGCCAGTGTCCTTTGTCCCCTAAATGTGCTGATAAAGAGAAGCTAGAAGCAGCCGGCTATCCCATCCCCTCACCAATTTAGAACGTGCACGAACTTCTCCCAGCTCATGCCTTGATTGAGTATATGGGAGTGAAGTGGAGTTTTAGAGTGGAAATGATAGATCTTTGTTTAGAACACATGCATTTCATGTCTGTTTCGTTTCTACAGTAATCTGTATAAACACATTGTTAAAACAGAAACATTTTTTATATTCGATTAGTAGATGACAAAATGTAGGCATAAACTATATAATGTATGAAGCCTGAAGTCCAAATATCAAAGAAACATTTTCACAAAAGGTACAAATATAACACAACAATTGCGCTTTTATTCAAAAATATAGCTGCAGAAAAAAAAGCCGCCTTAACATGTGATATTGACACCCGCTTACTACGACCGCCTCCGTGGCGCAATACAATGAGCTACTGACTGGGAATCAAAAGGTTGCGAGTTCAATCCTGCACCACTCCGTTTTGAGAAGTAAACTGCTCTTATTCTTACTATTTTAGAATAAAAGCATACATTTGATTTCAGTCTGTAACAGCCGGTGTAATTTATGATCCTTGTAAAGGTTAGCTTTGTTTTTTTTTTTTTTTAATTCACTTTTCATTCTCTCAGTCGCGTTCAGAATCAATCCATACAACCCCATCTGACACGGCTGTTTTCACATAAAGACACGCTATAGCTCTGCAGTGTACCACGATGCATATGTTGGTGTAAAAGTATAACAAAACAAGTGTCCACAACCATACAGAACTGATCCCACATCAGAGAATTACCAGTTCCTGCATAAATTCACACCCGATCTGGCGCTGTTCGTTTTCAAATAATATTGCATTAGTGCGATGATGTTTTCACATATATTGTCTCTTTCTTTCAGGTGTGTAATAGAAACCACAGCATAGAGAGGTGTGTACATTGCTTCTTACAGGAAAAGGCGATGGAAAAAGTGCACTTGTTTTGTTATACTTTTACACAAACATATGTTCCTGTGTTTGAGCGACACGGGCAGATGGGGAGTGTCTGATGATTGCATATAGCGCCAAAGTTACTGCTCTTTACCATTCTCTACTCTGCATGTCCTGGAGTACAAAAGAAACAGCATACAGCAACATGTGGGGACTGGCAGGAACACTCAATAAAACTGAATAAAAAGAAAATCAAGTGACGGTGATATACGAAGAAGGCAGCTTCGCCAGCGTTTGTGTGTCAGAACCCTTTTTTTTTGGTTGGTGTTAGTATGCATCGTGGTACATTGCAGAGCTATAGTGCGTCTTTATGTGAAAACAGCCGTGTCAGATGGGGTTGTATGCATTGATTCTGAACGCGACTGAGAGAATGAATGAACAGTGAATTAAAAAAAAAAACAAAGCTAACCTTTACAAGGATCATAAATTACACCGGCTGTTACAGACTGAAATCAAATGTATGCTTTTATTCTAAAATAGTAAGAATAAGAGCAGTTTACTTCTCAAAACGGAGTGGTGCAGGATCGAACTCGCAACCTTTTGCTTCCCAGTCAGTAACTGATTGTATCGCGCCACGGAGGCGGTCATAATAAGCGGGTGTCAATGTCACATGTTAAGGCGGCTTTTTTTTCTGCAGCTATATTTTTGAATAAAAGCGCAATTGTTGTGTTATATTTGTACCTTTTGTGAAAATGTTTCTTTGATATTTGGACTTCAGGCTTCATACATTATATACTGTAGTTTATGCCTACATTTAGTCATTTACTACTAGAATATGAAAAATGTTTCTGTTTTAAAAATGTGTTTACACAGATTACTGTAGAAACGGAACTCACATGAAATGCGTGTGTTCCAAATAACGATCTAT
>JANRMT010028174.1:85001340-85013910 GCA_026402145.1 Polypterus bichir lapradei
AGAAACGGAACTCACATGAAATGCGTGTGTTCCAAATAACGATCTATTATTTCCACTCTAAAACTCCACTTCACTCCCAGATACTCAATCAAGGCATGAGCTGGGAGAAGTTTGTGCACGTTCTAAATTGGTGCGGGGATGGAATAGACGGCTGCTTCTAGCTTCTCCTTATGAGCACATTTAGAGGACAAAGGACGCTGGCGGAGAGGTGTGAAGGGATTTAAGAAGCGATTTAAGGTGGGACGTATCTACGAGTTTTTTCGTAGGCTCTGGTAATTCTAGTGTTAAAAGGTCACGCTGATGACACAAGGTGCAGGGACATCCAAAATAATGTTCCATTGCAACAGGGAGCAGCATGCTGGTAATGGAAACCATGGGGGCTCCTAGCTGCAAAACAAAATAATGTTGTGCCACTGTAAATTAATTAATCATTACATTCAGGAAATATTAAAGTGTAAGGAAACTGCACGGAAAGGTTCTAAGAAAAAAGCAGCCCATATCCCCATTCATTTTTGTTCTAAAAAATGTATTTTAAGAGAAAAAAAATTCCAATTAAAATAAATCATAACAGCCAGCTCTTTCTACTCAAGGCTGGTGAACTTGAGGAAGAAGTGGCTAGTATACATTGTAGTAAAGAATTAGCAGACCTTGCACAAGTGTCCATTAGAAACATAGTGTTCTCCTCCAAAGTGGCATGGGAGAAGACTCCAATTTGAAGAGGCAGAAAAAGGTGAATTTTTGCTAGCTGCAAGCGCAAGGCAAATGATGCATTCTGTCCAGGGTCACCAATCCTAGAGGTTTCAGGGGTACGGAAGGGGTTGGAGACAGTTGGCATTGTCCACATTGGAACAAACAACATAAATAAGGGTGAGCTGCAATGTGTAATCCAAATTTAAAGTGATCCCATGCTGTGGTAGAAAAGACAAGGTGGTCTTCTCTGAAGATCTAGCTGTGCCATACACCAATCCAGGTAAAACCGAAGAGACTAGAAGGCTTAACACTAGAATCCCTGAAGTCTATGAAAAAACCCGTAATCCCAGCCCACCTTAAATTCCTTTGCACCTCTCCATCAAACGTGTTTTGTTTAGTAAATGTGTCGATCAGCACAAGCAGCCTACTATCACATCCCCCCTTCTTGACGGAGGTCAACTCTGGGCAAAAAGTTCTCCCAGCTCAAGCCAAGGCTCCTTATCTGCGTGTGAGGTGCCTGGAGTTGTACAGGATAAATAATACAGTACATCGTTATTTGGAATACATGCATTATATGTGTGTTCCGTGTCTACAAAGATCTGGGTTAAGCGTAGGATGAAAGGAAATGTGAGGCAAGAAATAATGAACAAATATCTAAAACAGAAACTTTTTCCATGTTATACTAATAATGACGTGAAGTGTATATTGTGTGAAGAGATTAGTCCAAATATCAAATAAACACGTGCGCATTTATTCAAGAATATAACCAAAAAAAATCATTTCATTTACATGTTGCTGTCATTGAGTTAAAAACCCAAGCTCAAATGTCAAATGACAGGAAGTTGATACACATTTTTGAATGGTCCAGAGGTAAGAACTGCTGCCTTATAACCTAAAGAAACACGGTTTGAGTCTTGGCGCTTTGAGTATTGAACTGCTGCTATTATTATTATTATAATATAATAAAAACACACATTTGATTTGAGTCTGTAACACCCAGTGTAAATTTTGGCTACTTGTTTTTTTTATTATTCAGTTTTATTCTGTCAGTGACGTTCAGGAAATACAGTGAACTTGTCTCTCCCTCTCTGAGCTGATGCCATTTATTTCCATTCTTTTCACAAGAGTAGCAATGACCACAGTTGGTGCTTTGGCTGACACCTACTCAGAACTATTTGTTATACTGGCAATCAAAGACACGATGTCCTGTTACCGCTATCAGACTGGACAAAGGCAGGACCGTAACAACAGACAGCTTCTTCACCGCACTTTCACTGGCTAATAGACTGCTGCACCTCGACACAACTCTGCTTGGCACCATAAATAAAATGGGACTTCCACTTGCAGCTAAAGTCACTTCAGTATACAAGCAATTTGCCATGCTAGTATTTAGATCTGGCAGTGCCACAATGACAGTGTATGCACCCAAAAAGAATAAGCCTTTGATTTCAGTCCATAACAGCCAGTGGAAAATTTTTGCAACCTGTAAAAGATATTGCTGAATGGGTATAAGCAGATACACAAATGCTGGTGAATCATGTCTTACTAGTATCTTGTTATGACTTGAATTTTTTGTTATTCAGTTTTATTCTTGAATAAAAGCACACTTGTTTCGTTATACCTTTGCTAAAGTGTTTATTTTATATTCCAGTAACCACTTGAATGAGATCAAATCTGTCTCTGCCTCTCTCGCACTCGCACACACGCACGCACACACATTCACACACATTCATACATGAAAATGTCACGATTTGAAAACGCTATGCCATTTCAACATGAGTTGTCATTTCAACATGTTTATTTTTTTTTTTTTTTCGATCTTGCCTGTACTGCGTTATGGTGCATGATACTGAAAATGCAGAGGTGCAAAGGAATTTAAGGTGGGCTGGGATTACAAGCTTTTTTGCAGGCTTCAGGGATTCTAGTGTTAATGTGTGGTTCAAATCTTGAACAGTACAGGGCCCATAGTTTTGAATTTTTTTCTGAAAAGATGTGACATGTTCTGCTGTGATTGGGTGCAACAGAGGAGGAACCAATGTATTGAAGAGACTGTATAAACAAGGGAATGGGAGGTAGGGAGATTACAACAGGCCAGATTTAGAACTTCACATAAAGAGAGAGAGAGGTTGGGAGCATGCGTTGATTAAAGTGCATTGCTGTACTCACCCCACAACAAACCACCTGGGTTGGGACCCGAGTGGAGCCGTGCAATGGGTGACAGCTCAGCACCACACAGGAACAGGCAGTAATATAAATACAAATATAAAAGAATAACTTGGAAAGTTCTAGTATTCAATTCAATTCAGTTTGTTTTGAATTGCACTCTCCACTGTGTGCAGGCACAGAGTGTGGTCCCCAAGTTCACAGATAGATTCTTGCCCCAGGGAATAATCTTTTCCGCATTTCCTGACATTTTCAACTTGGCCACAGGGTATCCTCACTGTTAATAACCCTGTGGCAATATTTGAAAACACCTTGTTTATTATAAAGAAAAAAAATATTGTCAAGCTTGAGTCACAGAGTTGCACATGACACTGGAATAATTCTGGAAAAAAGGATCAGGTTTCCAATGTACAAAATCTTCTTTGCTGAACTAGCAGGTAAAGACACAAGAATTTATTCAGAAGAAGTTTATCATCAACAGATAAGAAACAGGTGAGCAATCTTCAATACAAGCTCACTATGATCAACCAGGACAACCAGCTGCTCAATCAGATCGCCACCCATAAGACTGAAAATCATCCAATAAAGGAAGCCACTTTTAACCAAAAAGTGCAGAGTTTTGAAACTGGGGGTTTCATGCTCCATATAGTAGGAATCATTTGTGGCATGAGCTTGTTTAAATGCAAACTTTAGGGAGCTGCCGGCTCATTACAAGCGCGCCACTTTCCTGACCGACCCTGTCAGCTACAAGCCCCTCTCCTCCTACTAAAGGAGTAGGTGCTCTGTAGTCGGCCAAGACCCACGGGAAAAAGGACATTTACCTTCCCAACCAAGGAGGGCCAGGGACAGGAGTTGGATATGTCAGTCCAAACTTTAAAGTTTTGTCCCTTATACTTCAGAGGAAGTAACACAGTCTTGTATTCCTTAACATCTCCATGAACACAGCGAATGCTCACTCACTCCGTGCCAGAGCAAGGGGACTCCCGAAGCCAGTCACGTCAGATCACACAGAACCAAGTCGGCAGCTAATCCCACAAAAGGGACGGATAAGAGTGTGTTTGTTTCTCATTGAAATGCTGTTTAAGTGGAAGTTTCTGAAGGGCAGCTGTATTTCTTCACCATAGGTTTACTGTTTAACAGAGAGACAGCTTCCAGTTAAGAGTATAAGAGTGTGCAGCTAGTAGCGCTATGCGGAAGGAAAAACGGAGCAGCCAAACTACTGAACTGCACATAAGCAACAACAGTCATAATATGGATGATTAAGTGGCTAAAAATAAATCAACACTTGACATCAAAGAAAATGAGCATGATGAGACAAATAATTTAACCACAGTTAAGATTTGTTGTCTAAGCAGGAGGATGTTTTTTGAGAAAGATCACAAAGTAATTTGTGCATATGTCATCCAATGGACTACACAAGGGTACCCAGTGCTGCCACAATAAGCACTAAAGGCTCATCTCATTGATGCTTCCAGATTTACAAAAAGCATAAAACATAAGAAGGGCATTGCAAAATGGTCACAAAATACCATGCTGTTTTACACTATATGAAAAAAATTATGTTTACTTTACACATTTGTCATTTTAAAGCATAACAATAAAAAGGAAAGAAAAGCAAGGCAAACAAACTGGTGTTCACATCATCCATCTATCCTACTTTCAAATTTTTGCTCTCTGGACAAGAAGATGGATCACCAGATTTCAATGGATAACAAAGCAAGAGATGAAGGACTGTTCAGTTTTCACCTTCACTGAAAATGTATTTACATAAGAGCATTCCAGTCATTCACCTTGATGGACTCATCAATTTTCAAGTGAACAGAGTCACTTCAGCAACTGGTGAGGTGCGCGAGATCAATCCGTTCTGTTATGTGAATAATGAATGGTGTAGAAATGCTGCAGTAGAGTCATGATTCTGCTCTCCAGTACTGGAATGTCCAACTGTAAAGTGCAATCATTTTTACCTGCTAGAGGAGTTTACTTTTATCACTGTTCTGGATGTTTACATCCATTCAGGAATTAATCTCAATGAAGTGTTGAGCGTACTCTACGGTACTATTACAGAGCTACGGCTTTATTATTGTGGTGGGAAATTTTAATCATGTGAAGTTGAAGACCATTCTCTGCAACATGTGAACTTCCTAACCAGATGAGAGAACAAAATGAGTGTTTTCAAACTGTAGTTATTCGTACAAAGCCATACCCTACGCACATCTCAGTCTTTCTGATTATGCTTCTGTTATGCTATTGTGTAAATGGTCCAACCCAATTCTAAACAGATCAGAGTGTGGTCAGAGGACTGTTTTGACTACATGGAATGGGACCTATTTAAAGTACATGCCACCTATGGCTATTAGATCAACTTAAAGGAGTATGCATTATCAGTCACTGACTATATTAACAAGTGCATAGATAATATGACTGTCTTAAAGACCATGTGTAAATCAGAAACTGTGGGTGATTCTGGAGGTATGTGGACTGCTAAAACCCCACAATGCTGCCTTTAGATCAGGTGACAAGGCAGCCCTCAGGACAGTAAAGGCAAACCTTGTACTGGGGTATCAAAGCAGCAAAGTACAAGTATGGCAAGAAAATTTAAAACCATTTCCATGACATCAAAGACATACAGCACAAGTGGCATGGAATCCAGGCCATCACAGATTAAAAGACTACAAACCATTCTGTGGCAGTGATATCTCCCTTCCAGATGTTCTAAATAACTTACACACATGATTTGATGTCCTGGGCAACATACCAACTAGGTAGTCAATTCCTCCACAGGAGGAACAAATGTTTGACCCACACAAAAACACTGGGCCAGAAAACATAACTGACTGAATGTTCAGGGAATCTGCGAACCAGCTGACAGATATCTCTACAGACATCTTCAACATTGCTCTAAAGCAGGCATCCCCAAGTGCTTCAAAACAACCACCATCACACATGTGCCTAAGAAGTCTACTGTCTCTTGCCTCAATGACCATAGCCCTATAACACTCACACCAATCATCATTAAACGCTTTGATAGGCTAGTCTTGGGCCACCCAAAAACCAGATTTCCCACATCACATGACCCTCTCCAGTTTGCCTATTATTCAAACTGTTCCACTGAGGATGCCATTCCTGTTCCATACCTGGACAAAAAAGTACTCATAAGAGAATGCTGTTCCCAGACTTCAACTCAACATTCAACATCATTATACTTCAGAAGCTCATAGTGATTAAAAGTATGCTGGGCTACAACACTTTCCTAGACTTCCTGAAAGAGACCCCAGCTAGTCTACATTCATAACACAATCTTCAGAACTATCACCCTGAGCACTGGCACTCAGCCAACTCCTGTTCACTCTGCAAGCACACAAGTGTACGGCTAAGTACAGATCTAAAATCATCTTTAACTTTGCTGACGACACAATAGTGATGAACCAGCTTACAGAATGGAGATACAGCTGGTGTACTGGTGCACGTGCAACAGTCTGTCTCTTAAACTGGACAAGATGAAAGAGATGAGTTTTGACTTCAGGAAGGTTCATGCCGCCCATACCCCACTGCACAGTGATGGCCTTGCAGCAGACTTCACCTGGACAATTACACCCACCTTCATAGCCAAGAAAGCTCAGCAATGTCTTCACTTCCTTTGGAGACTGTGGAAGGCAAGTCTACTTCTTCCCAATCTGACCTCATTCTACTGGGACACTATCAAGAGTGTTCTGTCAAACTGCATAACCATGTGGTTTGGGAACTATAGCATCTATGACCTCAAGGTCCTACAACTGATAGTGCATACAGCAGAAAAGATTGTTGAGGCCTGTCTATCCTCTATTAAAGAGCACACAATGTAGTAGATAGAAAAGCATTACCAAGTCTAATGTGAATAGTCAGGGTACTTTTTAGCACCCCAAACTGTAAACGTTTGATAGTGCATACAGCAGAAAAGATTGCTGAGGCCTGTCTACCCTCTATTAACACTAGAATTACCAGAGTCTACGAAAAAACTCGTAGATCCGTCCCTCCTTAAACCGCTTCTTAAAACTGTTCTCACCTCTCCGCCAGCCTCCTTTGTCCTGTAAATGTGCCGATAAAAACAAACTACAAGCAGCCGGCTATTCCATCCCCCCACCGACTTAGAACGTGCACGAACTTCTCCCAGCTCATGCCTCGATTATCTGGGAGTGAAGTGGAGTTTTAGAGTGGAAATAATAGATTGTTATTTGGAACACACGCATTTCATGTGTGTTCCGTTTCTACTGAGTAAACACAATGTTAAAACAGAAACTTTTTCATATTTTAGTAATAAATGTTACAAAATGTAGGCATAAACTATAAAATGTGTGAAACCTGAAGGCCAAAGATCAAATAAACACTTTCATAAAAGGTTCAAGAGTTTTACAACATCTACCATGGCGTACTGGTAAGATTTTGTCACTTAGAGCGCAGCAGAATTGGTGTACTTTAAGAGATCCGAGTTCGATTCCCTGCTGGGGAGAAAATGTATTTATTTTTAACCTTTGCCGTTCTGCCTGCCTGAACTCCCTGTCTATCTATATAGTAATAACAGTAATTTTATTATTATATAGGAGCTTCCCTGTCTGCCTATCATATAGTGCTTTTCCTTCCTATCCATCTATATATCTATCCCCTTAGCTGTTTTTTATATATCTATTATACAGTGCCTTCCCTGTTTATTTATATATCTAGTGCCTTCTCTGCCTGTCTGTCTGTCTGATTGCATATAGCACTGAACTTACTGCTCTGTACTATTCTGTCCTCTGCATGTCCTGGAGTACAAAAGAAACACCACCATACAGCAACATGTGCGAACTGGCAAGATCGGGGAAAAAAAAACGTGGTCACTGATTACAAACAGCAAGATGAATGTAAGAGACAATATATGTAAAAACATCATCGCACTATTGCAATATTATTTGAAAACGAACAGCGTCAGATCGGGTTTGAATATGCGCCCGATCTGACGCTGTTTGTTTTCAAATAATATTGCATGTACTGTGCGTTGAAACTGCTGCACTGAATAAGCTGACGCCTTCTGTAACAGCGTCACCGTGTATTCAAACCCGATCTGACGCTGTTCGTTTTCAAATAATATTGCATGTACTGTACTATTTTAGAATAAAAATATACATTTGATTTCAGTCAGTCTGTAAGAGCCAGTGTAAATGCATGATAATTGTAAAGGTTAGCTTTTTTTTTTTTTAATTCAGTTCCATTCTCTCAGTCGCGTTCACGATCCCCCCCTCCCCATCTGACACTGCTGTTTTCACATAAAGACATGCTATAGCTCAAATCTGATTTATTTGGAGACGCGCTATAGCTCGAATGTTATTTATATAGGGAAAAAACTACAGTGTCAGGTGCTCATTCAGTGTAATAGGAACCATAGCACAGAGAGATGTGTACACTGCAACAAGTACACATGTCGTAAATGTAGGAAGGGTGTGTGGGAATTGTTAATATTTGAATGTGATGATTTTATATAGCACGGATCGGAAATCAGCAGTTCTTAGCATTGCCCCACGCAAGCTGTCGTATCAACCACCTACTGTAACTTGCTTTATTTTTTCTTCACTTATAGTCTAGAATAAAAGTGCACTTGTTTTGTTATACTTGTACACAAACATATGTTCCTGTGTTTGAGCGACACGGGCATGCTCAAAAAATAGACGTGTAATGCCACGAAAAGTGCACCCAGGCACTTCAGTTCACAAGCATCGGTACGAGAATGCAGTCACAAGTACGCTGCAGAGCTATAGCGCATCTTTATGTGAAAACAGCAGTGTCAGATGGGGGTGTAAGGATCCTGAACACGACTGAGAATGAAAAGTAAATAAAAAAAAAAACTAACCTTTACAAGTATCATAAATTACACTAGCTGTTACACACTGAAATCAAATGTATGTTTTTATTCTAAAATAGTAAGATTAAGAGCAGTTTACTTCTCAAAACTGAGTCGTGCGAGATCGAACTCATGATCTTTTGATTACTAGTCAGCAGCTGATACCATTACGCTACCGTGGCAGTTGCACTAATTATGTGTCAATGTGGCATGCTAAGGCGGCTTTTTTTTCTGCAGTTATATTTTTGTATAAAAGCATACTTGTTCTGTTATATCTGTACCTTTTGTGAAAGTCTTTCTTTGAAATTTGGACTTCAGCCTTCATACATTATATAGTTTATGCCTACATTTTGTCATTTACTACTACAATATGAAAAATGTTTGTTTTAAAAATGTGTTTACACGGATTTCTGTAGAAGCAGAACATACGTGAAATGCGTGTGTTCCAAAAACGATCTATTATTTCCACTCTACAATTCCACTTCACTCCCAGATAATCAATCAAGGCATGAGCTGGGAGAAGTTTGTGCACGTTCTAAGTCGGTGGGGGATGGAATAGCCGGCTACTTGCAGCTTTTCTTTTATCAGCACATTTAGATTAACAACAGACGCTGGCAGAGAGGTGAGAACGGTTTTAAGAAGCGATTTAAGGTGGGGCGGATCTACGAGTTTTTTCATAAAACTCCAGTAACCCAAAAATTGCATTTGAACTATACAGCCATGCCCACAACAAAGAAGGTGGTTAGATTGGTAATTTGCATTTTACAATGGAATATGTGATAGGATGTGTATCTGTCTACAGACACTGATATGTGGAGGAAAATTTAGTAATTTGCAAATTGTGCCATTCTAATGATGGAGGTTTGCAGCACTGAACTGCCACTCAGCACTACAAACTTAATAAGTCAGAGTCCACGCACTCTACTTTTCACCAGTGGCATTTTTGTTTTCTGATTATTTTTAACTAACTATATCCTACACGTCTGGTGAAGTCCAAAAAGTTGCACAGCTTTTTTTAAGCAATCATGGCCAATTTTACTGAGCATTAGCATTACAGGCAGGCAGTACTAAATGTATGCAGTTCAACTATATTTTTGATCAAATCACTTTGTATGTACAGAGAATTCCACTTTGGGGAAAAGCTGCCTTTACAAAAGTCATTTCATTTGAAGGCTACAATATACACACAGCTGAGTCAAAAATGCTGCATGCTTGAAGACACATTGTGAGAAAAAAAGATAATAATAATAATACTAGTAATAATACTAATACTAATAATAATAATGTCATGAAGTGCTGTGCTAGTCTCAATAAGGATATAAGCTCCTTTTTGTCATTGACTTTACTTACGGCTTGCTGCTAAAGTAATTTGAATAGGTAAGAAAAGCGCTATATAAATGTAATGTATTTATTTATTACTTGCTAACTCAGCAGTCAGTTTAGACAGAAGACAAGACAACTATGCATATTCTTTCCTTTTATAGACTGCACCTGTGCAGGTGGCTTTGACGGTTGTTATATTTAAATAACAGTCCTTTTGGTTTTTGTTCTTGCTGTGGCTACCGCCACTGATGTCATTACTATTATAATATTAATGTACAAAAAAGGGCGTACAAATAGACACATAATCAGAATCATTATCTATTTTCAAATATATTCAGTTATTAATTTAAACATTCAAACCTTACTTGTTGTCTAATTTGACAGCCCTTGACCGTGATGAGGCCAAAACTCCTTTGTAATCTTTTTAGCTCATCTTTATTTTGCAGCGAAGTTCTTTTGGCAAAATTAGCTGAGTGGAATCACTCCTAGCAACAAGCTTCTTGTCCTTGCAGAAAAAGACTACACTAGGCCTAATTGCATTTTGATCTGTAATTTCCTAAGTTACAGACCAATTTCTTCACTGGGCTAGAAACCTTAACATTCTAAACCCTGGCAGATGACACTGAATCCCCTGATGTAAAGGATCAAATCCCAAAACGATTTTCGTGGGATTTTGGGATTAAATATGGAGAAAAATGGTGAAGCAAGTGGCAAGAGAGAGCTAACCTAGCATGCATTTACTGTATTAACCAACCAGGATAATGCTGTTGTAAGAATTTTACTAGTAACATATCTTGTCAAACAGAATAATTATGAAATGCATAAAAATCAAGGAAGTGTCAGGAATGTTTCTGTTTTATACAAATGTGCAGATAGTGTGTTCGTATCAAATATGTCACAGTAGTAATTAAACTGCTTATTCCTCAAAATGTCATGCACTTATTCTGTACTTCTTAGACAGCAAATGATTTTTCTCAATTAAATAGCAATGCTTAATTACCTGAGTACAAGCTGTAGCATGAAGTCTTCACAGTTTAGAGAAAGCAGGGTTTTGAAAAGACTAAGAGAAACCATGCAGAGCTAAACAGGGAAAAAAATACAGTAAGTTGAAAGGGAGCTAAGAAACAGCATAACTTGCAAGAAGTAAATGTAAGATCTTAAAAAAAAAGTTTTGTTTAAAATACACCTGTACACCATGTTGTCCTATATCTTGTCTGCTATTCCTTACCCGTGCGCCACTGTTGATTCTAGTAATAAGTGTATTCAGGATAGTTTCATTGTCATGCCTATGCAAAAGGATGAAACGCAAAAAAGCTTTCAGAAGAGCTGTTTCTGTGATACTTCGAAGAAACAAATCCAGATAAGCAGTGCTAGTAATCATTTCTTCCGCTGATGTCTAAAAGAAAACACAAAATATCAAAAATCAACAATGAGGGACCAGGATGTAAAAAGAGTAGCAAGAAAATAAAATAAAAATAAAGAAAAAAACAGAAAATAAAAAAGTAGCTGAAGTACTTTGCTATAAATGTATGTATTATTTGATAAAGCACACAGTTAATTCTACCAAAATCCTGTTGTGGTGTATCAGCCAGAGGTATTTCCCAAACTTATTTTTACTTACTTTTTCTGCATTTTCTTTGTTTATTAAAAATATTATTTTTTTCATGTGTTTATTGTAATTATGTGTTATTTGTTAATAGTACCTGTGTATTTATTATTTAGTACTAGCAAAATACCCGCGCTTCGCAGCGGCGAAGTACTGACTTAAAATTTTTATTAAGAAGAAATTAAAACCTTTTTAAACTGAGGGAAAATATACCAATAATTATTTGTTAAGGATCTCTTTGTATACCACATTTTGAGTTCGGCCCTCCGGTTGTAATATGACCAAGCTGTGCGCTGAGCTTACTCTTGAGCATGCAACGTACAGTTGGCCATGTGAACAGCAATCTTGTTTCAAATCTCACAGCTTGGATTGCTGCTGTCATAATCGGTTTGAGTTTCATGGTTTGTTTCAATTACGCGGTATTTGCAGGACTTGTTGTGTTGAAGTGACATTCGGCATCAGTCAAGCGTTATAAGCATACAACCGGTTTCATCGATAACTTCACATCCAGCATTTGAGAGTTTAAACATTCATAAACATCAAAGTGTCCACTACTGAAATCGTCACCTGTGAGTCTAAGATGTTTAAGAGGCACTGGCAGTTGTCGAAAGGTGTAAAATATTTGCCCATTTCGGTGCACTTGAAAGCGACAACCGAACAATTCAGCGGTAGCCATCAACTCACATGCAGAACCATAGGTGAAGGGCTTAAGCATTTCACTCTTCTAGTGCTCCTGTGTAGTATAATTATCTCCTGTACCGTCATCAGTCCACACCTTGAACCTGTCCTAGTCATTCAATACATAAGACACAATGTTCCTCCGGATATCAAGAGTGAGCCTGATATGGCCGTGCAATATGTAACAAAGAGAATGGAAAAGGCAGGTGCCATCTCCGGGCATGGAAACCACTCGGTAAGTGACAGTTCTTTGATCGAT
>JANRMT010028174.1:85033595-85045045 GCA_026402145.1 Polypterus bichir lapradei
TAGTCTTTGTATATTTTGGGACATTTAAATCTAGATTTTGATCGTTTGAATCTAGATTCACATTTTAGGCCTGTATAAGCTGAACCCTGCCTGCAAAGGTCAAGTTACAGAGGGCCCTCAACAGATCTATGGGTCTTTTAGAGGCATCACACCATTTTTCCATTTTGTGTGTTGCTCGTTAAATCACCTGTAAAGAGGTGGCTCCCTAGGTCAGACCTTGGGTACATGTACAGCTACAGGTTTTTGTTCCAACCAGCTTCATAATCATTGACTCCTTTTACCTCAAGTAGATCTTGTTGTTTAATTATATAATCTTTTGCTATCTTATTCCACGTTCAAAAAAGAATAGCAGTGTGAGATTTGCATTTATAATAAATTTCAAAATATTTATATTTTGACTTTGCATTTAATTCTCTTTTGTTAGTTTATTTTTTTTCTGCTCTCTTAAATGTAATCTAATAATGGCAATTAATTTTTAGTAGAGTAGACATCTGGGTAAATAACACTAATGCGGAAAGGCTGAAGCTTCTTCAGAGTCATACCCATAAGCATGGCCATTAGCACATAATGGCTTAAAAAACTGGACACCTGAAAATTCAGAATGAAAATCATGATCATGAAGAAATTCTTATAAATTAAGTTAAAAAAAAAAATTAACTACATGTAACATAGGGAATGCTTGCTAAATTTCAATACAAATTTAGAAAATCCAGTTTTGCAATTTTTGCATTGATACCACAACGCAGAAATAGGAAAATAACAGCATGATTAACTACGGTTGAAGTCTAACTAAAAGTAGATGGTTGAAGGCTTTCATCCCAAACAAAGCAGGGGTTCTCAGGACTGAACCTGAGAACCACTACTTAAGACTTTACCTATGCATATTCAAAATAAACATTTTAAATTTAACACTTAAGTACAGTGGAACCTCGGTTCACGAACGTCTCGGTACACGTACAACTCAGTTTACGACCAAAAACTTCGCCAAACTTTTGCCTCGGTTCACGACCACACACTCGGTATACGAACAAGCCAGTTTCCCTTTCGGTTTGTACATGTTCAGTCTCTCCCTGTGCATTTCCTGTGCAGCGAGCGAGAGAGAGAGAGCGAGAGAGCACGACACACACACACACACATAGAGGCAGCGCCAGAGACAGCACGACAGACACACACACACACACACACACACACATAGGCAGCGCCAGAGAGAGCACGACACACACACACACAAACAGAGGCAGCCTGAGATGCAGACACACAGGCAGCGGGAGAGAGAGCTGGACACATTAAGGTAGGAAGGCAGTTAAAGAATGCACTGGGCTTGATTTTGTTTTCACTTCTGTTTCCAGTGATCTGTTCGTAGCGTGCATTGTTGCAATGTTATTTTTCTTGGTGGTTTATTAAATTACAGATTTTTTCAAATGTTCATTTTTTTCCCTGTGCTTAAAACTCATTAAAAAAGTGCTTTTAGCCAGCGGTTGGTAGCGCTATAGCGCGAACTATTGCAGTGTTAGTTTTCTCTGTTGTTCAAGGTTTTCTCAATGTTATTCAATGTTTTTACATTTAGTTTACTGTTACGCTGTGCATTCTATGGTTTAATTAACTGTATTTGTGCTTAAAAACTTAAAAAAAAAATATATATTTACGTACAGTTCATATGGTCTGGAACGGATTAATTGTATTTACATACAATCCTATGGGGGAAAATTGCTTCGGTTCACGACCAAATCGGTTTACAACCAGAGTTTTGGAACGAATTATGGTCGTGAACTGAGGTTCTACTGTATATAAATATATATATACATTAACATTTTAGAAATATTATAAGTTTAAATTATGAGAAAATTAAATTTGAAGGGCTTGTGATTCAACTGATGTTTTATAAGTTTTGTCAGCCTTTTGTTCTTTGTAGGAATACTCTTAGCTAAATAGTCTTATGATGGTTCAGGGATGACACTACTGCCTTGCAGTAAGAAGACCAGGGTTTGTATCATAGGTGTTCCCTGTATGGAGAGTGTATGTTCAGCAGAGAAGTGCAACTGTAAAATGGTCTTCTCAGATTGCCATGTTACTATATTGGTAAGATTAAGTACAATAGAAGGTTTAGATATTACTTTAGGTCAAAAGGATAAAGGTTTATAGGACTTGGAATGCCTTTTGGAACAGATGTAACCTATATTGTTGGGATGCTTTACTTTTAAACCAGAATAGCAATAATATATTGGAGAGGCACTTAAGGTGATCGATTACTGTTTAAACTTGAGAAAAGGGCAGCAGGGAGTCTAGGACAGACTTCTGGTTTATCAGTTTATTTAAAGGAATAAACAGTAATATTCATAAAAATGTGTCAGGTAACTTTCAATTCAATAGCCTACAGACCACAAGTCAAAACACATCCATTAATATAGGAAATATTGATTACCTTAATACTAGAAGTATCAAAAGCAAAATACATGCATTCTATGTAGTTGTGCTTAAGTGTAATAACAGTGACATGATCTAGCTAAATCCTAAAGATAGGGATTAGTGTAATATACCAAAATATAGTGACTCTTAGTATTAGCCCTGAATTTTACTTCTACAGCACCCCAGTAAAACATGTGTCTGGTAGAACTTGTATGTGCATATATCAGGTGAGTGCTACTTTTGACTAACTTTTTTAACATGTATCAGGGTAAATTAATTGAGGCTACTATTAAAGAAATGACCCAACATCACATGGGGAGTAATAGTTTATTGGTGAGCACTCAATAAGATTTTAGAGAGTGGAGATGGTGTTTCACTTATAACAGAATGCAATGAAAGTATTTGAGCAGACAGATGCATACTACATTAATAATTATTTTCAAAAAGCTTTTGGTAAAGAGTTGTGTGAGGCGCTTATTATCATACCAAATGGGTAAAAAATTGGCTCAAACACAGGAAGCAAAGGGTTTTGGTGTAAAGTACTTTTTCTGAATGAAACAGCTTTAAAAATGGTGTTCCTCACGGATTACTATTTCAGCCACAGTTTCTTTTTTTCTTTTAATGTATATGAACATTATGGATAAAAATGTCAAGTGTAAAACTCGGTGAAACAACACATACCCCAGAGTCAGAAGAATCATTACTGGTGATAATTATACATCTTATGAAATCTGATACAAATAATTTAAAGTATTGCACTTAGGAAGTAAAAACAATAAATGTAACATACAGAGGGGTTCTGAAAATAAGCTATATATGGGCTTGGAGTGTTAATGTACTCATCACTGCCATTACTAGAATATGTACAGAAACAAGATGGTTAATAGGATGTTAGGATAGGTAGTTACATATCACAATGTACTAAGTACAAATCAAGTTACATAGCTATTCTTGAGCTATATTACAGAATAGTGTTGCCTCAATTGGAATATTGTGTACAGTTCTTGCCTTGATATTACAAAAATATGCAACAAACACATTGTTGAGAAAAACAATTACAATTACAATAATTGTAGGAGTGCCAAGTGTAAGTTATGAAGAAAGAATGATGTTAGATTGAGAAATGACAGAGGAGTTCAAAATTATGAAAGGAGTTAATACAGAGGACTCCAGTTATTACTTTAAAATGAGCACATTAACAAAAACACAGATATGAAAATGGTTAGGGATTTATTTCACACAAATGTTAAAAATTTTTTCCTCAGACAGAAAACCACAGACATCTGGCATAAATTACCAACAAGTCTGATTAATAGTACAGTGTTTTGGGGCCCTTAAAAACTTGAGATGATGATGTTTTACAAATGTGAAGTAAAGAGGCATTGAGTTATGATGTTGGGATAAATTGCTTGTTAACATCAGAATTGTTCTTATATTCTTCACAGCAGGCATGCTGAACATTTACATGATATTTTCTGCAGATTAAATAAGGTGTTGTATTTGTCAACCACTTATTTTTTTCTTTATATGGACTCACCCATAATACATGAATAAAAAAGTGAAAGTGTTACCTTATGAAGAGCAGGGCCCAGGACAGGGACAAGAAAACCATTGTGCACATAATCCACCAACTGGTTTTTAACAAGAGGGTGAGAGACCTAAGAAACGGAACAAAAAGTCAAGCCTTTCAGATTCTTTAAAAATATATGTAAAACTGCTGTGATCATTAAGCTATATTCCTCATAAAATTTAGAAATCAAAGTAAAATAAATAGAAACCAAATACTATGGAGCCCTAATAGTTAATAGTAAAAATTTCAAGTCTTAGAAGGCAAAACACTGGAATGTTGCATCAGAGTGATGACAGTCAAGCAGTATCTAATGCTCAGATTCTGCTGTGCTGAAAATCTGTCTCAAACTGCTTAAGCCAGCATGAACTTTTAACTTAAGATTCATTAGCAAAAGAATCTGTCTAATTTGAAATACAATCAAATAAAAAAAAAAAGAAAATTAAAAACTGTTAACAGACGATTGCCATACAAATTAGAAAAGTAAATTACAATTTCTTGGTACAACATTGGGAAATATAACACCTGGCCTACTTGAAAAACTTAAATTCACCAGCATATTTATGCTAATTATGAAATAATTAGGAACATGATGATTCGGCACTACTTGTGGTAAAATGATGAAATGTATCAAAGTCCTACATAATTAACACAGCTGAAATGTGTAATAAGGATTACTACATCATGGATACAGCACAGACTATTATTTTAGAAGGAATCCATATGGTAAACAAAATTACCTATTGCAAAACTAAAAACAACATCTTTAACAACATCTTAGATACTTAAAACAGCTTGGCACAGCATTAAGTAAGCCAGGTTTAATGATAATAAAACAAAATTACATGTTTGCATGAACATTTGTGGATTACAAGCCTGTGAAAATGCTGTGTAACTTAAGTACTGTAGTTTATAAAAAGTGGAGCAGTAATACAAAAGAAAGTAACATAACACTGTTGTAAAGGAAAAGCAGTTGCACAGATAATGAATATTAGTATATACTTGCTAAGCTGTAAGGCATTATTCATCTGGCAAGAGGTTAGAAGTGGCTAAGATGGTACTTTGCTAACAAGGGACAGGGTGCTGAAGGAAGAGAGAGAGAGTTTGTGTTGTCACTGTGGCTATGACTCAAAAAAGCAATGTAGTTGAGCCCTGCACGGGTGCAAAATGTGTAAGCTTTAGCCAAAGGCACTAACAAATGCACAAGTTTGTTCCTACTACATGACTGTGCCCCATTAAAGTTGTATGCATTAGCTCACTAGGTATGCCTAATATAGTCTTATTGGTTATTATTCCAACCATATCTCCTGTTATATTGTATATTCCTACAGACACAATGTTGGTTTTCCACAGTTATTCAGGTTCTTTTCCACATTCCAAAGACACATGTATTATAGACACCTAGTATGAATGAGTATTGATGTGTGCATGAATGTGCTATGTGATATGTAAACTGCAGCCAGAAAATTAATGCAAAATCCAACTTGCATTAAGATAGGATACTAGTACATTAGAGGGTACAATCACACAACCCCTGACAAAAATTATGGCATCACTACTCTAAGAGGATGTTCATTCAGCTGTTTTCATTTTTGCAAAAAATCAAATCACAGATATGACACAAAACTATTAACAGTTGAACATTCTGGTATTGTAAAACATACCTCAAAAATTAAATGAAATTGTTGTAATTAATAGCAACTTTTTTGCTCAAACCACGTAGAGGAAAAAATTACAGAATCATTAACCCAGAAATATTACAATTAATACTGTGTTGCACCTCCTCTGGCTTTTATGACAGGTTGAACTCTTTGAACTATGGACTAATGAAAAACAATATCCTTCATCCATCAGGTTCCAACTTTCTTGTACTGCAGTTGAAATATCAGCTTTGCAGGATTTAGCCTTGTCATGGACCATTTTTTTTATTTACTACCATACATTTTCAATCAGATTGAGATTCAAACTGACTGATGGCCATGTCATTGAGTTGATATACATTTACTGAAGAAATGTTTTAATGCTCTTTCCTCTGTGGTGAGATGCATTCTCATCCTGAAAAATGACTTTGTCATCAAACTTCAATTAATGGAATAAGAAAAGTGACCACAATTTCAATGCACACCTCTGTGCATTTACTGTAGAGGTAATGATTGTCATCTCCCTTGGTCCTTTGCCTGACATGCAACCCCATATGTTTAAGTGAGTGTGGTTGTTTTCTTCAGGCAGTCATATTTATATGCTTCATTGGAAAGGCACCAAACAAAAGTTCCAGCATCACCTCGTTGGCCAATGCAGATTTGTTATTCATCGCTAAATGTTACTTTCATCCAATCATTCACAGTCCACCACTGCGTCTCTTTAGCCCACTGTAACCTTTTTTTTTTCTGCTTACATATTAATGATGGTCAACATTTAACTTTTCTGCATGTAAATTCTGTTTCCTTCTGTGCATTTCTTAAAAAGTTTGGTCACAAACATTGACTTCTGCTTATGTCCATTTGTTTTTCATTTTTTTTTAAATTTTCCAGGTATATTGCTATTAGTTTTCTGTCCTGACTGATGTTTTCCTCAGTCTATTTTTATCTTTCCCCTTTTGTTTGCACGTGCTCCAAATCATTTTCCACACCCTCTGTTGAATTACCTTCTTGAAGGAGTTTTATAATCCTTTACGTTGTTTCAACTGACATCTCTCTTGTTTTGGCCATGCTTCCTGTCAATCGGCCAGGTGCAACAGCTCATGGTCTGCAAGCACTCTCTTTTAACTGCAGACTAACTGGCCTATTTAGACTCGTGCAGGTATTCGTTTTAGAAATGCAAATTTCCGAGTGATTCCATACCTTTTTCCTCTGCTTGTTCTAAACAAAAAATGTGCCACTAATTACAACAATTTCATTAAATTTTTTGAGTTATTCTTTATGGTGCCAGAATGTTCAGCTGCTAAATAAAAAAAGTTTTGTGTCTTATCTGTGATTTGATTTTTGTAACAAAGTGAAACAGCTGATTGACCATCCTTGAAGAATATTGATTCTAGAATTTTTGCCAGGTGTTGTAAATATACCCACAGAATGACAAGTTTAGAGTTGCTTATTCATCTCACAGAATGTTCTGGGTTATGATAGAAAGGCAGAGAGTTCCATGGGATGAACCATTCAAATATCTGAAGATTCGAAATGAAAGGCATCACTGAGTGAAAATTAAACCAGAGTTCAAGGCACAGAAAAACCTTATACTGGATTTGTGGGCCATTTGTACTGTCTCCCATATTCTGCATATACATTTAATTACCATTACCATTCGTGGTGGCTCCGAAATCCATACTAACCCCTACTTTCTCTGCTGTTCTTTTTACGGTTTTCTGTGGTGGCACTGTGATGTCCCTACAATGATGAGTTAAAAGCCAGAAGTCCACATGACCATCATCATCAAGTTCTTCCATATGAACCCTGAATACCATGAGGACTGATTGAGATAATTTATGTTAGGTATAATGCCTAGAGGGGGCTGGGTGGTCTCGTGGCCTCAGATCCCCTTCAGATTTTATTTTATTTTTTATCTCCAGCTATATGGAGTTTTTTTTTTTGTTTTTTGTGCCCTCCCTGGTCATCAGACCTTACTTTTATTCTATGTTAATTAGTATGGCAAAATTTTATTTTTTATATATTTTGTCTTTTGTTTCTCTTTCTTAATCCTGTAAAGCACTTTGAGCTACATCATTTGTAAGAAAATGTGCTATATAAATAAATGTTGATGTTGTCTCTTGATTTTCATTTTGAAATTGTGATGAATCTGTCATCTTTATATACTGCAAGTGTTTCATACTTTGCTGACTGTTTTTTCATACAAAACGCAAGAAGCTTTTTTATTATTAGAAGCTTGTGGTTAGCTTTGTCGTGATATATTTCTAGAGCGGGGAAAATAAGTATTGAACGTGTCAACATTTTTTTCTCAGTAAATATATTTCAAATGGGGCTATTGACATGAAATTTATACCAGATGTTGGTGACAACCAAGTAATCCACACATACAAAGAAATCAAAAAGTCCATTTATTTACTTAGTATATATATATATATATATATATATATATATATATGTGCTTTTATGTATTAAAAATATCTTAAATTCGATATTTTTACCTAAAATACATAATTACAAGAGACGTGTGGTCAGATAAAAATATTAATACTCAAATACTTTTTATTTTTTAAGATACAGTAATTGGACAAACGGAACTTTGTGAAAGTGGCTCTCTAGTTAATAGTTTTTCCAAAATATGCAAAGTTTGAATGTGCATACTCAAATGCTTTCTGGTGAAAGACAATACATAATCTCACTGCTCTTGCAAGTGGGAGACCAACAGCAATGGCCAAGAACATATCTGATTGAAAATGTACCCTTCCTATTTCAAAATATACTCAATATGCTCTCCTGTAAAACTGTATATACAAATACATTATATCGGGTCCACAATCATACTGCTGCTACAGTAATTTCTCTCAAATGCAACATTACTCATTTGTACCTGTAACTGCAAGACAATGGAAGTCCGAAGATACCTGAAGACTATACTATAAACAGACCTGTGCAAAGCTTTTTGCTATGGGATGGTCAAGAGGCCATTTTTTCAGGTTGGTAGAAAGTAGTATATAGTCTCTGAATCGCACAGACTTTAAAGATGTCAGGTAGCCCAGAAGCTAACTCCCAGGCCTCACTCTTTGAAGGTCACTCAGGAATAATGGGGCAAAGGAGGTCTATGACTTAAGGTTAGAAGACTGCCCTTTGCTAGCCAGACAGCTAATATTCAGATAAAATGTGAGCTGGGTGAAGAGTTACTACCAAGGAAGCACAGACACAGACACAGAAATGAGAAACAGAGAGATTAATTAATTCACCAAAAAGACAGGGATAACAATCTGACAAGGCACACTTATTAAGCCACTAGGATTTTTCTGATTCTTCTGATTGTTATACTCAGTGGAATTTGCAAGAATTAAGAGTTTATACAAAGCTGTTCTATAATCAGGAAATGAAGATCTTATAGAGGAAAAATCCAAAATTGAATCATCATAGAGGCAGGAGATCAAAA
Source organism: Polypterus bichir lapradei (assembly GCA_026402145.1). Lineage (NCBI taxonomy): Eukaryota > Metazoa > Chordata > Cladistia > Polypteriformes > Polypteridae > Polypterus > Polypterus bichir. The sequence continues at coordinate 85,042,657 of JANRMT010028174.1, forward strand.
TGTCAAAATGAAGACAATAATAAACAAGACACCAAAAACAAGGTTAAAAAAATCCCAAAATCAAACAAAATGTCCCTAATCCTGGACTATAATTCTTTTCTTTACTAGTTAACAATAAATTGTGCTAAAAATTGGACATAACCTAATGTGCGCTGCCATATAAATGAAATCATGCATTGAGAAGCCAGCATACCATGTGACTAGCAGTGCCCAGTGCAACAAAAATGTGACTACACCCATAATGTAAGCACAGAATCAAAAGGGAGGCACATAAGTTTAGAAAACATTCTAAAAATTAACTAAAAAAGCAGAAAACATCTCAAAATTTAAAAAAATGTTTATTTATTAGATGACTTTAATATTTTGTGTTCTCTATTAATTCATCTGTCCCTTGTTTGATATCTAGTTTAAATGAAACATTTATTTGGATAGTTTCAACATTTTGGCTACTTTGAATAGTTTGAATCTTTGCACAGGAAACCATTAAAAACAGAATTTTAATAGTCCAACAGATATGTAAAATACTATGACAAATTAGTTTTAGTCTCAGAACTAAATAGTGTTTTCATCTAAACCAATAACTGAACTTAAAAAAATCATTTTATAAAGTTTGTGTTATATCAGAACATCAACAGATGAAGCTCAACAGCATGAAGACACAGGTATTTTTCAATGCTGCAGGTTTGATTCAAATTAAAGGCTTAGACTGCTTGAAATGTCTAATCTGACTTGGTATACACGATACAGAACACACAAAATGCCTGTGGTAATCTATTAAAGAGCAAATCATAGCTAGTACAAGTGTCAGCTTTGTAGTACTAGGACAACATTTCTGTGGATGGCAACTCGATTATGAGCATTTTACATGTGCTCAGGCTCATGGTGTGGTATATCTTACACAATGCTAGTGATGACTGTGACCACTCAAAAAGAAAAATTCTTAGTTACTGAAATGCTGTTTGTAGGTAAACTCCACCTATAATAAGAATTACTCAATTCCAATCCATTGGTCATACTATATTCTGTGGTCTCAGCTTAACTGTGAGTGAAAACCTTATCTGGAGAAATAGTTATCAGGTATTCTGGTGTGTTAGGCAATCCAACAGAATTAGTTTGCCAAATCATGGTTTCAATACTACTCTTAAGCATATGTGAGGAACCTGGAAATACAACAATCCTTGTACTTTATACAAAGTGGAATAGGGCTGGGCAATACATTGACTCTTGGTTCAATTTGATATAAAACGAAAGAAATCAATATTCAAAAGTCAGTATCGCAAAGTTTAGTACTTTCATTTTCCATATGTTCTATTAAATGTAAAGTAAAAACCACAAAACCTCTGTTGCAATTTCTAAGCCTAACTACGTCAGCTCCACTCATGTTACCTGGTGATGGTGATGGCAATGAGAGTTGTCAAAAATAAATAAATAAATAAATAAATAAAAATCAGGAGGTAACCAAAACCATTTCCAGCAATATTTCTCACATATTATATCTCTTTGCTTCTCATCATAACTAATTGATAATTTCAATACACAATCATTTATCTCAATTTATAATCAAACTTTATATTAAAATTATATTTTCACACTTATGGAGGTCAAAAATGGTGATGGAATTTTTTCATGATTATATGCATTACCTAGATTATGTGTAACGTAAAGAGAGTTATAGTCACCTAAAAACACAAAAAAGTGTTAGTATTGTAACTGCATTTAGCCACATTTAATTATGATAATGATGGTGGAAATAAAAAAAAAAATCATAAAATTAAATGTATTACCAGGAACAAAACAGGGACGTACTTGCTTATTGTTCCCATTACATCTTTATATTTTCATTGCATGTTCAATGTTTACATGTTAGTGTTAAACTGATGATGTTTAATTAAAAAAAAATGAATAATAGTTATTGAAAGACTATGCATTATATTGAATACAGTTTTTAATATCGTGTACACGATTATATTTCCATGATAGAAAAAATTCAGATGGTTAAGGAAAATACTACTCCCGGTTGAGTAATTTTCTCAAATTTCATTATTTGTTTGCTTTCTATCATTATAAATATTTATGCAAAATTTGAAACATCTATCTATAATTATACCCATAGTTTACTTGAAAATTCTTGAAAATAGTTAGTTAAATTACTACTTCCAGTTCCTGGAAGTGGCCCAAAAGTTGACATGCTTCCTTGTTTTTGATATAAAGCAGGTGTACAAAATCTCATTGACCTAGGTCAAAGCATTTTCAAGTTATCCTGTTTACACACAGACAGACATACAGTGGTGTGAAAAACTATTTGCCCCCTACCTGATTTCTTATTCTTTTGCATGTTTGTCACACAAAATGTTTCTGATCATCAAACACATTTAACCATTAGTCAAAT
>JANRMT010028174.1:85045145-85056073 GCA_026402145.1 Polypterus bichir lapradei
GCTTCATATTTTTTTGCTGCCTTTTCAATTGTGTAATTCGGTTTTTGTTCAGCGCTCTTTGGAACTGTTGCTTTTTGTCTGTGCACTGCGTCAGTTCACGTGAGCCGCTCGGTGTACATGCATCGAAGTTTCCCAGCTGTGCTGGTGCCATGTCGTGCTATGTCCATGGCTGTATCTAATGTTACCTAAGTCCCAGCACTTAAAACTTTCTCTCGCAGTTTCACTGAGTTTGTGCCAAACACCACCCTGACCATCTCATCTTCCTCTGCATAAGCACAGTCCTTCACCCGTGAATATTTACCCGTGGCAGTGTTTCTATTGGATTGCCGCTGACGGACGGCCTTATATGGGCAGGCACTAAATTACAAACGCTAGTGGCAGCCTGTCTATGAACTTAATTTAAAGTTTAGGTTTACATCGTGCTTTGTTTCCGAAGTAGCAGAACTCATGAATATGGTTGTATATGTCACTCGCTCGCTTCTTATTGTTTCGCTGCCTTCTCAATTATATAATGCATGTTTTCTTCAGTGCTTTTTGGGCCTCTTCCTGGTTTTCTACCTACTGCGTGATTACGTGGGAGGTGTGATGATGTCACACGAAACTCCGCCCCCACGGGTTTCACGCTCATCTCCATTACAGTAAATGGAGAAAAACAGCTTCCAGTTATGACCATTACGCGTAGAATTTCGAAATGAAACCTGCCCAACTTTTGTAAGGAAGCTGTAAGGAATAAGCCTGCTAAATTTCAGCCTTCTACCTACACGGGAAGTTGGAGAATTAGTGATGAGTCAGTCAGTCAGTCAGTCAGTCAGTCAGTCAGTCAGTGAGTGAGTGAGGGCTTTGCCGTTTATTAGTATAGATATATATATCTATATATATATATATATATATATATATATATAATAGTATATACATATCTATGATCTGCTTCTCGCAACTGAGAGGACGTGTTGGATGTTTGCTGACTTGCTGACCAACCACAAACATCACCAGGTAGGTAACCATTGTGATAACCATTGTGATAGCTGTTGCTTGAAATACATTTTGATGATTTTAAGAAGCAGACAATCAAGAGGTTCACAGGTTTGCCCATAGGGGGACTGAGTCTAGTCCTCTGCTTGCTGTCAAATCCCAGTTCTCTTGGACCCTGCACATCTTCAAACCACAGAATTATGAATTACAGTGTAACTTACACACTAGCTTAGCAGTTGACTTTGATATATCTCAAATATATGTTTTATTAGTCAAAATACAACTATACATGAAAAGTAAAATTGCACATATGTGTAAATTCACTTTTTTCTAGTGAAAACCTAAAGAGTTTTCATTCATTTCTGTGGTGCTTTTAGCGAGTGATACCTGTGATTGTATTTTGATTAGCTGATATTTGACGTGCAGGTATTTTTAATTTAAATATGACTTAATTAAATATTTCTTGTTTTCTTTTTACTGTTGCAGATGACACTGGTATTTGGCATGTCTTTAAGGAAGCTGCCAACTGAGGAACTGAAAGATCTTTGTTTCACAAACTAAGTACTCTGGTGTCGTCCTCCTCTTATGCAGATGTGTATCTGGGCATTCCCTTTATTTTTCCATTCTGATTAGGTCCAGTTTGCTCTCTTCTCTCAAGACAGTAACAGACACCTTTGTATTTTTTTTTTGCCAAACTGTCATATGTAATAGCATTCATTCTGCATAAAAACAATATACTGGCATGTTTATTGGGAAAGCTGTTTCATTTTGGACATTTCTGGATCCAGAAGTGAACTTTAGAAATGCCAGAACCCTGCAATCTAACTGAATAGAGTAACAGGTTTCAGCGGTGCTAATGCAATTACAAAGGTTTCTCTGATAACCAATTTGCATTTAAAAGGACTAATTAAGGATAAGCAAAAAGAGAACCATTAGAACACCGGGGTTTTTTTCCTGCCTTGTGCCCTGTGTTGGCTGGGATTGGCTCCAGCAGACCCCCGTGACCCCGTAGTTTGGATATAGCGGGTTGGATAATGGATGGATGGATAGAACACTGAATAATTATGAACAGTATTTTCAAAGGTACTTAATGTATTCAACAACAACAATTAAGAGGAAATAACTTATAAGACCGTGTTTTGAGGAGGAAAATGAAAAACAGTCAATCAAGTTTTTTTGTCTCTTTTAATTTCATTGTCTTTTGTATACTTATATATTCATCATCTATAATTTTTGAGCTATTCATACAGTACATTGTATTATTTTGCTTTTAATAATAAGCGTGTTTGAGTTGCTTTCAGAGTTTTGATATTTGAAGTTCATACTGACAGAGAAAGTGGTGTTAAGTGGAGACTTTGCCCCAACAACCAAATTAAAAAAAAAATAACTAAATAAACAAAAAGCACATAACTCTTAGCTGCTGCTGTCATAGAAAAGCATAAATAAAATTCTCTGAACCTTTTCCACTCCTGTTATATCTTCTTTATAATTTGGCAAACCTCCCAAGTTTATTACATATCTTAAATGTCTATCTTTGTTCTCTATGTTTTGTGTGTTTCTGATTTTTTTATGTGAGTAATTATAATCAACAGCCTGAACTTTGATATCTCAATGTAAGTTCTTACTTTAGGTGTGTTTCCCTAAAATCTGATATCACTGTCACATCTCTTTCTTTGTCCATATGAAAATGCACAGCTCCTAGTAAACTGATTTTGTTGAAATTTTGTACACGTATACCTCAAGGACATTTTTCAGGAAAATCCAGTTTTCCATAAAACATCTCCTGTTTATAAACAACTAGCCATGTGCGCCCAACTGCGTTTGCGTGTTAAAGTTGTCTGTGAAGGGCTCCCTGTTTAAACGCGGCTGCCAGTCGTGAACTGGGCCCTTCGTCGCACAGCATTATGATTTTTTATAAGGGAAACAAAATTACAAAAGAACACCCTTGGATATTGATTCGATAGGAACGGCCTACTTGGAATCACTGTCCGAATCGTAATTATGTGGTGGTTTAGGAGCATTTCTGCTTCTGTCCGTTGACAGTCTGTCTCGTTTTCACGACGCTGTCGTTTCCTCTTATGATCTCTTCTCAACCTTTCTCCAATCTCGCAGGTTGCTTTGTGGCAATCCAAAGAGTAAGGCAATATACACGGAGCAATGGTTATAAAAGGGGGACACATAGGTATCCAGGCTCTTTAAAGCATAAATAGGGATCACTTCACTGACATGTGAGCAAGCCACGGTACAACTGTGAGACACGCAGCACTCGCCAGCTACAACGTAACAATAATAATTTCCGGAATGTGCTGTTACGTTGTCATTCATTTTACCCACTGTCTTTCTTTCATTCATATGTTACGTAGGCACGTACCTTTTATCTTCGGCAATCTCATTCTTTAACCAGGCCTCAGGAACTAATCAGCGTAACACTGTCCACCACCCCTTTTGTTATTCCGGCACATTGTTGACATCCGTGAGTAACAACAACGTACTAAACTGGAAGGTGGTCTACGCATGCATGGAATTCGCGGACAAACAAAGATCAAGATCTGAATGAAGATCTCTTTAGTTAATTTAAAGCACAACAATTTGTTTAGTTTGAATGTCTGTGTTTTGAGGAGTGACTGGCCTACTACAGTCTTCAGTAGTATAAGCCTGGAGGAGATTCTTAATGCAATGCCTATGTTTTAGCTGTCTCTCTACTGCCATCTAGTGCTTCTTCTAATTCATTCGCAGACAAACAAAGATCAAGATCTAAATGAAGATTATATATAGAGATTGATGAGTTTTTGAAATAATCTATTTTAAAACAGAAAAACATTCTGTGAAACCTAAATTACAGATTAATTTACTATTTCACATTTACCTTGAGAGAGTTTTTTTCAACTTATATATTTTGTGTACAATGTTTTCCTCCATTCCACACCATGCCATTCACTGCCAACAGCATAACAGATCTCCAATGCAAGTTACTGAAATGCCCGCAATGTTGGCAGCCATGTAGGTAAGAGCCCTCCCTCATATCACCCTATTAGTGCGAAAATTTGCAACACCAACTTACAACTACTGCTGCTTGAAGATGTAACAGGTAAGTTTAAGTGATCTTTGTAACTTTAAGATAAATAATGCAAGCAAGGAAAACAAAAAATCACTTAACATTTGTTGAAATACATGAGAGAGGAAAGGAGCTCCATAAGCATGGCTCTGTAAAGTACAGTATTATGCATTCAGTATACTGAATAAACATGTACTTATTCGTTATGTTACACTAAAAACAAGCCTGTGGCTGCATATTTCACCAACACTATAATCTACTCGCAAAGTGCCACAATGATCATCTGTCATGGTCAACACAGCTAAAAAATGGATCTTGAGACTTTAGCTCTCCATCAGGTACTTCTTTCAAAAATGTAAAGTTTAAAAAATATGAACTACAATTAGTCATCGACTCTCCACAGCCAACAAACATCACTTGATACAATTATTACATCACTTGAGTTGGAGTCTGCTGCCTGTGAAAGGTACAGCATGTTATCCAACTCAAGCCTATTTGACTGTTCACCTATTTCAAATATATGAAACTGTAAAATGCAATTACTTTTAGTACTCTGTAAATACATGTAATTAAATTCTGTTTTTATTATTACTTTTCAAATGTTTCATTGTCATTTTGAAAATATTTACTAAACAAAAAACTAATTTTTTTGTCTTGAATTAAATGAAATGTAGTTAATTTATGTACAATTTTTGACTGAAGGTAAGTTACATTTAAGTTATTGTATTATGTGTAAGCAGTGATATGTTGAACCAGGAACTCTCAAAATGAATTATTATGTTAAAGTTTTGCATTGCTTCATAATTTGCAGCAGTAGTAATAACATTCAGCAGCACTCAACAAAATGGTTATTGTTTATGGTTTATATTTAACAAGACCCATGTTTATAATGTTTTATAATATAGTGGGATGAATAAGTAAAATATATTAAGATGATAACCTAACACAAGTCACTTAAGTGTTACAGATACAAGTACTGTAAGTGTAGTGCACAGCTAGTTTAAATACCGTATCACCCTGAGATTGAAGGAAAAAGATCAGAGCTGCAGTTGTTGATATTCTAAAGTTGTTGTCCTTTCTTTCTTGTTATAATCATCCACTGTTTTTACAACTTATCTATACATCCTATATGTCTACATAAATCTTCAATATCCCCTTTTAAAGCAAATAATCTTTCCAGTTTGTTCTTGCTTCATGTGTTCTAGCAGACACACCATCACCATCAGAGTCTTGATTTAGGGTATTCCCAAATCGTAAACCTAGAAGTGAAGTACAACCTATTTGTATCTGCTCTTCCAAACAGCTACATTTGTGACTGCATCATAATATACAGTATGCTGATATGATCCTGGTGTTTATTTGGTGTTGTACTAACCAATAAAACAGACAATACGTAAGATCTAAGTGACTTTTACCATCACGTGATTGTAGGTGCCAGACATGGTGTTTCTAATATCTCAGAGACAACTGGCCATGCTGTAAAGTCTGTAGAGTTCCCAGAGGTCAGTGCAATAAGCCAGAAATATTTAGTGAGATGTAGTTCTGTGGGTGAAGGTGAGCTGAGAATGGCCAGGCTTATTTGAATGCCACAGCCTACCCGAGTGTTATTGCTGGCGATGAGCATCACTTTATGTTCACAGTCAAGCCTTTTTCAAATACCTACTTTCAGCAAGATAATGTTCCATGTTACAAAGCGGGCATCAGCACACTTAGTTTCCATTATTATGACAGTGATTTCAGTTTACTGCAAGGGTCTTCAAAGGCCTGCGGTGGGCTGGCGCCCTGCCTGGGGTTTGTTTCCTGCCTTGTGCCCTGTGTTGGCTGGGATTGGCTCCAGCAGACCCCCGTGACCCTGTAGTTAGGATATAGCGGGTTGGATAATGGTTGGATGGTCTTCAAAGGCCGCAGATCTCAATGCAACTGAGCTTATTTGGGCTAAGGTGGAATACAAGGTTTGCAAAATGAAGGTCTAGCTGAAAAATCTACAGGGACTGTGTGATGTCACATAGTCAGTCTAGACCGCGTTGAATCCATACATGGAAAATGTCAGGTTGTTCTAGAAGAAAAATGTGGTCTTACCTAGCAACAGACAGTTGTACTATAAATGATAAAGCAGCAACTATGTGTATGTGTTTCCCCATGCATAGCAAGACAAGAAAAAGTATCTTCCACATCATTGCAATTTATTTTGTTTTCAGATTTTTATTTCTAAACATTTTCATAAATATTACTGTCTGGTGCATAATTTAAACTGTCCTTTTGTCCTCCTAGATTAAACCATCTTAAATTACAGTTTGGTTCATGTACTTGGAAACTATTCTTAATTCAAAATTTTGTTGAATGTCAATTTTTCATTTAGCTGTCCATTTGTAAGCATGGAGAAAGGAAAGTCATTAAATTCTGTTTTTACGTGATAACACATCAGAAAAATGGTGAATCCAACTTTTTGCGTTATAGCAGTGCTATGCAAGCTTGTCCATGGAGCTGTCTTTGCTAGAAGAGGCCTCAGAAAGTAGCTGCTCGTTCTTCTTGTTCTGCAGGTGTTCCTTCCCTTTGGGCAGGTGGCTGGGGTGATAAGACCTTTGCTGTGAACGCCTGCAGCAGCGTACTAGGGCTTTGACCACCAAATAGCACATTTCTGCCACATTGAGGACCATGCAGAGTGCAGAGGCAGTAATCATGAAAATGGTAAACACGGTTTTCTCTGTGGGTCGTGAAATGAAGCAATCCACCACATTAGGACATGGCCATGCATCACACTTTACCAGGCGGGGCATCTGGAATCCACTGTACAACAAGTAAAAAACATAAATGAACGCCCCTTCAAATGCCAGCCTGAAAAAGAGGCTTACAGTGTAAGTCCACCATAATGAGCCTGTAATTGGAAGCCTTTTTTTCTTGAGCATCTCTAGGTCCTCATCAGCCTTATCTCCCATAGTCTTAATGATGTCCTTCTTCTGTTCCTTTTTGCTGTGGGCCACATGCATAGCTACTAGGAGAGCCGGAGTAGACACAAAGATGAGCTGGAGGCACCACAGACGAGTATGAGAGATGGGAAAGTAATGATCATAGCAGACATTCTTGCACCCTGGTTGTAAAGTGTTGCACGTGAAGTCCGACTGCTCATCCCCCCAGACGCTTTCAGCTGCTACCACCAGGATCATGATGCGAAAAATAAAGAGGACTGACAGCCATATCTTCCCCAAGCTGGTTGAGTGTTTGTTTACACCCCCAAGCAAAGAGTACAGTTGTCCCCAACTCATCATCTCTGATTAGCAGCTCTTGTAGGACAAAAAGAGATAAGCAATTAGGCATCATGAATGCACACAATATTAAAAACACAAACCACTCATACTATTCAGATTTTATCAGTGGTCCCATCTTATTGTCTTCTACAATTCAAAATTTTTAAATCATGTTGCATTTTTTTCATCATTCAGTTGAGATACACATCTCTGTACTTACTCATTTTATGCAGAATCTAAATGACATATGACACTTAAGGAGGAAAGCTATAACAACCCTGAAATTACCCAAGGACAACCACACTCCTCAAGTGGACACAAGTTGTCTTAATATCTATCACGGTTACCATATACATTGCCTTATTGCTTTATAATTTTTATAAGATACATTATATTCAATCCCCTTTCTCAACTTTACCTAATCTGTGGTAACATAAAATGTTGGAACATCAAAAAATAATTTATATATAATCAAAGCCAGTCAATCCATTAGCTGACATAGGTGTCCGCAAAGCACGCTGTAATATGAAGAGCGGAATTAATGAAAGTTAAGGGGTGCATGCTCCGGTGTGGAAGAAAAATTAGACTTGAGGCTCACATAATCATTTAGGATAGTGTTTTACCATCTTAGAAGTATAAAAGGGTTAATACATGTCGGAAACCTGGAAACCTTTGCTGAAGAAACCAGACAAGGGTCAAGTGAACAATAAAGACAAGAATGTACCAAGAGTCATCGACCAATTGACTACTGGACAACATACTCCAGTTCCAGTCCAAGGGATCACGGGTTCCTGCTGCTAACAACTCAGCTGTGCTGGTGACCACTGATGCCAAAAGATCATTGTGGATCTAGAATCATAGAGGGCAGCCTGCAATGGCATCCAGACCACAGCCTCATTCGTTAAATCAAGAGTTCCAGAAATTGATATCATTAACTTTGGGGTTTTGGTCCCCAAGACCTGATTCACACTTTTACTGTCCAGAGTTCTATGTTCTTTACCAGAGCTAACTTTAACTGTCCTTGATTTGCCTTACAATTTGCCCACTTGTTTGCCATTTTATGACAGTTGTTGACCAAGTATTTGACTTCTACTTGCCCTAGGAATCGGACCCACACCCTAATCTTGATTTTTCTGCAGAAATGTCTTTCAACAAATATTTGAACCATGGAGTTATGGATGGATAGGAGGAAAACCTAATTATCCACAAGCACAGCAAGGCAAATTAACTCTTTTTCTTAAGCAACATGTATTTATTGAATATTTGTTACTATTGCTTTATTAATGGAAATACTGCACAATTACTATGAATTTGAATTGTTTTGGGTTTAACCTGCATGGCAATTGGGATAATATAACTGAACAAGTTTAGAAAATGTGATTAGCACAACGTGATCAGCTCATAGAGTAAAGGCAATGTGTTTTTGTTTTTTGTTTTTGGATAGATGTTTTTAATAAGTTTATTGATAGTTGATGGAAAAAATACTTATAAAAGACTAATATTTGCATGTAATTTGGACAGAATCAAAATTTAACACATGGATACTAGCACTTATAACATTACATTAGTAATTCTCATATTTGCACTTTTAGCATTACCAGTTAAAAGTTAGCCCAATTTAAGCTTTCTTGGCTACTGATTTTAATAGTGACTTTGAGATTTGTTAACTTTGAAGAATAGTAGTAAACCTGAAGGACAGCAAATAGCAAGTAATTTGGGAATTGAAACAATCAGGACAACATGTTTGAATCCATTGATATAAAGTGAAGATATAGTTTAAACTCTGCGGTGGGCTGGCGCCCTGCCCGGGGTTTGTTTCCTGCCTTGCACCCTGTGTTGGCTGGGATTGGCTCCAGCAGACCCCCGTGACCCTGTAGTTAGGATATAGCAGGTTGGATAATGGATGGTTGGATATAGTTTAAACTAGAAGATTATTTAAACAAGCAAGATGTACCATTTGTCTAAATAACTATTAGTTTTTATGGTGATTGTGAATTTTATCTGTGTAACAGTAATTGATACAGAAGGATGGAACAAATGTTAATATTAATCTATTAGGAATTTTGCATCAGGAGTAAATACAACATTAGAACACAAATTGTATGATATTGGGTGTGAGAATTAAAACATGCTAAATTAGATATAGGGTATAGGACAAACCTTTTAAACTTTGTAGAACAAAGTATAAGGGAAATGAAGTTTGTGGGATAGTGTTAACAGTGTTTTCAGGAAACAGGATACTTGGGGCCATCAAGACAGAAATAGGTGGTGGCAATACAAGACAAATAATTAATGCAATGGCTTCTTGGACCTAAGTGATATACAAGATAGCAAAAAAAAGTAATAATTCAGCACAGCAGAGATGGAATGTCTTATGCATGGAGTGGTAAGTGTGCAGTTTGTGAAATTGGAAAGCCCGGATACAGATCAAGAATTTAAGCTCCTGGCAGAAGACTTTAACATTAATAAGAAGCTTGGGTGCGACCATTGAAATTGAAATACATAATCCAATAACTTGTATTCATGAGAGTAGTGCTGCCATCTTCTGAAGGGAGGTTTGACCCCTGCTTTCAGTAAGATATATGCAACAGCGGTGATAGCATAATTTAAGACCATAGCTGGATGTAAATTGGAGCAATGTTGCGGATGAGAGCATGAGGATGCAAGCGTGGTTGTGTGTATGAGGACTCTGTCTCTGGTTATTGTTGTATACAGTACATCATTGGCAACATAAACTAGAGATATTTTGAACTTTTCAGGTAAATACTTGTGCTGTCTGTGTCGCCACCAACGATAATATTAAATGACCTGACCATAGATGAAAGCTGTAGAACAAGGTACATTTCTGAGAACTAACATAGCTAATGTTTGTTGGACAAGAAGGAAATTAAATAGTTGTTCATTAGACGTTATGAGGTTATGGGACACAAATTCATACAAGACATGTTATTGTTTGACTTGATTTACATGATATCGTAAATATTACTGTTTTCCCAAATTTTGGCAGGCCAGAGATCTTTCCCTTATTTCTCGTCTCTAGAGCGGGACATATTTGGTCTTTGATACACACGTGATTTATAAAAATTATAAATAAAGAAAGTTACAATAGAAAATGAATCCTTACAGTTTTAGTGGAACTTCAATAAGTCTCAAAGGGGGGAATGTGGAAGAAAAAGTAGACTTAGGGCTCAGAGAGTCATTTAGGATGGTGTTTTGCCGCATTAGAAGTATAAAAGGGTTAGTACATGTTGGAAACCTGTTCAGGCATATCAAGAAACCAGTCAAAGGTCAAGTGAACAGCAATGAGAAGAAAGTACGAGGAGCAGGTTGATGTAACACATCAAAAGTATGATTAAGAGATCAGCAGATGTCCTGTAAACAATAAAACTAGACAGTTGTCATATACACTGAGATAATGTATAAAAGGGTACTGTCTAATCTAAGAGATATTGAAGAAAAAGGATATCATGGAGAAAGACATTTACAGTGATGTGAAAAACTATTTGCCCCCTTCCTGATTTCTTATTCTTTTGCATGTTTGTCACACAAAATGTTTCTGATCATCAAACACATGTAACCATTAGTCAAATATAACACAAGTAAACACAAAATGCAGTTTTTAAATGATGGTTTTTATTATTTAGGGAGAAAAAAAA
>JANRMT010028174.1:85056173-85068939 GCA_026402145.1 Polypterus bichir lapradei
GGGGGCAATTACTTTTTCACACAGGGCCATGTAGGTTTGGATTTTTTTTTCTCCCTAAATAATAAAAACCATCATTTAAAAACTGCATTTTGTGTTTACTTGTGTTATATTTGACTAATGGTTACATGTGTTTGATGATCAGAAACATTTTGTGTGACAAACATGCAAAAGAATAAGAAATCAGGAAGGGGGCAAATAGTTTTTCACACCACTGTAATACAGAGAAAAGTTGATCTTGGTGTAATGTAAATAATATGTTTATAAAGTGATGCTTATACAATTCTTCTACCATTTCATTTATTTCTGGATAGGTGTCTTTTCCTTTTTTTCACTTATATGATTATACATACATGTACCTCACCTGGTGTTTGACAAACTTTAATTAGGGATCTGTTTTGCTGCAAGGAGCAGCTATCGGATGAGTAAAACAGGAAAATATACAAAATACACAACCTGAAGTAACCTTTCTAAAGGTAAATGTGAAACAGTAAACTAATCCATAATTGATGTTGTATAGAATGTTTCTGTGTTTTCGTAAATTTGCCAATGCTTTTCAGTGTAAGATTTTACAATTTCAAAACTTTGTACAAATGTCCCTATAGAATAAGTGTGACAAATTTAAACAAAATCAGTCTGCTGGGAGCGGAGTTGTTTCATGTGGACAGACAAACGGTGGTGAATGCAATAGGTCAATTTCCCATTATATGTAAAAGCAGCTAAAAAATCTTTTTGGTCTAAAGTGCTAACATTTAAACTATAACATCAGTTTCCCTTCCCTGATTCTCATTGTGTCACAGGCTCATAATCTGACTGAAGCAAAACTACATCTTTACATAAAGCATTTTAAGATAGGTTTAAAAAGAAAACACAATGTAATATAGAGAGAGAGAGAAGTTAGGAGCACATGCTGATACAGCGCATTGTCGCACCCACCACATGACAAACCAACTCAGGATGCCAGATTAGGACCTGAGTGCAGCCATGTAACAGGTGACGCCTCAGCAGCACACTAGTTCAAATGGAGTGGAACCAGTGTGAGGTTTTTTGTGGTGGCTGGAGTGCCTATTCTGCCACCAACACCCAGGTTTTTCCCTGCAGGTTGGAGGGCCTACATGCAGGGCTAATGTAAAATATATATTAATTTATTAATACTATTGATATTAGTATTAATATTAATTTATTGATACTAATATCCAGATATCACTTACATTATCATAATGATTACATAAATATGCTTACCATAAATAATAACTTTAAACATCAATAATTTATGCTCAAAGAAGGTAAAGAATAGAAAGCTCATAGTGTAAGCTTTAAGCAAAATGGGCAACATTGCTTTGCTGTCACTACAATCATGAAAGCTATTCAGTATCACCCCAAAGCAAGCAACTTTACCAAATGAAATCACTGACAAATATATATTTATGATCTTGTTATTTTATGTATTGTTGAATTTAGGAAACCAAATAGAAGAACACTGTATGTCAAATATTTTATAGAAAAGGAGACCATTAAAATTTTTAGAAATACAAAGAGAGTATGCCCTCTGTGATATTCATTTGGACAATTCTTTATGTGAGAACATTTTTATTTTCTTCCAAGAATGCAGTTTTGCCTTATGTCCCCCAATCTCCTCAAGGAAGCCATTCACTATTTAAATGAAAGAATTCTGTTAGATCAAATCTGTGGATGGCTTTGATAATATTAATGACCTGAATTTCAAAGTCCATGTAATCTCTTCTGTTCAATTCCTGTACTATGTTGAATCAGTACATGCCCTTCAGTCCAGTGGTGCACTTGGATTCTGCTATTTACACAGCTCCTAGAGATGCTATGCTTTTTATAGTGTGGTAACTAGAATTGCACAGAGTACTCAAAAAATTGTTTCGCTAGCTTGTTATAGAGTTTAAGAACAACATTTCTGTGTTTTGTAGCTTTTACAAAAGAGTTATTTTATTTACTGTTTTCTTTCTTGTCAGCATGTTCCCTAACAGCTTAGAATGTATAACCACAAGGGGCGCCATAAACACAGCAATACCCAACACAACTTCAAGTCCAAATAAAGAATTTTTATTTGTCTAAATTCCTCATACAAGCACCAGTAAAAATAAACCATTCACAATCCTCCTTCCTCCTCCAAAATAGTGTTGTCCACTACCTCCTGACTCTGACTCAATTAAAGTGAGGCAGCACTTTCTTTTAAACTATTGTGGTAGAAATCTTAATTAAAGAAACTTATCCTCGAACAGGACAAATCTGATGAGAACTTTTCAGTCAGTAATCAGGCAGTACAAAAGCTTGTCCATCAGTGTCATTTATTGCTCTTCAGCTAATGCTTGAACAGGGAGCATTCTTCTACAACATGATCAGAATGGTCAAAAAACAAAGGGTAGAAGTCACCTGAATTTACATACAGTGTCATTTAATGAATGCATTTACTCTGGTTGGTTTGTTCATTTACATATCAGATAACTTACAAAATGCAAGTCTGGTTTTAATTATACTTATTCTTCTTATATCTTTAGGTTTAGCTATTATCCTTGAAATTTACGTGTATGTAACAACTGTGTAATCCTGTTGAATACAGGATATCTGATCTCTTAGTCATCTTTAAGTATATTTTGTGTATTACGTTTTTGTCTATGTTGTTCACTTGACTTTTATCTGGTTTCCTAATATGTCTGAACAAGTTTCTAACATTTATTAACCCTTTATGCTATTTCTTTAAGAGGAATAATGTACACAAAACAACTATTTCCAAATGTGTGTCCATTTTTAAAGACTGTCAAGGTTGTTCTGAATTATTTTGTTCAGGAGCATTTATGTATTCTGATTTTGTTGCTGTTAAAATCAGAACAAGAAGAGGTTTTAGTGTAGATCTCTGAGGGCTGCAAATTATTACTGAACCAGACTTTCTGATTGAGTTTCATTCAATTACTACAAAGGCTTTTAGCCTCAGGATTAATTTTATTGGTAAAGTGGTGTTAACAGTGTTACTTAGAAAGCATAAGTAAATTATCAACTGGTTGGTCTTTATTTTGTACATTGTACCATTCATAAAATGCACCACAGTATAAAAGCATGAAGATGCTTTATAGCTAAACAAGGTTGTAATTGTTTTTAAGATATGTATGTTGATCAGCAAAGTAAAAGAAACACGTGATAAAAACACCAAATACAGTATATACCATTAGGAGCTTAAAATAACTACTGTATTTACCTGGCAAATTACAATACAAAATAAGGCAAAAAATGAAACAGAGCTGCAACATAAACCTATAAAAATGAATACATGGCAAGCGTAATAAGTAGTAGAAATAGAAAAATTGATATATGTTGGGCAGACCTTTCAAACCTATCAGTCCAAATTAGTCAAATGTATAATGTGATAGTTATAGTGCTACTCCAGGAAATTGAAGACTGTTGAAAATAGAAACAAAGGGCGAAGGTTGGTGTTTGGTGTGGTGTAACTGAATGTTAGGACAAAGCCTTATTGTGTCATATGAATTGCTTTAGTCTAGAGCTCCTCATTCCTGCCCAAAAATCAGATGGATTAGCTTGGCATGAACTTTCCTTAGTTTTAATAACTATTTTTTGAGTATGGTTAACATTATTTTGTAGTACACCATACTGATGTAAGACTTATTTGTCAGGGACCCAGGGTCAGTAACAACAGGTTATCTGTTTTTTGTCTATCTTGATGTGGATTGCAGTCACAGTTTTAAGTTTGCAGTCATTAAATGCTACTCCTAATATGCCTACTAAAGATGTGTTAGTATCAACTCTTTCATATATTTCATCACTCTGCCTCATTTGTTTGAAAATCCATAAACAGATAAGTAAATTGTCTGAAACCACAATATTGTTTAATTCTTTTCCCACATTACTGGCCTTAATTTGCACCCATCCCTACTTTTTTGGAATGTGTTGCAGGCCTGAAATACAAGAATGGATATATATTAACAAATGAAATTAAGTTGACCAGACAAAACATGAAATATCTTGAGTTCATAATGTCTGCAATGAAATAAAAGTCTAAATTAATTTAAAAATGTTTTTTTTTTATTTGCATTTTCCATACAATCCCAACTTTTTCTGATTTGGGGTTGTAAAATTTTAGATGAAATGATTTATTCAGTGAATGGCTTTTACTTCCTCATTTTCAAAATTTTGACCTTTACTGTATTTGTGCAGAATCAGTACAGTATGCAGATGGTTTTGTTACTTGTCATAGCTTCAACTGAAATTGTTCACTTCTTAAACATGCAATGGCTACAGTAAAAGTTTCTTGGTTTGCTCCTTTCCGGGTTTTTTTTTTTATTTTATCAAATTATATTTTTGGTCTTAAATTTTATCTGTGTCTTGATTCATCCAATTAGGACATTTCTTGTAAAATAAAAAATTAAATGTCACACATTTTACTCTGCATTTCTTCATTTCTAAGGGTTGTGATTTTTACAATTAATACATTTAATTTTAGTGTTTAATATACATGTTCTATGTAGATATAACATAACAACAGAAATGATACTTATATTGTTTGGTCTTTTATATTTTACTGAGAAATAATTGCCTGACTTTTAGCTGTGTAATATATTCTAGACTTGCCTTAGCAGTTTTATTTTCAAAAGCAGATTGCATATTTATAGATAACATTTTTAAATTCAATCATTATTTTAATGATTTAAATATATAGTTTCATTCTCATTTTACCTTGTAATATATTTTGTCAGTTTAATTTATTGCCACATTATGCTGTGATTTAGCATGTGAAGAGTTCTTTCAGGTTTGTATCTGTACATTTCTGATTCAAAAACTGCTTTAGATATATAAATCTTATAAATAAATAAGGTGCAACAAATGTTGATATTGTACTCAAAGTTCAGTTCAGTTTATTTTTGTATTGTGATCATATAAAGTTAAACAGTAAAACAAAAAAATAATGAAGATGTCAATTGTCTATTATGTCATCTATGTACATTGGTCAATGACAATATAAACCATCCCATAAAACAGCTTAAAATATTCTTCTCAAAGTTATTTTTATTGCTTTAAACGAATAAAACAAAATATGTAACATTCAAAATTACAACATTAAATGCACAAAGTGCATACGTTTAGCTTTTATATTGATTAATTCTTACAACATAACTTTCATTTCCTTCTGAAGTAACCCAAAACCTATATTACAAGGGGCAATCAAATATAAACAGGAATTTATGAGCTACACTTTATTTGTTGAATACAATTAAACGACTTACGCACTATTTTTCTATGTAGTCTCCGGCCACTGCAATACCCTTGTTCCAGCGTTCAGGAATCTTCTTACTCCCAGAAGAGTAGAAGTCTTTTGACTGCATGTTGACCCATTCTTGCACAGCGTCAATAACCTCCTCATTCGACTTGAATTTCTTCCCTCCTAAAAATTCCTTAAGTGGACCAAAGAGAAGATAGTCTTACTCTGAATGATTTGCACCAATCATACGCTCTAGCCACGGGTGGGCAAAGTCAGTCCTGGGGGGCCGCAGTGGCTGCAGGTTTTTGTTCCAACCCAGTTGCTTAATTAAAAACCAATCATTGTTAATTATTTAAATTTTGTGGCTTGCTAGTGCTTTAACTCTGCCATGTCAAGTCATTCTCATATCCTAGATTTTTTTTCCTTTCTAAGGATATCATCCAAATGATCTGAAGTCTAAAACAGACATGTTTTTCTCAGTGCTTCACTTTTTTCTTTTCACTTTCCTTCCAAGTATTTAATTAAACCCAATAGTGCATGATTAATACACACAGATGTAAATGGAAACAAGCTAAATGGAGAAATGCTGGTTTCTTTTGTCATTTGTATCTTATTGCTAATAAGGAGTAATTAAAAACCAAGACTACAGCTATTTAAGACTAAAATAAGCAATAAGGGTTTCAAATCTTAACGAGTGAGACAACTAAAGTGAAGCAGAAGTGTTACTTGAGCAATAAGTGCTTCTGATTAAGCAATTAGGTTGGAACAAAAACCTGCAGCCATTGCGGCCCTCCAGGACTAAATCTGCCCACCTCTGATTGAGACTCAGACTCATCCTCAAACTGATTTTTGAATCTCTAATAAATCTGAGATGGAATGACTTCTCCATTTGTCAAAAATTTAATAATAATTTGCTGCACACCACTGTTGTGCACTTTCTGCTCCGACGCGTTGATACAACTGACAGGAAAGGGGAAAGAGCAGCTAGCACTACTAACAATAAGTTCAAACATGCATGTGTTTGTCCAATGAGTCAGGTCTACCTTGCACTCTTTATAAGAACAGAGAGTGAAAATTCCTGTTTATAATTGAACACCCCTCGTACAAGACATAAAGCTTATCTTTAGAATCTAAAATTTACACCAAAATAAATTAAGATCAACATTTGTATTAAGATATTTTGTATAACTTAAAGTATTACATTGCATAAGTTATATTTTTAAAATTAATACATTAAATCATGTATGCCTGTAAATTCAACGTTAAGTTTTAGTTATATTGGCAATAAAACTTTAATCAGCCAAATGTGCAGTATCATCTGCGTTACCAATTGATTCGTTTACCAATGTTGAAAAAAAGGCCAAAGTTTAAGTTGGGTTAGTCTTGAATTTTATGTATGAAACTTATTTTGGAATTACCGCCGTAACCCACTAATCGTGCAGAATTAGTGCCATGCAATTCCCTCATAAACCACTGTACTGTACCTGAAGACGCCATATGTAAACGAAACAAGTCACATGATCTTAGCCCGCGCTGCCTCGAAAGCACCACCCATATGCCATCGGAGGAGGGGCCTTCACGTCACACTTGCTGCAGTAAAACGCTGTTTTGAGGTAGCCATCTTGAGAAGCGAGCAGATTCTTTTACAAAATCCTTTCGTTGTGAAAGTTACGGGAATTCCTACCGTATCGCGTTTTCTTTGTTTATTCTTATAATGGCAAATCGAAATTTGAAGCAGGTTAAAATTCAAAATAATTCAGGCCCATCTAATATGAAAGGTTCAAAGCGTGAGTTCGAGACGTCCGAGCAAGCAAAGCTGCAGGATCAGGACCTGGCTCATCCAAACATGGAGGAAATAATGGCGACTGGCGGTGAAACCGGCGATAGGGAATGTATCGGGCTTACTTTGGATTTAAAAAATTTCAGGAAGCCCGGTGAGAAGACCTTTACTCAACGCTGTCGTTTGTTTGTGGGTAATTTGCCCACTGACATAACAGAAGACGATTTCAAGAAGCTGTTTGCCAAATACGGAGAGGCAAACGAGGTGTTTATCAACAGAGATCGTGGATTCGGCTTCATAAGACTGGTGAGCGCATTGCATCATGAATTATATACATTAAATGTACTTCTTAGGCTGTCACTTTTACTCAAGGCAACTCATGACATGTGAGGTACTATTGCTTACGTTTCTTCCACGCCCCAGCAGGTGAAATGGCTTTCTCACGCAGTCTCAGTAGCCGAATTTGAACCCACAACCTCAGGGTTTGAAGGTCAAGTCGTAATTCCTACAACACACTTGTACTCATTAAAAGGCAGATACACTTTCCCTCCTTTCGTTATCAAAACCCAATTAGTTCCTGCAGTTATTTAATGATGTTTATACAACGACCATAATTCTAATCTAATACTTATATCAGCGTAGTAGTTAACTAAAATAAATATCGATAATCCACAGATTGCAGTCGAATATGATTTTTTTAAAAGGTTTTCTGTAATCGGTCATTTTCATATTTTTCCAGTGATTCATATTCTAGGTGAATACATTACTGTTTAGTTTTTCTTCAATATGAGTAGGCGTTTTATTTACTAAGAAATTGTGTTCGTATTTTATGCTTTCCTCATATTTGTCTCATACGTTAAATGCCTTGCAGTTTTTTTAGCATTAGCTAATTAACATGTCTTTCATGGAATCGACATTTCTAATAATCAGATATTTTAAGACGCTCCATGTAACTATAATGGGAAACAATTCTGGGTCACCGGTAGCCAGTTTCTGTGAGAGCATCTTTAATTAGCTGCAGGAAAGCTAACAGTAGCCAGTTACCCAGTCGGCCACAATACTCTCTCGTGTTCGCGTTTTTGGCTGACCATGGGAAAGACCATTATGTTTGCTTGGTGATTGTGTAGTACCTTGTCAAGCCAGTCCAAATATGTCTAACTCTGCCTTAGCTAGACGTATCTTGTTACAGTGCAGCCTCATGTTCAAATTTCAGTGTTTCTACTTTCTGGTATACGAAGGTATAGGGAGAGTGTTGGAATTCTCCAAAAAATACACTTTCGAGATTTTGATGAATCTCTGCAGCTGCAGAGTCGGTTTTATTCAGCTTTATTTTTATAATAACTAGGGGGCTTCGCCCCCTGCTCGTTTCGCTCGCCAACCCCCTAGTCTGGTTTTCCTGATACACACTTTTAAGATTTTTTTTTCTTTTAATTGTTGCTATTTTATTAGTTTCACTTTTATTTCAGAGCTTCTGTAAAAACAATATTTGGAATCTTTCGCGTCCCAATATGCTGAATCTTTTAAATGAGGTCAGTGACACGTGTTTAATGACTTTGTACCATAATTCAGGATAGGTTTCTCTATTTGGAATTTCAGCACAAACAAAGCGATGTACATCATCAGCAGTTAATCATTTTTATTGCGAAGTAACCAATAAATGCATGTGAGGTAAACCCCGTTTTTGAAATTCTCTGACTTAAACTTCAAAGCCTTACAATATTTACATACTTCTGACATATCGCCTGTGTCCATATATTCGATCTCTATTCGCCTTTTCGTTATTTCTCCAAGTAATAATTTCTATTTGTTTGTGCTAATGCAATGTTTATTTTCTTTTTTTGACACTGTCATCTTTTTTTTCTACTTTCATATTCTGTATCTTGCTCTGCATGTGTTTCACAAGCCTACGGTTTTTTGAGTCTTTTGAATTCCAGTTTTCATTATCTCTAACCTGCTCTGCATGTATTTGGCCCCCTTGTTTTTAAACCTCTTTATTACGTTTTACTTTGTTTTCTACCCTGTCTTTTATTTCTGATCTCTCTTTATTTTCCCTTTTTCGAGTAATTTCCGTTTGTTTGTCCTGCTGCGATCTTTACTTTCTTTTTTTATACTTTCAAATTTTCCAACTTTCATATTCTTTTATGTTTCTCCACATGTGTATCGCGCCAACATTTTTTTTTTTTTTTTTTTTTTTTTTTTTTGAGCCTTTCGAATTACACTGCTTTCATAATCTCTAACCTGCTTTGCATGTGTATAGCGCCGACGTTTGTGAATGTTTTTATGAAGTTCTACTTTGTCTTTTACTCTGTATTTTAATTCTGAGCCTGATTGGACGTGCTTGGTTTCAGTTCCACATAACAAATCAAATCATTCAGTTGTCTTTGCTCATATGTCATTTTAGAGCTGGACGCCTGGCCTCTTTTTTTGGCAACAAGTTCGTTTATGTTTGGTGTGAGGTTCTGTGTTGTGGAGATTCTCAGGATGGACTACAGGTGCTCATCAGTGAGGCGACTCCTGTGTGCTGTTTTGTTAGTCTTTATCACTGAGAAGAGCTTCTCACACAGATATGTGCTACCAAACATGCACAAGGTTCGAGCCGCATGTAGACGGACTTTTTTTGTTCTTCAAAGTCACCAAAGCGCCGTGCAAACTCAGTGCGCTCAGTTTATCAGCAAAGTGCGTATTTGGGAACACCGTAGTGAAGACTTGGTTCAACATTACTTGGCAACAGGGAAAGTGGGGCAAGTTGCACTGGTGCATTTGTGTCTCCCATAAAAGCAGCTTCACTTGAAATCACTTTGTGATTGTGCACGGGTAAAAACATCTGCTGAAGTGTCAGATTCTTATTTAATTCTTCTGCTTTCTGTATCTTGTGCATTGCGTTCAGGTCTTTCAGGTTACCCTGATGTTTTGTCTCATAGTGCCGTCTTAGATTAAATTCTGTAATTACAGCCACATTAGCTCCACAAATGAGACACACGGGTTTACCGGCAATGTCAGTAAACATATACTCAGCCTCCCATCGGTTTTTAAAGGCTCTATTTTCAGAATCAACTTTTCTCTTCAGCATCGTGTGGGCTAGCTTCGCAATAACTTGCAGCATCATAAGCTAGACTTGATTAACGCGGTAAGTGTTCGGCAAGGCAGCTGAAGCGCTGCATTATGAGATCTGTAGTTTATTGTGTTACCAGCGCTTCATATACCCGGGCCATTAATAACAATAATACAGTATATAAAATGATCTCGCGGGCCGGATATAATTACACGCCGGGCCGGATGTGGCCCGCGGCCCTTGAGTTTGACACATATGGACTAAATAGAACTTGAAAAGATATATTTTTTCAAATGTGATTGAGCAATTCAGATAGAGTTGATGCGCACTACAGCCTGCATGCCTCAATAAGTCACCCTCCCCTCGCTCTTACTTTTTTACCGTTCATCTAATGAATACACTGAGTATGGCTTTACCAAAACAATCATTGATGGCGAATAAAGTATCCATTATTCGAGTATGTAGATCGGGGTATATATATATTCATATATATATACCCGCGTATCGCAGCGGAGAAGTAGTGTGTTAAAAAAGCTATGAAAAAGAAAAGGGAACATTTTAAAAATAACGTAACATGACTGTCAATATACAGTATTTGTTTTGTGAGTGTTACTGAGTGTTGCTGTCATCAAGGATTTGATTATCATTATTTCTTTCAATCAGGTTCGTATTTGTAGGATGTGTTGTGTTCAAGTTACATTCCGTGTTTGTCAATCGTTGTAAAGATGACAGGTTTCATTCATCGATTCGTTTCTTACTGCATCAATAAACAGCTTGTCTTCTTCTTTATCTGAGACCTGACACACTGCATGCACGGGTTTTTTTTTTTTTTTACACTGTCTTCCTTTAGCGGGACATTGACTTTTTCCACCATGTGCTTTGTTTCCGTAGTAGCTGGATTTATGAATATGCTTGTATGTATCAGACGCTTCATATTTTTTGCTGCCTTTTCAATTGTGTAATTCGGTTTTTGTTCAGCGCTCTTTGGAACTGTTGCTTTTTGTCTGTGCACTGCGTCAGTTCACGTGAGCCACTCGGTGTACATGCATCGAAGGTTCCCAGCTGTGCTGGTGCCATCTCGTGCTATGTCCATGGCTGTATTTAATGTTACCGAAGTCCTGGCACTTAAAACTTTCTCTCGCAGTTTCGCTGAGTTTGTGCCAAACACCACCCTGACCATCTCATCTTCCTCTGCATAAGCACAGTCCTTCACCCGTGAATATTTAATGGGAGTTTGCTATTGGATTGCCGCTGACGGACGGCCTTATATGGGCAGGCACTAAATTACAAACGCCAGCGGCAGCCTGTCTATGAACTTAATTTAAAGTTTAGGTTTACATCGTGCTTTGTTTCCGAAGTAGCAGAACTCATGAATATGGTTGTATATGTCACTCGCTCGCTTCTTATTGTTTCGCTGCCTTCTCAATTATATAATGCATGTTTTCTTCAGCGCTTTTTGGAGGTCTGCCTGGTTTTCTATGTACTGCGTGATTACGTGGGAGACGTGATAATGTCACACGAAACTCCGCCCCCACGGCGTTCAAGCTCATCTCCATTACAGTAAATGGAGAAAAACAGCTTCCAGTTATGGCCATTACGCGTAGAATTTCGAAATGAAACCTGCCCAACTTTTGTAAGGAAGCTGTAAGGAATGAACCTGCCAAATTTCAGCCTTCCACCCACACGGGAAGTTGGAGAATTAGTGATGAGTGAGTGAGTGAGTGAGTGAGTGAGGGCTTTGCCTTTTATTAGTATAGATATATATACACTCAGTGGAACCTAGGTTTACGAGTAACTTGGTTTACGAGTGTTTTGCAAGACGAGAAAAAATTTGTAATAAATTTTGACTTGATAAACGAGCGATGTCTTGCAATACTTGTAGTATGGATACACTTTGTCTGCTGAGCGTCATGTGATCACAACTGAGCTGATGGTGGTTCTCTCTCTCTCCTTATCTAGCTCGCTCGCTCGCCCAGCGCGTCTCTCTCTCTCTCTCTCTCCTTATCTCGCTCGCTTGCCCAGCGCGTCTCTCTCTCTATCTCCTTATCTCGCTTGCCCAGCGCGTCTCTCTCTCTATCTCCTTATCTCGCTCGCCCAGCGCGTCTCTCTCTCTCTCTTTCTCTCCTTATCTCGCTTGCTCGCCCAGCGCGTCTCTCTCTCTCTCTCTCTCTCTCTCTCTCCTTCTCTTGCTCGCCCAGCGCGTCTCTATCTCTCTCTCTGGCAATCGTCTCCTATTCACCGTCTGAGTCTGTGTGCCTCAATCATATAGTCCACATCCGTACGAGCGTATACTGTTTACTACAGCATAGTGACTGTGTGTGCGCTGTGAAGTGCGAGTCCCCATCTTGCTCCCCAAAACACGAAGCTGAGTCTCAGTACTTTAACACCAGCTTAATTAGCTTGAAACAGCAACAGCGCTGTTATTTATTGTAGCAGGATCTTTATAATGTTCCTTGTATGACCCATTGACGACAGGCGCTTATAGCATGTCTGCGATCTTTTTGGATGCGCTTATATGGCGAACTGCTACAGCGCTGGGAGACTGCGATTGTTTTGGGACGCTCTTCCGCGTGTCGTCCCATTGGGTGGAATCCCATATGAGTTTAGAAACTCACACCACCCCTGATTCTTTTAAAAGGTAAAGTGCAGGTTAATTTGTATTATGTATTTTACTTTATATTTTGTATTAATCATTTTT
>JANRMT010028174.1:85090497-85100515 GCA_026402145.1 Polypterus bichir lapradei
CGAAGCGCGGGTATTCTGCTATATATATATATATATATATATATATACACAACAATTACATTAACAATCAAGTTACGTTATTTTTAAAATTTTTCCTTTTCTTTTTCATAACTTCTTTAACACAGTACTTCTCCGCTGCGAAGCGCGGGTATTCTGCTATATATATATATATATATATATATAGCATTTTTTATGTAGGTAGATCATTTCGACCTGGTCATTTTAAAAGTAGCTCGCAAGCCAAAAAAGTGTGGACACCCCTGAACTAGATACATATACTTATATGACAGCCTGAACTGCTTGTAGATTGTCAAAATATTGCAGTAGTTTTATTAAAAATAAGTGTCAGTCGTTCTAAAACCGTTCACATGTGAGATGCCCGTGCACTGTGTCATCCCTGGGAGCCCGGGATTCCCGGGAATGACATGCAGGATTCCCGAATTCCCAGGAATGGATTCCCTAGCTGTGATATAAGATTAGAAGGGGCACCTGCCAGTAGGGATTTACAATAATCGATGTAGGATGTAATAAAAGTATGGACAAGTTTCTCGGCATTAGAAAAGGAGAGGAATGAACGAACACACATATGTTACGGAGGTGAAAGTAGGAAAGTATCTTAATGTGGTTTATGTGGGCAGAATAAGAAAGGGAGGAATCAAAAATGACACCAAGATTTCTTGCATTAGAAGAAAGTCTGATGAGATCACCATCAAAAGTGACTGCCAATTTGCTGTAGTTCAGTTTTGTTGCAAAAATGCAAAACGGTATTTCCCTAGGTAAGTAATTTTAACATATGATGAAAAATTAGGGAAAAACTGCTAAAGAAAACAAAACTAAAGGTTGATATAAACATTTTAATAATAAAATATTAAGGGAAGCTTACTATTTATTTTATATAACATAGGGTGTGGCTATACCACACTGGTCCTTAATGCAGAAATGCCACTGTTCGTGCTAGAACTTTCCATTCTTCACAGCAAGCAAAAGCTGTTTTTCTTTCATGATAAAGACAATAGAAACTAACTTCCACATTTCTGATTTTTTGTTACTATATTGAATTTATATAACCATTTTAAAAAGCATTTGCAATGTCAGCAATGCTCTTTTTAGCTACCTCAATCAACAAGTAGTTTTACACTCTCATTTACACACACTGCCAAAAGAAAATTAGCCATAATGGAAAAAAAAATCAAATCACCTGTTTTACATTCTTGCTGCAACTGCAAAAGGGGAAAGAGAAAAGCTGAGTTTGGTTTAATTCATTGTTGTATTACTTGACCACCTGATCTTGCCTGCTGCGCTGACTACCTTTCCACACTGCATCACATCTTCTGTCCTCTAGGAGGAAAAGAAAGCATAGCTGGGAAAAAGAAAAAAAAATATTAATGTCAACATTTAAACATGTTTGAATCATCACAAGTAATTTTTCTCTAGATCTCCAGCATGTGTGTTATACTTAGAAAGAGGTAGTCATCATTTCACCTTATTCCTCTTTGATTACACTGCTCTGTGTACCTAAGCATCCCATTTTTGTGAAGGGCAGTGTTTTCAAGTGTCACATTTGTTAAAGCTACAGTACACAACAAGTCTTAAGTATTTCATTCTTTACAGATGCACCACAAACAAAATGTAGAAATGTTAAAAAAAAATACAACTGCATATACAGTACAAACTTAATGTGTAACACATATAATTCCTAGCCTATGTTTGAATACACATTTATTTTTAATACAAAGATTTTCATATATTTAATATTTGTCTAATCTGTCAGGCCTAGAAATAACCAGAGTAGAGTCTCTCTTTTAGATATGAATGATGGCACTAAACTGTATAGTCATATACATGTATTTAGAAAGTGCAAGGATCTTTGTCCAAAGCACCTATCCCAAAGAACGAAAATCTACTCCAAAACCATTGCCAACAAAGCCTGCAAGTTCTTATCAGCCCTGTGCACTAATGTGGACGGTGAAAGATTGTTCATTGTGACCATTTAATGTGGTCAAAAAAACAGAAACACATTTCTTGTGATAAGGAAGAGATGCTGTTGTTTGTTAACAACCACGCCCCCCGAAAAAAAACAAAAGGTGCTTATCCAGAAAACATGTTCCTGTTTTTATTAATTGTTGTATTTTATTCAATTATCATTGTATTGTTGTCTACTTTTTCAAGATTCATTATTTCAATTGTTACATTTTTCTACCAAAAAAAGAGAGAGAAAAATTATTATGTAGTATTAAGGACTACAGCCTTCAAAACCATTCCCTGTTTAAGTATTTTCAGCAGATGATATTTATTGTAACGAGGAAAAATCTACTGTAATACAAATAAATCTTAATATTTCTCACACAGACAAGTCTAGTCCCATTTTTCTGTATTTCCATAAATGTATGCATCAGCATCAGAAATGATCATATGCTGTGTATCAGAAGTAATCCAGAATTACTACATCAGTACTTCTCAAATTTATATTTTTGTCTATTGGAAGTTACATCTAAGCAGACCAAACAGACTCTCCCACACAGATGAACCCTCAAAGCAGTTATTTGTGGGTTCTGTTCAGTGACTTCATGACATCACTACCACACATACTGTATATTGTATATACTCCCCCCTCTGAGCATATTTCAGTGCTAAAACAATAAAGTGTGTATGGGTTACATAGAAAGCAAAGCAAAACCTTCACAACTCAGGATTTTTGGTTGGAAGTCTTAACTTGATGCACTCTTTTAGCTAAGCAGGTTTGGCCAGTAAGTCTTAACAGAAGCATTTAGTAATTTTTTCATATTGTATCAAATAATTGACAGTAATTTTTTGCTTGCTTTTATAACAGAAAGCTTTAAACTGAGGACTAGGGCTGAGCCAATGGATGCCAATTGGCTGGACACATCATCGCTTGGCTCCAAATATTCGCAGAAATTTTCACATAGTTCCAAACTCCAGACATCACTTTTTTTTTTATCATGTGTGCCTCGCGAGAAAGTAGTCAGACAGGCACTCATTTTTGCATCAGAAGGGGAGTGAAATTCCTGTGCTTCCTGTGTTGTAGTTGAGGGAAGTCCTTCTGATCAGTGTGTCATGCACAAAGTTTGAATGGGAAAAGCCGCTGAAGTGAGTCATTATCAGCAGCTCTCGAAGCTTCAAGGCAACCCACACCTTCGATATCACATACTAATATATATGCTCTCCGACCTACAAGGAGCAGCCAACCTCCACATCGTGTAAATGTAATAAAGAATTGTAAGGAGGAACAAAACATTAAACAAAGTACTGCTAGTATTTTGGTTCCACTTCACACACTGCTTGCAGGTAGATACTGTAGTGTCTTAGCTGTGAAGTGGCAGGTCCATAAGCTTAAGTGGCTATGGCCAGCAGAATTCAGTCTGTGCAAATTAAAATTGCCAAAAGGAATTGAGGACTGAACTCGCTGAACCCCCAGCAACCAATGACATTCACAGGAGAGGGTCCCATATGGTACTACAGTGATCCCTCGCTATATCGCACTTCGACTTTTGTGGCTTCACTCCATCGCGGATTTTAAATGTAAGCATATCTAAATATATATCACGGATTTTTCACTGGTTCGTGGATTTCTGTGGACAATGGGTCTTTTAATGTATGGTACATGCTTCCTCAGTTGGTTTGCCCAGTTGATTTCATACAAGGGACACTATTGACGGATGGCTGAGAAGCTACCCAATCAGAGCACGTATTACGTATTAAATAAAACTCCTCAATGATATGCATCCAGCACGGTGCTTCGCATACTTGGAAGCCTGAACAGCACGTACTGATTTTTGATCGTTTGCTTTTCTCTGTCTCTCTCACTCTCTCTGACATTCTCTGCTCCTGATGGAGGGGGTGTGAGCAGAGGGGCTGTTCGCACACTGGCCTAGAGGATACGGACGCTCCTCTAAAAAATGCTGAAAGACTACCTTCACATTGCTCCCTTCCTTGCAGCTGCTTTGTCCGGCGGTTCTTCGCATACTTAAAAGCCCGAACAGCCCTATGGATTTTTGATTGTTTACTTTTCTCTCTCTGTCTCTCTCTGACATTCTCTGCTCCTGACGTGCACTCCTTTGAAGAGAAAAGAACTGTCATCTCTGTCTTGTCATGGAGCACAGTTTAAACTTTTGACTAAAGGGTGTTATTTAATGTCTAGAGGGCTCTAATAATGTTAAAAAATGTATTTAGAAGGTTTTCTATGCTCTAACTGTGAAAATATTTGATTTATAAATAAAGAATCCTACTTCGCGGAAATTCATTTATCGCGGTAGAGTCTGGAACGGATTAACTGCGACAAACAAGGGTTTACTGTATATCCAAAGAGACAAAGATTTAAAAATGAAAGCCAGTAGGGTCAACAAGTAACAAATGGGACTGAAAGGAGCGAAAGTGTGCAAATCACAATAGCGAGACAGCATGCTTTGGGACAGAAAAAAACACCTTAGCAGCAGTCAGTGCGTTCTCTGTGATCATAACAATGGAGAAGAGGCAGTCGGGGATGTAAATAGTTGTAGCTTATTTATTGCCTATTGTAACATTGCTTAAAGGAACTATTGCTTTCTTTTTAATAAATCTTTATAGTAACCTTGAAGAAGAATAAACTTTTTTTTTTTTTTTATTATTATTTCCACAATCCATGTTGCCTTCTTTTCTTCACTATGCACAGAGAGGGTTGCTACAACAGGAATGTAATTATATTGTGTACATGAGATAATAAATCTGAAATAAACTGATTACACTATATATCAAAGCGATGCCTTACATTTTTTTAAAAAGCCAGTGCCATTGTCCTCCTGCATGTACATTGTACATTGCAAGCTCACAATACCAATCAACACTTAGTTTTATGCACTTACACACATGATAAGAAAAGGCAAAATATGCACTGTACCCAAGCCACTATAAAACACAAAGAAATTGTATGTGTTACGAAAACACCCTGAATCACTTTTTTGTTTGGAAGATTGTAGAAAGAGAATAACTGAGGGCATCATGTTTTGAGTGAGAAAAAGTACTAAGTAACTTCTACTGCAGCAATCCGGGAGATAACAAAACTATTGCACTCCAAGCTAAAATGCCTGTGTACCATCCACCTAACCAGGCAGTGTTAAAGATGCTTTCTCATGGTACATGGGTAGAGCAGGTAATTATTTATAATCCAAAGGCATCTCTCTTGTCACTCAAATCCCCAGGGCAATGTTTTCATAAATCATTGATGTTTTCAAATGACAATCTGAAATTTTAAGATATCGCATAGACCTTCTAAGGACCACCATCCTATAACAATGTACTAAAAGTTACTGCAATACTTTGAAGAGTCTCTCAGTTTGAGTGACAAAAGAATGCATATTGAGCCTTCCCTCTTTACAACAGTCCTTTTCACCTGGCAAACCCTAAGGAGTGTTCAGCCAACATGGTGTTTATTTTTTGGCTTACTTGCAAAACTTTGTTGTGCAATTGAAAAGCAATGTTTAAAATTTGCAGCCCATTTGAGGTAAGCATAATGACATAATGAAATAATGAAATCCCCCCCAGACATAATCAGTAGATAATCAGTAGATATACAGTCATCACATCTCATAAAATAATCTAAAAAATGTAACTGAAACATAAAATACAGGTTTTCTACCAAAGGTTATGCTCCCAATATAAAAGCAAGCAGTAGCACTCAGTGGTGACTGATCGATATAAGTGACAGTAGAAAGTAGGAGGCAGCTGGGTGGTTGTCACAAATGTGTCTCATTGAATTGGACGTGCAGTTATTTATTTAATAAATTAAAATCATAAATCAAGAAAATAACTGCATGATATTAGCACATGTAAACAAGTAAAGTTTCAGTGACAAGGGGAGATGAAAGTTCATATTTTCTTAATAAGGCTGAATATTTAATGTTGTATATGCAACCACATTGTCAAATTTTCTAGAAAACAACAAACAACTTTAAAGGTTACTAGTTTATAGCCTGGAGTGTTTTAAAATATCAGGATTTGAGCTTAGCATACAGGAAGTTAATCTACAAATTACAAGTGTGAGTGGCAAAAAAAATAATGCATTGGGGCTGCCCTCTTTGCAAAAGTTTTCCTCAAATGGCACACCCTAGGAAGCGGATAATAAGCTTTTTTTATAAGAAAGCATTTTAAAGGGTACACATTTGATAATGATTTTTTACTAAACACCTTGTGAATTTTATTTAGAGTAATATCTAACTCGACCAATCCTTATATATAATCTGATACTATCCGTATATATGGTGTTCACGTAAATACCTCGACTCAATACAAGTTAGAACCAGACTTGCCTCTGTAGTTAAAACATAACGTGGCAAACGCGGACGCAGTATTGCATGATTGGCTAAGAATGTTCGAATGCTTCAGTGACGCCGCTGGACTGCCGAGTATAGTAAGTCAGTGTTGGTTCGAGCAGATAACAGTAAGTTCGGTTGGTATTTGTAACGTTGGTTTGGTGGGGCGTACTTTAAAGGACTAACATTGTCGACTGACTTAAACCCTTCGACAGCTCCGGAACTGTAAGTAATTTAGAACATATCACCATTTGCTTGTTACGTTGATATCTATCTTTGGGCAGTTCTGAGTAATGACGGCTGGGTATTAACAACGGTCATTGTTTAACTTTTAGCCGATCTCAGATCTAAAATGACCACGCCAACATAATTATTACTCTGACTCTGATTAGAGTCGTAAAATACGGTTTGTTTTGAAAATTGGTTTTCCAGAAAAAATCAAATGAGGTGCACCGAAGAGCTGAGTTCACGTCTCTCAGCCCTGTTTAAACAGGAAGCTCTTCATTACATCGGCCGAAAAGGTCTATTTTAAGCACAAATTAGTGCCATAATAACAAAATCATTTCAAGGACTTAAAAAAACAAATAATTCTTTGCAGAGAAAGTATGGATTTCACAAACATAGAATTTGTAGCTCGATTCAATTGGGCTCCCAGTCACTAGTTAAGAAATTAAAATTGTCCCAAATGTTTTATATTACAAGCAATGACTTTTTTAACAGTAGAATCCCTGAAGCCTATGAAAAAACTCGTAATCCCAGCCCATTTTAAATCCCTTCACACCTCTCCATCAGCGTCTTTTGTTTTGTAAATGTGTTGATCAGCGCAAGCAGCCTTGTGTCCCATCCCCCGCCTTGACGGAGCTCAACTCGGGCAAAAAATTCTCCCAGCTCAAGGCTCCTTATCTGCGTGCGAGATGCCTGGATTTGTATAGGGTAAATAATATATTGTTTTTTGGAATACATGCATTTCATGTGTGTTCCATGTCTACAAAGATCTGGGTTAAGTGTAGCATGAATGGGAATATGAGGCAAAAAATGCAGAACACATACCTAAAGCAGAAACTTGTATAATGTGTGAACACTTTAGTCCAAATATCAAATAAACCAGTGTACTTTTATTCAAAAATATAACCAAAGAAAAAAAAAGACATTTGATTTACATGTTGCTGTCAATGAGTTAAAAACCTAAGATTAAATGTCAATCAACAGGGAGTTTATACCTGTTCTTGAATGGTGCAGAGGTAAGAACGGCTGCCTTATAACTTAAAAGTCCTAGGTTCGAGACCAGACGCTCCGCGTTTTGAGTAGTGAGCTGCTACTAATATTATTATTATTATTACTACTACTATAATTTAATAAAAACATACATTTGATTTAAGTCTGTAACACCCTGTGTAAATTTTGGCTGCTTATAAAAGTTATTATTCAGTTTAATTCTCTCAGTGATGTTCATGTGGTACAATGAACGTGCATCTTCCTCTCTGAGTTGTTGACATTTATCTCCATTCTTTTCACAAGAGCAACGATGACCACAGTTGGTCCTGTGGCTGATACCTGCTCAGAACTATTTGTTGTACCGGCAATCAAAGATACCGATGACCGCTATCAGAGTGGACAAAGGCAGGGCCATAACAACAGACAGCTTCTTCACATCGCTTTCGCTGGCTTATAGACTGCTGCACCGTGACACAGCTCTGCTTGGCACCATAAATAAAGTGGGACTTCCACCTGCAGCTATAGTCACATTAGTACGCGGGCATGTTTAGATCTGGCAGTGTCATGCTGACGGTGTATACACCCAAAAAGAAGAAGTCTTTGATTTCAGTCTGTAACAGCCAGTGTAACGTTTTGCTACCTGTAAAAGACATGTTGAAGGAATATAAGCAGACACACAAATGCTGGTGAATCATGTCTTCTGGGTATCTTGTCACTTGAATTTTTTGTTGTTCAGTTTAATTCTTGAGTAAAAGCACACTTGTTTTGTTATACCTTTCCAAAAGTGTTTATTTTATATTCCAGAATCCACTTGAATTAGACCAAATCTGTCTCTGCCTCATACATTCATACATGAAAACGTCACTATTTGAAAATGCTATGCCATTTGAATATGAGTTGTCATTTGAACACTTTTTTATTCGATCTTGCCTGTACTCAATCGCATAGCATTTTCAAATGTGTGAAGACTGAAGTCCAATATCAAATAAATACTTTCACAAAAGGTATGACAAAACAAGTGTGCTTTTATTCAAGAATATAACCAAAGAAATCATTCAGTTTAAATGTTGCTATCAATGAGTTAAAAACCCAAGCCCAAATATCAATTGGCAGAAAATCAATGTGTCTGTTTGGTTGGTGCAGAGGTAAGAGCTGCTGCCCTGTAAACAAAAGATTGTGGGTTCAAGCATGGGCATTCTCCACCTTTTGTGAAAGTGTTTATTTGATATTTGGACTTCAGTCTTCACAAACTACAGTGATCCCTCGCTATATCGCGCTTCGACTTTCGCGGCTTCACTCCATCGCGGATTTTAAATGTAGGCATATCTAAATATATATCACGGATTTTTCGCCGGTTCGCGGATTTCTGCGGACAATGGGTCTTTCAATTTATGTTACATGCTTCCTCAGTTTATATATAATAGAATAGAATATATAAAGTCAAAACTTGAATATATAAAGTCAGCGTCGGTATACATGAAGTCAAAACTTGAATGTATAAAGTAAGCTGTAAGGAATGAGCCTGCCAAATTTCAGCCTTCTACCCACACGGGAACTTGGAGAATTAGTGATTAGTCAGTCAGTGAGTCAGTGAGTGAGTGAGTCAGTGAGTCAGTGAGGGCTTTGCCTTTTATTAGTATAGATTTATATACCCCGATCTACATACTGTCAAATAAACGAACCACACGCCGTGGCGCAACACGAGAGGCTTCGCCTCTAGCACTGATGTCCGAGGTTTGATTCCCAAGAGGGGGTGCAGTGAGTGTGTACGCCTGATGAGCCCAGAATTAGGGCGAAACACGTGCCGCGTACTGTTTGCATTATTTGACAGTAAAACTATTTCAATATATTCAATATATATATATATCAGCGCTTCCCGATTAATTTTACCCTCGCACCCCCTTGGTTTGAGAAGAAGTATGAAAAAATATGAGGTTAACGCAGAAAAACAGATCACCAATTCAAGCTTTATGAATAATGGATACTTTATTCGCCATCAATAATTGTTTTGGTAAAGCCATATTCAGTGTAATCCTCCTTCCATTTTCTAATTTTTTCACGACTAGCCATGATTAAATGAACGGTAAAAAAGTAAGAGCGAGGTGAGGGTGACTTATTCAGGTTCTATTTAGTCGACAGAAATATCTTTGGTAGGAATGTAAGTTGAATTTAGTCTTTAAATTTCTATGGTGAAGAAAAAGTTATGCAATGATGACTAAATTTAACTTACATTCCTACCAAACATATTTCTGTCGACTAAATAAAAATTACTTATATTTAAAATTTAAACAGAACTTGAACAGATACGATAGTTCATAATACCCACGCAACACTAAGTGCACGTAAGAGCAGGAGTCATCCGTTTTAACAAGCAGCATATTGCACTGATACGAAATGTATGTTGTATGTAGATATGTATGTATATGTATATGTGTATATGTATATATATGTTTATGTGTATATGTATATATATGTTTATGTGTATGTATATATATATA
>JANRMT010028174.1:85109796-85125261 GCA_026402145.1 Polypterus bichir lapradei
TATATATATATATATATATATATATATATATATATACACATATATATATATGTGTGTGTGTATATATGTAGATATGTATGTATACGTTTATATATGTGTGTATGTATGTATATATATATGTATTTGTGTGTATATATGTGTGTGTGTGTATGTATGTGTGTATGTATATGTATGTGTATATACCTGTATATATGTATGTATATATGTGTGTGTGTATATATATATATGTATAGATATGTATAGTATATATATGTTTATATGTGTGTGTATATATATATATATATATATATATATATATATATATGTGACAGCAACACTCATCACTCACAACAGTGTCAAAACAATTACATTGACAATCATGTTATGTTATTTTCAAAATGTTTCATTTTCTTTTTCATTACTTCTTTAACACACTACTTCTCCGCTGCGAAGCGCGGGTATTTTGCTAGTGTATATATATATATATATATATATATATATATATATGACAGCAACACTCATCACTCACAACAGTGACAAAACAATTACATTGACAATCATGTTACGTTATTTTCAAAATGTTTCCTTTTCTTTTTCATTACTTCTTTAACACACTACTTCTCCGCTGCGAAGCGCGGGTATTTTGCTAGTACAAAATATAAAGTAAAAATACATAAAACAAATTAACCTGCACTTTACCTTTAAAAATAATCATGGCTGGTGTGAGTTTCTAAACTCTTGTGGGATTCCAACCAACGGGACGACATGCGGAAGAGCGTCCCAAAGCAATCACAGTCTCCCAGTACAGTTGCAGTTCGCCGTATAAGCGTATCCAAAAAGATTGCGGACATGCTATAAACGCCTGCTGTCGATGGGTGATGCAAGGAACATTAAAGATCCCGCTACAATAAATAACCGCGCTGTTGCTGTTTCAAGCTGAATAAAGCTGGTGTTGTTAAAGTACTGAAACTCAGCTTCATGTTTTGGGGCGCAAGACGGGGACTCGCACTTCACAGCACACACACACACACAGTCACAATGATGTCGTAAACAGTATACGCTCGTACGGATGTTGATTATACGAGTGAGGCACACAGACTCAGACGGAGAATAGGAGACGATTACCCTCAAGAGGAGAGAGAGAGAGAGAGAGAGAGAGAGAGAGAGAGACACACGCGAGCGAGATAAGGAGAGAGAGAGAGACGCGCGCAAGCGAGAGAGATAAGGAAAGAGAGACGTGCGCGCGAGCGAGAGAGATAAGGAGATAGAGATGCGCGTGAGAGAGAAGAACCATCAGCTCAGTTGTGATCACATGATGCTCAGCAGACAAAGTGTATCCATACTACTCGTATTGCAAGACATCGCTCGTTTTGTCAAGTCAAAATTTATTAAAAAATTTAGCTCATCTTGCAAAACACTTGTAAACCAAGTTACTCGTAACCCGAGGTTCCACTGTACAATTAATCCATTCCAGACCTTATGAATTGTATGTAAATATATTTTTTTAAAACATTTTTAAGCACAAATATAGTTAATTACACCATAGAATGCACATCGTAATTGTAAACTAAATGTAAAAACATTGAATAATACTGAGAAATCCTTGAACAACAGAGAAAACTAACATTGCAAGAGTTGGTGCTATAGTCTTATGACCCGGTCACTGTAAACACTTTTTTTTAGTGAGTTTTAAGCACAAGGGAAAAAAAAAGGATCATTTCAACAAATCTGAATTTTATTTAAAAACCAACCACAAACAACCAAGAAAGTAACATTGCAGGAGTTCACGCTAATATCCTTACAACCCGATCGCTGTAAACACTTTTTTTAAATGAGTTTTAAGCACAGGGGAAAAAAATATTAGAACAAATCCAAACTTTAAAAACCCACCACAAGCAACCAAGAAAGTAACATTGCAGGAGTTCACGCTAATAGCCTTACAACCTGATCGTTGTAAACACTTTTTTTTAAAATGAGTTTTAAGCACAGTGAAAAAAAATGAACATTTGAAAAATCCGTAACTTAATAAACAAGCAAGAAAAGTAACATTGCAACAATTCATGCTACGAACCGAAAAATTAACATTTGAAAAATCTGTAATACAAAAACTAACCATAAACAACCAAGAAAACTAACCTTGCATGAGTCGAGTTCTGGCATGAAGTGAGGAGGAACTGGGTGGAGAGGAGGTTACAGTGCTTAGAAGCCATGCTTAACTGCAAAAGCACACAAAATACTGTAGAGCACAAAGAGTTCACAGGTAAAGCACGCACGTCTGACAGAGAACAATGAACAGGGAGAGGCTGAACACATGCTTAAATACAGTAATCGGCGCGTATGAACAGGAATGGAAATGAAATAGAGCACAAAGAGTTCACAGCAAAAGCACGCACGCATGTGCAAGCACACACGTCTGACCGAGAACAATGCAACACGTGCGGAAATCATCGGCGTGCACAAACCGAAAGGGAAACTGGCTTGTTCGTATACCGAGTGTGTGGTCGTGAATCGAGGCAAAAGTTTGGCGAACTTTTTGGTCGTAAACCGAGTTGTACGTGAACCGAGACGTTCGTGAAGAGGTTCCACTGTATGTGCAGTTCCTTTTTCTGTTTATTCAAATGATTTTGTTACTCAAAAAGAGAAGCAAATATCATTCACACTGTTGGATATATCTTTATGTATTCTGAAAACAGAAACAGAAGGGATGTTTAAAATGCTGAGTGTATAGTAATTAACATTAGTAAAATGAGAAAAAAGGAAGTGCTTTCAATTAGGGACATTGAAAAATGCCTTAGTAGCATTAAAGCATTTGGTGGTTAATCCAGATTGTTGCAGCCTCTTTCCAGTAACATTTCCCAAGATTATTGACTTGCTGATTGTCTGTTTAATATCTGCATGATGGCACTGTGACAGGAGACCTTAATTTTATCTTTTTATATTATACCTTTGCTACCCACATGTACAAGAAAAACTGTTAAGGTTATAGTTCCAGCCAACTGGCATTCATTTAATATATGTTCCTTTAGTTTAGAAATAATGTAACTAAAGGCTGTTGTAAGTAATATTTTTGTTTATTTCTGAAATCATGAATAATCACAATCACTTTCCTTTATTATGAAACAAGGTGCAGATGACTCAGTCTTAAATAATCAGTGTGGGATTAATCTTTACCTTTGTTGCTTTGTAGATACATGCTGATGCAGCGCTCCACTAACTCAATGTATTTATGAATAAGAATATATGACCCTCGAAACCCATTGTACTCTGTTGCTTAGACATTTAATGGCACAGGAATGAATTTATGTATGTATGTATATATTTATTTATTTAATAAGCTTCTGTAAAAAGCTTACTTTTCTCCTAAGGACAAATAAAGATTTAATGAGTAAAAGGAGTAGAACATGAGTGTAGAAATGGCTTAATCACAGATAGCAAAGCATTATTGAACATGGATTTTTTAACAATCAGTTAACTTTTAAAGCCTATTTAAGTGGCAATTTGTGTTAGGCTGCTGATTTTTTTTCATTTACATATTGGTTCCAGTTATATTTTCAAATGACAATAAATTATGTGGCTTCATTTGGTGGGTTTGAGCTAAAAATGACAAGTGTACAAGTGGGGCGGCACGGTGGCATAGTGGTAGCGCTGCTGCCTCGCAGTTAGGAGACCCGTGTTCGCTTCCCAGGTCCTCCCTGTGTGGAGTTTGCATGTTCTCCCCGTCTCTGTGTGGGTTTCCTTCAGCTGCTCCGGTTTTCTTCCCACAGTCCAAAGACATGCAGGTTAGGTGCATTGGTGATCCTAAATTGTCCCTAGTGTGTGCTTGGTGTGTGTTTGTGTGTGTGTCCTGTGGTGGGCTGGCGCCCTGCCCAGGGTTTGTTCCTGCCTTGTGCCCTGTGTTGGCTGGGATTGGCTCCAGCAGACCCTTGTGACACATTGTTAGAATATAGCGGGTTGGACAATGACTGACTGACTATTTTTTACTATGGTTAATTACTTGCTGTAATGTAAAATAGTTAGTTCTATTATGCCTATGTAACAATTCCCGTAAAAATAACAATCTGTTGTCCGAGTCCCGGTTTCTTCTGGGACTTTATCCTGCCGACTACGCCACTGTGATAATTAAGAATCCAAGACATTATAAAGGTTTGGGGCAGCCATCCATATATTGTTTTTCCCAGTTGCAAAAGGGTTTTTGTATCAAAAGCACAATGTGCATATTACAGAGTCCAAAACAGAACTGGCTATAGTAGCCCAAGATGGAAGCTGTAAAGGTCTGGAGAGGAACTGATGTCATCAGAAGGGCCGGAACCAGAAGTGACGTCAGCAGTGGGGCCGGCTTCGGAAGTGATGTCAGCACAGGGACCAGCTTCGGAAGTGACGTCTTCTGAGGCACTGGAAACTTGCAGGATTTCCCGGGAAAGGTCTGTAGGGAACTGAGAAAGGCAGTCAGCGCACTCCGCCACCCCCTGGTCGGATGTTTTATTACACTTACTCAGACCCTTTAGCTGCCTCCTACTCGCATGTGTGTGACACTGTTTAAATTACAAGTGTACAAGTGTAGAGAGCTTATGCTTAAACTATGTAATGCATATTTGTGAGATCACCTCTGGAATATTTCATGGATTCTTGATTTCCAAATTATACATTGTGAGAATGGTATGACTTTATGTAATGTTGTTGTGTTCTGACTGGCGTCAACGTTGGAATAAAACTTTTCAGATGGATTTTAATTTTTATGATTTGAATAAATTTTAAAGAATTTACAAAGGAATGGTGTATTTGAAATTATTTTTTAATGTTTAAGTAGTTTGGGCTCAAAATGGTTTCTTTAAGTGGGAATCCAGTTTTTGCAATGATTTGGTTACAACTAGATCTGACTAAAAGGTAGTCGGTTTAATTTTAGAATCGCTAAAACACTCTCCCATTGTGTTAACATAAAATTACTAAAGCAGTGTGCAAAAGGTGCACTTGCCAACAATTCATGAAATATTCCACATTTTTCCTTGTTGGACTAGTGTTCCTACTTTGCACCCAATGCTGCCAGGATAGCCTCCATTTTCTCATGATCTTTATTTTGTTTTAAGTGAGTTTGACAATATTATGCTTGTGTTAATATGCTAAATTAGTGATGAGGTTTGAGCTTTGTATAATTAGTATAATTTTTCTATGTTGTATTTAATTTTACCTAGATTAATGGCAAAAATGTAAAAATTCACTGCTAATTTCCAAATTAATCACAGTTTCAAAATAGCATGCAAAACTTATTTTATTTTTACGTGTTCATAATAGTATTTGGGGCAGGCCACAATAATAAAAACAGAATAACCCGTTTAATATACATTCTTACAAAACAAGAAAAAAAAGCAAATACAAAAAGAACACTATACAATACAATACAATACAGTTTATTTTTGTATAGCCCAAAATCACACAGGAAGTGCCACAATGAGCTTTAACAGGCCCTGCCTCTTGACAACCCCCCAGCCTTGACTCTCTAAGAAGACAAGGAAAAACTCCCAAAAAAAACCTTGTAGGGAAAAATGGAAGAAACCTCGGGAAAGGCAGTTCAAAGAGAGACCCCTTTCCAGGTAGGTTGGGCGTGCAGTGGGTGTCAAAAGAAGGGGGTCAATACAATACAATACACAGAACAGAACAAATCCTTAATAAAGCATAATAATAAAAATTTTAGAAGTACAGAGCAGAATTTAACAGTAGATGATATCATATAATAAGATTTTGATATTTTTAGAGTGCTGGAGACCTCATCCGTCAAGCTGCCTCCCCATTTGGCCATTCCACGGCTGAAACGTTGCTCGGCCAGCCAATCCGATGAAAGGGCCCCTCTTTCCCATGATTCCTGTGATCCTCCACCAGGGATGACTTTACCATAGGCAGGCAAACAACTTGGCAGGTGGGCCGTGGCACCAATTGCCACATTTGAGTACCAAGAACAGAAACAGAATAGGTGAGGGTTAGTATTCAATTATACTATGGCGAATTTGACTATGCAAATCCTAATGAGAGCTTTCTTCAGTGGCCATCATTCAGTTGTCTAGAAAGAACTGGCCATTTTCAAACTTACTACTAACTTATAAGGCTATACATTTTAACTACTGCTTTGTTCATAAAAATCTGTTAGAAACCTCAGATTATCTGACCCTGTTCTTCTCATTATGCCAAAGTCCACTATGCATCTTTTTGTGTATTATCATTTACCTTTAAAATACCTTCTTTTTGAAAGTTTCTCTTTTTGTGTCTTTAAAGTTCTGTTAATAAAAATGTTCCATCTATTCAATCTTTGTTCACAGATTACTGCAGCACAAGACACTTCAAATAGTAAACAAGGATACATTTCTAATAGGAACTTTCAGTTATGTGTGATTGTATTATATGTGATAAGGTGCCACCTGAGAGGCAGGGGATCAAACTAAAAGAAGTGGGAGTTTGGGGTGTAGTGTGTAGATGGGTGCAAAATTGTCTCAGACACAGGAAGCAGGGGGTTATGGTATGAGGAACCTTATCAGAATTGGCTGATGTTAAGAGTGGTGTTCAACAGGGGCCAGTGCTAAGGCCGCTGCTATTTTTATTATATATAAATGATTTAGATAGAAATATAAGTAACAAGCTGGTTAAGTTTGCAGATGATACCAAGATAGGTGGATTGGCAGATAATCTGGAATCCATTGAATCATTACAGAGAGACTTGGACAGAATACAGGCTTGGGCAGATTTGTGGCAGATGAAATTTAATGTAAGTAAATGTAAAGTATTACATGTAGGAAGTAAAACTGTTAGGTTTGAATGCATAATGGGAGGTCTGAAAATAGAAACTACACCCTATGAAAGGGATTTAGGAGTTGTAGTTGACTTAACACTATCAACTTTTCGACAGTGTTCAGAAGCCATTAAGAAGGCAA
The DNA here is from genome assembly GCA_026402145.1 of Polypterus bichir lapradei. NCBI lineage: Eukaryota > Metazoa > Chordata > Cladistia > Polypteriformes > Polypteridae > Polypterus > Polypterus bichir. The sequence goes on from JANRMT010028174.1 coordinate 85,116,693, forward strand.
ACAGAATGTTAGGTTATATAGCACGATGTGTACAGTACAAAACCAAGGAGATTATGCTCAAACTTTATAATGCACCAGTGATGCCTTATCTCGAGTACTGTGTGCAGTTTTGGTCTGCAGGCTACAAAAAGGACATAGCAGCACTAGAAAAGGTCCAGGGAAGAGCGACTAGGCTGATTCCAGGGCTACAGGGGATAAATTATGAAGAAAGATTAAATGAGCTGAGCATTTTCTGTTTAAGCAAAAGAAGATTAAGAGGAGACATGAGTGAAGTGTTTAAAATTATGAAGATAATTAGTACAGTGGATTGAGACTGTTATTTTAAAATGAGTTCATCAAGAACATAGGGACACTTTTGGAAACTTGTTAAGGGTAAATTTCGCACAAACATTAGTTTGTTTTTCTTCACACAGAGAACCATAAACACTTGGAATAAGCTACCAAGTAGTGTGGCAGACAGTAGGATTTAGGGACTTCAAAACTAGACTTAATGTTATTTTAAGAAACTTGCATTAATAGGTCTAGGACCTTTGTTGGGTTGAATGGCCTGTTAATGTCTAGATTGTTTTAATGTTTTAATATTCTAAGTGTACACAAGTAAAGAACAACAGAATAGTACAGTGGAACAGGTTAATGACACTAGTAGTACATTAAGATATACAGTACAAGAACAGAATAAGAATATATTTACAGGTATGCTGAAGAGAAGACAGAAATAAAAGAACTGAGTGGCATTTAAATAAATCCATTGAGTAAACTTCACTAACAGAACTACAGACAGTCCCAGGAAACAGAAGTAATAAAGAAAGAGACTTCACAAAAAATTGCAAAACATATCTTTGGAATTGTGACATAGCTGGAATCAGAAGATCTTAAATGTCTGAAAGGATGGCAAGATGCCTGTCATGAGGACCAGACCAATCTGGGAGTTGAAATTATCAAGTGTGTATGACAGAAAGACAGCTTAAAGCTTAAGTCAATGCCATAAGTCAATAATGTGTGTGAAGCAGATGAGGGAGGATGTACTCTTTGTATTTGGTCCATTTCAGAATTGTGAAAGCAAAAGTTTATATCTGATGCATATTTCTGACAGGAAGGCTATTAAGATATCCATTTGCAGAGAGTGAAAAAGAGAGAGAGGAGGAAAGAGAGAAGTGACCACAAGTGCTTACTCAGCTTTGGTGAAAAATAGAACCAAGTATTTAAGCAGGTTCTGCATTATGAAAATAACAATAGCTCAAAAAATATCACCGTGGACTTTTAGCCAGCTACGGAATTACAAAGCTTGAAGCACCTGATAAAGCATTTTCATAGAAATGTATAAATATTTATTGTTTTTACGTTAATTGTCTTCATATTATATGTTAACAGTACTGATTAATCAATTTATTTATATCTGTGTATATTCTATAGGGTTCTGTGTGTGCCCATTACCACAAAAGTCTTCTCTCAGATCCAGGGGCGGTCCTAGCCTGTCTGGTGCCCTGGGCGAACACCCTCTCTGGTGCCCCCCCAGTGCCCCCCCCCCAGCGCTCTAATAAACACTGAACAAAATCAGTGCAATAAAACAAACTATTGGAAATGTAATGTCTAACAGAGACAAAATCAAATTTTACATTTATATAGCACCAAAATATTTTGTTATAGTGTAAGGAATTTTCACTTTAGTACCATCTCCAGTCATCAGTTCACCAGGTCACTAACAGCTACATAAACCTTTTCTCTCAGAGCTGCAGTCAGTTTATTATTTCAGGTTAACTTTCCCCGCCTAATGCGCGGGGGCCAGTCACGGATAGTTGACACAGACTGCTCAGCCAATCAGTGCACAGCAGACCCGTTGCTCCTCAGAGTTCAATTCGCCGCTGGGGGGAAAAGTGTTATTTTTTTTCTTTTAAACCATATAAAGTGGTATGCACTGGCAATCAGTCAGTCAGTCAGTCAGATCGTTGTATTTTCATGTGGGATGCTCCTTTTAAAATATTTTTAACAATTGAGACTGTAATTAACATGAACAGGTGTCTTTATAACTTATTTTTAAAATACATAAGACATAGACAGACAGAGCACTGCATAATAGACAGACAGAGAAGTCACTAGATATATCAATAAACAGGGAAGGCACTGTATAATAGATATAAAAAACAGCTGAGGGGATAGATAAATAGATGGGAAGGAAAGGCACTATATGATCGACAGATAGGGAAGCTGCTATATAATAATGATAAAATTACTATTACTATATAGATAGACAAGGAGTTAACTGTATAAAAGACAGACAGAGAAAGCACTACTAACTGAAAAATGGTACAGCCTTTTTATTAATCAACAGATTCTTTTAGGAAGGCAAGCAGATAATGAGAGTACATGTAGATGTGAAAAGCACTAGACAGACATAGATATGGAAGGCACCGTATAACATATACAAAACTGTCAGAAAAAAACAGGGTATACAGTAAATAATATACAGGCAGAGAAGCCACTAGATAGGCAGATAGATAGACAGACATGAAAGGCATTATATAAGACAGATAGATAGGAAAGGCACTATATACAAAGCAGAAAGGGAAACCAAAAAGTAATACTATTATTACTACAAAGACAGATAGAGAAGGAATTCACTGTTTAATAGGCAGACAGCAAAGGCACTATATACGAAAACAGAAAGAGAAAGCACCAGACAGATAGATATCAGCATTAGCAATATATTAGTTTTATTGTGTATTTATTTAATTATTTATCTCTGAGATTTATGTAAATAAAATAAATGAAAAATGCTTCAGCCTGTTTATTATTCAACAGACGCTACAGGAAAGCAAGAAGACCATTAGAGTACATATAGATCTGAAAGGCACTAGATAGACAGACAAATAGGAAAGTCACCGTATAATAAATGTGGGATGCTCTTTTTAAAATATTTAAAAATTGCGACTACAATTAACATGAAGAAGTGTCCTTATAACTGTTCTTATTTTTAAGTTATGTAAGACATTCACTGTCAGACAGCACTGAATAATACACAGACAGAGAAGTCAGTAGACAGATAAACTGGGAAGGCACTGTGTAATAGAAGATATAAAACTGTCAGGAGAAAAAAAATAGACAGACATACAGATAAATAGATGTGAAAGGCACTATATAATAAATAGATAGATGTGAAAGGCACTATATGACTGATGCTGCAGAAAGGCAAGCAGGCAGTAAGAGTACATTCACATGTGAAAGGCACTAGATCAGGGGTCTCCAAACTTTTCAGCCCAAGGGCCGCATTAACTATCAAACAGCAGTTTGGGGGCCGACTACACACTCGAGGTCCAAATAAAAAAGAATCAAAACATAGATGTTGTTTTTAATTATTTATTTAATATTATTTTATTCAGTTATTATTTAATAACACATTGATACACTACACATGAACACCTGTATTAGTGGGAATGGTGAAATTGTTTCCTGGATGCCAAAATAGCAGACATTTCTGGCTTTAGATTTTATGTCCCTAACATCAACAGTGACCTGAGATTATCATCAGACAAGTTTGTTCTCAAATTGTTCTTCACGTATTTCATTCTTGAAAATGTTTGTTCACACAAGTATGTTGTTCCAAAGATTGAAAGGTACCTTGATGCAAAAGTTTTGACATTAGGAAAGTCTTCCTTGGGCAAAAACTGTTAAAAACCCATCAGTCCTTCTTTGAACTTGTCCCTAAGGAAGTCATTTGCTTGCAACTCAATGACCTCCAGCTGCAGTTCATCTGGACAACTGGCCACATCTGCTTCAAATGGGTTTTGAAACAGTCTCACTTCTTCTGCCTTTGAATCCAAGTCAGAAAACCGCTCCTGAAACTGCAGCTGGAGGTCTTTGATGACCTCGCATGCAAATGACGTGGGGAACTCAGCTGTTGCTTCAGCTATGAAGACCTTGCACTGCTGAAAGTGCGTCAAGTTGTTGGCCTGTACTTGTTCCAAAAACAAGACAAGTTTAGATCTGAAGGCCTTTAGGTGGGTGTATAGATCAGAAACTAGTTTTTTCTCTCCTTGTAGTTTTAGGTTCAGAAAATTTAAATGACTAGTTATGTCTGCAGCAAAGGCCAATTTCCATACCTACTCTTCATCAGATAGTAATGGCTGTGGCTTGCCTTTACTTTCCAGGAAGTCACCTATTTCCTTTCTTAATTCAAATACTCTGCTCATAACTTTCTCACAACTTAGCCATCTTACTGCTGTGTAGTATGGTAAATCTTGCGATTCTGTGTCAGTATCTTTCAACATGTCTCTGAACTGTCTATGGTTGAGCCCATGTGACCTTATTAAATTCAGCATCTTCACCACAGGATTCAGTACACTGCTAATGTCCACATATTAAGCACACAAAGCTTGCTGGTGAATAATACAGTGCAAGAACATTGGTTGTGGAATGTTTTTCTCATTACACATCTGCTTCACTTGTCCAACCAAGCTTTTCTTTATGCTACTCATGTTCTTTCCTCCATCAACAATCAGGCAATTGAGGTTAGTCCAGTCCAAGTTATAATCAGCAAATGTTTTTTTCAATTCATTGAATATATCCTCTCCGGTAACAGTGCCATACATGCTATGTAGGGAAGCCAGCTCTTGTGTTATGTTCATGTCTTCATCCACACTTCTAATGAACACAAGCAGTTGAGAGGTGGAACAGCTGTCCAGCAATTCATCCATTGCAATTGAAAAATGGCGAAACTTGCTTGCATTTTTCGCTATTTGAGTCACAATGTTTTCACCCATGTCTGCAACACGGCGGGCAATGGTATTTGCACCCAAAGCTACATTTTTAAATTGTTTCGACTTTTCTGGGCAAAGTTCCTCAGCCACCTCCAACAAACATTCCTTCACTACTTCACCATCTGTAAACGGTTTGTCACTTTTAGCCAGGACGTAGGCAACTTTATAACTGGCCTTAGTTAAGGATTCATTTTCATTTGAGGATTTACTGAACAATGCCCTCTGAGATGTGAGTTGATTTTGTAATATAGAAAATTTTTCGGCACGAACTTTACCCTCAAACTGTACATATTTCTCCTGATGTTTGCTTCGATGATGACGGCGCAGGTTGTATTCTTTCATCACAGCCACGGTTTTGTTGCAAATCACACACAATGCTTTCTCGCCAGATTTGATGAAGAAGTATTTCAAACTCCATTCTTCCAGGTTTTTGGTCTCGTCCGATGCAAGAGATGGACGTCTGAAGTGGAGCTTCGCTAGCAGCGGTGTTATTTTTCATATTATTTGTTTATTATCCTGAGATATCCTGTATCTATTCAACCCACGGAGACTGCTACAGTATATATGTAAGCATATATAAACATGGCCAGCAAGAAAGGGGGTCCGAAAGAAAAGAAAACTAAAGCTGCACCCAAGCCAAGATCAGCAAGCCCTAGCTCAAGATACGGCCTTTCAGAGAGAGACCTGGATCAGCTGGGCAAAAGTACAGACTCTTCGGGACCAAGGTCCACTACATTGTCGCTGGCTGAGAGTGAAAAGGGGAGCGAATGTACGATCGGGAGTGCAGATATCGATAGCTCGCTGATCAGAGAAGAACACCTGAAACTGGAAAGGGCCTTACAGTCCGCGATCTCAATTACTCCACGCGAGCCGGGAATAGCGGGAGCACCGGCTACAGTAGAGCCTGACGCTTCACCTACGGTACAAGAAAGCACAATTGAAATGTCTAAACTGGAGGTGATGCTCGCTGAGATCGTACAAGATATAAAGAAAACTGAGAAGGCAAATGAGAAAGCAAGGGCAAAGGCACATGAGAGGCTGAAACAAGAGTTGCTGGAATTGAAACAGGAATGGCAGCAAGCAAACGAAACACAACGGCTGATGCTGCAACAGGCAAATGAAAGGCTGCGACAAGAAATGCAAGTGGAAATGCGACAGGTGCTGGGTAAAATTGAAACGCTTACTGATCAATTGGGGGATCTCAAGGAGACATTTACGACTAGGATTGAATTAGCCGAAAATTTAGCTACCAGTGCTGAAGAAAAAGCAGAAAATGTCAGCTCCGAATGCAAAAAACTCGGAGACAGATTGGCTGCTTTGGAAGATGGTAGTAGAAGGTATAATGTCAGAATTGAAGGTCTGCCTGAGAATCGAGAAAGTTCAAACACGGTGAAATTCGCTGCTGAACTTTTTTCTAAAATAATCGGGGACGACTTTAAAGCAGAATCTGAGATAGCAGCAGCTTACCGCGTACGCGGATCGAACACCGTTAGACCCAGACCAAGGTCTTTTATAGTTCGTTTTGAACGATTATCATTTAAGCTAGAGGTGATGGCACTCCTCAGAAACAAGGAAGATATTACATTTGAAAATAACCACATTTGTATCTTTCCTGACTTCTCTCCAGCAACAGCTACTAAACGCACAGCCTTCTACAACATCAAACAGCGGTTGCAGCAAGCCAGCGTCAAATACAGCCTCTTGTATCCGGTAAAACTTAAAGTGGAATGGCAAGGTCATTTCTATGTCTTCGCTAGCAAGGAAGAAGCAGAAAAGGAATTAAGAAAGCTGATCCCTGGACTATTCTGATACATAATAGTGAGTCATGGTGGTTAATGATAAAGCAAGGATTAATAATCTACTATCTGATCTATTTGTTTTAAAATACGGGTTTTTATCAACATATATTCTCATATATTCTCATTATTACTTAGTATTACTAGGGCGCTATCTGTTTATGTTTTATTGTGCTTAATTACTTTTTCTTTCTAATTACTTCATCTCTACCCTAAACGAGACTGTTCAATATCATACCCTTGGTTTATTGTTATTGCTATTACTGCATTAAGACTTGTTATGCTTATTTTGGACACATCTTTAACACCATCACCCGGGTTTATTATCTGGGTGCATCATCTTAATGCACTAAAATTGCTGAAGACTATCTATATATTTTAAGTGCCAAATTCTTTTTTTCTTTTTCTTTTTTAAAGACTATATTGGTAATGGATAGCTCTATCTTTTAACCCTAAAACGCTGCTGCATTGGGGCTTGTTTTGCTTTGGATGTGCTCTGTCTCTGGGTATGTCAGAGGACTGGGACTGGGACTGTGTGAAGTGGGGTCTAGCCTCACTTGGGGAGGCAAAAAGGGAGGGTGGGGGCTTAAAGGGGGGAGAGAAAGAGAGCAGGCTTGATCTATACCTAATCTATCCTATTAATCTTAATATTTATAACTACCAACGTAATAATAAGCTGCATGGCAACAACTTTAGGGGAAATAGGAACTTAAGATCGAAGCTGTCTCACTTCCAGTTAAGACTATGAAATGACATCAAAAACTCAGAATCAGTGTCTCCATGACGGGACAGTTAACTTCGTAAGCTGGAATGTTAAAGGCCTGAATCACGAATTAAAGAGAAAGAAAGTACTCTCTCACCTAACAGGTCTAAATGCTAAAATAGTATTTTTACAGGAGACCCACTTACTAAGCAAGGATCAGTTCCAGCTGCAAAAAGACTGGACTGGCCAAATGTTCCATTCTAGTTTTACAAAGAAAACTAAAGGTGTGGGAATTCTCATACATAGAACAGTACCATTTGTAGCATCAGATGTAGTATTGGATCCTGAAGGGAGATATGTAATAGTCATGGGAGACTTATCTAACTGTAAAATGATTTTGATAAATGTTTATGCAGCTAATGTTGATGATAAGGAATTTATACAAAATTTATTTGCATCCATTCCCAATCTGAACACTCATAAAGTTATAATGGCGGGGGACTTCAATTGTGTTCTAAATCCACTTTTAGATAGGACTTCCTCCACAGGGGGAACGGCATCTAACACCGCAAAGATAATTACAAAGTTTATAACTGATCACAACTTATCAGACCCCTGGAGGTTTTTAAACCTAAATTCAAGAACATATTCTTTCTACTCACCAGTACATCATTGTTATTCAAGGATTGATTACTTCTTTATAGATAATAACTTCTTGCCTATGATTAAATCTTGCGAATACGATGCTATTGTTATTTCTGACCATGCACCTATGATCTTGGAGCTAAAATTACTAAGCCCCATACACTCAGCCTGCAGATGGCGCCTCAACCCGCTTCTACTAGCTGACGAAAATTGTACGGAATTTATATCCAAACAAATCAAATTCTTTCTAGAGACAAATACATCACCCGAGATCTCTGCAGGAATACAATACAATACAATACAGTTTATTTTTGTATAGCCCAAAATCACACTGGAAGTGCCACAATGGGCTTTAACAGGCCCTGCCTCTTGACAGCCCCCCAGCCTTGACTCTCTAAGAAGACAAGGAAAAACTCCCAAAAAAACCTTGTAGGGAAAAATGGAAGAAACCTCGGGAAAGGCAGTTCAAAGAGAGACCCCTTTCCAGGTAGGTTGGGCGTGCAGTGGGTGTCAAAAGAAGGGGTTCAATACAATACAATACACAGAACAGAACAAATCCTTAATACAGCATATAAATAAAAATTGTAGAAGTACAGAGCAGAATTTAACAGTAGATGATATCACATAATAAGATTTTGATATTTTTAGAGTGCTGGAGACCTCATCCGTCA
>JANRMT010028174.1:85129370-85139697 GCA_026402145.1 Polypterus bichir lapradei
CGATGATTTCCGCACATGTTGCATTGTTCTCGGTCAGACGTGCCTGCCTGCTGCTGAGAGATAGAGGGGGAGGGTGCGTGCACATGCGTGCCTGCCTGCTGTTGAGAGAGAGGGGGAGGGTGCTGCACATGCGTGCCTGCCTGCTGCTGAGAGAGAGAGGGGGAGGGTGCGTGCCTGCCTGCTGCTGAGAGAGAGAGGGGGAGGGTGCATGCACGTGCCTGCCTGCTGCTGAGACAGACAGAGAGAGACAGAGAGAGAGAGGGAGGGGGGGGTGCTGCTGAGAGACAGAGAGCGAGCCTGCACGTGCGTGCGTGCCTGCCTGGCTGGTTCATACGCGCCGATTACTGTATTTAAGCAGAGCCGCTCCCTATTCATTGTTCTCAGTCAGACGTGCGTGCTTTACCTGTGCTCTCTTTGTGCAATACAGTATTTCGTGTGCTTTTGCAGTTAACTATGGCTTCTAAGCAAGTGAAGAGTGGTGAGAAGAAAGTTTTGAAGAAAACTGAAATCGAAGTAAAGAAAGAAATTATTGAAAAGTTTGAGCGTGGCGTTCGTGTTACTGATGTTGCCGAGTACAAGAAGTCAAAATCTACGATTTCGACTATTCTAAAGCAGAAAGAATCTATTAAAGCAGCTGATATTGCAGAAGGAGGCAGAGGCTTCAAGTGCTGGAAGAGGTGGAAAAACTGTTTACCAGTTTAGTCATTTACCACTTTGAGAACCCTCGTGCTTTCAAGCAGCACAATGTAAACAAAGCCAGACTGCCAGTAATGTGGAGGGCAAACACGAAGGGTTGGGTCACAAGGACTTTATTTTTGGAATGGCTGCATGAGGCTTTCGCTCCCACCAGCTAAACAGCTAAAAACACCAGAAACCCAAGAACTTTTTTGGTTGCTTGTGGTTGGTTTTTAAATAAATTTCGGATTTGTTCTAATGTTACTTTTTTTCGGCTGTGCTTAAAACTCATTTTAAAAAAAGTGTTTACAGCGATCGGGCTGTAAGGCTAATAGCGTGATCTCCTGCACTGTTACTTTTTTGGTTGCTTGTGGTTGGTTTTTAAATTAAAGTTCGGATTTGTTCAAATGTTCCTCTCTGTTCTGAGAGAGAGAGAGAGAGAGAGAGAGCCTGCTCATGTAGCTGAGTAGGGAGCCTGGGTGTTTTGTGTCAGTGTTATTCAATGTTTTTACATTAGTTTACTATTACACTGTGCATTCTATGGTGTAATTAACTATATTTGTGCTTAATCTTTACATATATTTACATATTTACATACAGTTTGTACGGTCTGGAATGGATTAATTGTATTTACATACAATCCTATGGGAGAAATTGCTTCAGTTCACGACAAACTCGGTTTACGACCAGAGTTTTGGAACGAATTATGGTCGTGAACCAAGGTTCCACTGTATCTATCCATCTATCTATCTGTATATATATATCTGTATTTGGCATAACTGGTTTCAGAAATCATGTTCATGACATTGCATTATAATTAGTCCTGAAAGCTATAATCTTCTACCAACCAATTTCTTAACACTAGAATTACCAAAGCTTACAAGAAAACTTGTAAATCTGGCCCACCTTAAATCCACTCGCACGTCTCCATTCTGTGTCTTTTGTCTTGTAAATGTGTCGATAATCCCAAGCAGCAAGCAGCCTGCTATACCATCCCCCACACCGCCGAGAAACTGAAAAAACCTCTCCCAAATGAAGCCTTGTTTATCAGGGAGTCAGGCACCTAGGCTAAAAAAATATATTGTTATTCGGAACACATGCATTTCACGTGTGTTCCGTGTCCACAAAGATCTGTGCAAGTGTAGGATGATAGAAATGTTGAACACATACCTAAAAGACAAACTTTTTCCATTTTTCAGTACTAACGACAAAATGTAAACATAAAGTGTATAATGTGTGAAGACTGAAGTCCAAATATCAAATTAGCACTTTCACAAAAGATAAAAGTTTAACAGAACAAATTTACTTTTTTCCCCAAGACTATAACCGAAGAAAAAGAAATCAGGTTAGTGCTGCTTGTTGTCCTGACTTCTCAGGTAGTATACTGGTTACAGCTGCTGACTCCAGTTCAGAAGGTTCTGGGTTCAAGTCTTAACGTCTTCCAAAATAAACATTTTGAGTAGTGAGATGTTCTTATTGTTACTATTATACAGTGTAAATGTATGGTACTTGTAAAGGTTAGCATTTTTTTTTATTCAGTTTTATTCTCTCAGTCGCGTTCACACTCGCCCTGATCTGACAGGGCTGTTTTCAAATAAAGACGCGCTATAACAGAGGTGAACTCAGATCGGAGAAAGAGGACAGAAGCCCTCCCCGCAAGAAACATCCACTCAAATACAAGAACAACGCAGCTGCACCAGGCGTAAAGACGAAAGATGGCATCGTTTAGATACAGGACGAAGTCCGGCATCATCCTGCCAATCACCAGTCCTTCAAAGAAACAGTACGGCTTACAGAACTGTTAACATTTGAATCTGATGATTGTATGTAGCGCGGAACTGCCCTTTCTGTACTATGCTGTCCTATGCATATCCTGGAGTTCAAAAGAAATACCAATATGCAGCAACAAGATCAGAACAAAAAACCAAACGGGGTCACTAACTACAACTGGATGAAGGTATGCAAATGAATATAATGTTGCATTAGTGCAGCAACGTTTTCCGAAATATACAATACAGGTCATAAAATAAATTATTCCAAATGTCATATATACCCAAGTCTCTCTTTTTTTGTCAGTGCGGCTTTGACATCATGGATCAGAAGTTGCATACTAATTCAGCATGAGCAGGAGCACTCAAGAATAAAACTGAATAAAAAAATTGACATCCACAGTCATTCTCAGTCACACACACCACTCACATCCATGTCCACAGTTTTCCCAGTCTCTTTATTGGAAGGCAGCAGTTCTTAGCATTGCACCATGCAAGCTGTCATATCAACCGCCTACCTTAATCTGCTTTCTTTTTTCTTTGGTTAAATTCTTGAATAAAAGTGCATTTGTTTTGTTATACTTGTACCTTTTGTGAAAGTGTTTATTTCATATTTGTATTTCAGGCTTCACACGTTATACATTTCATGTCTACATTTTATCAATTATGACTAAAACATGAAAAACATTTCTGTGTTAACTACGTTTTACATAGATTGTTGTTGACACGGAACACACATGAAATGTATGTATTCCAAATGATGATGTACTATTTTACCCTATAAAGCTCTAGCACTTCACTTAAAGATAAACACTGAGCACTGAGAAACTTCTTTGCAAAATGAACTGCAGCAGTGGGTGGGGGGATGGGATACCAGGCTGCTTGCTGCTTATCGACACATTTACAGGACAAAAGACACTGATGGAGAGGTGAGAATGGATTTAAGGTGGGCCGGATTTACGAGCTTTCTCATAGGCTCTGGTAATTCTAGTGTTAAACATACAAAAATTTGTCATATGGCTACACTGAGGAGGAGTGCATTTCAGCAGCATTGAGTGCAAATTAAGGCAGGAACTTTTCATGTATAGGGGACTAGCCTGTTTCATATTGGTGTCTGGCCAATACATTGTAATTTGGGAAAAACCTGCAGTGTCATTAATGTAATAATTAAAAATTTTGATACTCTTTTGTTTTTATTTAAGTATTCTTTTAAAATACTGCATATCATTATTTCTAGCTGGCCTTGGGATTATCAAGTTGCAGAATGATCTTTACTAATGGCTTTTGGCCAGTGTCCGAAATACTCACTGGTAATCAGTGTTGTGCCATTATGTGCTTGAACACTAAAAACTTGCTGAACATGCAATACAATAAATTAGGTACAGAGAATAATATCAATTAAAATATGTGTATATTACCAACTGAATTACTAATAAATATGCAGTCTACAAACAAAAACCATGCCATGCATTACACACACATCTGATATGATCACATTATCTCTCAAGCACTACCAAAGTTTTGCTTTGACCAATTATTTGATGCTGGAGGCTGAATGAAACCTCTTAAAATTATGCACTGATTTCCCGTCATCCCTGGTGCACTACTGTTGACAATTGGTAACTGAAGTCCACTCAGTAGCATTGGTCCTCTCAGTAGCATTTTTACCAATTACAAGCAACACCTCCAAACTAAGACCAACTGGGAACAAGACAGGGCTAGCTTATGCTTGTGCTTGATGCTAGCTCATCACTTTATAATCAATCACTGTTATATTTTTCATTATCACTGAGATGATGCCAATATACAGGCTTGCGTGGTGTTCCTATTTAGTCCTTGCTGCCACTCAAAATGTTTTGCCCAATGACTCTGTAAAGCACTCACAGACTACTGTCCTTCAACCGTGTCTGTAAAGAGTTTTCTGTGCTCTATTACAAGATTTCCTTACTATCAGTGCGGAGTAATTTATAACATTATGAAACTCAACTCATCATCTTTTCACTGTTTTGTTTAGCCCAAAAAATACAGAAAAATATTTATTTGTTTTTAAAAATTAAATATATATATTTGTGACTGGATTTGTGCTGGTCTAATGAGAAAGGGGGCCTTTGGGTTTGAAGGCACTCCAGGCCTTGTCCTTTGCCAGTGTACATAGTCAACTGAATTGTATGCGCTTGGGGATGTGGAAACATCAAACCCCACTTCACTACCCTTGCTGCTCTCTCTTCAGATACTAGCTAATTTATAACTTCTGATCATGAATGATTTAATAAGTGTTAGGTTACGTCCAAATTCCCTGCTTAATAACACACACAAAAACATTTAATCTACTATCAGCACAAGAGAAAGAAACACTCTGATATACCCATCAAAGGGGCTCTGTGCTTCATTGCATACTACTTTTATGGGAGGCAAGTTGCACAGTAAAACATTCTAATTCATTTATAAAGGATGTTGCACCTTTGTGCACATTTCCCAACATGATGTAATTTGGCTCAAGCATACTCATGTTACTTCGGCTCCCAAGTGTCATCTGCTGGTGAAAAGTGTGCAATTGCATTCAAGTGTTGACTTACAGCTGCATTTGGGACCGGCCATTTGGCTGTATGTTGGACAAAAAGTATACAGTTCATTGTAGTTGAGGCCCTGTAGGTTTGGTATGTCTCAGTGGTATGTATACTTCTACCTGGAAAGCTGTTACCCTATTGTTTTCCTATGGCTCTCGGCTTTATTTATGATTAACCTCAACCTAGTCATCCATACTCGGCCAGCCGTAAATTGGCACATGACAATACATTGAAACAACAGAAAAGGACTAGTGCCAATTGTGCCACCTGCAAGGAAAGACGGACCAAGCTAGGAATTACTGCAAGCTATCAAGTAATCAGTACTGTAGTTTGTGCTGAGCATCCAAATTTATCATATTGAATTCCATTAAAAGAAACAAGAATATTTATGCCAGTGACATTAACACTAAATAAAAAAATAATTTGTGGGTTATTAAACTAATCATATAAAAATAAAACTTCAATTAACTGGTAAAGATTATTTAATAATTAAAACAAGACCAGGTGTGCTTAAGTCAACCCACAATATATAATATTTTAATATTTACAAGAAGCCACACATTCATAAACATCCAAAAATGGACCTAACCGGTACAGATGAACAGTCAGGAAATCATGGGGGCAACACACATTTACAAAAAATATGCAGGCGTCATGTTTAAGTTTATACCTTGCAGAGGTTGTGTTAACTTCTTTTCATTTATACAGTATATTCACAGAAACATGCAGCTTGACCTACATAACTAAACTATTGCATTGAGCTATGAACTTTAAATCTGTTCCACTTCTACTCAACTTTTTCACAATTACCATCTCGGTTTACTTCAAGACTTAGTTGCATCAGTGAAAAATTGGGTGTGCTAAAAATAGGACTGTGTTGAACTAGGAGCAGCCTAGGTTTCGGTAATGCTGTACGTGTCCAGTGCTACCTGGACAGCATTTGTCCTCTACCTCCTGTGGCCCTAAATTAGAATCAATGGGTTCAGAAAATGGACATCATGGCGGTGCAGTGGTTTAATGTTGCTGCGTAATGGCTCCAGAATCACTGGTTTGTGAGCATGTCATGTTCTGGGATAGATAGTTCCTGCCTTAAGCCCAGAGCACCAAACATTTCATAACAATGAACTGGACAATTGAGTTACAAAATGAATAGAAAAAATGAAACTGCTTCAGCAAACCTGTTATGACATAATACCTCCTAACAATTAAATAACCTTAGCGTTCTCAATTCTCTCTTATTGATGATTTGACATTGAATTTGGATATAATCACACAATATCTGTACTCCACTCTTTACTGATTTTACCAGTTTATGTTTGGGTAATTAAAGCCCTCCATTTTTCTAACATTCCCAATTTAAATTGTCTTTTTTGATAACATTATAAATTTATTTACTGACACTGTAATCTGTGTCAGGACTTATAGTATTATGCCTGCATGTCTGAAGCTTTACACCCAAACACATAAGGCCTCAGTCACATTTGGCTCATCTTCTGTTTCAAGCAAAAGACCATCTAAACCTACTGGTATCCATCCATCCATTGGCCACTGCTTATCCGAGGTCAGGTCGCGGGGGCAACAGCCTAAGCAGTGAAGCCCAGACCTCCCTCTCCCCGGCCAACTCCTCCAGCTCCTCTGGGGGGGACCCAGAGGCGCTCCCAGGCCAGCCAGGAGATATAATCCCTCCAGCGTGTCCTGGGTCTGTTCCGTGGCCTTCTCCCAGTGGGACATGCCCGGAAAACCCCACCAGGGAGGGGTCCAGGGGCATCCTGACCAGATGCCCAAACCACCTCAACTGACTCCTCTCAATGTGAAACAGCAGCGACTCTACTCCGAGTCTCTCCCGGATAACTGAACTCCTCACCCTATCTCTAAGGGAAAGTCCAGCCACCCTGCAGAGAAAACTCATTTCGGCCGCTTGTATCCACGATCTTGCTCTTTCGGTCACTACCCAAAGCTTGTGGCCATAGGTGAGGGTAGGAATGTAGATCAACTGCTAAATCGACAGTCTCGCCTTTTGGCTCAGCTCTCTCTTCACCAAGACGGATCGTTGCAGAGCCCGCATTACTGTGGATGCTGCACCGATCCGTCTGTCAACCTCCCGCTCCATTCTTCCCTCACTCGTGAACAACACCCAGTGATACTTGAACTCCTCCACTGGAGGCAGTAATGTGTTCCCAACCCAGAGAGAGCATTCCACCCTTTTCCGGCAGAGAACCATGGCCTCAGATTTAGAGGTGCTGAGTCTCATCCCTGCCGCTTCACATTCGGCTGTGAACCACTCCAGTGAGAGCTGGAGGTCACTGTCCGATGAAACCAACAGACCCACATCACCGGCAAATAGCAGAGACGAGAGTCTGAGGTTACCGAACCAGACCCGCTCCGCTCCTTGACTGTGCCTAGAATTCTGTCCATAAAACTTATGAACAGAATCCGTGACAAAGGGCAGCCCTGGCGGGGTCCAACCTCAACAGGAAACGAGTTTGACTTATTACCGGCAATGTGGACCAAGCTCCTGAAGGGACTGAATGGCTTGTAACAATGAGCCTTGTACCCTGTACTCTTGGAGCACACCCCACAGGATGCTTCGAGGGACACAGTCTAATGCCTTCTCCAAATCCACAAAACACATGTGGACTGGTTGGGCAAACTCCCATGCTCTGTTGCTAATGCTACATAACATACATTGATATTTAGCTACATATAGCTCCATTTCATTTGCTTTGTTATTAATACTTACAGCATTAAGGAATGTTATTTTATGGATATTACTGATTCTGTACCCAGGTTGAAAATACATTGTCATCTTTTTGATTTTGTTGTTAATATTGCAGCATAAATTACCTAAGCATTAGTGACCCAACGTTTAGATCAAATTTATCTACCCTCTTAAAAAGTTTAACTTCTTACTATAACAGCTTCTTTCTATAAGCAAACAGATTATTTAAAACTATTTTAACTTGTGTCATTAACTTCAAAAAGAAACACAACAGATTTTATTTTCAGGTAAGCTCTGCCTGTATGTTTATGAGTGTTTAGTCAGACTGAATATAATGCATTAGCCAGGCTGACAAAATAGCATTAAAAAGTGAACATTCTCTATTTACACTTGGCAATCACAATTTTCCTATTATAAGATATTTGCAGTAAATGAAAAATGTAAACCTACCGGACAGAAGTAAGAGTTTTCTGCAATGTATTTTGCCACTGCTGGATTGCTAGCTGACGTAGCCATGACAAGTAGCAAAGCATCACGAGCTTGCTGTCCAATAACTCCATCCCGGTGAATAAAGGGCACAAGTAAAGAAAAAATAAGCATATTGGTTGGCCCTTGCTCAATAGGTGTGTAAAAAAATAGTTCAAGAATAGGGGGGTCTTTAACCATAGAGACACATACTTGGTTAAGAAGAAGAACAAGGCTTCCTTCTATTGCAGGTATGTTGCAGTTAATTTCAGCACATACTTTGAGTAAGGATAGCAAGGGTTGCAGCACAGCTTTGTGACATAGCAATGACTGATGAGATTGCCCTATTAACATCTCAAAAAGTTTCAACAAAGCTGTATGACTATCAGGATCTAATCCTTGGTTAAGATGCCACTGAACTAGCTGCACCAGAATATTTTCTTTTACCACCAGCTCCAGAATGGGCCCCATGCTAGAATGATCTATAGGGTGCTCTTCTGCCAGCAGACACAGCATCTGGTCAGTGTGATTTCTTATTGCACTCAGCTCATCGCCAGTACTCAGAGATGGCTCTTGTTTTTCTAAAATCCAGGATACCTGGATGAAAACAAAGAGAAAGAATAAAAAAGTAATAAGTAAATTTAAAAAGACAGAAAAAAATCTTCAGTTTGACATGTGAATGGACATTATTTTTATACTGAATAATTTTAAAATCTGGTCGGTGGTGTTGGAAAATACTGTTGGTAACAGCCAAGTGGTAACAAACTACTAATTCTGCAAAACAACATTACAAGGCATTTAATATTGGCATGGGGTGAGTTTTTAAGCTAGAACAGAGAAGAGTGAAAAGTAATAAGATAGTGTGATATGAATTATCCATCAAGTATAAAAGGAAGTTTGAATATGCTAGCAGTCCCATGCATATGATGTCTGTGCAGGTCAATAACAGTGCTTCAAAGATACTGCCTCTCAAGAAAATCATATACCTTCTTTGTAGTAACTTAAACAATAGTAAATAAGGATAAGAAGGAGCATTGTGCATCTTGTTCTGCTAGAATCAAAAACATCTGAGCAATTATTTTTGTACAGTGAGGAAGAAAATCTGAATGCTCTCCATGTGTTTAATTAAAACAATTTTTAAGTTAGAAACAGACATTTTTATATGATACAAATTTTTAGCTGATAATAGTGCATATGTCTAGGCATCTATTACTTAATTCTTTTAGAGTTCCAAAAATAGACCTGCCAGTTAATATTTCTGGAATGTGCAAAAAATAACCTTATTTGTCAACCTCATCTTCCTCATCATTACCTGTAAAGTATACCATAATTAAGACTCTTTTAAAATGCATTTTCTATTTTGCTACTATTTGTGTTACTGTGTTTTATTAATTTTGCTTTATCGCAATAGCAAATACATATTGTTTGGTTGGGTGAAGGTGATAAGAACACCTAGTGTGGGTGACTACTGAAAAGAGAAAACAAAAGAAAGCAATGAGGTATGCAGGCAATTAATTTGGTAAGTGGCACAGGGGTTGACTGATGCCAATTTGGACTGCTCATGTTAAACTAGTAAGACTCTTTGCTTGATGCAGGTATTAACATGCGGGTAAAGTGTATACATGGGGTTCTATAAAGCATCTACTATATATCTCTAAGTCTCATTTTGCTTAATGTAGCTGTCCACGTGTGAATAAAGATGAACTCATGGGACACTATAAAGTGCATATACTTAGCATTCATACACACACCATACACACTGTTGTTAATTATAACTATGTGGTGAAGATGAACCAAAATAACAAACAGGTAAACTACCAAGAAAATACAGTTTGCAAGTATCCAAAACCCAGAGTTCTGAAATATGCTTAACACTACAATTACCAAAGCCTACAAAAAAACTCGTAAATCTGGCCCACCTTAAATCCCTTTGCACCTCTTTGTCAGTGTCTTATCTTGTAAATGTGCCAATCAAGATAATAAGCAAGCAGCCTACTATTCCTTTTTTTTTTATTAATTTTATTACAATCCATACAAAGCAATCAAGTTTTTACAAAGAGAAAAATTAAGAACAGATCGATCCCCACCCCTGAGAGAGAGAGCAAGCCAAACGGCGTTAAATTTAAGGCTTG
>JANRMT010028174.1:85142261-85157596 GCA_026402145.1 Polypterus bichir lapradei
TATATATGACAGCAACACTCATCACTCACAACAGTGACAAAACAATTACATTGACAATCATGTTACGTTATTTTCAAAATGTTTCCTTTTCTTTTTCATTGCTCCTTTAACACACTACTTCTCCGCTGCGAAGCGCGGGTATTTTGCTAGTTTCAGTAATAAATGAAAAAATGTAGACATAAACTATATGATGTGTGAAGCCTGAAATCCAAAGATCAAATAAACACTTTCACAAAAGGTTCAAGGATGATACAACATTTTCTGTGGCACAGCAGTATTGACTTGTAATCAATATTCCCTGGTTTGATTCTGACTGCCTCATATATTTACCGTTTTGAGTAGTGAGCTGCGCTTATTGTTAATATTATACAATAAACACATACATTTGGTTTGTGTCTGTAACAGCCGGTGTACATTTATAGTACTTGTAAAAGTTATGTTGTTTTTTCTTTTATTCTCTCAGTCACGATTATGATACAGACTACCCCGCCCCCCCAATCCCCTAACCACACAGGGATCTGACGCTGTTATATGAAACTGGGTATAACTGTAGATGTGAGTGGTGTTTTGAGACAATGGAACTGGACATTCTCTGATCTGGATGGATAAAAGCTGACACACAAGCGCTGGTGTATCTGCCTTATTTGTATCTCACTGTCACTTGATTTTTTATAAATTCAGTTTTATTGAGTGTTCCTGCTCACACTGAATTAGTATGCACCTTATGGTCCATGATGTCAAGGCCACACTGACAAAAAAAACAGAGACATAGGTATATATGATATTTGGAAAAACTCATTTTATGACCTGTATAGTACATTCCGGAAAACACTGTGGCATGGATGCAACATTATTCATATTTTTTATATTCATTCGCAAAACATCTTGCAGTTGTAATCAGTGACCCCGTACGTGCCTTGCACAGTACATGTGCGTTGATTGCTGCCAGGTCAAGCTTGTTATAGTACAAGCAACTGGCTACCCACGTGCTCCTGCTCGCACTGAAGCTCACGCCTTCTGGTACATGACGTCAACGCAGCACGGAGAAAAAAAGAAAGAGACAAAAGTATATGTGATATTGGATGTAAATTTATGGAACTTGTAAAAGTTAGCTTTTTTTCAGTTTTATTCTCTCAATCATGATAATTTCCTTTGAGAGAAGCAATGTTACAAGATATCATGTAACTCAAATGCACAACATCACATTACAACGAGGATTTCTCAGCTATAACCTGTTTGCACCAACCTGTCTATTTCACATAAACACAACAGGGAAAAAAGTATGGAATCTACACATAATGGGCATCCTAATAAGATTTAAACACAAAACTGCGCTTGTGTCCATTAAATTTCTGAAAATGAAAGTGACCCGCCATATAGATCACTGGTTCTAAAGCCAAACCTAGGCTAAAGACAAGACTGAGCAGTGGTTTCATCATTTGTTAAACAAAAAGAAACACTCACATATTCATATTGTTGCACACGCATGAATAGGAAACAAAGTTAGGTCCATTAATATTTGGACAGAGATAACGTTTTTCTAATTTTGGTTCTGTACATTACCACAATGAATTTTAAATGAAACAACTCAGATGCAGTTGAAGTGCAGACTTTCAGCTTTAATTCAGTGGGTTCAACAAAAATATTGCATAAAAATGTGAGGCAACTAAAGCATTTTTTAACATAGTCCCTTTATTTCAGGGGCTCAAAAGTAACTGGACAAATTAAATAACTGGAAATAAAATGTTCATTTCTAATACTTGGTTGAAAACCCTTTGCTGGCAATGACAGCCTGAAGTCTTGAACTCATGGACATCACCAGTTGCTGGGTTTCCTCCTTTTTAATGCTCTACCAGGTCTTTACTGCAGCGGCTTTCAGTTGCTGTTTGTGGGCCTTTCTGTACGAAGTTTAGTCTTCAACAAGAGAAATGCATGCTCAATTGGGTTAAGATCAGGTGACTGACTTGGCCATTCAAGAATTTTCCACTTCTTTGCTTTAATAAACTCCTGGGTTGCTTTGGCTGTATGTTTTGGGTCATTGTCCATCTGTATCATGAAACACCACCCAATCAATTTGACTGCATTTAGATGGATTTGAGCAGACAGTTTGTCTCTGAACACCTCAGAATTCATTCGGCTGCTTCTGTCCTGTGTCACATCATCAATAAACTCTAGTGTCCCAGTGCCACTGGCAGCCATGCACGCTTAAGCCATCACACTGCCTCCACCGTGTTTTACAGATGATGTGGTATGCTTTGGATAATGAGCTGTTCCATGCCTTCTCCATACTTTTTTATTGCCATCATTCTGGAAGAGGTCGATCTTGGTTTCATCTGTCCAAAGAATGTTTTTCCAGAACTGTGCTGGCTTTTTTAGATGTTCTTTAGCAAAGTCCAATCTAGCCTTTCTATTCTTGAGGCTTATGAGTGGCTTGCACCTTGCAGTGCACCCTCTGTATTTACTTTCATGCAGTCTTCTCTTTATGGCCTTGGACTTGGATATCGATACGCCTACCCCCTGGAGAGTGTTGTTCACTTGGTTGGCTGTTGTGAAGGGGTTTCTCTTCCCATATTATATACTTCATGTCTACACTGTGTCAATTATTAGTAAAAAATGAAAATGTTTCTATTTTAGTTATGTGTTCAACAATTATTGCCTCGCATTTCCTGTCAACCTACATTTACATAGATCGTTGTAGACACGGAACACACATGAAATGTATGTATTCCAAATGACAATATATTATTTACCCTCTACAATTCCAGGCACCTCACACCAAATAAACAGGCTTGAGCTCTGAGAATCTTCTGTGCTACTTGAGCTGCGTCGGAGGGTGGAATTAAGATAGCAGACTGATTGGTAAATTGGCTGTTCTGAAAAGCTGATTGTTTCTAAACTTTAATGTTTATTAGATTGTAGTGCTGTATTACACAAACGTTTTCTGGTACATAAGGAGAAAGAAAGTGGTGTAATAAACTGAGTAAAAGGAATCTGAGGGCTCATCCTGTGCATGGTGAGGAATGGCAAAAGGTACAAGTACTGTATAACAAAATAAGTGTGCTTTTAATCAAGAATATAACAAGAAAAATAAATCGGGTTAGGGTACAATGCGGATGTGACCACTTGGGTGGTATGAACTGATGACTTATAATCAAGAGGTTGCATGTTCGATTCCGGCTTCTTCCTAGATTTACCATTTTGAGTAGTAAGCTGCTCTTATTGTTACTATTATACAGTAGAATAAAAACATACATATGATTTAATTGAGTCTGTAAAGCCGGTGTAAATTTATGATACTTGTAAAAGTTAGCATTTTTTTTATTATTCAGTTTTATTCTCAGTCATGTTATAGCTCCCCCGATCTGACACTGCTAGTTTTCAAATAAAGACGTGCTATAGTAGAGTTGAACTCAGATGAGGATTCTGCAGCGGAGAAAGTGAACAGAAGTCCTCCCCACAAGAAACATCCACTCACACATAAGAGCAAAGCAGCTGCATCAGGTGTAAAGGCGAAAGATGACACTGTTTGGATGCAGCAAAAGGTCGGGCATCATCCTGCCAGTGAATATGATACACGCATGTCCTTCAATGAAACAGCAGGGCATACTGAGCTCGCCAAGGTATCGTGAAAAGTTTTGTTTGTGATTATGTTTTGTGATGGTCTTTATATAAAAAAAAAAAAACATTTATATGTTACTTATATAAAAGTCAGATTGAATGTTATTTATCTTGATTCATTTACTTATCTTCCTACAGTATAAAGCCACAAGTAGACTGCAGAACTTCCTGTGTTTGATCGACACGGGCATGCTGACAAAGTACATATGCAATGCTACTTCAGTACGCGAATAACTTTAGCTGCAGGTGGAAGCTCCTTTCGCACTTTGCACAACTGTTGTTACAGTTCTGCCTTTGTCCAGAAACAGTTTCATAAGTTTTATGACCTTAGTCTCGGAAAGTCTTTCGCCCGTGGGATGACTGGGATCTTTTCCTGAATAAGGAGTGCCATTGCACATGTACTAGCCTAGTCATTATCTTTAACAGTAGTATGTCATTTAAACACACAAACTATTAAACACATGCTTTTCAATCATAAAAATGTGGAAAATTAAATATTTTTTAAAAATATGGAGGATACTAAGAAATGAATTGATGAATTTATTTGTGTAGGATTGACTACTGCAATGCAGTGTTGACAAGCTGTTCAAATTGTTCTTTATACAGCTTTCAGTTAATCCAAAATGCTGCTGCAAGAATTATTACAAGAACAAGAAAGTACAAACACATAACTCCAGTACTTAAATCCTTATACTGGCTCCCAGTTAAGTTTAGGGCACATTTCAAAATCCTCCTGTTAACATATAATATCTTAATTGGCCAAAGCCCTGGTTACTTAACTGAACTTAATTATCTTAATAACTTAACTTAATAATTATCTTAATAATAACTATTATAATAAAATTTTACATTATTATTATTATTATTATTATTATTATTATTATTATTATTAGTAGTAGTAGTAGTAGTAGTAGTAGTAGTAGTAGTAGTCGTAGTAATTATTACAATTATTATTATAAAAAAATATCTACAAACCAGAGCACACATTAATATCTCAAGATGCCAGCCTATATATGGTTATTAATAAAATAACAGTAGGTTACGCTTTTCTTAAGCTTGCCTTCTCCCAGTATGTGGATTGTAACACCCGGGGAAATAGGACTATCGACCTACTGTATGCAAACGTTAAAGACGCATACAGCGCCACCCTGCTGCCTGCGCTTGGGAAAGCAGATCATAACCTGGTTCTGCTTCAGCCTCACTACAAACCAAGAGTGAAGGCGCTATCTACAACCTCACGATCATTCAGGAAGTGGTCCCCTGAGGCAGAGAAGGCTCTGAGAGACTGCTTTGGAACTACAGACTGGGATATCCTGCAGGGGTCACATAGTGAGAACACTGAAGAGGCTGTTGACTGCACAACTGATTACATCAACTTCTGTATGGGCATTGTAGTTCCAGTAAGAACAGTACGCTGCTATGCTAACAACAAGCCATGGATTACAAGTGACATCAAGGGCCTTTTGAACCAGAAGAAAAGGGCTTTTAAAGGCGGTGATCAGCATGAGCTCAAGCGTGTGCAGAAGGAACTCCGAGTCCAGCTCAGGGCATCGAAGGAGCAGTACAGGAGAAAGCTGGAGCAGAAGTTGCAGTATAACAGCATGAAGGAAGTGTGGGATGGGATGAAGATCATCACTGGCTGCAGCTCGAAGCGGGGTAACACCATCGAGAGAGGCGTGGAGAGAGCAAACCAAATGAACAACTTCTTTAACAGGTTTGACCACCCTAACCCACTCTCACCTCGGAGTACTGCATCCTCCAACCATCCTTCTGCTGATACCAGCAGAGACATACCCACCCACAATTACAGCAGCGCAGGTGAGCAGAGAGCTGAGGAGACTTTGTGCCAGCAAAGCAGCGGGTCCAGATAGAGTATCGTCATGACTGCTGAAGGCCTGTGCGCAGGAACTGGGGAGTCCTCTACAGCGCATCTTCAACCTGAGCCTGGAACAGGGGAGAGTCCCGAGGCTTTGGAAAACATCTTGCATCACCCCAGTCCCAAAGGTATCACATCCTAGTGAGCTGAATGACTTCCGGCCTGTTGCTCTGACATCACATGTAATGAAGACCATGGAGCGGCTGCTGCTTCACCACCTGAGGCCACAGGTCCGCCACGCCCTTGACCCTCTGCAGTTCGCATACCAGGAGAAGGTGGGAGCGGAGGATGCCATCATCTATATGCTACACCGATCCCTCTCTCACTTGGACAGAGGCAGTGGTGCTGTAAGAATTATGTTTTTGGACTTCTCTAGCACCTTCAACACCATCCAACCTCTGCTCCTTAGAGACAAGCTGACAGAGATGGGAGTAGATTCATACCTGGTGGCATGGATCGTGCACTCTCTTACAGACAGACCTCAGTATGTGCGTCTTGGGAATTGCAGGTCTGACATTGTGGTCAGCAACACAGGAGCGCCGCAGGGGACTATACTTTCTCCGGTCCTGTTCAGCCTATATACATCAGACTTACAATACGATTCGGAGTCCTGCCACGTGCAAAAGTTCGCTGACAACACTGCTTTTGTGGGCTGCATCAGGAGTGGGCAGGAGGAGGAGTATAGGAAGCTAATCAAAGACTTTGATAAATGGAACACCAGCAAGACTAAGGAACTGGTGGTGGATTTTAGGAGGCCCAGGCCCCTCATGGACCCCGTGATCACCAGAGGAGACTGTGTGCATAGGGTACAGACCTATAAATACCAGGGAGAGCAGCTGGATGACAAATTGGACTGGAGTGCCAATACTGATGCTCCGTGTAAGAAAGGTCAGATCCGACTATACTTCCTTAGAAGGTTGGTGTCCATCAACATCTGCAATAAGATGTTGCAGATGTTCTACCAGGCGGTTGTGGAGAGTGCCTTCTTCTACGTGGTGGTGTGCTGGGGAGGCAGCATGAAGAAGAAGGACGTCTCACACCTGGACAAACTTGTTAGGAAGGCAGGCTCTATTGTAGGAATGAAACTGGACAGTTTGACATCTGTGGCAGAGTGACGGGTGCTAAGCAAACTCCTGCCAATCATGGAGAATTCACTGCATCCATTAAACAGTGTCATCTCCAGGCAGAGGAGTAGCTTCAGTGACAGACTGCTGTCACTGTCTTGCTCCACTGATAGACTGAGGAGATCGTTCCTCCTCCACACTATGCAACTCTTCAATTCCACCTGGGGGAGTAAATGCTAACATTATTCAAAGTTATTGTCTGCTTTTACATGCATTTTTATTACTCTTTAATTTTTTTTTGTATCAGTATACTGCTGCTGGATTATGTTAATTTCCCCTTGGGATTAATAAAGTATCTATCTGTCTATCTACTGGGCTAAGGAGCTGTGGAATGGTCTGCCTACTACTATAAGAGGTGCCTCTTCAGTCTCAGCTTTTAAATACAGGCGAAAGTTTCAGTTTAGCAAACCCTTAGTACAGCTGCTGATTAGCTGTTAATATTTAATCTCTGTTAGTCATTAGTACTAAAATATAAGTAATATGATATTTGTAAACTATAATATTTGTAAACTATAACTAACCCTCCCGTACTCCAATTCTCTTCTTGATATTCTCATATGGCACTTGGTTGTTTGCCTGCCTATAGAAAAGTCTTCTCAGATAAAGGAGCACTAGAATCATCTGTTGAAAGAGTCCTTTCATCAGATTGGCTGGTCCAGAACTGACTCAACTGTAGAATGGGCAGTAGTTGGGATAAGGTTAGTTGTCATAGGTATCCAGGACTTTGATGGTGTCTGGCTTGCCTGACTCCTTTTCTACACTCTGGCTGTGATGATACGATTAACTGTTTTTAAATGTTTTTCATTTATGTTAATTAGCTTCTACTTTGTGAAATATTTGATCAAATCGGTTTCCTCATATGTGATGAATTTGTATTTGGTGAGTTGTATAGTTTTTAGTTTGTACTATTATATTACATCTCCGAGGTGGCAATGATAGATTGGCCATCTACCTCTGTGATGAGGATAACGTGTGTTTTGTTTTGTGTATTTACCCCATTTTTTGACATCCATTGCATACCCAATCTACCTGGAAGTGGTCTCTCTCTGAATTGCCTTTCCCAATATTCCTTCCATTATTTTTTCTTACGTGGGATGAGGCTGGTTGGGGGATTTTGAGGGTTGCTTTGGGTGGTTGTCAAAAACAGGAATTTTGGATTATGCAGAAAATTATTTTTTTGACTAACCCTACATTGTCATGTGGACGCTTTTTACTAAAAAAAATTAATCTATACTAATAAAAGGCAAAGCCCTCATTGACTGACTGACTCACTGACTGACTCATCACTAATTCTCCAACTTCCCGTGTAGGTAGAAGGCTGAAATTTGGCAGGCTCATTCCTTACAGCTTACTTACAAAAGTTAGGCAGGTTTCATTTCGAAATTTTACGCGTAACGGTCATAACTGGAACCTACTTATGTACATATATACGGCCATAGCCTGCAGCTCGGTCGCCGTGTGAGGCGGAGTTGCATCCCTCATCGTCACGCCTCCCACGTAATTGAGTGCCTGCCCATATAAGGCTGTCTGTCGGCACCAATCCAATAGACACGCTGCTGCTAAATATTCGAGGGTGAAGGACTGTGCTTATGCAAACGAAGATGAGATGGTCAGGTTTAGGGTATGGCACAAACTCAGCGAAAGTGCGAGAGAAACTTTTAAGTGCCGGGTCTTAGCTAACATTAAATAAAGCCGTGGACATGGCAAGATCGCACGAGATAGCACAAGCACAGCTGAGAACCTTCGATGCATGTACTCCGAGCGGCTCACGTGAACTGACTGTGAACGCAGTACGCAGAGAAGAGCGCTGAACAAAAAACGCATTACACAATTGAGAAGGCAGCAAAAGAATATGAAGCGAGTGACGCATACAAGGATATTCATAAGTGTAGCTACCGCGGAAACAAAGCACGGTGTAAACCTTAAGTTTAAATTAAGTTCATAGACAGGCTACCGCTGGCGTTTGTCATGCCTAAGACGAATATGATATTCGCGAGATACAAGTTTAATGAGAAGACACAGGGTATAAACGAGACTTTTGATTACTTTGTAACGAAGTTAAAATTGCTGTAACGGAGTTAAAATTGCTGGTGAAGGACTGTGCTTATGCAAACGAATAGGAAAGCAAGGTGTAAAGCTTAACTTTAAATTAGGTTCATAGACACGCTGCCGCTGGCGTTTGTCATGCCTAAGATGAATACGATATTCATGAGATACAAGTTTAATGAGAGGATGCAGGGTATAAACGAGACTTTTCATCACTTTGTAACAGAGTTAAAATTGCTGGTGAAGGACTTTGCTTATGAAAACGAAGATAAGTTCATAGACACGCTGCCGTTAAATATTCGCAAGCAAATCCACAACTTAATACCAGGAATGCTTGTTAAACATCTTAGATTCACGAGTACCGATTTGGGTAGTGAACACTTCGATGAATGAAACCTGTTATCTTTACAACGGTTGACAAACACGGAATATAACTTGAACACAATACATCCTTCAAATATGAACCTGATTGAAAGAAATAATGATAATCAAATCCTTGATGACAGCAGCACTCATAACAGTGACAAAACAATTACATTGACAATCATGTTACGTTATTTTTAAAATATTTCCTTTTCTTTTTCATAAATTCTTTAACACACTACTTCTCCGCTGCGAAGCACGGGTATTTTGGTAGTATGTACTATATAAATTGTAATTTATGTAATAACCAGTCTCAGTGTAAATCAGCTTGCTTACCTGTCTCCAGTGATTTTTAAACACCATTAGGCAAGTCTCTGGGTCAGCAGTAAGAGGACTTGATAGAGTAGCAGCTTGGCTGGCCCTATTTCCAGTTGTTCGTGGAGTAAGTCGGCTCAGCCAGCTCATCCTGTCTGTCAAAGTCCTAGTACATATAATGTCAAATGGAATGGTACATTTGAAGGAAAGTTCTGCTTCTCCAAAAATGAAGGAGAAAGATGATTAAAGGTTAAAAATTCCAGTGTTTAAGGAGACCAGTTCTCACAGTTTTCTTTTTAATTCCTTGGCACAGTCAATTTCAGCTCTTAGGTACTGAAAGCAGTGCTTCAACCAGTCAGTTTTAGTGCAAAATACATTGTCATCCAGTCTGTAGCCAGGTCCACTTCAAAAGCATTGTGCAAAACTTCTGATCTGAAAGTATAAAGCAAATATTTTAAAGTTAATTGTAGAAAGGCAATGAACCTTGGATATGCTCTAATATACTGTAACTATCATACCTATATTTGATCTTTTTACCTTTCCATAAAGACACCAAATAAAAATCACAAAAATAATTGTTACCAATAAAAAACTATTTTAAGCAATTCTAGCAAGAAAGTATTTTCTACGTTTCATTTTGAACACAATTTTGACAGGGGACTTCCCATCCTGTTAAAAAGCAAACCTAACAAATTAACAGGGTTTTTTTTTTTTAATATTTGAATATGCTGATAGATGTTCATCAATTCAACAATATTGACAGATAAAGGTGATCAAATAAAACAAAAATATAATTTTCCTTTGCAGTCTTATGTTCAACATAAAATCAAGAAAAGTAGTTGCTTTGAGAAAAAATAAGCACATCCCTAGCTTCAATAGTTGGTGTTGTCCCTTTGGTAGAAATCACTTCCTGTAGGCACTTCTCGTAATTGTCTATCAGTCTTGTATATCACCTTTGAGAACTTTTTGCACACTTCTTGAACTGTGTGACATTTGATGATTTCCTGGAATATAATACCTGCCTCCACATCTCCACAGCTTTTCTATGGAGCTAAGGACTAAGCTTTGTCTTGGCCTTTCACATAAAACACCCTTTTTTTTCTTTAAGCTATTCTTTGGTGGATTTGCTTGAATATTTTGGCTTATTGTCTTGATAGAAAGTCCACTTATGGTTTAGCTTTAGTTTTTTTGATAGATGGCCTCACATTATTCTAAAGTACCCTCTGGTACAATGTGGTGTTCATGTTTGACTATATAATAGCAAGAGGTCAAGGCCCTGAGGCAGAAAAGCAGCTCCAACCAAATTGTTTCCAACAAACATACTATAGCTTGGTATAGGGTCTTTTGGTCAAGGGCAGTTTTTTTTTTTTTTATCAAAACATGAAATCTGGTACTGTGGCAAGATAATTCTACCTTTGTTTCATTTGTCAAGGGCACATTATTCCAATCTGTTCTTCACTTATGTATTGTTAGTCAAACTTCAGTTCTAACTATATACTGTTTTTTGAAAGCGTAGGCTTCTTCATTTCCATCCTATTGTGTAAGACAAAGCTGTGCAGTTTCAGGTAGTTGATTTGTGTCCTTTGACATTGATTGAAATGAGACTTTACTGTAAATACCTTGATTTTATCCTGTGGTTCCTGAAGACCTACCATAGTCTTTGTCTATAAATTTTTGGCTGAGTTTGTTGGGACATCCTAGCATTGATATACTGTCAGTGTTGTGATATTTTGTCCATTTGTAGGTAATCTCTTGGACAGTGAAGTGATGGACTACAAACTGCTTAGAAATGGCTAAACCATTTCTTGAGTTGTAAGTTTTAACAACTTTACTTGGGGGTCTCAGACAGCTCTTTTGATCTTGACATGGTATAGCCACACATCTCCAACCAAGTTTATGTTTATGTGAGGCAGTGCTCTTGAAGTTACTCTTTAATGATTGTCTAATTTCTTGCACCGGTTTGGTTGTACCTAATATTAACTTTAGGTATTTCATGTAATTGGTAATTTTTTAATTTGATCATCTTACATATCAGTATTTGCCCATAAATTAAAAAAAATACAAACCTTTTCTTGGGGGTGCTTACTTTTTCACACCACTGTCTAATGGTGCATTTTGTCATAGCTTGACCACTTCTATGTAAACAGCATTATTTAGTAGAGTACATAAACATTCAAGCAATTTCTACTCTAATATTTTTTCATGACGAATGTCAAATTAAGGAGCTTTACAAGAAAAGTGTAACAGCAGCTGGATTACAATTGGTGACACATGGATTTGAAGTTTAATTTTTTAAATTAAATGTTACAAACAAAATTAGCAGATTATTCTGAACCAACATTGGTTCTTCAATATGGTCAAATCTTTTCAAATTTTTCAGCTTATAAAATTCAAGATAACTTTTCAAAGAACAGAAGCATAACTAATCTGAACAGTAACAATGAGGTTTATTAATGAACAGACTGTTAAATTAATTTTGTCCACTTTAATATTTTAATCAGCTGTGCAAAACCTTCAAGGAAATTTGCCAACACTAACTCTTTCTACCTATAATGCACATGAGAAACCCAGACAAAAATGTTTCTGATCTGGCACTGCCAGATCTAAACACCAGCGTGGCAAATTGCTCGCATACTAAAGTGAATATAGCTGCAGGTGCAAGTTCCTGTCGCAGTTTATGGTGCCAAGCAGAGTTGAGTTGCAGTGCAACAGTCTATTAGCCAGCGAAAGCGCTGTGAAGAAGTTGTGTGTTGTTATGGTTCTGCCTTTGTCCAGTCTGATAGCGGTCATGAGACACCGTATCTTTGCTTGCCGGTACAACAAATAGTTCTGAGCAGGCATCAACCACAGCGGCAGATGTGGTCATTGCTGCTCCTGTGAAAATAATGGAGATAAACGGCATTAACTCAGAGAGGGAGAGGCAAGTTTGTTGTACCATGTGAACATCACTGAGAGAATAAAACTGATAAAAAAAAAAAAAAAAAAAAGCACTAACTTTAGGTATGTGTTCAGCACTTCTTGCCTCACATTTCCTTTCATCCTACACTTGCCCAAATCTTTGTAGACATGGAACATACATGAAATGCATGTGTCCAAATAACAATATACTGTATTATTTACCCTATACAACTCCAATCGCCTCACACACATATAAGGAGCATTGAGCTTGGAGAACTTTTTGCCTGAATTGAGCTGTGTCATGGGGATGACAAAGTAGGCTGATTGCTGCTTGTGCTGATCGACACATTTACAAAACAAAAGACGCTGATGGAGAGGTGCGAAGGAATTTAAGATGGCCCAGGATTACACGTTTTTTAGTAGGCTTCAGGGATTATAGTGTTAGACCCTAATCATCTATCTTTTCCTCAAGATCATCACATTCAGATGTGAAAACCACCAAAGTGTTTTTTTCAAGAGCATTAATTGATTACATGCATCTACTGTTCTTTGTGTGAAGACAAACTACCAAACATTTCACTTTTAAACAGCAATCATCTTTGTCTCCCATGTTCTTGGTGATGAACTGGTTTTATATTGACTGTTAGAATCCACTCTACTTAACCCATTTGTAATTTTACACAGTATGTGAAGATTTGGGCAGAGTAGTGGCTCTGAGGCTAGGAATCTGTGATGGCAATTGGAATGTTGCCTGTTTGAATCCTGTAAATGCCAGAAGCGATTCCACTCCGTTGGGCCCTTGAGCAAAGCCCTTAAACTGCAATTGCTTTGTCCTGGGTGTGACGTTAACCTGCATCCAGCCCTGCAATTGGGTCCTCCAACTTGCAGGGAAAACTCAGGGATTGGTGGCAGGACTGGCACTACAGCCACTTTAAAGTAAACCTCACACTGTTCCATTCCATTTGAACAAGTGTGGTGCTGAGATGTCACCTGTTGCACGACAGCACTTGGGACCTAATTTGGGATCTTGAGGTGGTTTGTTGTATGGTAGGTGTGGCAACGTGCTGTATTATGCTCCCAATGGGGCTGCCTCAGAAAAGCTCACAGCAACAAATTCACACAGGCAGAGGGATGGCCACACTGTATTTTACTGTATTTGCTGCCAAAGTATGTGGCAGGAGACTGAAAAATAAGTAATTTCCTGTGACTTATGCTTTAAAAGACATTTTTGATTGTTCAATATTTACACATAAATTTAGCTTGCAAATGACAAATATATAATTACAGTGGAACCTCGGATCACGACTGTAATTCGTTCCAAAACTCATCAGACCAGATAATCTTAATTCTCACCATCTCAGAGTCCTTCAGGTGTCTTGATGAGACCAAGATAGAATTTTTTGGCCTTAATTCTAAGCGGTATGTGTGGAGACAACCAGGCACTGCTCATCACTTGTCCAATACAGTCCCCACAGTGAAGCATGGCGGTGGCAGCATCATGCTGTGGGGGTGTTTTTCAGCTGCAGGGACAGGACGACTGGTTGCAATCGAGGGAAAGATGAATGTGGCCAAGTACAGGGATATCCTGGACAAAAACCTTCTCCAGTGTGCTAAGGACCTCAGACTAGGCCGAAGGTTTACCTTCCAACAAGACAATGACCCTAAGCACACAGCTAAAATAACGAAGGAGTGGCTTCACAACAACTCTGTGACTGTTCTTGAATGGCCCTGCCAGAGCCCTAACTTAAACCCAATTGAGCATCTCTGGAGAGTCCACCAACGTTTACCATCCAACCTGACAGAACTGGAGAGGATCTGCAAGGAGGAATGGCAGAGGATCCCCAAATCCAGGTGTGAAAAACTTGTTGCATCTTTCCCAAGAAGACTCATGGCTGTATTAGCTCAAAAGGATGCTTCTACTAAATACTGAGCAAAGGGTCTGAATACTTAGGACCATGTGATATTTCAGTTTTTCTTTTTTAATAAATCTGCAACAATTTCAAAAATTCTTTTTTTTTGTCTGTCAATATGGGGTGCTATGTGTACATTAATGAGGGAAAAAATTTATTTAAATGATTTTAGCTAATTGCAGCAATATAACAAAGAGTGAAAAATTGAAGGGGGTCTGAATACTTTCCGTACCCACTGTATATTCACCCCGATCTACATACTGTCAAATAAACGAACCACATGCCGTGGCGCAAGATGAGAGGCTTCGCCTCTAGCGCTGACATCCAAGGTTCGATTCCCGAGAGGGGGTGCAGCGAGTGTGTACGCCCGATGAGCCCAGAATTAGGGCGAAACACGTGCCGCGTACTGTTTGCATTATTTGACAATAAAACTATTTCAATATATTCAAAATATATATATATATATATATTATATATATATATATCAGCGCTTCCCGATTCATTTTACCCTCGCACCCCCTTGGTTTGAGAAGAAGTATGAAAAAATATGAGGTTAACGCAGAAAAACAGATCACCAATTGAAGCTTTATGAATAATGGATACTTTATTCGCCATCAATAATTGTTTTG
Organism: Polypterus bichir lapradei; assembly: GCA_026402145.1. NCBI lineage: Eukaryota > Metazoa > Chordata > Cladistia > Polypteriformes > Polypteridae > Polypterus > Polypterus bichir. Next base: position 85,157,041 of record JANRMT010028174.1, read on the forward strand.
GTAAAGCAATACTCACTGTAATCCTCCTTCCATTTTATAATTTTTTCACGACTAGCCATGATTAAATGAACGGTAAAAAAGTAAGAGCAAAGCGAGGGTGACTTATTCAGGCAGGCAGGCGACAGCTCAATAGCTTGAATTTGGATATAAGTAGGTTCTATTTAGTCGCCAGAAATATCTTTGGTAGGAATGGAAGTTGAATTTAGTCTTTAAATTTCTATGGTGAAGAAAAATTTATGCAATGATGACTAAATTTAACTTACATTCCTACTAAACATATTTCTGTTGACTAAATCAAAATTAATTATATTTAAAATTTAAATAGAACTTGAACAGATACGATAGTTCATAATACCCACGCAGCACTAAGTGCATGTAAGAGCAGGAGTCATCCGTTTTAACAAGCAGCATATTGCACTGATACGAAATAGCCTGCCCATTTAATTATTTAGGAATGGATAGATAAATTAAGATTTTGTACAAAAAATGTTTTTAATATTTCTTCCTCGATGGATTCTGGCACCCCCAGCAACAGCTGCTCGCACCCCAAAGGAGA
>JANRMT010028174.1:85157696-85168254 GCA_026402145.1 Polypterus bichir lapradei
ATATATATATATATATATATATATATATATATATATATATATATATAAATAAATAAATATGACAGTAACACTGATAACAGTGACTAAACAATTACATTGACAATCATGTTACGTTATCTTTAAAATGTTTCCTTTTCTTTTTCATTACTTCTTTAACACGCTACTTCTCCGCTGCGAAGTGTGGGTATTTTGCTAGTCCTTCAATAAATAAATGATCCTATAAAAACAGAAGTGAAGTGGAGGTTAAAATCCAATAGAAAAAAAGTGTTCATTAAATACGAGATTAAAACAATGCTTGAAGCAGTCTCTTTAAAAACAGGCCCGGTGCATTCTTTAACTGCCTTCTCGCGCTCTCTCTCTCTCTCTCTCTCTAGCTCGCTCATTCTGTCGCGCTCGCTGCACAGGGAATGCACAGGGAGAGACTGAACACGTGCGTAAATCATCGGTGCGTACGAACCGGAAGGGAAACTGGCTTGTTTGTCACCCGAGTGTGTGGTCGTGAACAGATGCAAAAGTTTTGTGAACTTTTTGGTCGTAACCTGATTTGTACATGGTCCGAGAGGTTCCACTGTAATTAGTCTGATAGCATCTTACTTAATGACATATAATATAAATGACCTGGTGAACAGAAACTTTTAAGACCATATCTAGGGTGTGGGACACCCAGTTTGGCTTTTTTGTAGCCAAAAAAGATCATCATTAACCTCAGAAGTGTTGCCAAAGTTTGTCCCAGAATTTAGTATGTAAGGAAGTTGATGCTGCCATGAGTGAGAAGTGCTTTGCATCAGGAGGACAGTTTGGGGCAAAGGATTTCTGGCAGGAGGTACAGTGTTCAGGGTTATGAAAGAAGTATTAAGTGTGATAGGAGGCAGTGGAAGATTGCTCAGTTGTGGTATGATGGACATGAGTAAGTGGAAGTGCAGCACTAACTGATGGTTTTAACCCTAGAGTTTTTTTTATCATTTATTTTTATTTTTTTTAATCATTTATTTAAACTTTTCTTTAGTATGACTCCCTCATATGATTTATTATAAAGTGTTGTTAAAAATACTATTTAGATAAAGATAAAATACATAAGATATGTACCATATATTAAATCGAACATATTTGGAATTTGTACTGAGTAAATGTTTATATCTGTGTGCTTTTTAAATGAAGGAACGGACACATGTTCTATCATTTCAACACATGTAGCAAATAAACAAAATGTATGGTCATAGGACAAATATATGGAGAATACTCTATTAATGACTTTCTTTAATTAGAGGAAAATTATAAAGAACTATTGCCCAACAAGAGTTATTATTATTACTGTACTCATTTTCTATTCAGTCCAGCCATACATTTTCTGAATCAGCTTGCTCTGTTATTCAATTACGGGAAAGAAATATGTTATAGTCTATCCCAGGTGAAAATAATGATGTAACATCATTATTTTGACCTTGTTGAGGAGAAAAATAAACACTACACGCTAGAACCAAGTTCCATTAATACTGAATGCATTTACCGACAGTGCTTATAAGATATTAAGGGCATGATTTCATTATTATACTTAACTAGCAATAGAAACACAATTATAACAACATCTTAACATACCCATTAACACTAATTTGGTTAAGCTTTCTAAACAAAATATATATTTCTAATAAAACAGTGTTTATACAATACAGGGAAATTTCAATGTACTCTAAAATCTTTAGCAGTAAGACAAGACAGAAGCTACAGTGTGTTGCAGAGAGGTCAACTCCTATCTGATTATACAAGGAGACTCAGCCCTTCCTCTACTCCATACACCAGGAAATTAGATCAATGGAAAGGAATCATATCATCAGGAAAGAGAGAAAAATAAATAAACAAATAGACAATAGATAAGTTTGAAAGACTATGTAACTATATAGTGAAAAACAAGCTTGATTGCTCTCATAGTCATCCTGATAATAACCTTACCACTAAAAAATATCAAGCCAAATAGCAGCCAAGTTATAATCTATAAAACCAAGGCATTGAATCTCAGTTCTATATATTTTCTTTGCAACCAATAAATAGTAATCATTCATTCATCCATTATTTTGCAATCCACTCAATTCATTTCAGATTTAAGAGGAATCAGTGCTTACACTTTGCAGCACTGGGTACTAGGAATGAACCAACCCTAGATGGCATACAGGTTAACTGCAAGGTGCATTCATCTATATGCCCACACTCCTTAATATGGGGCCATTAAATAACTTAAATTTTGTGCATTTGGAATATGGGAGGAAATGTTGAGTACCAATAGATAATCCCATGTCCACACCTAGAGAATGTGCAAACTCCACACCAATGGAGACTGTGTATTAGTTTGAAGCCAATCTCCTGGGGCAGTGAGGCAGCAACTCTAGCCACTAAACCATTGTAGTGGCCTTTATCACAATGAAGCAAAATCAATTTCCAATAATCTCAAATTTTATTCATTCATCCATTTTGTAACTCATTTATTTAGTACAAGGTTACAGACAGCCAGTGCCTATTCTGGCAGCAGTGGGCACAAAGGACCAATCTTAGACATGGCATCTGTCTGCTGTTGATAAACATTATTTTAATAGAATTGTGGTCTGTAACTATAACCATTCTATTTTCTGTTATGGGATGTGTATTATGGATAAATATTTTCTGTGTATGTTTTATTAAATTAAAAAAAGAAACGTTTTAAGGGGATTTTATTTGCATTTATGTTTCAGCATTTTTTATTGTAAAATTTTTTTATACATACATATATACACACATATATATATACACATATATACACACACACACACATATATACATATATATATATATACACACACATACACACATATATATATATATATATACACACACACACATTTATACACACACACATATACACATACACAAATATACATATACACACACACACATATATACACACATATATAAATATACACACACACACATACATATACATATATATACATATACATATATATATATATATATATATACATATACATATATATATATATACATATATATATATATATATATACATATACATATATATATATATACATATATATATATATATTGTCACGCATGCGCGAGTAGGAGGCCGCGGACGGACCTGAAACCGCTTCGAAGGACGTTCGCCGGTAGGGAATGGCGGGGTACTAACCTTTCTGCTCTCTCTTTTAGGAAAAAAGACGCTCCGCCATCATAACCTGCCCGCAGTACGTCCACTTCCGCCCTTCCTCCGCCATCTTCCCTGACGTCAGCAATCCCGTCATCCCTCACGCCTCCTTCCCAGCATTCCTCCACTTCCGGCTCCTCCTATATAAAATTGCCGCCGACGCCTGTGAAGGCGTCGTGCATATGAACAATTTTGTTTGTATATTTTGACCTGTTTTGAAAATCTTTTGTTTACAGTATACGGGGCCGGAAACCCCAACCCTTTATGCTGTGTCTTTTCATTCTTTTTACAGTGGCGTAGCCGGCAGGATACTGCACCGAAGAAGTAAAAAAAATGACAGAAAGGCAGGACCTCAATACCGTGCTGCAGGGCATGAATGCCCAGATCCAGTCCCTGCAGCAAGCACAGGCCGCTACAACCCGGGAACTGGAGGCCGCGAAAGCGAAACTCGCGGAAGCCGAGAGGGTAAGGACCGACCCGCCTCGTCCAAAACCTCCGTCCCTTGTCCCGATGACGGAGGCGGACGACATCGAGTCCTACCTAGGGATCTTTGAAAGGACGGCCACCCGGAACGAGTGGCAGCGGTCCGAGTGGGCGGCCATTCTGGCGCCCTACCTGAAGGGGCCCGCGCAGCGAGCCTATTATGACCTCCCCGAGGAGGAAGCCACGGACTATAAGCTCCTCAAACAGGAGATCCTGGCACGCTACGGCATCACGCCGAGCCAGCAGGCAAGTGAATGGCGGAGCTGGCAGTTCGACCCTGAGAAGCCGGCCCGAGCACAGGCCTTCGATTTCTGGGGAAAGATGGGGCGGTGGCTGCGGCCCGAGGGTCCCCAAGCCCGGAAGGTCGTGGAGCAGGTGGCCTGTGAGGGCCTGGTCAATGCACTGCCCAGTATGGTCAGAAAAGGAAATACAATTTACAGAAGAACAAAGTTGATTGGGGCTGCCAATTAAAAGAGCTTCAGTTTTAGTGCTGTTCATCTTGAGGAAGTTCTTGGACATCCAGGCCTCAGTCTCATCCAAGCAAGAGGAAAGAGTTGATGAAGGTGTAAGAGAAGTCAAATCCAGTCTCACATAGACCTGTGTATCATCGGCATAACAGTGGAAGGAAACTCCATGCTTGCGGATGATGTGGCCCAGGGATAGCATATAGATATTAAAAAGGGTCAGCCCAAGGACTGATCCTTGTGGGACCCCACAGGTGACGGTGTGGGTACGAGATTCAGCGTCCCCCAGGGCCACATACTCATCCCTATCAGTAAGATAGGACTCGAACCACTCCTAAGCAAAGCCAGAAAGTCCAATCATATAGTGAAGACGATGAAGGAGAATATTATGATCTACCGTATCAAATGCAGCTGTGAGGTCCAGGAGGATAAGGAGTGATGAAGAGCCCTGGTCAGCAGCCATCAGGAGGTCATTGGTGACTCTGACCAAGGCTGTCTCTGTACTGTGAGAAGTTTGGAATCCAGATTGAAATTTTTCAAAAAGACTGAATTTTTTGAGGTGATCCTGAAGTTGGACCTAAACAACCTTCTCCAAAACCTTAGACAAAAATGGAAGGTTGGAGATCGGATGATAGTTTGCTAACACTTCAGGATCCAAAGAGGATTTTTTTAAATGAGGTCTAATAATTGCGGTTTTCAAGGCCAGTGGGACTAAGCCGCTCTGGAGAGAGTGATTAATGATAACAGCAATGAGAGGGCTTAAATCTGATACATTAGCTTTTACCAGAGGAGTAGGAAAGGGGTCCAATGAGCATGCTGAAGGCCTCATCCTCTGTATGATGCCTTCAACTTCTTTAACTGTGGTACAGCGGAACTGGGAGAGGCAGCCCATTGGCTCTGATGTGGAAACATCCAGCGATGGAGGGCTGGAGACAGACAATGAGGACAACATCTTCTTAATGGTTTCTTCATTATCAATGAATTCCTAAGAAATAAGATGTTCACTGTTGTTTACCTTTCCAACTACATACACAAAATGAATATTTAAAAATGTAGATTTAAAGATACTCACAGAAGACTTTCTTTAAGTACAACTCTTTTAGTACTACATAGAGGTTGCAACATTTTCTTTTTCAATGTGCAATTAAAAGGCCACAGAATGTAACAGCTTATTAAGAAAAAAGAAAAACTGGCAATATAATCTGTACCACTGGACCAATCTAGACCTGGGGCTACATTATGACTGCAACTTTAAGCTCAACCAGTTTCAGCAATTAGCAACTCATCTTTACCTTTAATTTATCTTATTGTTTAAATAGCTGACATTTTTATTCTCTTATTTTGGATTCAGAGACTAGTGACTAGTTTACATTTTTAAGAAATTAAGATATTTCTCATTTTTGCCATAGCTTCATATGTCTAATTTATTTTCTTTTTAAGTCATTTTTACTGTAGAGTTTGCTCTCTTTATATAAAAATACTAACAATTATTGACAAATGGAGCAGACAAGAGTACATATACAAAACAATATAAGCTACTTCAGTGTTCCCACTTCTGTGCAAATAACGTCTTAAATAAACATAGCATTAAAAAGAAAACATTTTAAAAGTAATTCATCCAACAATTTATCATGCATAAACATTTACTTCATTGATTAAAATTTTAACATAACCAGTTTGTGTTTTCTGTAATGGAATCTCTGCACCTAAACACTGCAATGTGGAAGCCAGTTATATTTAAAAGCAGCTAGGGTCCACAAAATAAGTATAATTTTTTCCGACAATGAATATAGCTAGGAAACCACTAGTAATAACAAGCTGGGTAAGTCGGAGCACACCACAGACAAATCAGCACAAGGCAAAGACAACTACTCAAACAAAGTTCTTCAATATAGCTTAATTCTAAGACAATGTCAAACCAAATTTAATCAAACACTGCATGAAATCTTGAACATCACTTATATATAACTACTTTCACGTGTTTAATTTGTGCTGTGTAACACAAAATCAGTAATAACTGTTTCCAAGTAAACTAGGTTTTACAAGCTTCCTAACGCAAACGTACAAATGTACAAAGCAAGAGATTCTTCATCATAGCATATCAGTTTTTACTGTACTAGAGGAAAACGTAAGTTACAGCTTTACATCTGGGAAGTCACAAAGGTTTACATAAAAGCATATAAAATCTATAAACTGAACTTTGTTCTTCTAGAAATAAGAGCTAGAACTTAAAACTGCAATATACAGTATGTACTAATGTTTGTTACTCTCATCTTCCTTGAAACTCATCTTTCATGTCATATACACTATTTGGTGTGTGTGTGTAAGGGTGCACCAAATCAGTAAAAATTGGTAGTCGTCCAATTTCATTTTATTCATGTTCCTCCTTCAGCATTTAACCACTTGGCAAAATTTATAATGATGATGGGCTCCAAACATTCCAGTCCAAGAAGTCAGAGTTTGGAATCCAGTTCTCCTCTTTCTTCTTTTACTTACAAATAAGGTCTGTTCTCAAAACTGCAAAGTTTCCATATCCTTTGCTCTTCCTTCACTTCCACTTCACAATTTCTGTAACTTCCTATCCTCTACCTCAAGACCTGTGGCACCTCTATAATGCTTGTCTATGCAAGTCCTCATATTGTTTGTAAGTTGGATGTCCCCTAAACACCCCCACTTTGTTGAAATCTATTTTTAATAGTAATCTCATCTGGAAACCCCAATATTCATAACATTCAATATGCTGTAGGATTGTTCACTGCTCTTATTCTACACCACGTAAGTGTTTTGCCATTGATCTGTCTGCTGATTCCTACTATCCCTTCTGCCAGGCAAGCATCCCAGGTACATTTTGGATATATTTTGGGAGTGCCCCCAGTGTTGGCTTTGTGGTTGTCTATTACTACATTTCTCGACTGTTTTTCACATTAATATCTCTTCCCTTCCTTAGACTTTCCTCCTACTAGACCTCTTGTGTCTCTCTCTAACTTCTATCCAACAGATGCTATTTTGTCTAGGCACATTAGCTGCAAATACATTTTTAGCTTCTTTGCATTTTGGCAAGACTCATTTTTCAATCTTACTTTTCTAGAACTCTCAGCAGTGGTAATCAAATGGCTTTGCATATTATAAAAATCTGCTTCACATGTTACAAAATAGGGTGCGCTAGTAGAAATTTAGTGCTGTCACCATTTTCTTTTTTTACCTCTTAAAAGGGCAAATTTTATATAGGTGGGTTGGAATGAGGTTGCATTTTAATTGTTATTACTGACTTTACAACTGTTTTCTTTCGAGTATTTATTTTATGGGAAACCTGTTGGTGGTGTTATTTCATTTCTCATTATTTTTAAAGTTAATTCAAAGTTGAAAAAATATTTAATCTGAAAAACAAAGAAAAATTACTGAGAGAAGATGAAACTGAAATACTAAGCAAGAAAGTCAGTCATTTGTAATTCAAAACAAGAGCTTTAGCATGCAAGAATTCTTTCACATACTATCCACCATCTTGAATATCAATGGTACCGTGACCATCAGGTTTTAAACTGACACCTTGTTGTATAAAAGCCCCACCCTTAATGACCAGCCCAGCTCATCCCATCCTGACAAATGCACCCTGAACATAATAAAACATAAAAATTACTTTAATTTTTTATATAAGATATGTGAAACTCAAATTCTGAATCTCTACATTTCAACCCCCTTTCAATCAACTCTTTACAGTGGAAAAAAAAAATATTTACAGAGAAATTTTGTAACATTTCACAAATCACAACAATAACAACTTTAACTATCAATCTAAGACTCCTCATCGCTTCTTTGAGGGCTTGCCAGCTATTACTGAATAAAACTGTAATGAAGAATTCCCTGCTGCAGAGGGAATATATCTGGGTCATTCCATATCAAATCAAACAATGGCCCATGCACTTCAGACTCAGAAAATTCTGGAAAAATTATTAGGTATGTGACGAAATTAAAACATTTAGTCCAGATGACCCTGCATGGTAAAATCAGCCCCTTGAAACTGACAAAAATTTATTTGAGTTTTTGGCTTAGCTATGTTTAGGCCTCAAAAATACACATTTGTAACCATCGCAGACTTTTGATTTTTTTCTTTATTCAGATAAATAGCATAATACCGGCGCTTCGCAGTGGTGAAGTACTGCCTTAAATTTTTATTAAGAAGAAAAGTAAACCTTTTTAAACTGAGGGAAAATTTACCAATAATTATTTGTTAAGGATCTCTTTGTATGCCACGTTGTCAGTTCGGCCTTCCGGTTGTAATATGACCAAGCTGTGTGCTGAGCTTACTCTTGAGCATGCAACGTACAGTTGGCCATGTGAAAAGCAATCCTGCCTCAAATCTCACAGCTTGGATTGCTGCTGTCATAAACGGTTTGAGTTTCATGGTGTGTTTCAATTACGTTAGTATTTGCAGGACTTGTGTTGAAGTGACATTCGGCATCTGTCAAGCGTTGTAAGCATGCAACCAGTTTCATTAATAACTTCGCATCCAGCTTCTGAGAGTTTAAATATTCATAAACATCAAAGTATCCACTACTCAAATCATCACCTGTAAATCTAAGATGTTTAAGAGGAATTGGCGGTTGTCCAAAAGGTGTAAAATATTTGGCCATTTCGGTACACTTGAAAGCGACAACCAAACAATTCAGCGGCAGCCATCAACTCAAATGCAGAACCATAGGTGAAGTGCTTAAGCATTTCACTCTTATAGTGCTCCTGTGTAGTATAATTATCTCCTGTACCGTCATCAGTCCACACCTTGAACCTGTCCCAGTCATTCAATACATAAGATACAATGTTCCTCTGGATGTCAACAGTGAGCCTGATATGGCCATGCAATATGTAACACAGAGAATGGAAAAGGCAGGCGCCATCTCCGGGCATGTAAATCACTCGATAAGTGACAGTTCTTTGATCGATGGTGATCACCTCGATAGACATGTTAATGGGGGTACGGTTGGAACAATAAAGGAAATGGGTACCTGAATGAGATGGAGATGAGGGACCCAACGCCGCCTCACACGGCGACCAAGCTGCAGGCTATGGACGTATATATGTACGTAAGTAGGATTCAGTTAGCGTTGGGAACCCGCCTACCAAGTTTCTTGAAGATGGGCCCATAAGTAACAAAGACCGTTGAAAAGTTCAATATGGCGGCCGACAGTGGCATCATATCACCGAAATAAGTACCAAATTTCAGCCTTCTACCTATGAATAAGAAAGTTCAACATGGCGGACGTTGTTGACCGTTATGACCATTACACGTAGAATTTCGAAATGAAACCTGCTTAACTTTTGTAAGTAAGCTGTAAGGAATGAGCCTGCCAAATTTCAGCCTTCTACCTACACGGGAAGTTGGAGAATTAGTGACGTTGGAAACTTCAATATGGCGGCCGACAGTGGCATCATACCACTGAAATAAGTACGTACATCGGTTTTGGTTAGCGCAGGGAAGCCACCTACCAAATTTCAGCCTTCTACCTACACGGGAAGTTGGAGAATTAGTGACGTTGGAAACTTCAATATGGCGGCCAACAGTGGCATCATACCACTGAAATAAGTACGTACATCGGTTTTGGTTAGCGCAGGGAAGCCACCTACCAAATTTCGTGAAGATGGGGCCATAAATAAGAAAGTTGAACATGGCGAACATTGTCAACCGTTATGACCGTTACGCGTAGAATTTCGGAATGAAACCTGCTTAACTTTTGTAAGTAAGGTGTAAGGAATGAGCCTGCCAAATTTCAGCCTTTTACCTACACAGGAAGTTGGAGAATTAGTGACGTTGGAAAGTTCAATATGGCGGCTGACAGTGGCGTCATACCACCGAAATAATTATGTACATTGGTTTCGGTTAGCGCAGGGAAGCCGCCTACCAAATTTCGTGAAGATGGGGCCATGAATAAGAAAGTTCAACATGGCGGACATTGTTGACCGTTATGACCGTTACGCGTAGAATTTCGAAATGAAACCTGCTTAACTTTTGTAAGTAAGCTGTAAAGAATGAGCCTGCCAAATTTTAGCCTTCTACCTACACGGGAAGTTGGAAAATTAGTGACATTGGAAAGTTCAATATGGCGGCCGACAGTGGTGTCATACCATCGAAATAAGTACATACATCAGTTTCGGTTAGCGCAGGGAATCCGCCTACCAAATTTCGTGAAGATGGGGCCATAAATAAGAAAATTCAACATGGCAGACGTTGTCGACCGTTATGACCGTTACGTGTAGAATTTTCGAAATGAAACCTGCTTAACTTTTGTAAGTAAGCTGTAAGGAATGAGCCTGCCAAATTTAAGCCTTCTACCTACACGGGAAGTTGGAGAATTAGTGACATTGGAAAGTTCAATATGGCGGCCGACAGTGGCGTCATACCATCGAAATAAGTACATACATCGGTTTC
>JANRMT010028174.1:85180066-85206066 GCA_026402145.1 Polypterus bichir lapradei
GTATATATAAATATATGTGTATATATATATGTATGTGTCTATATGTGTGTGTATAGCTTTGATCACTGAGTGCAAGGGAAAAATAATAAAATGTAGTCTATAAGTTATTAAACAGTAAAACATTAACGTTTTAAGAAGTAAAGGTACATTGAGCACTACTGGAGTGGTTGCGGGTAAACTACATTTTAAAGACGGTATAACAGAAGAGGTAAGTAGTACTAACAGCAGCTAAAATGTATATGGATCATCTCTCGGTAGTAGATCCCTTTTGAAAGGCGCTACACGACGGCTGTGGTATAGAAATTACATTTTCTATGTGAAAGTCCAAATTTCTGCCTCTAATAATGTGCCTTACCAGCAATTAAAGAAAATTAGTTTTGTGTCCTCTGCAGTGTTAAGAGAGAAAGGCTTTGGTTTGGGATAAACGGAAAAAAGGTGTAAAGAAAGGAAAGTTGCCTTTTTCTTTTCTTTTATATAGTATAGAGAGATGTGTTCGCTGACGATATGAGCGCCTTTTGGGGACAGTCGCGGTGGGTCTTGTGCAGACTGGTGAGACGTCCCAGCTATTAATCGGCTGTGATGGCACTGTCAGTCCTTCACTCCTGTGCGTGTCTTCATAAGAGCTGACGACCTCATAATCGTATACGTGCAAAATAAAGTGCGAAGCGCCTTAATATTATTTTGCCGCAGAAGCGCAGTCAGCGTGTGAAAGGCCGGCACAGCTATGCGCGCGCGCCGGCTGCTCGACTTTGGCTGGGCAGGAGACGCCAGTTTTTGCAGACACGTTCACATGATCAAAAGTCTCCGCGCTCTTTGGAGGTCATTCATATACAAAATACCCGCGCCTCGCAGCGGAGAAGTAATGGGTTAAAGAAGTAATGAAAAAGAAAAGTTAACATTTTAATAATAACGTAACATGATTGTCATGAGTGTTGCTGTCATATACATGCCTGCCTAAATAAGTCACCCTCGCTTCGCTCTTACTTTTTTACCGTTCATTTAATCATGGCTAGTGGCGGAAAAATTATAAAATGGAAGGAGGATTACACTGAGTATGGCTTTACCAAAACAATTATTGATGGCGAATCGATTATTCATAAAGCTTGAATTGGTGATCTGTTTTTGTGTGTTAACCTCATATCTTTTCATACTTCTTCTCAAACCAAGGTGGTGCGAGGCTAAAATGAATTGGGATGCGCTGATCAATGTTATCGGTGTACCAGGAAATCATGCATTGACAAAAGTTCCCCTTTGATTGTAATGCAAAGTGTGATTAAATGCATTATTTTTTAACGCGTTATGGAGCACATGCATCGAAGCTTCTCAGCTGTGCTTGTGCTAAGAAAATTAAACATTTTAAAAATAACGTAACACGATTGTCAATGTAACCTTTTGTAAGTAGTGCCTGGAGGATTCAGTGTGGAGAAAGTCTAGAGACAGAGTGTGTATTAACTTGTGGATTTCTCTGTATTTGGTGGCAGTGTGACGAAGTTGCTTCGGAAGACGGCGTTAGCCGCGGAGCTCAGCTCAGAGCGAAATGAGGTAAATGGGAGGGGAGATGATGACGTGACTCCCCCACCCGCCTTAACTGTCAATCCCCCACAAACACAGTCTCTCGGAATTTGCATAAGCACACCCCTTCACCTGCAATTTTAACTTAGTTACAAAGTGATCAAAACTCTCGTTTATATCCTGCGTCCTCTCATTAAACTTGTATCCCGCATTACCCGTGGGCACGAAAAGCACCAGCGGCAGCCTGTCTATTAAGTTAATTTAAAGTTTAGGTTTATACCTCGCTTTGTTTCCGAAGTAGCTGTACTGATGAATATGGTAGTATGTCACTCGCTCGCTTCTTAATGTTTCGCTGCCTTCTCAATTATATAATGCATGTTTTGTTCAGCGTATTTTGGAGCTCTTCCTGGTTTTCTACATAGTGCGTTGACAGTCAGTTCACGTGATTACGTGGGCGGCGTAATGATGTCACACGAAACTCCGCCCCCACGGCGGTCAAGCTCAACTCCATTACAGTAAATGGAGAAAAATACCTTCCAGTTATGACCATTACGCGTAGAATTTCGAAATGAAACCTGCCCAACTTTTGTAAGGAAGCTGTAAGGAATAAGCCTGCCAAATTTCAGCCTTCTACCTACACGGGAAGTTGGAGAATTAGTGATGAGTCAGTCAGTCAGTCAGTCAGTCAGTCAGTCAGTCAGTGAGTGAGTGAGTGAGTGAGTGAGTGAGTGAGTGAGTGAGTGAGGGCTTTGCCGTTTATTAGTATAGATTTATTTCACTGTCCCAGGGGGTGAGTAAGTTAAAATCACTCTCTTTCATACAGAGGTTTACCCTTAAACAGCTTCCGTCAGTGCCAATTTATTTTAGTTTTAAAATAATAGCTTGCATTTACCAAACACATTTTCTTTATAATTCTGAGCACTTCTATCGGGTCTTCTCTTAAGATGATGTCGTTACACACAAACACATTTCTGGAAATGACAGTTTATTGTGACATTGTGTACACTTGATTGAGAGCATTGTGTTGTCATGCCTAACATAACTAAAAAATCTGCTAGTGCTAACCATGATAGCATGGAAGAGACTTTAATTCAATGAACCCTTTCCTCACAAGACAACAATTTTTACAGATTTTTTTAAAATTCAAAGTAGAAAATATTTCTATCAGTTCTATCTATAAAACAATTTTTTTTTATAAATTTCTGATTAATTTAATTTATATCAAGAGTCGCCACCTTTTTCATCTGTGCAATAGGTCTAACATTGAATTAAAAATGTTACAATTTGTCTCAGGGCTTTATTATTCAGATCTGTGCAGAAAAATTGTAAGCAACATATTTCAAATTATTGCAGTTACCTTAACTTTTTTCAAATTAAAAAAATAAAATCTGCATACACAAAACACAATGGGGTTTTATTTGTCAGTGTTTCAAGCAGATGAATAGTGACTTCCATCAATACAAGTTAGCTTAACTACCAGTTAGGTTTTACAGTCGGCCCTCGTTTATCGTGGTTAATCAGTTCTAGACTCTATCTCGATAAATGAATTTCCGCGAAGTAGGATTCTTTATTTATAAATCGAATATTTTCGCAGTTAGAGCAAAGGAAACCTGTTCCTGTTCCAGAACCCCCCGCGAAAGGTGAAAATCAGCGAAGTAGAAACCATACGTTTATATTGTTATTTTTATATTGACACGCTTGGGTCTCAGATTTGCACAGAAACACAGGAGGTTGTAGAGACTGGGACTTTAAAACACTGCAAACAAACATTTGTCTCTTTTTCAAAAATTTAAACTGTGTTCCATGACAAGACAGAGATTACAGTCACGTCTCACAATTAAAAGAATGCAAACATATCTTCCTCTTCAAAGGAGTGCGCATCAGAAGCAGAGAATGTCAGAGAGAGAGAGAGACAGAGAGAGACAGAGAGAGAGAGAGAAAAGCAAACAATCAAAAATCAATAGGGCTGTTCGGGCTTTTAAGTATGCGAAGCACCACCGGACAAAGCAGCTGTAAGGAAGGGAGCAATGTGAAGGTAGTCTTTCAGCATTTTTTAGAGGATCATTCATATCCTCTAGGCCAGTGTGCGAACAGCCCCTCTGCTCACACTCCCTCCGTCAAGAGCAGAGAATGTCAGAGAGAGTGAGAGAGACAGAGAAAAGCAAACAATCAAAAATCAATACGTGCTGTTCAGGCTTTTAAGTATGCGAAGCACCGCGCAGGAAGCATATCGTATATCATTGAGGAGTTTTATTTAATATGTAATACGTGCTCTGACTGGGTAGCTTCTCAGCCATCCGCCAATAGCGTCCCTTGTATGAAATCAACTGGGCAAATCAACTGAGGAAGCAGGTACCATAAATTAAAAGACCCATTGTCCACAGAAATCCATGAACCAGCAAAAAAATCCGTGATATATATTTAGATATGCTTACATATAAAATCTGCGATGGAGTGAAGCCGTGAAAGTCAAAGCGCGATATATAACATGGGATCACTGTATATTGCAGTGAACTAGAAAGACAACTTTTTTTATTGCTTAGCAGACATAGCATTACAGTCCTTAATAAATACATAACTGTAAATCAAAAAACAAATTTAATTGCACAATTTCTAGGGATTCTCACACCTAGTCTCCTAATAACGCTAACACTTCATAGTCCTGGAATGAGGTTAGGCATCATTCTGTGGGTTTTCCCTCAACAGTTCTAGATCTTTGTTTCCAGGAAGACCTAAACTGTATAGAACATTCAAAAAGAGGTCTCACACGTGCATTGTATAATTTAAGAATGTTTTATTTGCTTCATATTCAACACAATATTACATTTTACATGCCATGACTGTACCAACTTTGAGGTATCTGCCACCCTAACTTGTTTGATGTTATCTGCAAACTTGTCTCAATGCTTGGTCCAATACATGTCAAGCAATGAAAAAATAAAAAGTCTGGAAACACATTTTTTTTCTTAATATTAAACAGATGATTAAACCAGATTTGACTAAAATAACATGAGCTCAGTGCTTCAATAACTAATGGATTAAAAGAAATTGATTTGTTAATGTACATTTAGAGCATGGCAAAAAAAAAAAAAATAATAGGATGGAGAATTGATCCTAAATGCAGATAAGACCAAAATGCTTAAATTTGATGACTCCCCAGCAACTGAAGTCATAATGTGGGAAAAAGTGGAAGATTTAAGCATCCTGGTTTTACTGTGCAAAAGAAGAAAGTAGCAGTTACAGCCAATATTACCAGTTAACCTACTTGGCTTTAACCTTGAGTGTATCCTGGGCTTAGAATTCTGGGTAAACAAGATTAAATCCAATTTAGATTCGGGGTGACCTGTCATCATCTGTTCTACTACATTAAGTCTGAATAACTCTCAGGACTATATTCTGCTGGCATTTAGTGGATTTAATAACATCATGCTGCAAAAAATCATGAATATTTCTATGTTTTGTACCACATTATAGGAACACTATGGTAACTCATCAATACTCATGAGTGGTGCAGAGCTTTCAACCAAAAACACAATGGCAAACAAAAATCTGTAAAGTCAGTTTTAGAACAAACTGAAATTGAACCATTGCTAGAATCAAGTGATAGTGATGATATTTACAGGATTGTAAAAATGATACATACATCACTGTACAATGAAACTTCTCTGGTATGCCTGGTGTGGCCTATACTGTTATGAATCATTACCTAGAATTCAAGAATACCTTAAAATGGGCTTACTGTATTAGACATTCTGTTATTCCTAGGATTTATGTTTCATACAAAAAAGGAGGGCAATGCACATCCCTATATTAATAATTACTACAAATAACTATTACCTTCGGCTTATCTTCTTTCTCTTAAATCCAAGTAAAAAGTTCTACTATATTTATGAAATGTGATCTTAGAATTGCTTTACATTGAATTTGTATAAAGGAGGGTAGCAAGTGGAAATCTAACTTTAACAATATAACTGAACATTATGATGTTGTTCAAACCTTCATTAATGACATTTTTCTGGTTATTTTAGAATCTTTTTGGTGGTTAGTGTAGATCAGCAAATTCTGCCAAAGTGTTATTTGCAGCAAATTTACATTCACCTTTGTTTGTTGAATTATTTATGGGCTGGATTTGGAAAAGTTTCCCCCAGCACCCCATAATGCTTTGTGAGGCCAGTGTGTAAGTAATTAATGCAGGCACTCAAAATTTTTAATTTTTAAACATATACAGCATAAATAACGAGTTATCTCTGCTTGTTACCAAATGTGCAGGACGATCTTCGAGTTCCACATCAGTACAAGAGAAGCAGCCACATGCCCTATGCATGCATAGTTAGCCATGTGAAGATAAAAAACAAACCTTGTAGGAACGTGATGCAACCCCCCCAAAACACAGGAGACTCTATGAAATAATAATAATAACAAAATATTTATTACTATTTACAAGACGTTTCTATCTTTTTGATTGAGGAAAAAAATGCAAAGCATTAGCACAGCCAGTTTGGAGAGCCTTCAGTACGACTTCAAAAAAACAGAAAGAGACTGTGGTTTCAATCATGACATGGCACTTTGAATTTTCTGCCTTTGAAACACCTATGCATTTTTTCTGAATTTTGACTACAATTTCAGCATTTCCACTTTATTTTGACGAAATATATGGTTGTGTGTCTCTGACTGCGTTCTTTCTTCTTTGATCTCACACAGGCATGGTGGTGCAGTGGTTGGCACTGCTGCCACACAGCTCAGGTCACATTTTTGCCAACAGAAATTGGTCCTGTATAATTGTCAGACACTTCCCTAGCCCTCAGGGACACTTTAAAGATGACTGCATCATTATAATCCAGTCAAATCTAGTTCAGTATGTCCTTCCCCACTGACTTCAATGCATTTTCTCAAGTTCAGCGATATTCATAAACACTTCAGAGATTTCTCTGAACTTGAGGCAAAGCGAACACTATGGAGTTTGCTCATCACTATTGGTGGTATAAACGGATGACATTTTGATTCACCTGTAATACATCGCCTATTACATGATTAAGTAAAAAAATAAATTTGTATGGACCAATTAAGCTCATCAATCACAGGAACAAGCACATGAGTACCACTCAGTCTCCAATTCTGCTCAAATCTTGCATTTATTCAGATAACACCTTCAGGTATTAGAATTGGGGGTATTCTTTTCCAAAAAATTCTGGATAGATGGAAAGTTCAGCCTTGCACATTTTTCTCCAAGAAATTAACTACTGTTGAACAACATAAAGATGTGGGAAATTAAGAACATTTGGCAAAAATAATCTTTCCAAGAGTGGCATTATTGGCTGCAGAGTAGGAAATTTTCATTCATAATTTATGGATCATAAAAGTCTAGTGTATGTGAAAACAACTACACATCTAAATGCAAAACATGAATGATGGGCATCACTTCTCAGCAGAAAGGACTCTGAAATTTCATACAGGGCAGGGTAAAGAATGGCAAGTCAGATGCACTTTCAAGACAATTTGATCTGGATGATTTACCTTGTAAACCTGATAATATATTCCATCAAGAGACGTTTTAGCTGCTATCATAGTGATGAATCCAATGAATTGACATCTATAATCACAGAGTCCAATGTCTATTTTGATAGCCCCCCCCCCCAAAATGCTTGATGTTCCTCCATCCTTTAAGGAAGAAGATATTTTTCAAATACTCAACAATTGCTAAAAAGATAGTTTTGGTGGGAAAATACGAATTTGGATATTCAGGTTTTGGCAAAGAACAAAAGCAGTTTTATTAATTAGTTTATTCAGCCCACACCCCTCCCAGGAGCCCTATTTTTATCACTGAAATGACAACATTTTGTCCTTATTAGATAGGCTATCCAAATGTGATTATTTATGCCTCTTAAAAGACCATTTTCTGGCACAGAACTTAACTTCTGGATGTCATTTGGAATCTAATGGACAAAGGAACTAGTCAAGCAGTTCGGACAAGTTTATACAATGCATTATTTCATCAGTTCCAAGTTTGACAGAATACTTCATTAGATTATGCAATGTGTGGAAGGAGAATCTGTTGAAAGTGGAAAACAACCATAGACACAAGATCATCCCAGAGTTTCAGGCTCAGTAGTTGGTGTGCCTCACTATGTGAGACATCCTCCTGAGGGTTCATTCACACAATTCTAGTGTCAGGTGTACTGATGCAGTTACTTATAAGTTGTCTCCTCCAGCTCATTTTAAAGACTCATTCTTTCAAGTCTCTTGGCTGAAAAGTGTGTTCAGTTTAGTCTTTAATTTAAATTACAGTCTCCGTCCCCAAATGTTCACATTGAAAGTGAACAGGAATTTGAAATCTGCCAGATTTTTGATTCTTCACGTCATGGTTCAACAGTAATCTATCTGGCACACTGGTGTGGGAATACTCAGGGTGAACTTCTCCAGGCTGGTGGTAAGGCTGTCCTTCTGGCAATGCAAGCAATCTTTGCTTCCATTTGGGACACAGGCATCATCCCAGCTGACTGGAAAATGAGATTTGTCTATCTGGAAAGGGGAAAGTGATCGCCTGGACTCTAGCAACTACAGGGTAATCTCACTGCTCTCAGTGCCAGGTAAGGCCATTGCTAGTGTCATCCTTAACAAGATCCGTGATTAACTGCTCACCTACCAGCGACTAGAACAACCTGGTTTTAGGTTTAAGAAGTATACCATCGACCGCATCCTGACACTGAGGATTCTCTGTGAACGCAAACGTGAATATTAGCAGAGTTTTTTTGCAGCCATTGATGATTTTCATAAAGCGTCTGACGCGTTTGATCGAGCTGTCCTGCGGGACATCCTGAGACTTTGTGGATATCCTCTCAAAGTTGCTGGATATCATGGCCCTTCTGATCACTGGTACTGTGAGTGCTGTGCAGATTGGAGGCAGAATCTGTGTTTTTCCCCACTTGATTCTGGGGTTTGTCAGAGGTGTGTTCTTGCTCCTACTCTGTTCAATGCTTGCATGGACTGGGTGTTAGGCAGGGTTGTTGGGTCGAGCAGCTGTGGGGCAACTGTTGGTGAAGAAAGATTCACTTATCTTGACTTTGCTGACAATGCTGTGATCTTTGCAGAGTCAATGGAGGCTCTGATTGGGGCTCTCAGGAGACTGAGCAAGGAGTCTGAGTGTCCTGAATAAAAACCAAGATCCAGGCCTTTAATGGCCTTTTGAGCAAAGCCATCAGCAGCATGTCTGTCTGCAAAAGAATGTCAACCTTAAGAGGTTTACTTACCTTGACAGCAACATCCATGCCTCCGAGTCTCTACATATGAAGTCAGTAGACGGATTGGGAGAACAAGGAGGGTCATGAGGTCTCTGGAAAACAGTGTGTGGTGCTCCTGATATCTCTTCAAAAGGACAAAGGGCCAAGTCTTTAGAATCCTGGTGCTTCTTATTTTGCTATATGGTTGTGAAACAATACTTCTTATTTTGCTACATGGTTGCGAGACATGGATGCTATTCAGTGACCTGAGACGAAGACTGAACTCCTTCAGTACTGTGTCTATTCGGAGAATCCTTGGGTACCGCTGGCTTGGATTTGAGTCAAATGAACAGTTGCTCATGGAGTCCCAAATGAGGCACATTTACCTGCATTGTGACGGAGCGTCAGTTACAGCACTACGGACATGTAGTGTAATTCCAACAGGGTAATCTGTCTTGCAGCATTCTAGATTGGCTGGACCAGGCCAAGGGGATGTCTACATAACATCTGGCTGTGGCCGATAAATGGTTATTTCTGGAGGGTGGGACTGGACCACGTGTCTAACTGGGGTTAGCAAAATGGGATCCTGAGCTGTTTCGTTGTGTGGTGGGTGTGGAAACGAACTGTACCAATGCAGACTCCCCAACCTGACCTGATCTGACCAAATTTAAGTTAAGTTTTTTTGGTACTAAGAATTTCTGGCTATGTTGCAAAACAAGTTTTAATACTTTGATTATGGTTTATATACTGGGCTTTCCTACTAAGATTGTTTGATTCCTGGTTTTGATCCTTGCTAGTCCTTTGTTTGAAAGTTAGTCTCTTGACCCTTTATCCTTTTGCCATTGTGTCCAGCCAAATTTCATATTAGGATGCCATACACATACATAAAATGAGCCCTAACATCAAACACATTTTTACAGCCAGTTTTAATCATTGAAATTGTTTAAGGAAAATGTTACTTTAAATCAGTTTCCTGAATTCAGAGCATTCAACCACCCATTACTTGGACACCATGGTGGTAAAACTCTATAGTTAAATACCGTATTTACGTGTGTACCACGCGCACATTTTTTCCCGAAAATTAACATTAGAAAATCAGGTACGCGCCATACACAAGGAAATGTACTTCTGTAATGTTTACTTCTTCTGCTTGGGCTCACTCACACACTCTCTCTCTCGCTCGCTCGCCTGCTTACGCACTCGCGCTCTCTCTCGCTCGCACACTCGCAACCTCTCTCTAAACGCTTCCTATACAATCACAACGCGCGTCGTACACGGGGCAAAACTTTTTTCACGATTTTCTTTGTAAAAATTAGGGTGCGCTCGAGTTCAAACTTAGCAACTCAACACATGAATATACAAGAGCCATGAAAATGCAGAAGCTTAGCCCATAAGCCAAAAATCAGGGGATAACATACCATAACCAGAGAAAATGGTACAAACAAAAAACTAGTCACTCTTCACTGAAAGAAAGTAGCAACTTACTCACAGGATGCCGGTTCAGACCAAAATATCATGAGCAGGTGAGGGCTTGGGCAAACCCTGCAATGGGCAGAGAGATACTAATGAAGACAGTGGAACAACCACCGACAGATGTCCAACATTTGCAGGTCTCCAAGAAGTTTAGAAAAAGTTCAGAAAGTCCCAAACACAAACACAAAAAAGGTGGTCCCACATTAAAAAGAAAAGATTCCCACAAAAGAAATAAAAAAAAAAAAATTCCAAAAATAAGCAGCAGCAGACAAACATGTCAGTATTCACCCATCTAGAACTAGAATGTATTCTATGTAAGGCTCCTTTTCATAGATGCCGACTTAAAGGTTCATTTCCCATTGTTCCTGCAGATCTTTGAAGGGTAAATTCTGTGAAATATTATGTATTGTTGACATGCTCTCCGAGTCTTCATCAAGGCTAACCAGTATGGTGTCTGATATAGATACCTGTTACTTAGGACCCACCACTGTACTATATACCACCAAAAATGATTAAAGGCCTCCACTAAGTTTCCTTAAAAATTTAGTTTCATTTACAGAAATAAATGGAAATGCTTCCATATGCTAAAACAAAACTCCATTACTAGACAGAACATAGACTGAGTTGCTTTTACACTGGTATATGTTCTTATGTGTTGGTAAGAGTAACTTAAAATAGTAATTCATAGCATCACTTGTCAGGCGAATGAAGGCCAAGGACAATTTCACTTCTTATTTATTGTTCAGTTTAGTTAAAGTTGAAGTAAATCATGAACATCCATACTGAGTAGAGGTTAGAAGCACGCACTGATACAGCGCATTGCCGCACCCACCACACGACAAGACTGAGAAAACTTTAATAAAAATATAAAATATTTTCTTTTTTATTAAGAATGAATGCATGCATGTAGAGACAACCAATATTTATAAATAATGCATCACCCATTAATTACGAAACAATCTGGATCTTTGGATCTTTCATCCATACTTAATGTTTTTTCTGACAAATCCAAATGGACTGGATCAAAATGTTAAGAAAACTAAAATTAAAAGAAAGACACAAGTTGTGATAACATAATTAAATGTAAAATACAGCTGTTTATTTATCTCGCTTAATTCAATTTAAGTACATGGGGAGCAGAGCCTATACCAAGGCAGGAAACAATAAGGAAGAGCATACTCTTGCATGAACCAACACACACTCATAATAAGCAAATTTAGATTTGCAAAAGAAGCTAGCAAAGACGTATTTGAAATGTAGGGGGGAAACTGAAGAACCCAATAAAAGGCCCCCACAGACAAGTAGAGAATGTGAAACTCTACACAGTCACTGACTTGGCCAGGTTTCAAAACCCATCTTCTGGGGATTTCTAAAATACAGCTTACATTTTTTGACCAAGTAAAAATGTATCCAGTTGTGCTTAAGAATAAACAAACATGCTATAGCCACTAACAGACAGATTTCTTTTTCAGCTTTCTGATGTGTTAAAACACTTAAAACCAGTGGTGTCACTGCAATAATGGCAATTGGGACATTCCCCCACCTCTCCAGCAAATGGCAGTGTGGTGCAAAACATAAGTAGTAAATATTCCTTAATTTAACATATTGTTAAAATGTTTGTTGCTAAATCAACTTAGTTTTAATAATGACATTTTTTCTAATTTTTATGATATGGTCAATTCATCTTCTTATTTAGAAAAATATTTATTTTTGGACTATGTGAAATTACCTTTGTAGTTGGTCCTGCTAGCCTGTTTCCAGGTTGCTCAGGCAGGCACTTTGACCCTGTAGTGTTCTAGGCACTATACTGATATGCACGGATGAAATTTTCAGTTCCAATTCATT
This sequence comes from Polypterus bichir lapradei, assembly GCA_026402145.1. Classification (NCBI taxonomy): domain Eukaryota; kingdom Metazoa; phylum Chordata; class Cladistia; order Polypteriformes; family Polypteridae; genus Polypterus; species Polypterus bichir. The sequence goes on from JANRMT010028174.1 coordinate 85,192,114, forward strand.
GGAGTCTGAAGATTATAACCCTCTTAAGTAATCCATCGGTCAATTTTTTAATGTAATTTAAAGGGTATGAAAAAGAACACATCTCCCAATTGTAAAGTACTTGTCATCATTATCACGATCACATGAATTTCTTCTGCACAACATAATTTTGCACTTCAAATTCCAATTTTTGTTCAGTTGGTAATGATACTCAATCTGCTTTCAATGTTAATTATCTGATATTTATATCTAGATAACTTAGAATACTGTGATTTATTGGTTATGCTGCATGAAGAAATAGCACGTTGATAGTTCTTCACTTTGTGCTATAATGTCATTATTCAACTTACTTTTTACCAACACTGATGCTGGCAGCCTAATACACTGTATTTCATAAACAGCAAATTTATATACACACAGAAAATCAGGATAAGGTGAGTAACCCAATGAAGGCAGAACCATGGTTTCTTAAAAATTCACATTCACAATCCACATCCACAGTACTTGTCTGGAGTTCTTCCGTTCCCAGATGCATGAATATAATTAAACAGCACAAAAAAAAAAAAGTTAAGCCATTACCAGCCACAGTAAATCTGAAAACAAACATGAAGCCGGCAATAATTTTTTAGTGCTTTATAATTATGTTTATTCCTTCATGTGGGGTGAAGTGGATATCAATCCCTTTTCACATCCTCAACCAATCTGAGCCACTGATGATCTGCGACATAACCACTGTCCACTGTGTTAACTAATCAAACATACATTCAACATATCTACATCAAACAGCTGGATTAAAACTAAAATGACACTTACTAATATACAGTATTTTTCTATTACCAGATTGCATGCAACATACTCTTTCCTGCTTGGTTGTGTGATTGAGCTCTGCTAAGGAGCAGAATACCGCTGTTTCTTGCCTTATGTCTGGTGCTGCTTGGATGATAATAATGCAGATATTTTTCCTTCAAAAAAAAGTATTGCGTCAGGTTACTCTTTACTTTAAAAAGTAATCAAACTATGTAATACATAATATTTTTAATGTGTTATCCTCCAACACTGACCCCATGATTGTGCACTGCAAGTTCAGCTCCTCAACATAAATTTAAGTGATTTCTGGAATACTGAGACTGATTATTTCAAACAGGAGAAGTAATTGTTTGATTTCCCAAACATTTACCACAGGAAATTTACCTTGTGGATGCTGAAAGCGTGTTCAAAGCTAACACATACACAAGCGAACAGAGTACAACGTACATGAGCAGACTACAAAAACTTTAAGTGTAACCCAAATAAAAGCTTATGTGGCCACATAACCAGGTTATTTGTGGGGAAGTCTACGTCTGTTAACTACGTTTCTCAGACACAAGCAACCCTGTTTCTCTAAGCGGAATAAAGGTTTACTTGGCATTTTAGAAACCAGGTTTCTGTGAATAACCGGGCAATTCAAGTGCATGTAAACACACTCAATGTCTCTTCCCCACACCCTCAAGTGAGGTTTCTTCCTAAGTCACCCTTCAGCAAACTGCCCATATTTTCTGCCATAGCTCCTTTCATACAGCTCCAATAACCTTTTTTTTTTGCTGCATCCATCTCACACTGCTCACTTGGGATCAGATGTAGCACCATCTGCACTCATTTTCCCTCAACTCCATAAACTGATCTAAGCTGGGCTATTTCTTGAGACTCTCTGGTGGCCAAGTACCCAGATCAATGGATTTAAGCAGAGGAGTAGGTCTTGTAGGAGTTGCTGTTTACATACTTGAAGACTTCTCTCACTCTCATTCTTTCACACATACTCACCCCCTGCATGGCTTCTTAGAATGGCTCTGCCCCTTCTGATAGCATTATACAGGTAATCACTGATTACGTGTTTATGGTAATGCATCAAAAGTAAATACAGATAATTGAACCTATTGAGATTAAAGACAAGACTCCAATTAAAATTAAACTGAAAAAAGGTTTTCGAAAATGATCAACATCCAGGTTAAGAGATATGTCATCCCAACTCATAACAATGAAATTCTCATTGCCTTTACAGGGGGTCCTCAGGTTACGACACATTTCCGTTCCTACAACAGTGATGTAACCCGAATTTTGGTGTAAGTCGTAACACACTCTAGCCTAAGTCACTTACCTATCCTAACACATTTGTAAAATTATAATCTAGAACATAAAAACACAACTAAGCCACAGAAAAAGGAAAAGGACATAAATATACTGTAGTAACAGAAAAAATGACAAAAAATGAGTGTAAAAATAAATTCCTTACCTTTATTCCTTCTGATCTCTTTAAAATGTCTAATTTCACTTCCATCATGATTGCTTTCCTCTTCTTCGAAACACTACCATCTGAAGACTCTGACTTTCGTTTAGGAGCTATGATAAGGGCCAAAAAGTTGCCAAACAAAGCAACACAAATAGAACACTTCCTCCGCATGCAACCAAAGGAGTTCGCCAACTCCCTTGCTGTGTTACTGCGTATCCTTCCATTGTGCATAACCAAACTAGTTTGCCCACGTAGTCTGTAAGTACGACGCTAATGGCATAAGCCGAAACACTCGTCTCAATTTTTTTTAAGTTTTAATGGGAATGAACGTTGTAAGTTCGACTCCCTCACTCATACACCGCGTACTTTTACTTTCACTTTCACAGCATGCAACAAAACTACTGTAGTTCGCAAACTCCCTCACTCATATGCCGCATACTTTCGCCACCCGCAACCAAACTAGTTCACCCCCGTAAGTCTGTAAGTACGATGCTAACAGCGTAATCCGAAACACTTACGTCTCAACTTTTTATTTTAAGTTTTTATGGGAATGAGCGTCGTAAACTCGAAACTTCGTATGTCGCGACACTGTAACCCGAGGACCCCCTTTATTATACAAATAATAGAAATGGTTATAAAACAACTAGAGCTGTATGCAACAGCAACTGATCTGTTGTAGAGCAGAACTATGAAAACATGCCAGAGTACAACAGTTAATTACATTGATGAGGAATTGATGCTCAGAAGCGGATGCTTACCAACAGCATACTTTCTTTAAGAACATGAAAAGGACACTTAGCAAGTCTGACTAGACCAAACTAAGCTTTGGTCATATAACATGCGCTTAGTGATCAGCTGAGTATCCTATTACATTCATGCTTAACTTAAACACTGTGTGCACAGCACAGTGTTTATGCTGTTGTAATTTTTCCAGTTCTTACAAAGGTAACGGTTCATTGCCTGATAATGTATATAAACATGTACTGTGTAAGCATATACTGAACATTTACACAATGATTTTCTCTTTTTATTTGATGGTACTAAATGTCTATCTTAACATATATATAAATGACAACATTGAGGAGCAAGCGATAATGTGTAACAATCTGAATACGTTTTGATCTTGCTTTATACTAATACTGCTCCATTTAACGCTTTTACATACCTATACGAAAAAGCTAACATGTCTTACATTAATGTTACAAAATATTTTTTGTGCTTTGATTTTACATTTCTTAATAGAGCACAACACTAGTTTAACATTCAGGCAGTGTGGTGTAGTGGTTAAGGCCTTGGACCTCAAACCCAGAGGTTGTGGGTTCGAATCCTGCTACTGACACTGTATGACCATGAGCAAGTCACTTGACCTGCCTGTGCCCCAATCAGGAAACCAAAATAAATGTAACCAGTCATATCATAAATGTTGTAAGTGCCTTAGATAAAGGTGTCAGCCAAATAAGTAAAGGTAAAAATTTGTTTTAAAAAATGTTTCTATTATACTTATATTTTCATGTTAGAACTACAAAAACAATGATGCAAATTTCTAATATATGTTATCTTTGTTGTAAACAATGAACAAAAAAAACTATTATGTTAAATGATAAATTTATAATTTTTCAACTAATCCACCATTTAACAGTTTCGCATTGCCAATTTTAAAACTGGTTCAGTAGAAAACTTCAAAATTGAGGTTCTTCTGCACTGTGTAAATACAGTATATGCAGTTGAATACACAAAATACATATTTGACTGTAGTGCTGTTAGCTAAATTTAATAATCACAATTACAATACAAAGGGCAATAATTGTCAGTTATGAATTATGTGGTAATTTTGCACTTCTAACCCACCTTGAAGCCCTACTTGGTTCAACATTAATTAATAACCAAAAAGGAAATATCACTAGATATTTTAACTACAGAAAATGAAACCGTGTGCCTTATGAAGCAAGCTTAAAATTACATGTAACCCTCTTAACATAAATATACATTAGAAGACAATTTTACATTCAATGTCTTTATAAGACTTGATACTACAATTTCTGATGCACGTGAAGAGTTAATATTCTGAAGACAATTACAATCTTGGCTTTCAATTAAAATTACGCTAACAGTTATACTAATTATGTATACATCTTTTGTCCATGTATTATGTTAAACAAAGCAATACTTAGAAACTGTCCAACTCTCCCTTTTATGCGAGTATATTTCACTTAAAACAAAGACTCTTTAAGAGCCCAGCCATAAAACAGAGTTGACCTAATTTCTATACAAAGAAAACAATAAGTGACTCAGATCTGTACTGTCCCCCAAATATGAATATCAAGCTTACCAGATAAATTTTAACTTTATCCAAGAAACAATAGTAACACATGGAATAATGTACATAATTTATAACTCTATTTAGTCAAAACTTTCTGACTTGACAAAAGAACATTTAATTGCTTTACCCTACCCAGTATTTCCAGGTAAATAATAATCTAATACAATTTTAACAAAACAACCTTATTAAAAATTATATTTTCCCAACACAGTATTATTTAATAACTAAAAATTATAAAAGAAAAATGTTAACTCTTTGTATCTATAATATTTATGCAATTTCAATAATATAAACTAAATAAAATATCCCTTTACTACAGGTTACTTACAATGAGCTCCATCTCAACCATCAGCCAGGAGTCATGAAATAGTCACTGAAGTTACAGAAAATCTAATAGAAAAGGGCTTAATTTCTCTGAAGCTCTCATCTCCTTTTACCCAGGAAACTATCTAGGAGTCAACCCTTTCACTATCACATATGCACAGTATGAGCCTGTGAAAAGAACACTCCTGTCAAGCTGTGTAACTCTCAAGATAAAAATAAATACAGTTGCATTCAATCAAATAAAGTTTCTTGTCAAAAGAAGTCTATCAAACCAAATCAGCACATGAGGCATGCTTTACGAAGACTACAAGTAGATTTTTAAAGAATACAGTGCATGAGAATTTGCAGTAAATTAAAGAAATTAAAAAGTAAACGGGAATTTAGCATGATTAGACTGAAACTAGAGTCAATAAACACTATAGTGCTTAACAGTCAGCAGTAGGGCTTAGCTAATGGCCATAATATAATCCATCGTCAATTGGCTCTAAACATTTACAAAAATCTTCTGAAAACACCAAAAGGCAGCTGTCACTTTTTTTTTATGCTTTAGTCTCCCAAGTTTACCTATAGTTTAGCACCAGTGCGCTGTATCTAAGGGAAGGCAGCTTGATCAGTGCATCACGCACAAAGTTTCAATGGCAAGAGCACAGGTATGTCCTGCTGAGGTGCTTGCAAACTCTTGAGTGCCCATAGTTTCTCTTTACATCACACTTTTAGGTAGCTCACTATACTTAAAAATGAATTTTTTTTGTTTACTTTGTTTGGTTTGTCCATTCTTAAGGGCCCCCAGAATACCACTCATTTGCAGAGTGGCATATCAGCTCATACAGTGGGTAACTGATCCACAGGCTAATGCAGCTTGCCAGTAACATAATATTTTTCATTCACCACTAGTTTTCCTAACTCGCTTAAACTGGGCAGAGTCGCAAAGCAGCTCAAACCTATATATTTTTCATAACCTATGCAGTGAGGTCCAGGTGCCGGACAAGGAAAGTGGAAGCGTGGTGGTGCTTCTTTTGTCTTGTGGTTAAGTGCTTGAAGTGGGCCGGTACCAATGGAACTTGATGCTTCGATATATTAATATACATGCAATCCGACCTTCAATGGGGGAACCCCCAACCCTGTTGTGTAAAACTAATAACGAATTGGGAGAAGGAACAAGACACTGATGTAAAGTACTGCCAGTAATTTGGTTCAACTTCATACACTGTTTTTGGGCAAATAGGAATGTAATTGCACAGTGTACAGGAGATAGTAAATCTGAAATAGATTACACTGTACAAATATATTAAAGTAGTAAATTTTTTAAGCCAGTGCCAACTGTGCCATTGTCCTTCTGAATACATATCATGAATTGCAAGCTCACAGTACCAATCAACACTCAGCATTACGCGTTTTTTGTGGCATACTGTAGATAAGCCGCGATGAATAAACAAATGTGTGATTTTTCTTATAACGCATTTTTTCTTCAGAAAATACTAGCAAGAGAACAACTGAGGACACATTTTTTGAGTGAGTAAAAGTATTTATAGTAACTACTAGTTTCATATTGGTAGATGTTTATTCAAATCCATTTTATGAGGCAGATCTAATTTTTGAGTTTCATGCCAATACAGCATTGTGATTTGCAGCAATTCTAAAAAAAACTTGGAACAAATCATTTTTGAATCATTGTAATAACATTAGTGAATGCTGGTATGTGTGCTCAGTCGCACCCATCTGTGAGACAATAAAAGTTACTAATGCATCCTGAACTAAAAATGCCCATGCCCTAGTGTAGACCCTTTCTGCAGTACATGGGTAGAGCAGCTAATTATTTGTAATCCACAAGCATCTCTCCATGCGAATGACAAAGTTATGGTATCGAACAACATTGATATATTAAAGCAACGATATGAACTTTTAAGACATTGCATGGCCCTAGTCAGCAGCATCATCACAGTAGGCCAATACAGGTAAGTGTTAATTACAGGACAAAATACGTATTAATTAAAATGCAAAGTAAACAAAGTGGGTTTATAGGAACATTTTAAAACACTCTCCCAGAGGTTCATAATGATACATTTTACAAAATGCATCTCTTTTATTTGTTTTGGACTTCTATCCACAATGAAACTGTATTTTTGACCACTGAAACAGTACTGTTTCAAAAATGCTGTCCAAAGTGGATAAATCTGAAAACACTGGGTTGGTGCAGCAGTGTAGATGGGGAAAAAACAAGCTTTTGGAAAATGTTGATGTATAATTGTAAAATGATCAGGTAACAATTAACTGCCTTTGTGATCTAATCTTTACTGTTGAGATAGTCATTCCCAAACCTCTTTGCATCAGTCAATGGGTACTATGCTTTGAGACACTTACTTATATTGATGTATTTATTTTGGCGGAACTCCCAGTCTATATTTTCCCAAGGCTTAAACTTACTTGTAACCCTTAAAAGCAGTTATACTTAATCATCCAGAAAAAGAACTTCATTTTGTTCTTTCCTGTCTTTCAGTATTAAACGAAAGGGAGAACTTTGCGACTGCCGGCATTTTGATGGAAACCAGGAAGTGATTGTGGAGAAGTTTGGTAAAATGAAGCCTTTGTGTTGAAACTATATACTCAAATACGGTACATCGGCGGGTGGATTTCCGGAGACTCGTTATAAATTTGACTAACTTAAATACGCAATACAGTGGACCCTTGACTTAAGAACTTAATTTGTTCGGGAAGGCTAACCCATAATTCGTTCCGAACCTCCCACTGCAACACTTACTTAACCTTTTCATAATAAAAAAAGGGTTGTATAATGTGCATAATTTACCAAAACACCAATAATTTTTCTAATGTACTAACCAAAAAGTTATAAAAAGTGCCTAGCCTACCAGAAGTAGGATAGATTAAGCTAGGAGCATGGCGGCGTGCAGCGGCTCAGGGCTCTCCTTTTCAGTGCACTTTTTTGTTGTTTTTGTACTTTTTTTTTTCCTTGTTTGTGCACGATCGGTTCAGCGAACATCCGCTACACCCGTCAGAACCTTATAGACATCGGTGTCCAGAGCCAGACATCTGTTTCGAGTGTTTTTCATCACACGCACAACATCCCAGACAACATAGCGAGACCAGCGCGCTCTCCGTGGATTGTTGTCGGGTCTAGGAGGCGACGCAGACGGAGGAGGGAAAGAAAACAGAAGCGGGGCCACAGATCCGGCGTTATGCTAAGGCTAAAAAAAACAACCATACAAGCCCTATACAGAACTTTTTTTCTGCACTGAAGGAGCTGCTTTTAATCTCATTGTAGATGTGTATAGTGACAATAAAAGGCATTCTATTCTATTCTAGAAACAACAATTTCATACTGTACTCACCATTTAATTTGACATCTTTGGGCTGCAGGAAGAGAGGAGGAGGAGAATGCAAATCTTTTCTTTGTAAAATTGTCGAGATGGTGGATTTCGACATGCTGTACATATTAGCGAGATCGGTCACACGAACAGCACTCTCATATTTCCACACAATTTCCATCTTTGTTTCAATTTTGATCGCTTTCTTTACCTTCTCTTCCTTCCTTAGCAATTATGTGTCTTGCTTGCATGGTCTTAGTGAATTATATATATAGGTAAATCACTGCAATGACCGAAATTACATCCACAAACACATGTATCTGGGCTCCAACTGACGCTACTAACGCTCTCGGTTTTAATTTTAATTTAATGTAGAGGACTTGTATGTAGAGGACACCCAGTTATACCTTTCATTTAGATCAAATTAAGTTTCTCCGATGTTGTCTTTAATTAGTAGTGAATTAAAGGAGTGGATGGATGAGAACTACTTGTCTTTAAACACCGATAAAACAGAGATGTTAATTGTTGGAGGGAATGACACTGATCACAACAATATTCTGTCATTTAACTCAGTTGGAATCAACATTAATTTTACTGAATCAGCCCGCAATCTAGGAGTTATCTTTGACACTAGCATGTCATTTAAAGCGTATATTACAAGTTGTCCAAATCATGTTTCTTCCATCTTAAAAATGTTGGGAAATTAAGGCGCTTTCTAAATAAACAGGATTCTGAGAAATTAATTCATGCATTTATTTCTAGTAGGATTGACTACTGCAATGGATGTTCACTGGATGCTCAAACTGTTCTTTATACAGCCTCCAGTTAATCCAAAATGCTGCTGCAAGAATTATCACAAGAACAATTAAATACGAACACATAACTCCAGTTCTTAAATCCTTACACTGGCTCCCGGTTAAGTTTAGGGCACATTTCAAAATCCTCCTTTTAACATATAAAGCATTAAGTGGCCAAGGTCTGGCTTACTTGTCTGAACTGCCTGCTTTTGATTCCAACGATTAATAAAATAACAATGGGAGGTCGAACTTTTAGTTACAGGGCCTCTAAACTGTGGAATGGTCTGCCTGCTACTATTAGAGGTGCCCCTTCGGTCTCAGCTTTTAAATCCCGGCTGAAGACTCACTACTTCAGTTTAGCATATCCTGACTAGAGCTGCTGATTAACTGTACAAACTGCATCTCTATTGTTAGTCATTAGCACTAAAACATAAGTAACATGATAGTTATAATTTGATACTAACCCTCACCTATTCTGTATCTCTTCTCAGAACTCAAATGTGGCACTTGGTACCACGGCCCACCTGCCAAGTTGTTTTGCCTGCCTAAGGTAAAGTCATCCCTGACGGAGGATTGCAAGAATCGGGTGAAAGAGGGGTCCTTTCATTAGATTAGCGCTATTTCAGATGTGGAATGGCCAAATGGGGGAGGCAGCTTGATGGATGAGGTCTCCAGTACTCTAAACAAATCCAAATCATCCATCCATTTTCCAACCTGCTGAATCTGAACACAGGGTCACGGGGGTCTGCTGGAGCCAATCCCAGCCAACACAGGGCACAAGGCAGGAACCAATCCCGGGCAGGGTGCCAACCCACCGCAGGACACACACAAACACACCCACACACTAGGGCCAATTTAGATTCGCCAATCCACCTAACCTGCATGTCTTTGGACTGTGGGAGGAAACCCACACAGACACGGGGAGAACATGCAAACTCAACGCAGAGAGGACCTGGGAAGCGAACCCGGGTCTCCTAACTGCGAGGCAGCAGCACTACCACTGCGCCACTGTGCCGCCCAATCCAAATCATATTATGTGATATCATCTACTGTTAAATTCTGCTCTGTACTTCTAAGTTTTTTATTTTTATACTGTATTGAGGATTTGTTCTGTTCTTTGTATTGTACTGTATTGTATTGACCCCTTCTTTTTGACACCCACTGCATGCCTAACCTACCTGGAAAGGGGTCTCTCTTTGAATTGCCTTTCCCAAAGTTTCTTCCATTTTTTCCCTACAAGGGTTTGTTTTGGGAGTTTTTTCTTGTCTTCTTAGAGAGTCAAGGCTGGGGGGTTGTCAAGAGGCAGGGCCTGTTAAAGCCCATTGCAGCACTTCTTGTGTGATTTTGGCCTATACAAAAAATAAATTGTATTATATTGCATCATCGCAGATCAGTTTAAATACCTAGGGGTAAACATCACAAATAGTAATAAAGCTCTCCGTCAACAAAATTTTGCTGCCTGTATGAAAAAAATTAAGCAAGAGTTGCATAGATGGTAAACCCTTCATCTCACTTTAACTGGAAGAATTAACATTGTTAAGATGAATATCCTTCCTAAGCGTTTCTTTTTATTTCAAAACATTCCAATATACATCAATAAATCGTTTTTTTAAAAATTAGATTCAACCGTAACCTCATTTATTTGGAATTCAAAACATCCACGTTTCCAAAGAGTGACCCTACAAAGACCTGAAGCGGAAGGCGGCATGGCTCTACCTAATTTTCAGTTTTATTACTGGGCAGCAAATATACAAGCTATAAAAACCTGGATGCAAATAGATGAAAATACACAGGCTTGGTCCGTAATAGAAATAAAATCCTGTAGCACTTCTTTATTATTCCTTGCTTTTTGCCCCAATAAATGCAAGTTATCGCCAATATAAAACCAACCCAATTGTGCTTCACTCACTCAGAATATGGAACCAATGTAGGAAGCATTTTAAGATAAGCTTTTATCTGTGGCACCTCTGCATGAGAACCACCTTTTTCCACCCTCTCAAACATATGCAGTTTTTAATGTCTGGAAAACATTTGGGATTAAATCACTTAGAGAGCTCTACATAGACAACATCTTTGCACCCTACGAATGATTACATTCCAAATGTAACTTTCCAGCAACACATTTCTTGCACTACCTTCAAATCAGAAACTTTGTTAAACAGAACTTGCCCAATTTTCCTCACCTCCCACCTATCTCTATGCCAGAAAAAAAAATTGATCAGTCTTGAGGACTCAGACAGCATTTCTGCAATATATAAAACCATTCTACAGTCCCTGTCTTTCAAAGATCCAAGAGGACATTGGGAAAAGGATCTCTCACTCAACATCTCAGAAAAGGAGTGAAAGATAGCACTGCAGGGACTTCACTCAAGTTCCATATGTGCAAAGCATACAATTATTCAACTCAAAATTATATATCGAGTACATCTGTCACACTCAAAATTGTCAAAAATGTTTCCAGGGCAAGATCCATCTTCCAAACGTTGCATTCAAGTTCCAGCCTCACTAGGCCATATGTTCTGGACCTGCACCAAATTACCATCATTCTGGACCAAAATCTTTAAACGCCTGTCAGACAGCCCTGGTGTCACAGTCCCTCCTAACCCATTAACAGCTGTGTTTGGTGTACTCCCAGATGGGCTTAAAGTGGAGAAGGACAAACAAATTGTAATTACCTTTACGACACTATTGGCACGTAGACTTATCTTGCTCAACTGGAAGAATCCTAACTCTCCTATTCTAAGTCAGTGGGTAACTGATGTTATGTATTATTTGAAACTGGAAAAAATTAAATTCATACTTAGAGGATCTGTGCAAAACTTTTTCAAAACCTGGCAGGATCTATTCAATAACATTTCAGAATAAGCTCTTAAAGCACTGAGAAAGCAGATTATCTCCCCTTTTTTCTTCTCCATTTATCTTTATTCACTTATTAATTCATGTATTTACTTATTTTTACTAGCTTTAAGTTTTACACTACTGGCTTAACTCTGGTTCTCAGGGGTGGGGGTTGATCTGTTTTCAATCTTATTTTTGTAAAAATGTATTTATTTGTATGGAATGTTGTGTGATTTCAATAAAATCAATAAAATATATAAAAAAAGAAAGTATAAATGAGAAAAATTAAAGTTGCAGGTTTCAGTTGGATTTTGGATTTGTGCCATATTCTGTAATGTATATTCTGGACCTGGTTGGACAAACAAGTAAAGATTTCACTGTACTCTGTACACAAGACAATATTAGTGCCATTCTTACTACTGCAACAACAACATATTTATATTAAGTACTAGCTGAAATACCTGGCGTTGTCCGGGAGGAAAATAAAGTTGTTTTTTTTAATTGTTTGAGGAAAATAATTAAAAAAGACACACATGCAAATAACATTGATTGCTAAAGGGCAGAAGTTACTTCAGTGTTATACGCTTGTTGCTTATCAGCATATAATGGGTTAAATAACCTAAAGATTAAAAATGAATAAATATTAAACAGCAAAAGAAAAAAATAATTCATTCCTGTCTAATACATTTGTGTCATCTGTTAATTATTTAGTCCAATAAAATAACTGATTGGTTGAAACAAAAACATGCACTCACAAAGAATCCAGGGTGAAGTTGAAACCTATTGTATTACACTATTTTATCATTTAAAAAGGTCAGTATTTTATGATTTAATTAGTAAACTTATTCCTGCACTTCACATTGAGAAAAGGTTACATTTTATTTTGTGAATCACAGAACATCAACACAGCTAAGCAAAAGTAAAACTATTTCTATATACCTGAGAAAATGTGTTCTAGAGCACATTTTAGATGTTGCTGTTAGGTCAGGAAAAATACATACATGTATAATAATGATCAATGAGGGCCCACTTATTGCATAGAAGTACAACAATAAAATGAAACAATGCAAGGACTTGGCATTACTCCAGGCTAAGAAGTTAAAATTACATGGATTCAGAATAAACACAGATGCTATGAGGGGGAGTCAAGCTAAAGTTAGAAAATGGGATTTATTAGAAGGAATAAAAGGTTTTGTCTTGTCCTCGCAACGACTCATGCACCGCTTTCTTCATGTCATCATCTGCCTTGAATAGACGACCACCCAGATGTGTTTTTAGCAGTTCAAAAATTTGAAAATCACATGGTGCCAAATCTGGCAAATGAGGAGGATGTGGTAATACCTCAAACTTCCGTTTCTCCAGACAAGTCGTCCCCGCCACTTGGATCAAATACCAGGCTTCACAGTGGTCTCCAGCAAGTCACAGTAACTTGCACTAGTGACTATAGTACCCCTCCGCATGTAGTGTTCAACAATAACTCAGGTGCACTAGTGGTTGCAAAGACAAGATAAAAACCTTTTATTCTGTAGGAATCCAGGCACTTCTAGGTACAGATGGAGCCACGTCAAATAGCCGCGGCCGTTTGAATGGCGTGCGAATGGCGTACGGCTGCACTATGCATGCCGTGATCCCCCCCTCCCTCTACTGACAGAAGGCGTGTCAAGATTTCACAGTAAACACGCCCATTCATGCCCTATTTATTCATTTACCTGGTTCCACCACTAGATGGCGCTTTGTTCTCAAGAACACGTTAACACACGCCAGCAATTTAGCTGCGCTGAGTTGCAATCACGTGATTTTAACAACCCACCCCTCCCCCGCCAAACTGATGCTACCAAACTGCACTACAGAGATTAAGATGGCGGCTTAACACTAGAATTACCAGAGCCTACGAAAAAACTCGTAGATCCGTCCCACCTTAAATCGCTTCTTAAAACCGTTCTCACCTCTCCGCCAGCGTCTTTTGTTAATCTAAATGTGCTGATAAAGAAAAGTTGCAAGTAGCCGGCTATTCCATCCCCCCATCGACTTAGTGCACAAACTTCTCCCAGCTCATGCCTTGATTGATTATCTGGGAGTGAAGTGGAGTTTTAGAGTGGAAATAAT
>JANRMT010028174.1:85216066-85229355 GCA_026402145.1 Polypterus bichir lapradei
GTCAGTGAGTGAGGGTTTTGCCGTTTATTAGTATAGATACGGTATAGGGTTTTCTGGACACTGCAGTTAACTGAAGCAGTCAATGCTCCATCTGGCGGGATTATACAGCATTGCAACCATCTTTTTAGAGAGCGCATGGGGGCGTTTATGGGGCGGGGCATCGTTAACTGCGTCATCGCGGGGGATCACATTCCGTGCACGGATCGTGCATGGTCCTGTCATGCTCCAGGCGGCTGTTTGACGTGGCTCCCACTGTAGATGGCACAGGTGCATTGAAAAGGGTGGAGACTACATTTAGAAATTACATTATCAGTTTTGTTAAGGTTCGTTCCATTTTCTAATCTTAGTTTGACTCCCCCCTTGTACTTCAAACTCTGGGAAGCTGATACCTGTTGTGAAGCAAATGCCATAGCCTGTTTTAAAGGAAGTTGCCAGGAATGTTCTGTTTTGGGACTTTGTTCACTGTGGATTGCTTTTTTTTTCAGACAATTCCATGTACTCTTTGGAGCTTTATGTATTGCAGAGCCTTTTGGAAAATAAACCTTTCATTAAGATTTCACAAGGCCCTTTGAGCAACTTTGGTAAGTGCTATTGGGATTCCCATAGATCACAACAAAAAAAGTATTAGAAAGATGCTCTTACTTTCTTGACTATTCTTAGTTCAAAGTGCCAAGTGAAAGCATTGAAGGAAATACTAAAAACATTATTCTCTCAGCCTAACTACAGTATACACCACACAGAAGCAAATATAAGGAGCATGGTAACTATTTCTGTAAAAAATGTATAATGCTTTCTTCATGAATGGGCAGTAGGTCTGTCTACTAATTTTATTCTATTGGAAACTGCAATATTTCCAAAATGTTATGTTTATTAATAATTTTTTTGGCTAAGAAAAATGTAATTTAATGAATCTCATTTACAAGAGGCAAGTCAAAATTACATTTGGGACATGAGTACACTCTAAAGTACATTCTGTCATATCTACACATTCAAAATGATACTAAATTCAGATGGAGTAAAAATAACATCATGTTTTCACTCTGTTTTCTTTAAATTTAAATCTCTAATTCTACAACACATTCTGCAATATAGATAGCACATGAAACAGCGTAGTAGCCAGAGCATGGACAGGAGACAGCAGGAAAGTTGAAGCACATCCTAGGGTAAAGAAGTGTCCATTGCTTTTTATTCAATTTTCTAGTTTTTTTTTTTTTTCTTACCATTTTTTGTGAGTCCTTGTGTATCACCTGGGGCCTCATGCATAACACCGTGCATGGAATTCACACTAAAACATGGCGTATGGACAAAAACGGAAATGTTCATATGCACAAAAAAATCCAGATGCATAAATCTGTGCGCACGCCAACTTCCATGTTCTTCCGCTCCATAAATGCGCACGCACCTGCTGCCACTCCCCAACTCCTCCCAGAATTACGCCTCTTTGAATATGCAAATCAATATAAATAGCCCTTAAGCTCAGCATTCTGTGAAAAGGCAATGACAAAAGCACAGGGGAAAATAGAAGAATTTCAGTGAATAGAAAGTGGAGGCAAGGAAAAACTTATTATTTGTTGGTTTAAACCACAGGTGGGCAGATTCAGTCCTGGAGGACTGCAGTGGTTGCAGGTTTTTGTTCCAACCTAATCGCTTAATTAAAAACCAATCCGTCAATTATTTAATTTCATGGCTTGCTAGTGCTTTAACTCTGCCATGTCAAGTCATTCTCATATCCAAGATTGTTGTTCCTTTCTAAGGATATCATCCAAATGATTTGAAGTCTAAAATAGACAAGTTATTCTTAGTGCTTCACTTTTTTCTCTTCACTTTCCTTCCAAGTATTTAATTAAACCCAATAGTGCACGATAAATATACACAGTTGTAAATGGAAACAAGCTAAATGGGTAAATTCTGGTTTCCTTTGTCATTTGCATCTTATTGCTAATAAGGAGCAATTAAAAACCAAGACTACAGTTGTTTAAGACTAAAATAAGCAATAAGTGTTCAAAATCTTAACGAGCGAGACAACTAAAGTGAAGCAGAAGTGTTAATTGAGCAATAAGCACTTCTTATTAAGCAATTGGGTTGGAGCAAAAAACTGCAGCCACTGCTGCCCTCTCGGACTGAATCTACCCACCCCTGGACTTTAAACAGTGGTATAAACAACAAAATGAAGTTGACAGAGTGGCAGAGTGTCGGAGAAACTCAAAAGCTCAAATTCACAAAGTCCTGCAGTGCCAGAAATAAAACAGAAGTTGTCAGATATCAAAGTCGCTGTGAAAAGGCGAGTCTTAGCCCACCATCTGACTGTCATATGGAAGCGTATTAGGGTACAGAGAAAAGAAAAACAAAATAGGGACACAGTTGAATAAAATGTCCAAATGTCATCTTTAATCTCGAAATTTCCACTTTAATCATGTATTTTATTTTGTCATCAGTAGAACGTAATAAACTTCATCTTAAAATTGTTTAATTTACTAGTTTCTCAGATCCCATCGTAACTAAAGTAGCACGTTAAATGTTTCTTTCTGTGTGTTCTTTTATGTGCTCTATATGTGTGAATCACTATGTGCTTCTTAAACGGTCTTTCTCTTCCGCCGATAGGACACAGAATCTATTACATTCATGCTATTACAGCTCTCTGAACAATTTTAAACCGCCACATACTTGGGAGTTAATGCACCCCTGGACGCCAAATACTTTTTTGCTGCTATTTTTAAGTTAACGTCACAATTCACAAAGAAAATGTGAAATTTTAATGGAACACATTTTTTTTCATGCAAAGATTATCACAATTACTACAACGCTGATCATTTTACACACTGCCAATGAACTGTAAAAATTTAAAAAAAAAAAAAAAAAAAAAAAAACTACTGCAACAATCAATTATTATAAGTACAAGGTGCAACTGACGCCATTGATGAAATTCAGTAAATCACCGAGCCAGCTGCACACAGGTAAGCACTGATGCTTGCAGGCTAGTCTAGTGCAGCGGCTGAATCCCAGGGACAGTGATGCTGCAGTGCTGCCGGGGCTGGCAGTGGTCATGAGCTGGCTGCTCAACGAATATACGGCACTGCCTGATCAGCTCTGGCGTGCTGACAAATTGCTTTGTGAAGTGACTATAGCCGGTTCCGGCGTTCAATGAATACACATCGCCGAATATACTTGGCTCCGGTGTGCTAGCAAATTGCACTGGGAACCAACTATAGCCAGTTCAGGCGGTTTAAGAGTTAAGATGTATACTTGATATCATCCTCATAATGATAGGAATTAAAACATGTAATAAACATGGGGACACGGTGGTGCAGTACTAGTGATAAGCTGGCACCCTATCTAGAGGTTGTTCATGCCTCACGCAAGATGCTTGCTGCACTGTCCGCAACCTTTGATAAAATAATTTATCGCAGCAGTACTGTCTGTCTCAAACGTACTAACCTCCTATTCCTGTCCTTCCTTTTCTTTCTCCAAGTAACCAATCCCCACACAATCAGCTTTGTAATAGGCGCCAAGCCATCTATAAGCTTAGAACGCCGATTCTCCAAAACTTTTATTAAACATTGAAATATCTTTGTAGTACATGTTTAACTATTTCATCCATCCAGTGTCACGCCAGTACCAGCAAGAATACAGCGCGAGGCAGGAACAATCCCTGAATGGGCGCCAGCCCGTCACTAGTGCTGCTCCACCGTGTCCTCACATGTTTAATTATTAACAATATACTGTACATTATTTTAATGAAGTTTAAGACTTATCTGTATACAGTAATGTAATAAACAAGTTTTACTGCATTTCATCTTAAAAATGATATCAAGAGCTCCAAGAAGATAGCGCTTGGAAATCTAAATTGACTTAGAAGCCAGTTGTCATCATATGTAAATAAGCGCTTTATAAAGTGGCTCAGGTTGTGCAATATTATAACTGTAGTGCAAGTTTACAGTGAGGTGATTGTGCTTATAAGTACAAACAGTTCTACCACGAACAATTGATGGACTGATTGAGTGCGTTTAGAGCACTTGGGATGAAACTGTTTCTGAACCGCGAGGGAACAGGTCAAATAGATTACACGCATGGCCGAGACAGTGTATGCTTGATGCTGTATACCGACAATCCGATCAGCTGCTGTACAGCTGTGATTCAACACTCTGATACAGTGGGTTAAATGCTCAGTGGTGCACTGGGAATAACAACACTAAAGCAGTGATGGTATCTACAATAGTTTAGCCATTCGGTGCACCATTATATGATTACAGGTTGATTACAATGAGATGCCTTAAAATAATAAACTACATGTTGTTAATTTCAGTGCATTTGATAAAGCCGCGTCAGGGATAGGAATCTAAAACCTAAAGGTAAAGCACACAGGAACAGTAGCACTGCTTTGACACTGGGTGCTACCAGTTTGCAAAACCAAGCGGAGAACTTGCGTACGCTATGGTTTGAGCTAGCGTGAAAATGTGCGTGGCTTTATGCCAAGTTTAGGTTTTAAACATCACGATTTGAGTGTGGAAACTGGAGTACGCAGCATTTTTGTGCATATGCACCGTTTATACATGAGGCCCCTGGTAACTGCTCATTTACAGTACAGTACTATTGGTTGAAAACTACTGATGTAGACTGTATTTCAATATACTTCATATAGGTTTAAATTTTTGGTAGCTACATAAATGACACACTATGACAATAGCAAGAGAAATGCTGTGCTTTTTTACTTTCTTATATACATAGTAAAGAGAAAGTATAGAAATCTTGTAACAATTCATCCTCAAGATTTTGATGAATCTTGACGTTTTAGACCTTCCTGAGTCTGAAAATAACACTTTTGAAATTTTGTCTGTGTGTAAACACAATAACTCTAAACTGCTTTGACCCATGTCAATGAGATTTTGTACGCCTGCTTTATATCAAAAATAAAGAATCATATTAACTTTTGGGCCACTTCTTGTTCTTTAACTGAATACTTTAGTAAATTTTTAAGTAAACTATGGTTATAATTACAGATTAATGATTCAGATTTTGTATAGATATTTATAATGATAAAAACCAAAACATATGAAATTTGAGAAAAATTACTCAACTGGAAGTAGTATTTTATTTAAACAACCATCCAAATTTTTCATATTATTGAAATATAATCGTGTATGCAATATTAAAAACTGTAAACAACATAATGCATATTCTTTCATTAACTATCATTAATTTTAGTTTATACATCATCAGTTTAACAATAACGTGTAAACACTGAACATGCCATTAACTATAAACATGCAATGGGAGCAATAAACTGCTACGTCCCCATTGTGTTCCTGGTAATACATTTAATTTTACATTTGTTTTTTTTCCTGTGTCGGAGATGCCTGGGGTGGCGACCCGGCCAGGACACCCAGTAGGACCGGAAGAGGGCTTACGTCCACCTCAGACCATGTGGGGGCAACCACCCTGGTTCCTTTGGGGGCCATGGGTACAGAGCTTTGAAGCTCTACCCTGTAGGGGCCCGTGGTCACCGCCAGGGGGTGCCCCTGTGCCTAGAGGGCCCTGGACCTCAGCACTTTCACCACACCCAGAAGTGTTGGGGGGGTTGGGGGGATGGGGGGGGGGGGGGTTGAAGAGGATCGGGTAAACCCCATTATAGTATTTGCTTCCGGGTGCACAGCCGTTGCTTCCGCCACACAGGGGCGTGTCGGCGGAAGGTCACAGGACGACACCTGGAGCACATCCAGGTGCATATAAAATGGGCCACATCCCTTCATATGATGGCTGGAGTCGGGAGGAGAAGACAAGGTCTTGGAGGAGAGGCATGGAGGCGGCCTGAAGACTGAGTGGCCAGGACTTTGGAGACTTTTGGGGTTTGAGCACTCATTTGTAAATATGGACTTTGTTAATAAATGTGTGTGGGGTGAGTTTAACGCGTCTGTTTGTCTGTATCTGGGTCATACTCCACAATGGCATCCCAGATGGGACTCTCCGCCTGTTCCAAGGCAGAGAACCCCGTTACAAAATAATTTTGTGGACGGCCCGGAGCAGCAGGCACCCCCACACACGTTCCGAGGGTGTGGAGTGCTCACAGCCCCAAGAAGAAAAAGAGAACCCACAGACTGCCACCGGACCGCGGTCGGATCCTTACCTGGTGCGGGAAAACAGCAATCAGTGTTCCAGGAATGCAGCGGGCTCCAATGAGCATGCTGCTGCTGAAGGCGTCCGGAATTGCGTCGGTGGCAGACACGCGCTGCTCCGTGGGGCTTTCCAGACGCGGCAGTAGCAGCAGGGGCTGCAGAGAGGGAGACGCTGCAGCTCAGAAAGCCGGCTCGTCACCGCACCAGGAGGAGGAGAGCCAAGATGGCCATGGACCGGAAGTCTCTCCTCGAGACAGGCACGGGATTGGATGGTGTGTTTTGTGTGCCAGCCAATGACTGTGTAGAGGCAGGACCAAAGAACGTCCGTCTCGTGCCGGGAAGAGACCCGATTGGGCCGGAGGAAAAGGCCCACAGGAAGGCGCCAGCGTGTGTTGCTGACAGACAGGTAAGCTCACCATCGGCTAACTTCCTGTCTTTGCCGGCTGCTCTGTGTGAGCTGGAGACCTGCCTTCAGCCCGCAGAGCAGCAGCTTCCGTAGATGCTGTGTGCCCTCCGTGCGGAGTTGCAGAAGCTGGAGGGGAAGGCGGTCGCGTCACCACAGATGCTGCATACATCGGCAGAACTGCGTGATGCTGGAGCCTTCGGTCGGAGAGGTACCGCGGGGATGGTAAGTAATGTCGACCTTGTAAAGCATAAGGGAGAACCCACCGAAACAGACCATGATATAAGTGAACGGAACCAAGTAGGGGGCTCTCCAACAGTGGACGCGGTGGTGAGTGCTGTGCGCGAGGTGAGGGAAGGAAGATCTAAGGGGCTGGCAGGACGAGGGCTGATGAGTGCCCTGGGTCCTAGCGCCCTACGCTCTTAGCCCGCAGCGCTCTCCCATCGCCCTGTAGGGATGCTGACGGGATTGGATCTGAGCGTTTGCCATGCACAGACCCAGGCCGTCACAGCGTCCTAGAGGAAAAGGAGGAATCAAGGGGAGAATGCTTGTTCTTCCAATGAGGGAGGACGTGAGGCAGGGCGCTCACGTCCGGTTGCTGGAGAGGGAATCCGTGAAGTCAGCGGAGAGGACAGGTGTGCAGGCGGTCCCATCTGTTGAAATGACAGGAGGGACACGGAACCCGCAGAGGGGGTACGAACAGGCAAGTTCCGGGGTGCCAGTCAGAGGGGGGAGCGCTGCCTGTGCGTGGCGCAGATGGACGCTGGGAGATGGTGTCCAGGCAGCAGCTCTGCCCCCTTGTTTCTGTGTGTTGCAGGACCGGACCCTGGATGAGCAGTAGGACCCGCTTCGTTGGGGACCTGCCCTCATTGGATGGGCCGTTTGGCCAGAGGACTCTTCGCTGGTGAGGGAGTGCTGCCACAGCTGGCGGAGGCTACGGAGGTGCGAGTGGCTCCAACCAAAGGGGCACGACAACCCTGGAGGGGGTGCCGAAGAAGTAGGCCCCGGGGTGCCGGTAGGAGGGGGGGAGCGCAGCCTGTGCGAGGCACGGGAGGGCACCAGGTGGTGGCGTCCAGGCAGCGTCTCCACCCCTATTTCTGTTTGTTTGACAGGACCGGACCCCAGCGCTTCAAGAGTAGGACCCAGTTCAGGGGTAAGCTGCCCTCACAGGACATGCCACTCCACCCGACGGGTCTTCGCTGGCAGTGGGGCACTGTCAGAGATGCCTGGGGTGGCGACCTGGCCAGGATGCCCAGTAGGACCGGAAGAGGGCTTACATCCACCTCAGACCACGTGGGGGCGACCACCCTGGTTCCTTTGGGGGCCACGGGTACAGAGCTTTGAAGTTCTACCCTGTAGGGACCTGTGGTCGCCGCCAGGGCCCCCCCCGTGCCTAGAGAGGCCTGGACCTCAGCACTTCCGTCACACCCGGAAGTGCTGGGGGAAGAGGATCGGGGACACCCGGAGTGCTTCCGGGTGCACAGCCGTTGCTTCCGCCACACAGGGGCGTATCGGCGGAAGGTCACTGGAGGACACCAGGAGCACATCCGGGTGCATATAAAAGGGGCCGCCTCCCTTCATATGATGGCTGGAGTCGGGAGGAGAAGACAAGGTCTTGGAGGAGAGGCATTGGACTGAGTGGCCAGGACTTTGGGGACTTTTGGGGTTTGAGCACTCATTTGTAAATATGGACTTTGTTAAACATGTGTGGGGTGAGTTTAACGTGTCTGCCTGTCTGTGTCTGGGTCATACTCCACACCTGCCATCATTATCATAACGAAATGTAGCTAAATGCAGTTTTACCTACAGCAATTTATTGCAACAAATATTATATAATACTAACACTTTTCTATGTTTTTAGGTGACTATAACTCTTTTTACTACTGAAAAAATTCCACCAATGTTTTTGACCTCCCTCAATGTGAGAATATCATTTTAATATATAAAGTTTGATTATAGATAGAGACAAATGATTGTACATCAATATTATCAATTAGTTATAATGAGAAACAAAGACATATGATATCTGAGAAATACTGCGCAACTGGAAGTGGTTCTGAATTAAAATCATCCCAATGTAGTATCCACAGGAATGTGAACTTGAGTAGACTATAACAAATGTTCAATTCAGCTTTGAACTGTCATACTGTATTCTGCAATATTTATAGACAGATAGATGGAAGTATATTACTTTATTGAGTCCCAAAAGAAATTCACCTGTTCAGCCAGGAACATAACATCTAAAACCAATGTGTCTAATATAACTGGTAAGGGTGAAGTATGGTAGTTGTAGACAAAAGATAGCCAGGGTAGCATTTCTTAGCACACCATTGTGGAACAGGTTGGTGGCAGAGGGTGCTTCAGGATCGCAAATTATGGAGTGATCATAACAGACCTAATTTTGTCATCATTCTTTTTTCCACCAACTCCCCTCTGTGAGTCCAGGGTCAGTCATGTAAAACAGAATAAAAGCCATGCTTATCAGTTTATCCAGATATTTAGCATCCCCTAAGCTGATGTTACACCCTAGGACATAACATCATAGAAGAACAGTATGCTTGTCACTAGGGACTGTTGGAACATCACCATTAGCTTGACACACACAAGTCTCCATACATTTGTGTATATTTATAGCTTCTGACTAACTCTAGCACCCCCTCCCACCCCCAATAGCGATTGATATTAGCATCTCCCTGAGAAACTGGAAGTCCACCATCAATTTTTTTGTTATTGTAATGCTCAATTCCAGATGGTTCTCCCTATACCACAAAACAAAGTCTTCCAACAAATTTCTATACTCTTCATCTCTTCTGCTGAAGCATCTTATAATGGAGGAGTCATCTGTGCACATCTGTAGATGCCACAAAATTGGAGTTGTGTTTACAATTTGGGTAGAGCGTGAAGACAAAAACAAATGGGAAGTTCCCCGGGGAACCCCTTGTGTTGCTCACCATCATCTCTGACACAGTCCTGGAGCCTCCATAATCCAGGAATATGGAAGCTTCTAATTGAGATTATTCCTGAACCTAATGAGCTGGATATTGTTAAAGACGCTGGAGAAATAGAAACAAATTTATTTATACCACAGTACTAGCAGTTTTCAAGGTGGGTGCAGGTTTCAAGAAAGGGTGAATAAGTGCCAAAGGACTCCACGGAGTTGTGTGATACAATGTTTGGCCAACTTTGTGAAAATAACAATCAGGCCTAGCTGTCTCACCCATTATAGTATTTCTCTACTTCTCACTCAATAACCTTGCATAGATAGCCTGGAAAAGGGAATTGGACTACAAGTTATCAAGAAATGCTTCTATACAGTAAATTGAGGAAGTGGTTAGTGGTAAGGCTGCAATGAATAAACCAGTTCTATGAAAAAATAAGGTATCAGGCTGAGGTAGCAAAACCCATGGCAAATATACAGTGGGGGATCCCTAAACACCAACATACAAAGGTAAAATGTTTATAAATTTAATATAAATGTTAGATTCAAAATAATCAGGTAAGTGGTGCAACAGATACGTTTCTAACACAGACCGAGTATGAATGGACAAGAATTACTGCAAGCTTCCTGAATATGTCCTCAGGATGACAGTTGAGAAACTAAGTGTAACACAAAATGGTACACATCTAAAAGACAAATTAAACAGTTAAAATAATCATGGTACACAAAGGAGATTGGCCTCTGGACAATCTAATCTTAAACTCGAGACACAGAAGATCAAGACTGTCAGTTTCTTGTCAGTTGTAGTGCTAAAATGATTTTCTATCGAAATATTTATTATGGCTAAACAAAACACTGAAAACATTGTGCCCAGAAGCAATTCTACTAAGAAATTGTTAGGCTATTGAATGTTCTATAATCAAAGTTATTAAAATACAAAAAAAATTGACACCTTCTGATCAACTGTAAACAAATATCTAAAGTATCCAGACAAACTGCTTTAAAACTTTACAAATCATTACAAAGATTTCATTTCAAAAAACTTCACAAACTTTGTAATATCAATTCATATCCATGCAACTATCTGGCAAAGACAATCTAAAACATTTTTTATACCTATAGTTTTTTGCTTAAATTTGAATAACCATAATTCTCTGAACCAGTTGGCATGTTATTGTGCTGTATTGACTTTGAGACCTGGCATGGCTAATGTGTGATGGGAAGCGGGTTGAATGCTGCAAGCATTAGTCTGACGATGTGCTGCGGATCACCTGTCTGCACTAGTGAAATGCAGTGAACGAGCACAGTTCATTTGTACTTGACTTTGTCTCTGAATGAACATACTGATTCACTGACGTTAAAAAATGAATCTTTTCGAGGCACATGCAATGCATGCTAAATTTTATATTGCTTTCCACGACAGTACAGAGCTTCAGGAAATAGCCTATCAGTAAACTGTTGCAGCAAAACTGTCATGACAACAACTAACCAATTATCGACTTGGTGGATGACACCAAGAACCTCCCATTGATCAGTTCACTCTGAGCGACTATGACTGTCTCAGTACATACACTGATTGATTGAATGAACCAGTATGTCCCCTACTGATCTGGAGAACCTTTGCAAATTCATTCACAAACTGCACAGCAAGAGACTCACAGTAAAATACACTGAACTAGTTCAGTGAAAGAATCACTTTCTGTACTGAACAGAGGAAAGAACTGTTGCACTAGTTCACTAAAAGAATCAGTTCATATACTGAACTGAGGAATAAACTGCTGAACTAGTTCACCCAAAGAACCATTTCATGTACTGACCTGAGGAACAAACTGCAGACAATTGACTCACAGTACTATACACTGAAGTAGTTCACTGAAAGAACCAGTTTGTGTAATGAAATGCAGACAAGAAGCTTACAATATACTTAATCTCAGTTCAGATCACTGATGAAATATGTATGGCAGATAAAGCTGAAAAATGTTTTATTTAGTCATATGTCAATGTTCTTACAGTTTGGTTGTGTTGTGTGCACTGTTCTAAGGTTCTATTTCAGGGCTCTAGACTAACTTTTTGCACTGGTTGCACTGGTGCGCCTAACTTTTTTTCTTAGGTGCACCAGCACAAAAGTTAGGTGCACCCAAATTTTCAACCGCATCACATTTAACACCACAGTTTTACAAGTTCACTTTATTTATTTATTTATTTATTTATTTGTTTTTTTTGTTTTTTTTTTAAATCGCTGTCCATATAGGCAATATTGACTTGTAAATGATTAACTAACAATCTGGTCAATATAAAGTTCTTTATTTGAAGGCAAGCACAATTCTACAAGAAAGGTAACTTACTGAAAAAGTGTTGGTGCTTAAAGTGCTTTACTGAGCTGAAATTTAAACTTAAAAAATCTCAAGATAAATTAACTAAAAAGAAAATCTAAATTAAGTGTTTTAAGGGCTTCAAACTGAACATCTCATGGCTCAATGTCTTATGGACTATCCTCCATTGCAGTCACATGCCCCTCGGATGGCCAACTCCTGTAGTTTGGCCTTCTTGATCTTTGGCCTTGACTAAACCAGCTGGCCACACTCTCTCTAGCATCAAAATCTTCCAGACTTGGGCATGAGCATGCTCGACCTCAATGTGTCCAATAAGTATATTCACCGGTCTTCCTCTCCGCAAGATACGACCGTACACAATGACGCATTCCTTTGTGGCGATATCTGTGTCTCCGTCGATCAGGAATGCTATGTACGCACTGTTCGCAATTTGCACAGACGTCTTTTTTTTCAATGTATCTGCGATGACTCCTATAAATTGGGCGCACGCGACACCATTGCTGTACGTCGGGTTTACGTTCAAGCCATTTTTCTTCATAAGAATTATTTCGGACTTGAATTTAGTGAAGGGAAGTTCTTCTTTTGCAATATTGTAGGCAACGTTAAACTTAATTATCATCTCGGCCTCGTCTGATGATCTGTTTGCTGCTGCCTGCCGCTGAAAGGCAGCGGGGAGAGGGGACACTTGAGCAGTGCATTTATCGCAGAATGTAATGTGTTTTATAGATGCATTGTGCTTTTTCAGCGTTTCAATTCTAAATGTATTAGAACCAGTCACAAATGCACTACTGCCGGCCATGGTCTTCCCACACTCTTTACAGTAAATACAGTGCATTATATTATCGGCTTTACTGTATCTTAGCCAGGGAAACTGGTCAAGCCACTCTTTTCGAAATGTATACACTTTACCCCTTTTAATTTCAGTGGGCTCGGACTCGATCGTATGTGGCTCATTATCTAATGCCGTCTCCGGACCAGGGCTTGCTATAACTTCGGAGGTTGATGGCTCCGTGTCAGAGCATTGGTTATGATTTTCGGACAGATCAGGCCCCAACTTAACATTCTTAATGAAAAAGCTGTCAATCGTTCTTTTCATCTTCTCTCATAATCCGCGGCTACATCCACTGTTTACCTGATGGGCTACTCACCTCTCTCTGTCTGACTGCATCACATGCATTTTCAAACGTACACACACGTACAGGAATATCTGGACCACGGCCAATCAGAGGGGGGGCGGGATCCGCCCTTCACTATCTCAGATTGGTTTAGACCACGATATGGGCCTAATGTGTGTCTGTTGTTGAACAACAGGGAGACTTTAAGAGTCACGGAGTTTCGTTTTTTTTCCCCCTCGAACGGCTGGTCGCACCGTGCAACCTTTGATTTTTTTTAGTCGCACCATTGAGAAATTAGGTCGCACGTGCGACCAAATTGGCCGCACTCTAGAGCCCTGTATTTGGATCAGCGAGCGGAAGCAGAGAGCGGATCAGCGAGCGGAAGCAGAG
>JANRMT010028174.1:85237866-85264661 GCA_026402145.1 Polypterus bichir lapradei
TATATATATATATATATATATATATATATATAGCATTCGTGTTCTGAGTTCCGATCTGATTGTATGAGTGGTTACCTACCAGGTAACGCATGATGTGGTTGGTCTACCAATCAGCAAACATCCACCACAGGCCCTCTTCAGTTGTGAGAAGCAGATCATAGAATGGTACATAGTTTACTGTCAAATAATGCAAAGAGTACATGACACGTGTTTCGCCCTTATTTGGGCTCATCAGGCATACACATTCCACTGCTCCCCTTGAGGGGATCGAACCTCAGACTTCAGTGTCAGAGACAAAGTCCCCTTACGCTGCGCCATGGCGTGTAGTTCATTTATTTGACACCCTGTAGATCAGAGTAATTACATTCATAACATCCGTGTTCTGAGTCCCGATCTGATTGTATGGGTCGTTACCTACCAGGTAACGCATGTGGCTGGACTACTAGTTGGCATATATCCGCCATGGGGCCCTCTTCAGTTGTGAGAAGCAGATCATAGAATGTTACACTATGTAACATTGTATATACATATATACACACATACATATACAGTATATACGTACACACACACACATCTCTACTTATATATGCTTAGGATTTTATATATATATATATATATATATGTCTGCGTGTGTGTGTATATATTTGGGACCAGACTGTGGCTTACAGCTCATTGCTTGCTTGCTGGTTTTTGTATTTAGTTGCCTAGGTGCCAGATGCTGTGTTGTCTGTCAGTAAGAATCTCTTGCCCTTGACTGGAGGATGTACAAGTGCAAAGGTAGTCAAATTAGCACTGAAAAAATCATTTATTTTCCTGCACTTAGATTTTCTGGATGTTGCTGTCAGCCTGAGTTTGTTTGTTTGGTTTCTCTCTAAGATCTCAGATTTTCCTTCCAAATCTATAAGAAGTGTAGCCTATGTTACTTGGGATATAAAATTTTTTTAGTATGAGTGAACGAGAGAGTGAGTGACCCTGTACAATGCATTGGACTAGCAACTAGTTCAGGCAAGGATGGTTCCTTTCTTGTCCTTGAAGTTGCAGAGGAATACTATTACTATTACTTAATACTAATACTACTCCGATTTGTCCTAAGGAAAGTAAAATATAAAGAAATTGTACTCTTCATTTGTTTCAATGCTGGAAAGTCATCGTCCATTAAAATGTTCAAACTGTTTTGAAAGCTGGGAGTGGTGCAGGTTAGCACAAGCTTTTTTGGGACAGAAAGTAGCTATAATAATGATAACAAAATGCATAAAAACAAGACTATGGTACATTTGACAAAAGCAATGAAATATTACCACTGTACTACACATTTTTCCCCATTATTTCTCAAAATAAAAAAAAAAATACTTGATTACAGAAATGAAAATATGGCAAAAATTGCATAGTGAGTTGGATTTAAACTAAAAAGACGTACATAGCCTTTTGACTGATTTTGGTGACATTTCTGGCAGGTTCATAAAATTCACTATTATCTTGCTGTAACAAAAAGACCCCGCTGTTTGTTTAGAGAGGACTTTTACCTGTACCACAACACAGAGACTTTAATACACATTCAAAGTCACAGCATGTGTGTGTGTGTCTGTGTATATCAAGTGACCTGCTTGGCTTCAATGAAATTACCAGGAATTATGCAAGTTCAAGCAAAAGAAGCAACAGGTGTCTAACAAGTTATTTCAATGTTTTGTACAATATGCTGTAAAGGAGGTTATTGGGGGCTGTCAATGTTCCATCAAAGGAGAACTTGCACATAACATATAAACTGCAGCCTCTGGGTCTTTGTTCCACCTCTTTTTCAAAGCCAGAAGATTGTAGCTTATTTATCATTTACCTTAAATGCAAGTTTAATCATTACTGAACCAGTAAAGCTTTGACAAAAACGAAAAAAAAAACGTACTAAAGCTTTATCAATGCAAAGTCTATACAGCAGTCAATGAAGTGCTGTCTGGAATTCTACTGCAGAAAATATCGATGGCAGGTTGGTTCAATGATGGGGGGGCTCAATAAAGGGGACCACCAACCGCGGAGCAACACTTTCATTACCCTCCCCCTCAAGCTGCATACCACTTTGGCCTCCAGGGTATTGTAGGTCCATTTAGCAACTTTCTTCCTTGGCAGGGATTCAGTCGCGATCACCACAACCACCACCAACTCGGACATGGAGTTTTCGCTTTCAATAGAA
The DNA here is from genome assembly GCA_026402145.1 of Polypterus bichir lapradei. Classification (NCBI taxonomy): domain Eukaryota; kingdom Metazoa; phylum Chordata; class Cladistia; order Polypteriformes; family Polypteridae; genus Polypterus; species Polypterus bichir. Next base: position 85,240,049 of record JANRMT010028174.1, read on the forward strand.
TCCTAAACATACCATCTAGGCTGATATCAGCTGCATCTTGGAAAGGTTTTGTTTATTTATTGAGGTCTTCCAACATTAACGGTTACAATGACACCCTTCACCCAAGTGACAAACGCCCCCTCCCTGCTGCTAAACGTAAAATAAGCATGGCACGTTATGCACAATTTGGCAGGTTCCTCACGGGCTTCCCTACCTGTCATAAGGGATTTTTTATGTCTAATTTTCCATACGAATAATCATCAAGTGACTGTTATTCAATTGGTTAATGATTAATTTTCTAGATATCCATTTCTTCCCTTTTCGATCGACGGCTTGACATTGTAATATTTTGCTCACTGTCACTGTAAATGTAGCTCACATCTCACAAAACCCATTTTACTGCTACTGTAAACAAAATATCACAGTGTGGCAATACGTATTTCTACAAGCGCCAGCAGCGTAAACCAGCACTCACCTGACTGTTTTCGCATTTGTGCGCTGGGCAATTAGTGAATCCCACTGTGTACAAGAAATCAATCTGACCACAAAACAGTCCCTTTGACAGCACGCTGACAATTTGAAGAAGAGTCCGCCGCACTGACCTGGGTATCGCCTACCTCTCCCGCTCTTGGTTCGCGGTCTTCACCGAACAATTCGTTACGCTGCTTTTCCGCTTGCAGACAGCTCTCTTCGCGCAGCCATCTTCCTCAAAGTCTCTCGCGTAAGCCCCCCTCTTCACGTTTAGCTTGAGCCAACACTGCCAGCGCCGCGCCCGCCAGCTAACGAAACAGCCAGCAGCTCCCGACCGTTCTCCCGAGGACACCACGCCCTTCCCTGCTTCTGCACAATCGCTAACTCGCCCCTCCCCTTCCCGACGCTCCGCACGCAGACGTATCTTATGAATAATGCAAATGAGCCGCTTCTGCGTCCTCGAGAGTTGCGCTTTGCCAGACAGCGGCTTCTTAGCCATTTGCGGCCATGGGCGCCACCGCCTGGTTACGTTAAATGTTTAATTTGCAGGTCAGGACGGCTGTTCTCAAAATCTTTTGTCAATATGAGCAAATAGAAATTCGACGCTGCTCAAGATAAAGCGGGATTAGAAAACGGCATGGCATGGTATAAATCAAATATGCATACTGATTCGGAACAGACAGCTTTTGAAATAAATAGCCATGCTATAAATTGACCAGTTGATTTTCGACTTTTCCGTTTTATTTCATAGTCTACCTTAGACGACTTATTAATATGTGTTTTGTTATATAAAATTTTACAATCAATAATAGTTGTGCTTGTGAATGCTAACATATACGCTGAATAACTGACACATACTTATTTGAAAGAGAATTTAGGAAAAGATTTCTTGAACATTTAATCAGTAAGGGAGTTAAGAAAGTATTCACATAGTGTAAAATGTAGGTGAGGTACTTCAGTATTTTCCAGTGTGAACTAGTTATTAGCTAAAGAAAAGGTTGTTCAGCATTGGTTTGTTCCCTGAAAGGGTTCCTTCTACATATCTGCACATCTTCCCACTATATGTTTAGGAGTTTGGTTTTGTTTACTCTCGGAAGTCATCCTAGAAAGTAACTCCAAGTTGATTGTGTATGGTTTTGTCTCACTATGGGCTGGCATTCCATCTAGGCCTCTCTTGTCATATTGGGCTCTTCTACTGGGAACAAAAAAAAAAAAAAAATAACAAGTCCCAACAATGGATGGAAGAAGACCTCTCATCCAGATCAAGGCAACAGAGGAATCCCCAAAATTCTGCAAGGATTGCAAATAAACTTCACATAGACTGAATCCAAGTTTCTAAAGCTTTGAGGAAGGTGTGCTAATCATTGCATCACTTTGCTGCCCTCATGTACTTTAACCCCATATAATCACATATCTCTGATAAAATATGCATTTTATTGCATCATTAAGAGAAAAAAATAAGAATTTACAATAGAAGTTTTAAGGGCATAACATAGTGTATCTACAGTATTCATTTAGTGAGTACATAACACAAACTATGTCTTTGTAAAGGTCTTGTTATGCAGCAGTTGACTGGCCCTACTCTAAAGTTATCTTTGTGTCTTATTAAGAACAAAGTTTTTGTTAAGGTCTTATTTCTTAACACTAACTAGGTAATTGAAAGCATCTAGATAGTCCCTATTCTAAGGTGTTACCAAGAATAATTAATTCACTTGCTGAATTTAAATATGAAAAAAAGTTTGTGAGCAAGGCTCTGAAATTATTTTTTGTGAGATAAGTATTCTTTGGCTTATTTTCTTTTCCTACAAAATCATATTATTTAAATCTGTAAATTAATTCAAAACCTTAAAATTAAACTGATAAATGTTTTAGACTTTATAGTGATTGATTTAGATGCTGTTGTTCCCATATTGTAGTCGCCGCCATGTGGTTCAGTTATGACATTACACATTTTGCTGTATTGATCTATATTTTGATCATTTAAGTAGGTCAACACAAAATAGCAATGCAGATTACATGAATAATTAAGCTCTCAGATCATATAAGCATATTCTGAGTTTGACTCACTGTGTTCATAAAACATGTACATATCTTTAAAAATGTATAGAATTTCTCTAAGCAATACACAAATTAAAATCAATTGCTTATTAGTGTTATCAGGTGCTTTCAGAATCAATAAAGTGGTGCAAAGTCACAAATAATCAATTAATAAAATAAACACGATTTTCAGAGCTTTTCATTTCCTTGTTCTTAGTGACTAGACATTTTGTTTTTATTTCAAAATTAATCTACTATAGTATTTACTTTTAGTTAATTATTGCAGTTTACAGTAAGTTGAGTAAATGTTGTAAATATGATGCATTTTGTTTAGTACTCAGTATTTGGACCCTAATTTAATTTTCAAATGAATATTTAAATTTTCTTTTTTGTTTTTACCCACATCTTTGCCTTTGTGTTTTTGACTCATGCTTGCAATAAGTTAATGTCTAACAAACTATTTTTCTTTACTTTACCTCTGTATTAGATGCATACAGAATTGTGTATTTCAGTCAGATTTTAACCTTGTCATATGCCACTTTCATTTCCTAAAGCACATCAGAATTCTCCTCTCTAGACGAATTCCTTAAAGTGGGAAAACTCTGATGACCTTATAAGGGGCAAGGCATACTCTGGAGGTGGCACTAAGGCAGCTTGACATTCCACAGTTTAAAGATGTCTCCTTGTGGCCATTTATCAGAAAATGACAGAAAAATTTTGAAAATAGATGGATGGAAATTTGAACCTTTGGTATTAAGCTCCCCTGGGGCCTATGTTTCTCAGCTGGCCTGGGAACACCTCGGGATTCCCTAGGAAGAGCTAGAAGAAGTGGCCAGGGAGAGGGAAGTCTGGGTAATTCTACTCAAGCTGCTGCCCCCGCAACCCGATCTCGGATAAGCGGAAGAGGGTGGATGGATGGATGGATGGTCTTAAACTAAATTTGTTCAAAGCAAGCTGCTTTTTATCTCATGCTACCAGGACAATCACTGTGTGATCATTAAAATGATAGGTTTAGTTTGCTAGAAATCCTGATGTAATTTTTAGTCAGAACACTTACTTTTTTTTTGTTTTTGTTCATTCCTGCTTTGTCAACCAGCCATATACTTTGTTAGCCTGGTTTCTGATGAACCTAAAGTTAATGGTATATTTATAGCTTTTGGTACAGGTCTGTGATAATATGAAGATCCAGTATTTTAAAATGTATACACTTATATAGGTCAATAAACCTAACCAATAATTTGAAATAATTCCATACTTTAATTTCATGTGACATTTGCCCAAATGAGGCAAAACTGATCATATTCACTTTCAGACCTGACCCACTCTCACATCTTTTAAACAAACTGCAAAGTTTACTAGGCATTCAAAATGGTTAAATCATATGGGGCCACTTTATTTTTTACTGGTTTTCAACAAGAAGGGACTTTTGTGTTTTTTAAGAGCAACTATGACTCAAGAGAGATTGAATGGATTGGCTTTGACTTCCATTGAAAAGCCACTAGCAGAAAGTTTGGATTATGAAGGTTTAATAGAAGAGTTCGAAGCAGTGGAAGTTGAGAAGATAGCAAAGTACAAGTTTGAAAATAATCTGCTATGGTTCTCTTAAATTAGATTATATTTTACATAAATAATAGCTGATACTGTAATGCCCTATAACATGCTGATCGGACTCCATCATCTAAAATGTTTCATTAACTATAGTACAAATTTCATACAACCATAATAGGGGATCACTACAGTGGATGAACTGTACTGGATCATACATCCAACTTAGGGACAGCCTTATCTGAAGTAACCCGTTTGAGGTAGTGGGACAAATTGTGTTGATTCTGACACAAGATAGAAATTTTGTCTAAATGGATCACCCTGATGGATCACCTTGAGAATCACCTTGATGAATGTATGCTTAGAGATATTCTTTCCATCTCAACATTGGTACTGAAAGCAGTAGCACATACAGTAGGTCAAAACTGTAAAAAAACGTATTCCTTAAATATGTGGTAACCCATTTTCAGAGGGTGGGAGAGGCATGAGTAATCTTAGTAGCAGTGGTCACAAAAAAGGAATACAGTCTATATGTAACTTTAGTTTCTCAGAAACTAACTCAGAAATTTTACTGTAATCTGATTATACTCAATATGTTTTTGTTACCCACACTGTGATAATCAGGGAGACTTTATCATGGCTTAGTAACAAAACTACATTAACACCAACAGTAAAGATCCCAACCTTGACTGTAAAATTAATGAAATTCTTACATTCATTAAACAAAACCTGTTAAATCTAGTTTAGGGATCCATATCCATTCAGCATTAAGCATAAGTGAGGAACCATTCCCACTACATCAAATGTCACATTTAAAGTCACTCATATAGGGCAATTTTAGAGTCATCAATTATTACTGAATTTCAAAAAGCTGTAATCTCTTTGGCCATTTCCTAATTTGCATAGACCATTCCATGGTGGGCAGCTACATTATTATGAGTTCTAAGTCAAATTGGACATTTAGTAAACTTCACACAGATCTGTCAAAGGGAGCATTTCTAACATGATCATTCACTACCACAAGAGGAAATTTATTGTATAAGGTTTTCAAGCTCTGCCTGTGTCTTTGTGAGTTTTCCAATTTCCTCTCATCTCCCTAAAATGTATATTTTAGATTAATCTTCTGTGTGTAAATTGACCTGACATCAGCAATTAAACTTAGGTGAGTAAAGACACTGGCATTTCAGACAGGGTTGATTTCAGGCCTGTGCCTTATGATATCCAGATAGTCGCTTGCTCCCCATTACCCTTTGTGGGATGAGCTGGATATGTTTTCCTTTTTAATGTCTGCTGCTACTATATTTAAAAGTATATTTAAAATACCTAAAAATATTCCAGCCCATCCTGGCAGTGCAACCTAATTCAGCTATCTCACGTTATAGTGCTGAGCATTCTTTGCATAACTGTTGGCAATGAAGTCTTGTGTTTTTTTTTTATTGCTGCACTATTTTAGTTTTAATTCAAAAGTTGGCTTCAATTCTAATGTAATGAAATAAAACTAAAAAGTTAACCAGCAAGTGGAAGTGCATTATATATGGTATATGATAATCTGGATAACTCCCTGAAAAAGGCTCTGCTGCAGTTATGGGAGTATTTCCACTTTGGCCATAGCCTGTGCACACATGTTTGTTTTTAGAAATTAGGTTATTTTAAATAAACATAGACTATCTCAATCTGTCCTTACAGCACACTATTTTTAGTGAGATCTAACCCAAAGCATTCTAATGTCTATTTTTAGTAGAGGCAGTGTAAGTTACTTGCTCTGTGCTTCATGATTAGTTAGCAGTTAACCTAAAACCTTCAATGTATCAAATCCAGGATACACGGCTTGCATTTTAGTCTTTTGTTGCATAAAAATCACTTTGGCTTGATGGTTTAGGTGCCAGTTTTATAGATAATATCAGGGTGCAAGGTATTAAAAGTGTTTTAAATTGAAATAATGTATTTAACAAATTAAGTTTATAAAATGTTCTTATAAACAAGAAAAAAGAGAAAGAAAAAAGCAAAGATTTGTGAGAAACTAGAGTAGAGAAGTAGATACAAAATGGGATTAGAGCAAATGATGATGAGAAAAGAGAACAAAGACTAGACAAAATATGAATAAATTGTCAAAATCAGGTAAAGAGAAGATAGGAGATTACTTGGGATGCAATTGAATATGCTTGTATTGAATGACATGAAAAGAGATTAGAAGAAAAAATATTCAATGAGGTGTGATGCAAAGTGGCTAAGGGAGTTGAAAATAGAATAAAAGAAAAAACAAAGAATTGGGTCAGATGACATGAGATTAGAGTAGACAAAATGAAAATACTTAATAAATATGTGATATAAAACAGCAAAAGAAAAAAGGTAAGAAGCAACAGTATTTAAGTAGGACACGATGGGACAAGACAAGAATAGAGCTAATGCCATAACACGGAGGATGAGACAGGAATTAAGACTGGATAAGATGTTGAAAAATAAGGTGTTATGAGAAGGGGGGAAATGACATGGGATAAGGCAGGAAAGTATAGGGCAGAACAAAACAGACATAGATGGAATGAAAACCATTGAGAAACTATATAAAGTAAACAAATAAGCATAAAAATAGATAGAACAGAAGTTGTAGGAATCCTTCATTGGCTGGGAAAGCCAGGGCATAAATAATGATTTCTTTAGCTTTGGCAAATATGAATATGGGAACCCAAGAAAATAATGAAAAGTTATGGTTTAATGGCAAAAGGGAAATCTATTAAGAAAGCATGCTGCACGTAAAAGGATTCACCTTCACACCAAATGGATCCTAGCAGTGGTTGGAAGTCAGTGTAAGTAGAGATGAGTAATGTGGGAGAAGTGGAAAACAGAATATACTGTACAACTTGGAGTGCAGCATTCTGAGTAAATGGGAGTGGTAGAATGGCAGATGATGGGATCTTGACCATAACAGCATTGCTGTACCCAGGCTGAGAGAGAGAGAGAACAAGAAAACCATCACTCTGGGCCAATGAAGAAAATCACACCATTGAAGATCATTCGCGATCACATCATTCAATATCATTCAGAAAGATCTGTTAAATGGAAAAGGAATAGGTAGATACACAATACTGGACCTAAAGAGATTACGTTTAAGATGAGGGGCCATACACTGTTCATGTGTCTTGCGGTATTTGTGAACTCCGACTTGTAGATTCTCAAACTACTAAAGAAGGATGATCAAAACTCTTTTATTTAATTAACAAGAAATATTCCCTCAAACTGTTAATGTGTTGCTGATGAATTGTTTCATGACACAAAAAGACTAGTATTTTTTATGGTTATATGACTCCTCCTGTTTACAAACTCTAAATAATAATATTTATGAAATAGTATTCTACAGAAGCATGAATATTTTTCCACTGGATCTTCCAAGGCACAGATTTTCTCTTCATGAAAATGTCCTCCTCAGAGGTTATATTAGTCTTTTCTGCTAGGATGAAAGCTTGAAATCTTTTTTTACAACTGTAACATTTATAGCAACTACAAGTAAATTATTTGCTTATGAACCACTTGCATTGGTCACTGTTAATCTGTAACAAGTCAATGCACTTAAAAAAAGCTGGTGAATATACTGAAGACATAACATATCCATTAATATGATTCTGAACCACCTCTTGTTAATAACCCTTGTCAAATAAATAACATATACAACATAAGCAGTGAGTATCTTCAGTGTCTTTGCATTAATCAGTGGGTACTTTGTTGCCTAGTACATGCTGTTGAATTTAACCATAATCTTGATCAAAATAAACACAATTAAGGCCTTCTTCTCCCATTTTCTGTTTAAAGACAATAGACTACACATGGAGCAATGTAGTCATAGAATGCCTATGTACAAATCACCTTTGTGATTTTACTATGAAAATTTCTTTGTTAAATAAGTATTAAATTACTTATTATATTCCCATGTTTGATGATGAGTTGTAAGAAGGTGACCTGGTATGCCTTTGTAGTGGATATCCTAGTTAGAAGTAATCTACAGTGGTTTAGAATGTAATAAACTGAAGGAAATATCATGCCATGTGGCGCAATTTCCCAAGGGTGATCCAACTTACAGGATCCTCATTGTTGAGTATCTGAGTGGCTAGAATAGGCTAAGGGGACTATTTGAAACATCTGGCTGTGGCAGATAATTAGTAATTTCCAGAGGGTGGGACTGGACGGTGTGTCTGCCTGGAGTTTGCCAATCAGGATCCTGAGCTGTTTCATTGTGTGGTGGGTGTGGCAACACGCTGTACCGGTGCATGCTCCCCAACCTGATCTAACCTGATGCAATTAAAGTACGTTACATAGTAAGCTGAAATATCCAGTATGAAGTAAACACTACTGGAAGTCTGATCATGGGTGCAAAGCAAGTCCTCTAGTTTAAATAAAATGGATAGTGAAGAAGGGAAATGTAAAAGCATCCCTTGTGTCTCTCTCTCTCTCTCTCTTTTTCTACTCTATAATGTCAAGAGTTTTTTTTTTATTCTTAAAAGCATTTACAAGACTCTGGTGATATATACAGTACTTATCCAAACTGTCCAGCAAGCAACTGTCCTACAATTTCTCATGACCGTACCACCTCAGTACCAGAAAAAAAAAAATATATATACAATAATTTATTTTATATAGCACCTTTTATAACAAGCACAATGCAAAAACACTTTACAAGTACATGCACATACAAACTTTTCAGCTGTTTAGATATATTTTTGCATTAGGAGTAGAGACAAGTTTGGTGACTGGGTGTGGGTCACACAGTCGCTCAGATATGGGAATTATTTAAAAATGACAGTATATCTTTATGTTTTATATCTAGTTCTTTATATGATAAGCAGCACTACCTTTGGAGTACTTTTTCCTTTCACCTCACACCACCTTTTTCACCTGAAGTATTATTATTATTTTTCCATCAGTGTTGCCCAAATTTATATCCCATATTTAAATGTAGCTTTGATTTCTTTAAAGCAACCCTAAGTTTTACTTTCAGGGACCTTCAGCTTAGAGCGAGTCTCAAAGTCAACTGTCGTCATCTTAAAACTGATAGCAAGGAAAAGTTCCAGAGGGCTACTACTTTCTGCACCTGGCCTTACTTTTCTGTCACTCTGGTACCTTTTGACAATTTTGTTCTTAGAATTCAAAAACAAATTCATGGCTTTATTTCACCCACTACTCTCAGTCTATCCATACTGATACAGAGATTTACTCTGATTGGCAGTTTGGTCCTCTCTCCTAAAAATCCTTTGCCAACTGAGTGATGTTCTACAATACCCCTTGGCTCAGCTTATGCTGTAAGACTGTGATGTGACCAGTGCTTCCCAGATATTGCATTGGGTTATAAAGGTGTCATGGCAATGCACTTAAAGTGGCATTTAATAGGAAGCTCCATAACAAGGAGCTTTATCTGAAAAACTCTCCAGCTTTTCAGTTATACCCTCAGTTGACACCTTTTCAACCATGCTTTCAAGGGAAACATATCATTTTTACAACAAGGGAAGAACTTCAAAGCCCCCCTCAGTCTGTCTATTTCATTTTGTTGCCCTTACTTCAAACTTAGTACCAAAATTATTGTCAAGCTCCCTTGGGTACAATGTACTATTTACTTTAGAGAATGTAGGGCTAAATACCATTTTGGTATCCTGAGAGCTATATGGCCTCTATTAGAATATGAAAAATCTTCTAACCTATTTTACCTTGGTTTGGGAATATTGGGAGAGCAGTGAGTGTTTGGAAAAGTTTCCCTCATCTTTGCTCTCAGAAACAAGTATAGCTACCTTGTTCATTTATTAAGCACAAGAATTGTTTAGTTTGCAACACATTTTGTTCTCTAACCCAATGAACTATATTTTCCTTTTCCCCAAAGGTCCCTGGAACTGTCATTCTGACATAGTTTATGACTTAATGGTAAAACTGAATGAAAGACAGTTATTGAAGCTCTCTTATCTTCTCTGACTGGAAGCGGTGATACTCTGGTCTGAACTAGGATTTTCCTGTACTATACTGGATATTTTCAACCTTCTGGGTTTTTCTTCAAGCGTCTGACCATCCTCTTGGGGCTTGTCCTGATATATGAAATTCCTGGGATTTTCTGAAATGACACATGGACAGGCCCTGGCAGTATTTTCAACCCCCAACTTTTGTGGCCTTCCCCTTGTTCCCAAAGTAATAGGTCATAGAGATGAAGTAAAATGTGACTATACTTGTACATACAATAAGAAAGATGAGGTCATATTCTCCACCTGGCAACAAAAATATCTACCTTTCAGCACTACTGAGGAGTATACATACATGTCACCTAACAAGCCAGTTTCACAGATAGCTATGGAGTCAGGTTACTTGAGTGTCTTTTTTTCAAAATGTATTCGTTTTTTAGGCTTCTGATATGAAAGAGAAGGGAGATAGACACCAATGTCAAGGTGAAAAGTATGTGTTACTGGACTGATACTTTCATAGCATTTCAGGTTATGTTTGAAAAATAAGTTAAGTAAAAGGCTCAGTGGAGAGGTTTATTTTATTGTTATATTTATTACATGTATTTTTTCAAAGAGTTTTAGGTAGTGAATGTTTTCAATAGTCTATTATTAACTTGATATATAACTTGATTGCTTTGTATGGATTGTAATAAAATTAATAAATTTAAAAAAAAAAAAACAATAGTCTATTATTTGGTTGAATAAATGTTTGCATGGCCCAAGAGGTTTTTAACATTTGGTGGTTATGGCTTTGAGTCCAGATAGTCCTATTAAACAATCAGCTACTTGTTACTATGACAGCCAGACTTAACATTGGAAAAGATCAAAATACTTTCAGGACAATTGTACACATTCATGTCAAATGTTGATAAAAATGCATATTTATGTACCAATGTAGTAATATTAATGATATCCCATGCTCATTTAATTACATTAGTTTCTTTTTGCTTCAATAATATTCCTGTGAGTTTCTTGTTTTTATTTCCATTTATTTTACTTAATCTAAACCTGTCTATATTTTTCTTATTTGCTAACTTAAATTACTTATTCATGTAGCTTTAAACAGTAGTGTTTTATTTTTTATGGAAAATATACATTTTTGCTGAAATGAGCTTTTCAGATTATTACAGCCTAAAAATATTAGCTTGCCTGTTTGTCTCTATAGAATAAGCACACAGTTTTCAGCTGTTGCCACACATTTTGACACAAAGCCTTGGAAATTTCAAAGTGGATGTGTATAAGACAAGAGTCCTAGGTAACAGGTTGGAGAATGGTGAACCTAGGCTTGAAAGTATAACAGAGATTGGACAGAAACATATTGTGCTGTCATTTTTTCAACAGGGGGGATTTTTCCAAGCGGTCCTCCAACTTGCAGGGAAATCATGGGGGTTGGTGACAGGATTGGCACTCTAGTCACCGTAAAAAAACTTCACTAAGCTCAGAGACTACAGAAAGGACTCCTTTTTGCTCTCCGCTGGAATAGCTCTGCTGCAGTTGCCCGTAGGAAGGCTGCTCGCATCATGAAAGGGATGGGGGAAAGCCCTCAGGAGCCCCATCCCCGGAAGAGTTCAAACCATTGGAGAGCCAATAGAGTCAGGTCTGTTGGGGATCAGAACTGGTGTTGTGTTGAGGCGTCGCCCGCTGCACGGCAGAAATTGGGTACCAATTTGAGGTGGCCCATATGGGTGGGCGCATAGAACGTCTTGTCCCTACAGAAAGATGTTCATCTTCCTCTGCTGTCGGAGGAACTCCGTAAACACCGCATTTCAGTGCCGGCACACTCTGAGGTACGCAGACTGGGGACTGGCCAGATCTCTGTAGGTGGATACACCTTTTATTGGTCTGGTTTTTTGATGGCTGTCATACTCGGAGAGTAGCTGTTGCTGTAGCAGATTGGCTTCTTCCGATGGTGTTCGATGTCACTCCTTTCAACGAGCGTATTATGAGACTCAGATTACGGCATTCCCTGGGTGCCTTGTCTGTTGTCTCAGTGTATGCTCCGGCGGTGAGTGATGTCTCGGCGAGGGAGACATTTTATTCGCAGCTTCGCTCGGTGGTTGATGGGTGCCCTCGATGTGACACTTCTCTGGTCATGGGTGACTTCAATGCAACCACTGCCACTGACAGTGCTGGCTATGAGGATTGTCTCCATCCCCATGGGTCTGGTGACTGTGGTGAAAGTGGCTCCATGTTCCTTGACTTTGCAAAAGATCAGGGGCTGCAAATCACTGGATCCTGGTTCCAGCGCCCTGAACCGCATCATTGGACTTGGTACTCCAATACTGGTGGTGCGGTGAAGGAGATTGATCACATCCTCGTGGGCAGATGCTGGAGGCTCTTGCAAAACTGCTGGGTCTACAGAAGTGCCCAGTTTCTGAATTCTGACCACAGACTTGTTGTTGCTACTCTTAGGATCCAGCTTATGTCCAGTAGGTTACCACCTACTAGGAAAATGAGCCTGGACTTGGCCAGACTCCAAGACCAGGCTGTTTGTAATGAGTTTGCACGCAGTTTGTGTGAGGAACTTTCAGATTTGGGTACAACTGCTGATTCTAATGTGATGTGGGAGACCTTCCGTGACAAGACCCTGAAGGTTGTTACTAGTGTTCCCAGAAGGAGGTGTTTTATCTCGCAGGGCACCCTGGATATCATCGAGAGGAGTCACAGTGTACGGATCAATGGCAACTCTGGTCTGTACCGGGAACTGAGAAGGATGGCTGCGAGGGCTCTGAGGGCAGATAAAGAGGCGTTTGTTAGAGAAATCTGTGAGCAAGTGACACACCTTCTGTGGTCTAGTGACACACATCCTGCTTACAGAGGAATCAAAGCATTATGCACATCTGAATCTGTTCCTCGGAGAGTCGCAGTCAGGGCAGCTGATGGAACGGTCCTTACGGATGACACTGCAGTTGTGACCCGCTGGGCTGGCTACTTTGAGCAGTTGTTCAAAGCTGATCCTCCGGCTAGGACGTTGGTTATCTCTGGGTCCACTGTTCTTGAGGCTGATCTTCCAATTAGTTGTGAACCACCCAATCTCACTGAGAGGTTGCACAGGTGGTGAACCAGCTGAAGGGGGGAAAGGCTGCAAGGTTCTGTGGTATCCGGGGTGAACTTCTCCAGGCTGGTGGTAAGGCTGTCCTCCTGGCATTGCAAGCAATCTTTGCTTCCATTTGGGAGACTGGCATTATCCCAACTGACTGGAAAATGGGACTTGTTGTCCCTATCTGAAAAGGAAAGGGTGATCGCCTGGATTGCAGCAATCTACAGGGAGATAACAATACTCTCGGTGCCGGGTAAGGTCCTTGTTAGGATTGTCCTGAATGGAATCCATAATCACTTGCTCACCTACCAGCGACCGGAACAGTCTGGTTTTACACCTAAGAAGTCTACCATCGACTGCATCCTGGCACTCAGGGTTCTCATGGAGCACAAACGCAAATATCAACAGAGTTTCTTTGCAGCCTTTGTCTATTTTTACAAAGCGTTTGACTCAGTTGATCGAGCTGCCCTGTGGGACATCCTGAGGGTTCACGGGATCCCCTCGAGGTTGATGGATATCAAGGCTGGCCTATACACTGGTACTGTGAGTGCTGTGCAGAGTGTAGGCAGGACCTCTGCATTTTTCCCAGTTGATTCTGGGGTCCTTCAGGGGTGTGTTCTTGTTCCTATCTGTTCAATGCTTGTATGGACTGGGTGTTGGGCAAGGTCATGGGGTCCAGCGGCTGTGGGGCATCTGCTGGTGAAGAAAGATTCACGGATTTTGATTTTGAAGATGACGCTGTTATCTTTGCGGAGTCAATGGAGGCTCTGATCGGGGCGCTGAAGAGACTGAGTAAGGAGTCTGTGTCTGGGCTTGTGAGTGTCCTGGATAAAAACCAAGATCCAGGCCTTTAATGACCACTTGGGCACAGCCATCAGCAATGTGTCTGTTTGCGGAGAGAGTGTTGACCTTGTTGAGAGGTTTACTTACCTTGGCAGTGACATTCATGTCTCTGGTGACTCTTCCTATAAAGTCAGTAGATGGATTGAGAGAGCATGGGGGGTCATGAGGTCGCTCAAAAGGGGTGTGTGGCACTCCTGATATCTATGCAAAAGGACGAAGGTCCAAGTCTTTAGAGTCCTGGTGCTTCCTGTCTTGCTATATGGTTGCAAAACATGGACGCTACCCAGTGACCTGAGACGAAGACTGGACTCCTTTGGTACTGTGTCCCTCCGGAAAATCCTTGGGTACCATTGGTTTGACTTTGTGTCGAATGAGCGGTTACTCATGGAGTCCCGAATGAGGCACATTACCTGCATTGTGGGGGAGCGTGAGTTATGGCACTATGGCCATGTGGCGCGTTTCCCATAGGGTGACCTTGCTCATAAGATCCTTATTGTTGGGGTCCCAAGTAGCTGGACCTGGCCAAGGGGTTGCCCACATAACACCTGGCTGTGGCAGATAGAGATTCATTTCCGGAGGGTGGGACTGGACCGCGTGTCTGCCTGGGAGGTTGCAAACTGGGATCCCGAGTTGTTTCACCGTGTAGTGAGTGCGGCAACGTGCATACAGTGCATACTCCCCAACTTGGCTTGACTTGATTTTTTCAACAGGGACAGCAATTGTCATACACCAGATAGACAACTATACTGTAGATGCCCTACTATTAAATGATGATTATGCAAAATAGGAATGACAGTGTTTATTATTCTTTTAGTTTTTTAACTTTTTTTTCAAGTGCATATATATTATCCACAACATAATACAGCATACATATATATTATCTTCCACTACTGTCATCTGTTGCAAAATACTACTAGAGAAATCAGTCTTTTCACAGGTTCTCAATAGATCTTATAATATAAAGACCTTAAAACATTTACAGAAATTGAGTTCCAAAGTAGGACTTGTCAATACCCTGTGATCACTGCTGTTGTGATAGGCTCTTGTATCCTTTGATTCAGTGATGGGCAAGCAATCTTAGAAAAGAACTGTCTATATTATTTATTTAAATAAATGTTTATATGATAAATGCGTTCAGCCGGGCAAATGAGGACACACACATTCAGGCAAGGAGTTGGTGCAAAAAGTGATCAGTGCTTTTATTAAAAACAATAAAAATAAACAGTGTCCAAATAAATAGTGCCATATCTTTTAAAGACTTCCATATATAAATAATCCATAAAACAGTGCTAATGTGGAGGTTAAAAATCCAATAAACAAATATCCATAAAAATGTGGTTAAAATGTTGGCAGGAAACCATCCTCTCTAAAAACTCACAGCCTTGGTGCATCCTTTTAAAGCCGATATCTCCACATCTTACACTACTTGGGTCTCGCAACGCAGAGAGATGTAATCCAACAGACGCAGACATCCTTCAGTCCTTCCCATGCCCCCACCGCCAATCCCATGGTGTTTCACCGAGGCTCCACCCCTTCAACACCTGCTGACATCTCTGGCCTTGCAGGGGAGTCCACTGGAGTAACTGCGGTTGCTCCTGCTTCCTGGCTGCTCAGTAGGAGCAACCTTTAGCCCATTTCTGTCTGCCTGCTTTCTCCTGTCTTGCACCAGCTCTCTCTTACTCTCATCCTTGCCCTTCTTTTCATCCTTTTATTTAACCTCTGCTCTTGTCTTTTTTTCTTTCATCTTTCTCAAACCTCTACTTGGAGCTTATGTATAACGCTTTGAGTAGAATTCACAGTAAAACATGGTGCATGGGCAAAAACAGAAACGTGCATACCAACTCCCAATTCCTGTCCTTCCATTTTCTTTCTCCACGTAACCAATCACCACACAATTAAGTGTCTGTAATAAATGTAAAATCAGCTATAAGCTTAGAGCGCCAATTCTTCAAAACTTTGAAGGAAAATTGAATAATGTTTGCTATTCATGTTAATTATTCCTTTAATCTATCCACCCAGGGTCGCGCCAGTCCCAGAAAACATACAGCACAAGGCAGGAACAATCCCTGGACTGGGCACCAGCTCATCTCTACCGTTGCACCACCATGCCCACACAAGCTTAATTATTAACAATACAGTAATCCCTCGCTATATCGTGCTTCGACTTTCGCTGCTTCACTCTATCGCGGATTTTATATGAAAGCATAACTAAATATATAACGCGGATTTTTCGCTGCTTCGCGGGTTCTGCGGACAATGTGTCTTTTTACTTCCTGTACATGCTTTCTCAGTTGGTTTGCCCAGTTTCATACAAGGGACGCTATTGGCGGATGGCTGAGAAGCTAACCAATCAGAGCACGCAGTTAAGTTCTCCTGACTGAGAAGCTAACCAATCAGAGCACGCAGTTGAGCTCCTGCGTGCTGAATGCAGTGTTAACCAGGAAGTTTCGTCTCGCTAATTCAGCATCAACGTGTTTCGCTGTGTAAAGAGTTGTGCTCTTTAGTGTTTATCTTTGTGCATAGTCAAGCCCTTCATTATGGCTCCAAAACAATCTGCTACTGCATCAGGGGCCGTGCCCAAGCGCAAGAAGAAGATGTTAACGATTGCTGAAAAGGTAAACGTTTTGGATTTGTTGAAGGCTACGATTCTTTTTATTTAAAAAGTAGGAAAGGAATATAAGATCTACGGCTGCAGTGTCCTTTTAACCAGGGTGCAAAACGAGTTGTAAGTGGATGTAATAAGGCAGTAGTCTGGATGGAATCTGCTTTAGGGATTTGGATTGAAGACTGCCAGAAGAAGAACAACGGCAGTGCTACACAATCGCCTGAAGTGGCTCCTTTACAAGGGCTGTAACGCTCTCCTTTGCTGTGCAGTAAAATTAAACTCATTGTTATCGGACAAGTCATCGTGTCATTGTTGGTGAGTAACCATAATTAATTTTCTTCTTACAGTGCTTAGTACATGTATGTACGCTTAGTGTCACTGTACACACATTTACTGTATACTATTTTTCTTGCATTGTACGTATTTATTGCTGGTGACCTGTCTATCGTAATGGCTGTAACATATGTGATATCGGAGACACTCAATATCTTTAAAATAATATTTAGGTTTTACTGTATATAAACAGTGTGTTTATATACATAATTTCAATGAATCTTACCTAATATCTAAGAGAATACAAAGGGATTATGCTGTATAACTCTGCGGGGAATATTTATAAACAGTGCGGGAGAGTTTATAAGGGCTTAAAATATATAAAAATAACCATACAAACATATGGTTTCTACTTCGCGGATTTTCACCTATCGCGGGGGGGTCTGGAACGCAACCCCCGCGATCGAGGAGGGATTACTGTATACATTATTTAAAGGAATTTACAATTTATCTGTAAAATGTAATATACAGGTACATACTTTAAAATGTCATCATTAAAATGATATCAGGTATACAGTACATCATACATTCTAAAAGCACACAGCTCCAAGAGGACAGTACTTGGAAATATAAATAGACTTAGAAACCAGTTATAATCATTTGTAAATACATGTTGCCTTTTATTGAATTGAATTGAATTTCTTTATCATCATTGTCTGGTACAATGAGATTCAATATGTAACTCCTCCATAAACTTATTTTCCTATAAAATGGCAAAATAATAATAATACGAATAAGAGTAAGAATACTACTACTAATAATACTATGATTAAAAAACACAATATACATGCATATATAGTGCAGATTGTGCAAATGGTTCAAAAAGTGTCTCAGGTTGTGCAATATTACAGTTGTAGTGCAAGTTTACAGTAAGGTAATTGTAATTATAAGTACAAGCAGTTCTACCGGGAACACTTGATGGACTGATTGAGTGTGTTTATAGCTCTTGGGATGAAACTGTTTCTACACCTCGAAGTTGTTTACTGGATGGGAGAAGTTCAAATAGACTGTGGCATTGGTAAGTGGAATCCATGCAGATGCTGGCAGCTTACCCGAGGCAGCATGTGCTATAAATATTCTCCAGGGCTGGATGCTGTACCCTGATATTCTTCTGCACTCTTGACACAACTCGCGGTAGAGCTTTCTTAACAGCTGCTGTACAACTGTGATACCACACACAAATACAAAAAATATGTTTAAATACTCTGAGTGGTGCACTTAGAGTAACAACACTAAAACAGCTATGGTATTTGGAATACAGTAGTTTGACCATTCCATGCACCATTATATTTTTACAGAATGATTACAATCTAGGGCCTTAAATTTGTAAATGATATGCAATTAATTTCAGTGTATTTGATAAAGCCCACCTTATAGATGTGAATCTAAAAAAGAAAGGGAAACAACACCGAAACAGTAGCACTGCTTTGACTTTGGGTGCAGCCCATTTGCAGATCCAAGCAGAAAAGTGTGCACACATGGTGTGAGGCTGCTGTGAAAATGTGCATGGCTTTATGCCAAATTTTGTTTTTATACATCTCAAAATGAGCATGGAAACAGGCATATGCAATATTTTTGTATGTACGCACCATTTATACTGTATGTGAGGCCCCTTGTCCTGTGCAGGCTTCATTTTATCTCTCCACTCTTATTGGATGTAGTTGCGACAGGCTGCTACCTCTGAGGCATAATCAAGTTGCCCAACCAATCCACCTACCTCCACACATGTCTGCGGCCAAGTACCCCAATTAACCATGGAGCGAAGGAAGTCTGCACACACCTGCACCTTATTGGCACCCCGCAAACAATTATTTAAAAGAGTTGCCATGTGCCATGGACCATTCATCACAATCACTCAGAGGGTTTTAATATTTGGTGGTTATGGCTTGGAGTCATATCCAGAACTTTACTAATTTTTGGTAGAGCCCAAGTCAAATGAATTGTTAATTCTCACACAACTTTTTAATTAAATAATTATTAACTAGTGATTATTGCTCTGATTAGAACTGCATGACCTAAACTAACACTCAAATGAATAATCCTCTTCTCTAATAACATTTTGTAGTTACTCCTAAAATGCCGTGAGCTGCCACAATAAATGCAAAGCCCATTTCTTGTGCTTTTCATGAGGCTTTACTTTAACAGAACAGTCAAACCATTTCATTTCCCTTTTAGGAATGTGACTATGTACTTGAAAGATAAACCTCATGCTCTTTTACTTATTTATGTAGAGTCCTCTATTCAGCTAGGAGCAATTGCAAATAAGAATGTTAATAGTTTGTTTTGGGATCTTCTTGTAAAGATCCAATGTTTTCTTTAGTTTACACTAAAGTGCACACTTAGGGCCGATTTATACTTCACGCTCAGAACGCGTACGCACCCGCATCATGGCTGCCACGCGTTCCCAGCGTTCATTTCACGCGTCCTCTGAGCAGGTCCTCAGAAATTAACGCGATGCGTGCGCGAGTTGCAGTACCAGCAAAAAGTCGGGGGGCGCAGTGTGCTAAAAGACGGAACATGACGTCAGAGTCTCTGTTTACTATCTACATGTGACAGCAAGCCTCTATAGAGATCCTTCGGGGATCGATGTGCACGCTTTGCTGTTTGATGAATGGTTCAAAGTGGTGAAGCAAAATGCCGACATACAGATGCATTCGTGGTGCTTATATATTCAAGCGTCGCATATTCCCGATCTTAATGATACGATACATTTTAAAAGTCTCACATACCATCTTTTGTGCCGTCTATTTTTTATTTTTTTACTTTACCTGCTGTCAGGTCCAAGAAGCTCGTAGCGATTAAAAACTGGGATGATGTTTACGATGGTCTGCTTTAATAATAAAGTAAACTACGAGGTTAAAGTGGACAATTCGAGATTAAAGCCGAAATTTCCACTTTAATCACAAAATACACGTTTTCACCGTGTCTTTTATTTTTTCTCAGTGGCTCAAATACAGCGCTATACATTATGTTGCCGATGTGAAGTTGCAAAAAAAAAAAAATAAATAAAATAGACGGCACAAAAGATGGTATGTGAGACTTTTAAAATTTTTGGTGTCATTACGATCAGGAATATGCGACGCTTGAATATAAAAGCACCACGAATGCATCTGTATGTTGGCATTTTGCTTCTCCACATCGAAGCATTCATGCTGTAGGATCTGCATAGAGGCTTTCTGTCACATGTAGATAGTTCCCGAACGTAATGCACCCCAGGTAGCTGAATTGGTGGACCGTCATTAGCTCTGTTTCACTTGTAGTGAAAAGGGGAAGGTGATATTCCTCATGAGGTGTGGGCTGATGGAGGAGGACCACTGTCTTCTTTAGGCTGACCTCAAGTCCAAAAAGTTGCAAAGCCTCTGCAAAGCAGATTGTTATATGCTGTAGGTCTGCTTCTGTATGGGCAAGAAGCGCAGCACCAGCAGCAAAGAGAATCTCTCAGATGAGTTGCTCCAGGGTCTTTGTGTGGGCCTGTAGACATTTCAAGCTGAACAAGCATCCGTCAGTGTGCTAATGAATGTAGACAGCATCATCATCGTCAAGGTTTTCAATGGCTTGCTGGAACATCATGCTAAAGAAGATGGTGAAAAGAGTAGGCACAAGGACACTGCCTTGCTTCACTCCGTTCTCAATTAAAAAAAAAAAAAACTCTGAGAGTTCATTGCTGTGTCTGACTTGTCTGTGCTGATTTTCATGAAGTTGGATGAGAAAAGCTAGGAACTTTGAGGGACACCCTAAACATTGCATGACTTGTCACAGACCTTTGCTGCGCTGCTTACCCTTAGTAAGATCTAAAAATGTCACGTACAGTTCCTTGTCTTGTTCCTGGCATTTCTCTTGGAGTTGCCTGAGAACAATAATCATGTTGGTTTTGCTCCTGTTGGCTCTAAATCTGTATTGACTCTCTGGGAGGTATGCTTCTGCAATGGTGGGTATCAACCCGTTTAGGAGAACTCTTGCCAAGATTTTTCCTGCAATGGAGAGTAAAATTATCCCCAATAGTTGAAGCAGTCAGACTTTTCCCCTTTATTCTTGTAGAGGGTGATGATGACTGTGTCCTGGAGATCTTGTGGTAATTTCCATGTTGCCAGCAGCAGACGAAAAGCTCATGCAATTTGACATGCAACACTGGGCCCCTATGCTTCCAGATTTCTAGTAGTATTTCATCCATTCCCACTGCCTTGACACTTATCATCTGCTTGATGGCTTTGATAATCTCATTGAATATAGGGATATCATCCAGCTTGGTTTTCTCTAGCTGTTGTGGGATGTGGAAATTATCAGAGTTGTGGACCAAGTGGTTGGTGCAAAAGGAGAGCCTGAAAATGCTCGGACCACTGTTTCAGGATAGATGACTTATCAGCGAGAAGTGCCTGACTGTCTGCACTATGCACAGGACTTTTACCTGAAATGTAGGACCGTAAACCGCTTTTAGGACTTCATAAAACCCTCCGTAGTCGCTAGTGTGTGCGCAGAGCTGAGTTCTGTCTGCAAGGTTGTTCCACCACTTATTTTAAATCTGTTGAAGCTTGCTCTGAAGGTTGCTGCATATGTGATGCAAAACTGCTTTCTTTTCGGGACAAGATGGTTGGGCAAGGTGACCCTGGTAAGAGGATCTCTTTTTTGCAAGCATTTCTTGACTCTCCAGGTTGTTTTAATCAATCCAGTCTTTGTTCTTGTTTGTAGAATACCCAAAGATGGTTTGTAGAATACCCAAGGATGGCAATTGCAGGATGGAAATTTTGAAATGTTTCCAGAGAGTTTCAGGAGAAGGATCCAAACAGAAACTACGTTCCTTAGACCTCAACTGGAGGTTTGCCTGGAAGTCAACTTTCACTTCGGCTGACTGAAGGTTACTGACCTGGAACTTCTTCCTTGGGGTGCCTCCCCCACTTTGCTTAGGTTTGAATTGGAGTTTAAGTTTGCTGTGAACAAGGCGATGGTTATTATGCCACTCTACACCGGCCATCATTCAAGTGTGTAAGACATCACAAAGGTCCCTCTGGCGCACTAAGATGTAGTTAATGAGGTGCCAGTGTTTTGACTGTGATCGCATCTAAGTTGTTTTCAGGCTGTCTTTGTTGGAAAATGGTGTTTTGATGGTTAAATGTTTCACCATGCAAAGCTCTAACAGGATGCGCCTGTTGTCATTGAAATTACTAACAACATGTTTGCCAAGTGCTCCTGTCCAGGTTACTGAATCTTGGCCAACTCTGTGCCACCACCACCTGTTCAAGTTACCATGCAGTCCCTATATTGATGGATTGAAGGCAGTACCCCAGATGTCCACATAACCATCATTATCTAATTCTTTCATGTGAAGCTTGAAAAGCATAAGGACTGATTTAGATCATTTTGTTAGGTAGAATAACCCACGGGGGTTACTACCTTCAATACAACAAAATACAACACAATAAAATAACAATTGCCAATTACAAATCTGAGACTCAATGTTCTACTGAAAAATGTTCTGGACATGGGACAATTCTGTTAAATTGAAATGCTTCCTCCAGAGATCTCATTGGAATCCTGAGTCTGTCTTCTCCTGTTAACCAGAGACATTTATGGCCAGGCTTACTCTAGCATTTCAGTAATTGGGCTCATAAAAATCTGAGGCAATATCTTGTGTGTACAACATATAGATATTGATCTCACAATATATAACTTGAAGTCTCAAGATATAACTTGTACCAATAAGGTCTTGTTTGTACAAGATTATAAAGAGTGTTTTGTGACTTCAGTGGCTTCATATAATATACTGTAGCTTAAGAAAAGGAAATAAAAATGCTTACTTTAACATGCTTCTTTAAATTTGAAGACACATTCTAGAAAGCAGAGATTTCTTTAAGTGCCATTTTCAAATACGATCATGGGGGAAAGTGCACAGTCAGTTTCCATGTTTGATCAGTGATTGGGCAGCATAGGAACAGCCCATCAAATGAGTAGTGGAAGGTGTTATTGAGCTAGTGTTGAATGATATATGGCTTCTATTGTCTATGTCTGAGCAAGGCTGAACTATAACATACGTTAACATCACACCTGATAGGTCTCTTGAATTGTTAATAGTTTAGTGGGTGTAACAAGGATTTCCTAGAATATGTAATGAAGAAAAATGTATGTTATTTGACCTAAAATGTGGTGGGGTAAAAGTAAAAGTTACCCTACATGAAATTTACTCAAGTAAAGTACAAATATCTGAAAAATGTACTTGGGTAAAGTAACAAAGTAGTTGAACTTTATTATTTTATACCTCTGCTGTTAATGTGATAGCAAAGGCCCTGGAGACAGTTCAGAAGAATACAACCCCATAATCAAATTGTGGAGAGATAATGTGATTGTCATAATTATAAAAATAAATACACAAGAGAAAAATTTAATATTAAAAATCTTTTAAAGTGAGGGTGCTTGAAAAGTATAAACAATTGTAACATTTGCATTCAAAAAGGTGATAATTTTGCTACTTATATTTGTCACAATGTTATGTACTAATCCCTGAAACCATCTCATTGGGAACTAGGTCATTATTATATCTAGGTGAAAAAATGGAAATCAGATAAAGGACAGAATTATGGTCAATAAATCCATGTTTGTAATCAGGAGTAACTTAAAGGCATGGCCAGTCCCTAATACAAAGTCAGAGTGAAAAGGTAGCACCTTATTCTTTGCTTTGAAACACTAAAGCAGCACTTAACACTACAAAATAGATTTTGAGAGAATTCACAATCTTGGGTACCACTTTAAATAGCACAACACAGATGACATCATGTAATGCAAATTCCAGGCCTCACCCTCTAGCAACAGTTTGCTATATGGGAACAGTGCCAGTGCTAGGTTATTTTGTACCCTAGGCCAGGCTTATTAGTGTGCCAACCGACTCTTCAGTAGTTAATGCGTGTGGCTGGGTATACAAACCCCCCCACCCCCCATGATCTGTACGCTAGACGAATGCCTAATTCGCCTTAATGGTGGCACCAGCCCTGCCTGGGAGCCACAGTATTACAAAAAGGCAATGTCAATTCACAAACAAAATGAAGTCATGGGAAACTCCAAAATTTAATGTTAAACAAATATAAAAAAGTGAACTGCAATATTAATAAAGGAAATGATTGAATATTTACATTTCTTGAAGTTCCAAATCTTATATAAAAGTTATTTGGGCAAATAAAAAATTGATGTATTAAGAAAACATTTAACAAAGATGCACATGCTCTAAAATCCCTTAATGTAGTGACAAAAATTTTAGTGTAGTTATAACATCATTAATGTCTGGCAAAATTATTAAAGAATGAATTTGGTATAAAAGTATTATGATTCTGTTTTATTATTAATTTAATGCTATTAGGTGCTATTCCAGGCTTTGTTGAATGTTTCAAACATGAAGAATCCATCTCTGATATCTATTTTTTGAAACAATAGTTAAAGCTGTTAACATATTGGCATATCTTTTTCAGTTGCCATTTTGTTTAACATTGTGGACACTGCCATTTTGTTGGCACTACCAGATCATTGCTAGGTACAGATGACAAGAAGTGCATGGTGAATGTTAGAAGCCTGATTAAATAACCAGTGGCCAAGCAGAATGACTCAAGTAATTTCATTTGCCAAGAAACTGCAAGAAAGATGCATAGATAAAAGACTAGAGATTAAAAGCGAGAGAAAGAATATGGGCTTGTCCTCAGTCATGGAATGGAAGCACCAGTGACTCTTAGGGGTTAGCTATGTTTAGATGTGAAATGAGAAAAAGGATAGATAGATAGATAGATAGATAGATAGATAGATAGATAGATAGAT
>JANRMT010028174.1:85264671-85369170 GCA_026402145.1 Polypterus bichir lapradei
ATAGATAGATAGATAGATAGATAGATAGATAGATAGATAGATAGATACTTTATTAATCCCAAGGGGAAATTCACATAATCCAGCAGCAGTATACTGATACAAAGAAACAATATTAAATTAAATAGTAATAAAATAAATAAATAAATAAATAAAAATAAAATGTTAGCATTTACTCCCCCGGGTGGAATTGAAGAGTCGCATAGTGTGGGGGAGGAACGATCGCCTCAGTCTGTCAGTGGAGCAGGACAGTGACAAAAGTCTGTCACTGAAGCTACTCCTCTGCCTGGAGATGACACTGTTCAGTGGATGCAGTGGATTATTCATGATTGACAGGAGTTTGCTTAATGCCCGTCGCTCTGCCACATATGTTAAACTATCCAACTTAACTCCTACAATAGAGCCTGCCTTCTTAACAAGTTTGTCCAGGCGTGAGGCATCTTTCATCTTTATGCTGCCACCCCAGCACACCACCGCGTAGAAGAGGGCACTCGCCACAACTGTCTGGTAGAACATCTGCAGCATCTTACTGCAGATGTTGAAGGATGCCAACCTTCTCAGAAAGTATAGTCTGCTCTGACCTTTCTTACATAGAGCATCAGTATTGGCAGTCCACTCCAATTTGTCATCCAGCTGCACTCCCAGATATTTATAGGTCTGCACCCTCTGCACACAGTCACCTCTGATGATCACAGGGTCCATGAGGGGCCTGGTCCTCCTAAAATCCACCACCAGCTCCTTGGTTTTGCTGGTGTTAAGATGTAAGTGGTTTGAGTCGCACCATTTAACAAAGTCTTTGATTAGCTTCCTGTACTCCTCGTCCTGCCCACTCCTGATGCAGCCCACAATAGCAGTGTCATCAGCGAACTTTTGCACGTGACAGGACTCTGAGTCATATTGGAAGTCTGATGTATATACATTGAACAGGACCGGAGAAAGTACAGTCCCCTGCGGCGCCCCTGTATTGCTGGACACAATATCAGACCTGCAGTTCCCAAGACGCACATATTGAGGTCTGTCTGTAAGATAGTCCACAATCCATGCCACCAGGTGTGAGTCTACTCCCATCTCAGTCAGCTTGTCTCTAAGGAGCAGAGGTTGGATGGTGTTGAAGGCGCTAGAGAAGTCCAAAAACATAATTCTTACAGCACCACTGCCTCTGTCCAGGTGGGAGAGGGATCGGTGTAGCATATAGATGATGGCATCCTCCGCTCCCACCTTCTCCTGGTATGCGAACTGCAGAGGGTCGAGGGCGTGGCGGACCTGTGGCCTCAGGTGGTGAAGCAGCAGCCGCTCCATGGTCTTCATCAGATGTGACGTCAGAGCAACAGGCCGGAAGTCATTCAGCTCACTAGGACGTGATACCTTTGGGACTGGGGTGATACAAGATGTTTTCCAAAGCCTTGGGACTCTCCCCTGTTCCAGGCTCAGGTTGAAGATGCGCTGTAGAGGACTCCCCAGTTCCAACGCACAGGCCTTCAGCAGTCGTGGCGATACACCATCTGGACCCGCTGCTTTGCTGGCACGAAGTCTTTTCAGCTCTCTGCTCACATGGGCTGCTGTAATTGTGGGTGGGGATGTCTCACCTATGCTGGTATCAGCAGAAGGATGGTTGGAGGATGCAGTACTCCAAGGTGAGAGTGGGTTAGGGTGATCAAACCTATTAAAGAAGTTGTTCATTTGGTTTGCTCTCTCCACGTCTGTCTCGATGGCGGCACCCCGCTTCGAGCTGCAGCCAGTGATAATCTTCATCCCATCCCACACTTCCTTCATGCTGTTGTTCTGCAACTTCTGCTCCAGCTTTCTCCTGTACTGCTCTTTCGCCGCCCTGAGTTGGACTTGGAGTTCCTTCTGCACGCGCTTGAGCTCATGTTGATCACCACCTTTAAAAGCCCTTTTCTTCTGGTTCAAAAGGTCTTTGATGTCACTTGTAACCCATGGCTTGTTGTTAGCATAGCAGCGCACTGTTCTTACTGGAACTACAATGTCCATACAGAAGTTGATGTAATCAGTTGTGCATTCAACAGCCTCTTCAATGTTCTCACTATGTGACCCCAGCAATATATCCCAGTCTGTAGTTTCAAAGCAGTCTCTCAGAGCCTGCTCTGCCTCAGGGGACCACTTCCTGAATGAGCGTGTGGTTGTAGGTAGCGCCCTCACTCTTGGTTTGTATTGAGGCTGTAGCAGAACCAGGTTATGATCTGCTTTCCCAAGCGCAGGCAGCGGGGTGGCGCTGTATGCGTCTTTAACGTTTGCATACAGTAGGTCGATAGTCCTGTTTCCCCTGGTGTTACAATCCACATACTGGGAGAAGGCAGGTAATGTTTTGTCCAGCGTTACATGGTTAAAGTCTCCAGCGATTAGCACAAGTGCCTCAGGGTGCTGCGTTTGTAACTTAGCAACTGCGGAATGGATGATGTCACTCGCTATCTCCGCGTTCGCTTGAGGAGGGATGTAAACAATTACAACAATCACGTGTCCAAACTCTCTGGGCAAGTAATAGGGACGCAGACTTACGGCCAACAGTTCGATGTCCCTGCAGCAATTGGAGATTTTAACGTTTACATGTCCTGAGTTGCACCACTTTGTATTGACATAGAGAGCGAGTCCTCCTCCTTTCTTCTTCCCGCATGTACTTGCGTCTCTGTCCGCTCTAACTGTGCTAAACCCGGGTAGCTCCACGTTAGCATCTGGGATGGTAGTTGTTAGCCACGTTTCACTAAAACACAGCAAGCTGCATTCTCTGTAGGTTCTGACATTTTTCACCAGCACAGCCAGTTCGTCGATCTTATTTGGTAGTGAGTTCACATTTCCCAAGATCACAGAAGGCACCGACGGTTTATAGCGCCATTTTATCTCAAGTTGTCTCGATTTAATCTTATCTTTTATCTTTGTGCCGGCTCGGCTCCCCCGATATCGTCTTCTTACCTCGTCAGGTAAATAAGGAACCACACTGGCATGAGCATTTCTTCTCAGTGCTTTAAGCTGACTACTTGAATAGGCGATTCTCGGAGTGTAAAAATCCATGTCAAGTAGTAAAATAGTAAAAAGTGTCCAGGGAGTAATTTCACATAAAAGAAAGTGGTAGAAGTGATCAGTGAAATAGAGAAAAATAGAGATAAAAAGGTAAAAAGATAAAGTCATATACGGAGCTGCTGGAAAAGGCTGCCACTCGGATGCGGCGCCGGAAATAGTAAGGGACACACACCATTTATTTTAATGATTTGGGTAAGTAAATAAATCATCTGTAAGTTGAACATATTGAGATCTATTGTATAATTTTAACTTTTTTGTATGTGTGAAATATCTCTAAGCCAGAATGCCTCAGGGCGAAAGAAGCAGGAATATCACTCCTCACCCATAACTTACTCTATACCTCTAAGCCAGGGTTTAAATTGTAGAAATATATCTAGGTAATTCAGAAAGTACTTGTGTTAAAATTAACACAGCAGCAATACAGAACTCACAAGGACATCTTTTTTAACAAATGCTTTTCAAATAGTTTATCCATTGCTCAGAAGAATCTGTAAACTGTTTAAAATATTTTTGACAGGGTAGGAATACAACTTTGTGACTTTTCACTGTTCCATAGTAGAACTGAATGTTATTTTAATGTTATCTGAATCTGTACATCTAGTTTATATTCATTTTATGTGGTGTTTCAAAATATCTAATCAGTTAAAATTTAATAACTAAAATTTTAAATTCTTGTTTCATATTACAAAATCTACTCTTTTAATATTAAACTTATTCATATTAAACATTGTAGACTAATGAAGATGATAAAATGGGCACTGCACTAATACATACACTTACTGTCAAGAAATTATTATATCACAACTCCCTCAAGAAAACTTCTGCAGTACTAATGAAGCCCTAAGGGCAGCTAACTCCTCCATATTCAGTCTGCAGATTTTCATTGGCTTATACTGTTAGCAAATTATTTCAAGGGAATATCTGCTGGCCAGGTAACCATAAAGTTACCAAGGTGATAACTCCTTGCTTGGGTGTGCTGGTAAAACACTTAGACGCCATAAGACTGGCAACCAGTAAAAGGTGCAAGAAGCTATGAATCAATGGGCAGGCTTTCTCAGAAGGCACAAAATACAAATAAAAGAAGAAGCAAAGAAGGAGGCTGAGAAAAATGTTGCAAAAGTTGAAGGGAGTCTTTGGGACAAAGTCAAGTGGAAAAAGTAAGTATAAAGGGACTGGATTCCCCATTCTTAATCACCTTAATTGCAATTGCACAAAAACAAATGAAAAGGCCTGTTGCAACATTTTGCTATTTTGCCCTCATAGATTCACTTAGTGTCTAAACTAATAACTCAGTTCAACACTGAGCAGCTATACCATACTAGTAATTATGCATTTAAAACCCATTTTTATACCCACTTCATCTAATTCAGAGTCATGGAGAGATGAAAACTATCCTAAAAGCATCGGGTATAAGGCAGAAACAAATTCTGAAAGGGATGCTAGCCTATCATAGGGCACAGTCATGCACACACCATCAATTTATGGAGCCCCCTTTACTGTATTTTTGCAATACAAAAAAGAAAACAATATAAAATGTGTGATTTTGTAAGATATAGGTTGCTGCTTCCAATCTTCCTAGTATTAGCTTATTTTGAGTTTATCAATTTTACCTTTTCCAGATAAACTAATGTCCTACCACACCCTTAAGTGTGCATGTTAACTGTTGACCTGGCAGTGAGAATATAGGTGGGCAAAAGTGTACCTAGCAATTGACTGGCATCCCATCTCAGTCTGCTTCCTGTCTTGTACCTGATATCGATGGGTTGGCTTTCTTTACTCTTCTTGGGAAAAATGGGTTCAGAAAATGGATTCATTGGAAAGGGCAGCTAAAACTTTTAATTTACTGAAAATCCCTGTTGATTGGGGCAGCTAGCCTGGCCATTGAATTTGCATCTCCTACTACTTCAAGGCACTACAGAAAAAAACTAGCACTTGAGAAGGTGGAAAGACTCTAGCAAATTTAGACAGGGTTGGAGGTTTCTGGAGAGTTAAATGCAGTAGCTGGAGATTAAATAATTGTTTGTTGCTTGTTCTTCTTCTTGAACTAATAAATCTATAAATGATACATTAAGTTGAAAGTCATCTTGACAATTGAATGTAAAGGTTCTTGAAAATCCAGTATCTGTATATTAATACATTTTGGAACTCTTTAGGCCTTCCAAAAACTCTACTGCTAGTGCATGCCCTTAGATATATATATATATGAATAAAAGAATTGTGTTCTCTTTGTGTTTAAATATTTTTCTAATTGATGCCAGCTTCCCCTGCACAGTACGAAGGTGTGCATTTAGTGTGGACATGTATGTTTGTTCCCTGCAAAGAGCAGCATTACTACTCTGGGAAGGTCCTGCCATTCCTATTGCAAATAATTTGAATGAATTGAATTGCAGCATAATACACAAGTAGAGAAAGTGAAAAAATGAGTTACTTTGAAAATAAGCAAATCAATGGAATAACTTTAAAATAAGTGAAGAGTATTAATGCAAATCACAATAAATGGTGTATTAAAATTTTTACAACACCTGGCAAGGAAAGATTGTTGATCAAGAATTCCATACTGTATTAAAAACATATTTTTGTCCACCATGTTGAGATAATCCTTGATCACCTTGATAATCAGAGATTTAGGAAGCTATTTAATCAAGACATTTATATACTTTTATTACTATAGTTTTGCATCTGTATATGAGCCATATGATGCATTTCTATTAAGCTAAACAAGTATACTTTACAGATAAAAGATATAGTATGTTACCGAATACTATGAAAATGTAATACATATCAATGTATTTAATTAAAGATTCAGTCCTGTATTTTAAAGGTGGTATAAGTTGTAAGATAATATCTAAAGAAAACTAAAAATGAAATTCAATCGTTGCCCACAAGTATCTCTCTAGTTTCCATTTATGATTAGGGACAAAGTATATATTAAAATGTTTAGAACCACTGATACAGAACAATCACAAAATGTTCCGTGCCATACTGAAATCATATTTTAGAAAAAAAATACCTGCCATATTGTCTAGCATATTAAGAATTATGTTTTGATTTCAATATGTGACAAATGCCACTTCACTTATACTACAAACTGCTTATGCTTTTACATTAAGCCAATTAGCAGAACAAACATCTGACGTGACAGGATGAGCTTTCACTGTTGTTGGTATTAGCTGACATTAATTATTGTTATGATTGTACTCTTGCACTTGCTTATTTCTTCATGCCCGTTTGTGCCACTGTTTTGGTTTGGTGTGTATTGTGTGTGCGCACTCTGTCAGCAGCGGTTTGATTAGTCAAAGAGGCAGGTTGCAATTCAGTAGATGAGATGTCTAAGAGGCATCACTAAGGACTTGATTCTGTCTTAACTGTATGTACAGTGTACTCATTATTGAAATGCTTATTCTATATACTAAAACACTATATACTGAAAACAATAAGTCAGTAAAGTGAAACAGTTACACAGTATACTGAGATATAGCAGTAAACATTTGTTGAATTGATTGTAACAGTGTTGCGATATGCTTCAAATTACTTAACTTGCCAGGTATCGAGGAGGCAATGAATTTCTGTATACTGTGCTATAAGATTTTTGGTGCAATACCTCAGTATATGATGTACAGTATGTTCATGTTAAGAATAATCTGTGTCATAAAAATGGCACCTCATAAGCTTTCTCCTGATCTTCTTGGGGAAATACTTGAGACTGCCTTTAGGGCGTTCATTACAGGATGTTTAAGAATGTGTTTTTGTTGTTGTTTTGGCCTTGTTTTTTGCTTTCAGGTCACGCTGTGTTTTGTTACAAGAACATCATTCTTAGTCTTTTTATTCATTAAATTAAAATAATTGTAATATTTCAGCTTAATAAGTTTATTTGGTAATACCTTCATAGTGTGGAAATCAACTTCAACAATTTCCATGTAGGATACTGTCTAGATTGGGTGGTAACACTTGATTTTCTTTATTACTTTATCATGTTTTGTTTAGTACTTTTTAATAATACTCATCATAAAAGGCAATTTATAAAGCAAAAAGTGCATTTGCAAACCGTCTCTCCTGTCTTTGTCTAAAAAAAATTACAGAATCTCATTCAGAGCACTTTAAATATGACTCACAAAATTGTGGCATACACTCTAACGACATTAACTTTCTCACAGGGTAGACATTCCTGTATGCTGTGCTTTGAATAGCTCAGATATGACATAGCATTGTCCATTTATCTACTCATTTATTACCTCACACATTTAATTCAGGAGCTAGAGTGAACCCAGATAGCATCAGACACAAGTTCTTTCTGGAGTAATTTAAACTTGCTAATTGAACAAAAACACACTTGCTTGGAATGTAGGAGGAAAACTGGAGTACCTAGAGAAAAACCCACATGAACATAGGGAAGAAAGGCAAACTTCATAGAAACAGTGACTCATACCAAGCCAGTATGGAGTATAAAATTAGATCAGAAAAGGAGGAAAACTCGAATACACAGAGGAAAACCCACTAGAACATTGAAACAAAGTGCCAGCTCTACATAGACAGTGACTCATACTAGGCGTTTGGTGTCTCCAATTAATCTCATTGGAATGCAGAGAAAAACTGCAGGGCCACCAAGAAAACGCAGACAGATAGAGACAGAAACTGCCAACTCAATAAGGACAGTGCCTGTGCCAAGATTTGCACCCGGGACTCTAGAGTTGTGAGGTAGCAGTGCTATCACCATGCCACCCTATATGCAGTGCTCTGTGCGTTGATAAAAAAAAAAAAAACTGTAACATAGTTCTTTAAATTTAAAGGGACAGTGAGCTTAGATGATTAAAATGGGAGCAGCACAATTACAATGAAGAAAATAAAAAAGTCCACACATAACTGACTATCAAAAATTAAAGAGATATTCTCTTAGTCTGCAATTCATGTGAAACACCAAATGCTTATCTTTTTGTTGTGTGTATCTACTTTGCTGTGATTATGCAGACCTTTTCTAAAATGCTTTATGAAAACAGATGGTCAAAGGCAGCCAGTTGGAGAAGTTCAATGCAACAAAAGATATCCCAAACCGAACCAAGTGAAAGTTGTTTACAGTTCTTCAAGCAAGAGAATTGTTGAAAAAACGACTCGCTTCCTGACATTTAACTCATCACGTCTAAACAGATCTTCTATAGATGGGAGATAAGCTGGAAAAGGACACAAAACTAAATTATTTTATTGGAGTCCATACAACAGTCTGCTTTCTGATTCTACTTAATCCAATTTTAAAGTCACAGAGAGCTGGAACCATGACACATCTTCACTGAACCCATTTAGCTAGGCTAATTAACCTAACACATAAATGTTGAGATTTTAAAGGAAAACAGAGTTTCCAGATTCAAAGAGATACAATACAGACAATAATGAAGACAAATGTAGTCTCTTGGAGGTCTATGGTAGAACAGAGAACTACAGCACCACCTTGACACCCATTTACAATGAAGTAAGACATTAAAACAGATCAACATGGTTTAAGATAATCAAAGGTCAAATATATTAGCAAATATTAGATTTCTAATTACAGTAGCTATGAGGGACTTAATTGGGCATAATTCAGATGGTGTATACTTGCTCTTGTGCATTCATTAATGGTCAATGTTTAAGAAGAATCTATCCATCATTGGTTTCATGCACACAATACCAGTAGGTGCATTTGCAATATTGTTGTGCTCATATTCAGTGGATTACAGGCTTGCATGACTCATGCTTAACAGGCTTAAGCATAAGTAATGCTGGTTTTGTGAGTATACATTAAAATATGAAAAACAAGACTAAATGTGGTTAACGCCAAGATACACATAATTTAACCCTCTGAAAGCAAAAAACTACAGTCAGTAGGGTAGTCTTTGGGAGTCAGAACTCAGCTGAATACGTTCAGACTTGAGCTATCTTGTTTGTGGTTTAAAATGAACTCAAAATAGGACACAGACAGCCAGAGAAATAGATATATCTAGTGAAAGAGGCAGACATGGGCATGCAACAAACACAAACTAATTCACAAGGAAAAGAAAATTGTTATTTAACAACAGAGGGGTTGAAATTGTGAGAACAGGGAGAAAATCACTGATTGTAAGCCCAAAAAAAAAAATAATGAAAGACAATTGGTCAATAGACAGATCTAGTTTAGATTCACTCCACTACAGTGGCTTCTAATCCCAGTCCTCGGGGGGGCACAGTAGCTGCAGGTTTTTTCCAGCCAGTTTCACAATCAGTGAGTCATTTTACCTGCAATTGATTTATTTGTTTAATTATGTTTTTATTATCTCCTTGAGTGTTCATTTGAAGAAAAGTGTACTAGTGTGGGATTTATATTTGTAAGGAATTTAGAAATATTTGTATTTTTGCTATAGTGTCAGTGTGCCTCTACTATTAGTTTGCTTTAACAAGTGAATTGTTTTGTATATTTGTTTTAAAAGTTTTGCCTCCTTTTTTAATCATAACTTTATCAGAAAGGAAGAATGCTGATGCCAGAAAATTGCAGGGAAACTAAACCAGGTCTTGACATGTCTATTTTATTTGGAATTGTTTCTTATCTTATGTCATTTTCATTCAATATTTTCTATTTGGGGGTTTTAATAATAATGATAATATATTTTATCTATAATTTCAACGGAACAGAACAAAAAGAATAAACAATATGGAGTACAAAATTCAAAATGTGTAATGTGTACATCACACAAGCACCGAAGGAAAAAACCTAGAGTTTGACAAAAAAGAGCTAAACATCTGACCATTTTAGTTTTCTTCAGGCCTCCTTTTATAGGAAAAAAATTGCATGTGTGGCGTGACATGGCCAAAGCCTCATATGTCATAAAATCAAATCTAGCTCAGATCCCAAAAGATTTGGGAAGACCAGCAGCCAGAAAATACATAAACTAACAAAATAATGAAATATAGGAAACAATACACTTTCTGTTAATTCTAAAACCACAACACAAAGTCAATTAAATAATTACCAAAGAGAAAGTGCTGACATGATCAGAAGTGCTATTTTGTTTTTGGTGAGATGGTTTTCTTGTTAAAGCCAACACTATGGCTCCAATGTACTACCTGATTCACACTTATACTCATATGCAGTGAAGTGTTGTGAAAATCAAAATGACAAAGAATGGTTTAACTTTAACAAAACTGCAGAGATTTGGCTTCATGACTTTCCAAGGTCAGCAATGAAGGAATATTCAATTTCCAAATCACATGAATGAGTAGGCACCATTACTTCATCCAATCTTACTTAAATTTTCTTTATATACTCCCTCAATCTATACTGCTGTCTTTACTCAAGTGGGAAATTGTAACACAAAATCATGGAGGTGTCCCTGGGACATGCATAAGGGGGAAAGCCAATCCCTGCACCGAAAATTTCAACCGAGTATTCACAAGTTATGAATCAGCATTAATTCTTGTGGCACCACTTGTCTGTCAAAGGGAAGGGGGGAAGTGAAAATAGACAGAGTAAATTATGATACAACATGGATAAAAGGAGAAATGGCATTTTAATTGCGCTATGATCAAACTTATAGCTCCCCAACCTTAATTTCATAAACCACTCAACTGCTATCTCAGCACACACCAGTCTGCTGCCTAGCAGAACAAAGTAGCTATGAAGCAAATCAGGAATGGTCACATATGTTGGTTACTTCCAGACATTATTGGTTTAATTTTTCCAAGGTCACTTACTTCGTGCTTTTTTCTACATAAATTTGACATGGCAGCTCATTGGTAAATTTCAAGAAAAGTTTGCATGTGTAAAAAGGGCAACTAAGCATCCAGAGGATGACCATTTTTTCTGTTTTAAGAAGACATTTACATTGTGGATTGCATTTCAGTTTCCAGTTTTCATTAATTTAACGTAATCATTTTTTGATTTGTATCATACTCACTGTTAGATTTTAATTTTGTGCATCCTATTTTTATGTCATTTGTATAAGTGATTTGTAATTTTATTATGCAAAATTATTATTATTTCTTGCACTCTTTTGTGTTTTTGCTTTGTAATAATGAACACTACCAGGAAAGAAATACTAAGGGAACCAAAAAAAAAAATACAGCAACCTCGTCATTTACTTCAATGGAGTGGTGACTCTGAGGCTAAGGATCTGCGCTGGTATCCCAAAGGTTGCCTGTTCAAATCCCCGTCACTGCCAAAAGAGATCCTACTCTGCTGGGCCCTTGACCAGGGGCACTGTACAATGTATAAGGCAAAAAAAAAAAATACACCTCTTTAATGCAAAATACTGTATGTAGTTCAAAGTGCTTAACAAAAAGTTAAGGAAAAAACTTCAATTGAAAAGGATAAATCTACTATATAATAAAATGCCACTGTGTGTGTGTTTTCCTGTTCTTCTGAGCAATCTGATTAGTCGGATGGGCCATGGTGGCACAGTGGCAATGATGACTAAATGTTATATTCATGACTATACGCGTATGTTATAGGATGTCTATATGTTAGAGGACAGTGTTTCTCAGCCTTGGTCCTGTGGCCCCACTCTGGCTGCAGGTTTTTGTTCCAACCAGCTTCTGTGTTTAATTAGACTCCTGGGCTAATTAAGTGATGTGTTATTTCACAAGTTATGTGCTTTGGGAATAATATAGAAATTAGAAAACTAAGTTTGGTAAAAAAATGCATATATTAAAATGTACCAAGCAGTTATATGGGGATAATGTTTTTTTTTCTTTTTAAAAATATTTTCATCTTGATTTTCACTCGACTTTTCTAGGTATTCTAATTGTTTAATTAAGCCATTATTTACTAATTAGTGGGTCTGACGCTAAAGTAGTTGCAGCCTTTGATTATTCAGTGTTGTTTGCCAGCATGTCTGATCTGCTCGTTTTAAATTGTCATTAATAAGATACAATGAAGCGGAAAAACTGCACAGAAAAAGGGTAAAATATAATGAAATCAACAAAAGAGAATTAAGTATTTAAATCTATAGCAAAAGCAGAAATCTTTCTAAATGTCTTATAAATGTAAAAATCATGCTGTTATGCTTTTCTGAATGTAGAATAAAAGAAAAATAATATCAGCTAATTAAATGAGATCAGTGCTATCAGGTGTTGTCACTGATTAGGAATCTGGTTGGAACAAAAAAATGCAGCCACAGTGTGCCCCCAGGACCGAGGTTGGGAAACACTGTTATAGGATGACTATATCTTATGGGTTCAAAGTTCAGTCTCTGATTGTGACAATTTTTAAAACTGTTTACTGAAAAGGAATTAAAATGAAACACTTCAATGAAAACAAAAAAAATAAATAACTTACGGGGCAGCGTTTGTTCCCAAATTCTAACTAGGCACAACCTGAGTCACTTTTAAAGACTGGAAGTGTTTGCAGGAATATGAATGATATTTTCACAGTGGGTAATGTGGGCCCATTAATGATTGGTGGTTGTCAAAAAGCGGATAGGAGGTGAGCAATACACTTCAAAATGAGAGCATTTGAGAAACAGAGTTTAGGGGAATGTGACAGAAATGCTGAACAAAAGAGGTTGAGATACATCAGGATACTAAAGAAAGGAGCAGGACAAATTCTGAAAATAGACCTAGGACAAGCAATATCATATATCAAATATTTTTACATTTATTCTGTTATCTGTCTTTAAAAGGTAAGTGTAACTAAATTAATACATACATATTAACATACCTGGATGGATAGATGGATGGATATTAACATACCTACATACAAACTTGCATGATGAGGTTAAGCAAGTAATAGAAATGGCAGAATCCTTAAATATAGTTTAAACAGTTAAACTCATTTTTAGGTCTCTATAGATTATAATGGGAAGTCTGATGTTATGGTCAGATGGCCAAGGAGAACAGGAAAACAAAAACTCTAGCTGGCAAGATGCTGGAGAAAAAAACACCTGTGAAGGTTCCAAGACTGGGTATTCTACCAAACATAAATGTGCTGGTAAAGTTAAGGTAATCTAGTAGATGTTGGGCATCAACTATTTCAAAAATATAATACTGTTTAGTATCTAAGTTATGTGGCTCCAGTCTGTTTTTGCTTCTGTGTAGCAATAATAATATTGTTAGCTGCACAGTAAATATTAAAAAAACAAATAATGATAGCAGAATCATATCTAAAACACTGCAGCTGGTGAGATAGATATTATATTACCAGCTGGAGGAGTTATACTTTAAACTCATGTGCATGTCAAAACTGCTAGCAATATGTTCCACAAAAAACGTTGGCATTTCTCAGAAATGCTTTGCAACCATCAGTACTGGTAAAATTATAAACCACAAGCCAAGTTGTCAAAAGCTTTTGCTGTAAAACCACATGGTTTGAGACTACAGAAAGCAATTATTTTTTAAGCAAGAATGTTTTCATTATATGGTACATGTTCTGCTTTGGTTTCACTTCCAAGCCGAGTTTCATGTTTGACTTTGTCTTTGCACTGAGGCTTAATTACGCAGTATGTGCTTCATGCCACACCTCTTCTCTGATGCAACTGTCAAGTTTAAAGGAAGTACATCATCTTCAGTCAGTACTTCAGTTTGTACTAAAGTTTCTTTTATTCATTTCCTAGTGTTTATGTTAGTGCCTGGTGTTCTTTTTGACCTTGATTCTTTTGGATAGTTATTTTCTTTCCTGTGTGTTCTTTCCCCGCCTGTGTGACTATTGTTTGAGGAGACATACTTTGATATGTTTCATATCAGTGTGCGGTAAAAGGTTATTTAGTCATAACCAAATCAAGTAGGCAGTTTAGTGCAGGGAGCTAAGACTGAAACAACAAATTATTCAATTAAATTTAAATGTTTTAGCAAATGTTTACACAGATTACAAATAAAATGGAGAAAGAGAGAAGTACATAATATAACATTTTAATGTGAAAGCACACATCTAGTTAAATAAACAGTAACAGGGTGCTACATAAAACCTTTGTTAAAATGCAATTGCAATACTAATAGAAAAAAAGCTATTAAAGGCTATTGCTTGCCAACAGCAGAGGAAAGAACATTTCATCCTAATGGTAGAATAGTGCTTTTGCATGATCAGTCTCCCATTTGTTTAACATAGTGTAAAAAGTACAGATACACTAACACTTAAATTACAGGGAACTTTTTATTTAACTGTAAAAACAGTAATTAGAAACAGTGACATCTTTTTAGAACAACAGTGTTTGGATCAGGTTTCAGCAGCAACACTAGCCCAAAAGTAAATGGGGCTCATGAAAAGTTGGCAGGATGAGTAGACATATAATAATGCACCCTCTAACTATATATATATAGTGACAGATAGGGGGCGCTATCACTCCCTTGAACCCCTGTCCAAGACTCCAAACACCAAGTAAAAGTCCAAAAGTTGACTTTATTTATATGCAACAGTGCACAAAGCACCCTCTCCTCCACAATACTCATTCAGTTCACCAATACAATAACAATAAACTCTCCACCACTCCCAGACGCGTTGCCCTCCTACCACCCAGTTCAGCTCGCCGTCTGGGAGCTCCCACAATCCTTTTATATTCCCTGACCCGGAAGTGTTCCAATCCCCAGTCCATGTGATCTCCTATCACTTCCAGGTCAGATAAAAAGTCCTTTTCTTCACGCCGGAAGCACGTTATTCCCCTTGTCCATGTGACTCGGACGTACTTCCGTGGTGTAAGGCAAATAACCATTGTTCCTCCCTGCAGCGTCTCCTAGTGGCCCCCAGGGTATCCAGCAGGGCTGTGTATAACAACTCTAATGTCCAGGATTCCCTGCTGGCATTCGGGGCACCTCCATGCTGCAGGGAGGGCTCCACCTGGCGGCAAGGGGGTATTGGCCGGGATGAATGGCCGGCCATCTATCACAATATATATATGTCAATATACATATAGGGCAGAACTATAGGTTCTTGAAAATGAAATATACTGTAGCATTATAGGTAGTGTTGTAGAATGATAGTATAGTATCCTTAGCATTATATTTACCACCCGCCCAAACCCTGAATATATATATATATATTACAAACATTTACATATCAAAACGTCCACAAAAAACTTTAGGAAAGGTATGGTAAGTGTCCATTTCTGTAGAGACGCAGATTTTACACATCTATTGTGCAATATGTTTTGAAATAGTCACCAACGCACAACCCAATATTGCAGTCAGGAAAGTTGAAGAGTGTTTCTTTGAGCACTTTTCTTATAAGATTTTTCTGTTACTGTGTGTCACATGATAAAACAGGCATCCTGTGTTGTTATTGTAGGCTTTCACAGTGCAAGGCTTAGTGACATCCACATTTCCCCTGACACAAATGACAGTTGCTGCATTGTGAGCAGTGCTTAAGGGGTGAACATCTTTTTTATCCTTTCAAGTCATTGCAATCATTTTGCCTTTTTACCATGCAGCTACTGTCACACAATGTTGCAGCTTCATGTGAACAAATTCACCAGGCATATCAAGGTGGTTCAGTCGTACTGTACGCATCAGTTTTACTATCTATGTCAAGGTCTGATGAACAATTCAAATCGTAATCACTATCACTCGACTCAAGCAATGGTTGAGTTTCAGTTTATTCTAAAACTAGCTTTACACTTGTTTACAAGCAAAGTTTTAGTATTTTATAATAACCAGGACAGAATTGAGGGTGTAGAGGTGATTGAACTGCTAAGGTCAAATGACCATAATATAATACAGTTCTCAGTGTTTTGAAAAAGCATGAATGATAAGACCAAAACTGTTAAGTGTAACTTCAATAAGGAATATTTTGAGCAGATGCACCAAAGTCTAAGGGTGATA
Source organism: Polypterus bichir lapradei (assembly GCA_026402145.1). Lineage (NCBI taxonomy): Eukaryota > Metazoa > Chordata > Cladistia > Polypteriformes > Polypteridae > Polypterus > Polypterus bichir. The sequence goes on from JANRMT010028174.1 coordinate 85,280,452, forward strand.
AACTAGGATAAGCTTTTAAATGTGGAGACAGCTGAGCAGCAGTGGAACATGTTTAAAAATGTTTTACATGTAATGCAGGTACATACCTAAATTTGAATAAGTAGGAAATTAATAAAAGCTCTGCAGTGAATAAGTAAGGGGATAAAAAAAGAAGTTGCAAAGGAAAAAAATAGCTGTGTAAGGAATATAAGAATAATAACTGTAATACAATTCATAGGGCATATGAGAGCATGAGGGCAACCATTAAGAAAGATATTAGAGAAAGTAAAAGGCAGTTAGAGAAGAATATTGCAGATAAGGCAAAAGATGACCCAAAGAGATTTTTTCAGTATTTTAGCAGTAAAAGATCAGTCAAGGAGGAGGTAAGGTGCATCAGGAAGAGTAAAGGGGAATTAAAAAATACAAACAGTGAAATACCAGATGTTCTAAACTCACATTTTTCTGAGACCTTCACATGTGAGGAAGTAGATAATCTCCTGGCAATAAAAGGGTCTTGTAAGGAGGCACTGAGTGATTTTGAAATTGTACAGGGAAAAGCACTGCTCAGATTAAATAGGCTGAAATTAAAGAAATCTCCAGGACCAGATAATATTTAATCCGTGAGTTCTTAAGGAGGCCAGAGAGTACATATATAAACCTTTGACGCATATTTTAAGAACTGCACTGCACTGCACTGGGGAAATTCCGAAGGACTGGAAAATGGCAAATATTATCCTGCTATACACAGTAAAAAAGGTGATTGGGCAGATCCAAATAATGGAAGGAATTATTAATGATAAGACTAGGCAACACATAGCAAGATCAGGAGTTTTACTGAACAGTCAGTATGGGTTCAGAAGAGGAATGTCATGTTTTACTAACAAGCTGGAATTCTATGAGGAAGCAACCAAAGGATATGATCAAAGTAGAACATATGATATTAATTATCTTGGCTTTCAGACAGCATTTGATAAAGTAGATTAAGAGGTGACATGATTGAAGTGTTTCAAAATTATGAAAGGAATTAATAAAGTAGATTGAGATAGTTACTTTTAAATGAGTTCAGCAAGAGCATGGGGACACAGTTGTAAACCTGTTAAGGGTAAATTTCACACAAAGATTTGGAAGCTTTTATTCACACAGAGAACCATAGACATAGGGAATAACTTACCAAGTAGCATGGTAGACAGTAGGACTTTAGGGACCTTCAAAACTCAAATTGGTGTTATTTTGGAGGAATTAAGTGGAAAGGACTGGCAAGCTTTATTGGGCTGAATGGCCTGTTCTCATCTACAGTACATCTTTCTAATGTTCTAATAAACTGGCAGAACACATAGAAATATTAAATAGTTTTTACAGCATGATGTTTCATCATCCAGTAGAAGACAGCATAATACTGTCCAGAGTGTTATTTGGGTATAACACTATAAAGCAGATAATTATATGTCACCGCATGTCTGTCTTGGGTTTAGCCATACTTACATAGAATGTTTAGCCTGAGTCATGCAGAGGGTAAACACCAAGTAGGTTAAGGCAAGTTTTGTGTTTGAATTTATTGTGTGACTTAGAACTAAAGCGAGCATATTAAGAGGGGTGAGCTCTCTATGTTTGGGCTCCTGCCTTTTTCCTCTGAATAATATATTCACCCATTTCAGTCTGAATTAATAAGCTTACAGTTGTGCTTTAAAGTTTGTGAACCCTTTAGAATTTTCTACATTTCTGCATAAATATGACCTAAAACATAATCAGATTTTCACTTAAGTCCTAAAAGTAGATAAAGAGAAACCAGTTAAACAAATGAGACAAAAATATTATACTTGGTCATTTATTTATTGAGGAAAATGATCGAATATTACATATTTGTGAGTGGCAAAAGTATGTGAACCTTTGCTTTCAGTATCTGGTGTGACCCCCATTTGCAGCAATAACTGCAACTAAATGTTTCCAGTAACTTTTGATCATTCCTGAACACCGGCTTGGAGGAATTTCAGCCCATTCCTCCGTACAGAACAGCTTCAATTCTGGGATGTTGGTGGGTTTCCTCACATTAACTGCTCATTTCAGGTCCTTCCACAACATTTCGATTGGATTAAGGTCAGGACTTTGACTTGGCCATTCCAAAACATTAACTTTATTCTTCTTTAACCATTCTTTGGTAGAACGACTTGTGTGCTTAGGGTCGTTGTCTTGCTGCATGACCCACCTTCTTTTGAGATTCAGTTCATGGACAGATGTCCTGACATTTTCCTTTAGAATTCTCTGATATAATTCAGAATTCATTGTTCCATCAATGAAGGCAAGCCGTCCTGGCCCAGATACAGCAAAACAGGCCCAAACCATGATACTACCACCACCATGTTTCACTGATGGGATAAGGTTCTTATGCTGGAATGCAGTGTTTTCCTTTCTCCAAACATAACGCTTTTCATTTAAACCAAAAAGTTCTATTTTGGTCTCATCCATCCACAAAACATTCTTCCAATAGCCTTCTGGTTTTTCCACGTGATCTTTAGCAAACTGCAGACGGGCAGCAATGTTTTTTTGGAGAGCAGTGGCTTTCTCCTTGCAACCCTGCCATGCACACCATTGTTGTTCAGTGTTCTCCTGATGGTGGACTCGTGAACATGAACATTAGCCAATGTGAGAGAGGCCTTCAGTTGCTTAGAAGTTACCCTGGGGTCCTTTGTGACCTCGCCGACTATTACACGCCTTGCTCTTGGAGTGATCTTTGTTGGTCGACCACTCCTGGGGAGGGTAACAATGGTCTTGAATTTCCTCCATTTGTACACAATCTGTCTGACTGTGGATTGGTGGGGTCCAATCTCTTTAGAGATGGTTTTGTAACCTTTTCCAGCCTGATGAGCATCAACAACTCTTTTTCTGAGGTCCTCAGAAATCTCCTTTGTTCATGCCATGATGCACTTCCACAAACGTATAATATTTTTGTCTCATTTGTTTAACTGGTTTCTCTTTATCTACTTTTAGCACTTGAGTGAAACTCTGATGATGTTTTAGGTCATATTTATGCAGAAATATAGAAAATTCTAAAGGGTTCACAAACTTTCAAGCACAACTGTATATCAGGCATTTATTTATGTATATATTTATAAGAATTTTAACAATATTTAAGAATTATAATGATGATGACACAAGCAAAACTTTAGGAGCAAAATGTAAAAACATCAGTAACATTCATCAGCAGAGCCTCTTTTCTCAGTCAGTCCTCACTAACCTGTCTCCCCTCTTCTGTCTCCCTTGTCTGTGAGGCAGTGGCAGAGCAAAATGGCTGAGTAGAGGACAGTGTATGAGTGAGGTATTGATCAGTTTAATAAATATTTATATTTCATAGTTTGTCTGTCAGAGCTGTACTGAATCTTGCTAAATAGTCTCACTGTCACAATTGTGTTTACATTTGCAAGACAGGTGCTGCAATACATATAGCCTATTTGGTACTTATAACAAATGATTGCATGTGAATCAGCTAATCACTGTAGTCTCCCATACAAAATATGTTGCAGATTTATGCTAATGTGGTAAAATCTGTTACTTTTTCAGCATTTTATTGTATTTTGCAATTTCCTTGGGCCGAGGCATGACACACAGACATTATTTTAGACAAAAATGGACACATGCCTCTTTTTTCATTTGAGAACCTGCCTCTTAAAAATTCTCTGCACATTTCTGGCCAAAATTCAAGAATCAATGCAGAGCCTCAACACTATTTCTGATAGTGAAAGATAACACTGAGGAATTTAGAAATTAGTATTACAGTAAGCTAGTCAAAAATCATACATACTCTTCTCTGCCAAAAAAGTAGATCAATTATAGTTCACATATCATTCCAGAAAATCCACACAGAATGCCATCAACTTGATCCTTCATTCAGCATTGGTTCACCAGGATAGCAAGAGAGAGAACTACGTGTGAATGCTATTTATAAATTATAGCTTTGCATTTAACACAACAAACTTGTCTAAGCTCATCAATAAGATCAGGGACCTGCAAGTGAGCACTTCATTATGCAGCTGGATTTAACTTCCTGGCAGGAAGACCCCAAGTGGTTCAGGTAGATGGCCACACCTCATCATCCTTCACTTTCAACATAGGCACTTAACAGGGTTGCGTGCTGAGCCCAATGTTGTACATCCTCTACACATATGACTGCACAGCTGTACACGACTCTAACATCATTGTCAAGTTTGCTGATGACACAGCTGTAGTAGGCCTGATACATAACAACAATAAGCAATCTTTCTTGGAAGAAGAGGAGAGTCTGTCACACTGGTGTCAGGCCAACAGTTTTCTACTGGATGTCAGAAAGACAAAAGAGCTGATTGTGGACTTTGGCAGGCAACAGCAAAGGCACTACACTGCCCCCTCACTATTAACAGTACTCAGGTCAAGAGGGTAGATAATTTCAGATACCTTGGTGTCCACATCACAGAAGATCTGACCTGATCCAAGCACATCGACACCTTGGTGAAGAATGCACATCAAAATTTGTACAACCTCATACATCTCTGGGATTTCAGACTGCCCCTCCACCAGATACCAATGGACTGCTATACATCCACCATTGAAAGTATTCTGACAGGAAGTGTCACGCAGCAGGACCGCAAGGATCTATGAAGAGTAGTGCAGTCAGCTGAACACCTCTCAGGGTGTGCACTCCCTAAACTCCAGATTATCTACACTAAGCAATGTTGATCAAGTGCAAGTGAAATTATCCGTTACACCAGACATCCCAGCAACAGCCTCTTTTCTGTGCTGTGGTCAGGTAAATGCTAGAGAGAGAGAGGAGGAGAGAGGAAAGACCGAGGAGTAGCTTTTTCCCACAATCCATCCACATGTCAAATAAGGAAAGTGTCTACAAATACATGATACCCTATTGTAAACACAAGTTATCTAAGTTAAGCAATCTATTTAGTTATTTAAATTTATAAAGTTATGTTTTGTTATTGTTCCTTTATATTCGTCTCAAGGCACAGACATAAAAGTTGAGCAACTAAGCATTTTGCTGTATATTGTAATGTATGTATAATTTATATGCGACAAATAAAATTTGATTTGATTTCACTTGATTATTAAGTGCTACTGAAAGAATATAAACATAATAAAATCACCAACAACAGTATTTTAGTATAGTTTAAAACTATCTTTAACAGAAATTGATAAAATTTAATAAGAAAAATCTTTTAGATTTGGGAAGTTATGTATGCATCAGCACAGAATATTAGTAGATTTCTATGTGTGAAGAACATAGTAAAGTCAAAAGTTATAAAGTCACCAAATAAAATATGCCATGCCTACAAAGCCAGACATTCTGTGTTTAGAAAGAACAGGACAAGTTATACTCAACTGCCTGATCTTCATTTTCCATCCTGGACAAGTGGATAATATTACTTCTGCACCTCTTAGGTTTTCTTTTTTTTTTAGCAGCACAATATTACCCTTTCCGTCATACACTTAGGAGGTGTAGGTCAACTGTTAATTACATTTTTCACCTTGATTACCCTGGAGATCTTATGCTTTGGAAGAGGCCGTTGCTTGTTTTGACAAAAATACTCTAAGTTGCAGTAGTGTACAACTACTTTATTTTAAGCAAGACAAGGTGATTATTTTTCATCATTATACTCCACTACTAATGCATCGACTGTGATTTTATTTAGATAAGAAAATATCTTTCAGATGCCCTACGGTGGGCTGGCGCCCTACCCGGGGTTTGTTTCCTGCCTTACACCCTGTGTTGGCTGGGATTGGCTCCAGCAGACCCCCATGACCCTGCAGTTAGGATATAGTGGGTTGGATAACAGATGGATGGATGCATGAAGGTAATGTTATCATTCTATAAACATGTTGTTTTTGTCATACATTCTTCTCACGGATATATGGAGTATATTTCCTAAAGTCTTATCTGTCCTGATTGATATAAATGTGTCATTTTACCACTACAACCCTATGAACGGTTTCTATTTTTCTGCTTTTATCAGTTCTTAAAGCCTGTCCACTATACAACATATGAAACGTTTCTTTAAAAGCTCTGACTAAAATGTTTAATCAGACATAAGAACTCTCCTTGAGGTACAGCTGTTGTAAGCAGGATATCTTGGATTTCATGAGAATTTAAAACCTTTCTTCCCTGTCATAACAAACAGCATATAAGTGCCATGTTGAACAATTTTGCTAAGAGTATGTAAACTTTTTAATGTTCCAATCTTGAGTTTTCAGTTTCCAAGCTATCATCAAAAGTTCCATTCCAGACTTGTTATTGAATAAATAATCAATTTACAACATTCTTTTTTTCATTTTATTTTTTGTTAAGCTGGAAGAATTTTATAGTGGATCCATCTGGAAATATGTATTATACATGGATACAGATTATGATTGTGCCTGTACTCTACAACTGGGTTATCATTATTTGCAGGTATGTTTATTTACTTAAACATAAAGTGTACTACCTATTGTATCTAACATGTTCTGTTAAGTTCTATGTAGCCATTCTATTTTTATCAAATGCCATTGTAATGTATGATGAGTGTTTATTTCAATTCACCACATTCTGTCAATAAAGTTAAGACAAGAGAAGATACCAAAGATGCAGTAAATACTCTTAAAGCTCTTCATAAAAAAAAAATCTAGTAATTGCAACCACTTTTTACTAGGGAGCTAAAACATTCTGTCTTTATCCTTCTTTCCTTTTCGGCATGAAATAACCTTTTAACATTTTTTTTCTCTCTTTACTAGTACCCCCACACACCTGGCAACCATAATCTATCACTGATTTTATTAAACCTCTACATAACAGAAGTAGTTTTCTACTCCTTACTATTGACTCAAGGCACATGCTATTAAATTTGGCCTTATCTGTACTGCTTGAAAATAGCGACAATAGTTTTGAGAGAAAATAGACTCACAGAAGTCACAATTCATGCAGGGGTCATAACTTACAATAGAATTATTAAATAATGCTCAGTACCTCTAGCCAGAGTCACTCTCAGAGAACAGAGCAGTAAGCCCAAAAAGGGTACATGTAACCAAAGCCATAAAACACAACATGTAAAAAAATGCTGTAACCAGTAAACTAATTATGACACAAATGCTCTTCATTCACAAATCCAATTCTTGGATGATTAGCCACATGTGGCACCAGCTTTTTAAAAAGTTGTGCCAGTGATATAATGACATGTAAGCTCTAGGACCTGCTTCACAACAGTGTGGCCTAATGTTCTAGCATCCTGTCTCTAACATGGTGGCATTGTTCTCTTTTGTGCCCCGTGGTACATAGGGCAGGAATATGATGATGCCAAGCAGAATTGGCAAGTGCCAGTGACTGTGCTTCTGTCCAATTCATTCCCAATAAGTGATAGTCTTTACTAATGTTTTGCGCTCTGGTCATCTTTGGTCTGTGTGGTTGGCGTTTTCCAGGAAGGTTGTACTGCATAGGTTGTTTGGGTAATCAGCTGTTGTTCATACAAATTAGATGGCCAAACCATCTTTTCTATAGTTTGAGACAACTGGGCAGCTCTTGACCGGACTATATTCATAGTGGTCATTTCTTGCCATTGTATGTGCATGATTCTGCATTGGCAACGTGAATCTAAGCCGCCCAGTTTAGCGTATTGTGCCTTCCTGAGCGATCATGTCTCAGCTTCATATAAAAAAAAGGGATAGTAACACTCTTATATAGTTTCATCTTGGTGTATATGGAGAGCAGCTTGTTGTCCAAAATTTACCTCAAGCTGCTCATGGTAGAGGATGTCTTGCCAATATGTGTCTTGATCTTGGCCAAAGTGTTGTATTGCAGGTAAGCAAGTCGATAAGATAATGAACTCTTGAACGTTGTCCACGCGATTACCGTTGATGTGTAAGAAGGAGCCTGAAGTGTTTATTTACATCAATTTAATTTTTTTGGTCAAGATGAGCAATCCTAGTTACTTCCTGGTGACTGCTAAGGGGTTAATCTTGTCCTGTACCCTCTGTACATTAGCCCTGATCATAACAACATCATTGGCAAATTCCATCAACTCTAATTGGCTGACTTCTACCCATTGTAGCCCTTTCCCATTAATCAGTTTATGGGAAGGCTGAACAGAACAGGGGATAACACACATCCTTGTTTCACTCCTGTAACCACCTGAAACCATTATGTCATACCCTGGTCTATTTTAATATAACATTCACTCCTATAGTACAAGCTGGTAAACACCATTTGAATTTGGGTGGTATGCAATAAAAGGTATCTTCCATAATGCCTCACGACCAAGGCTATCAAATGCCTTTTCAAAGTTGATGAAGGTCAGCAGGGTAAGAAACCAATGGACAAACATTTGCTCTAGAATTCTGAGGAGTGTGAATATTTGGTCGGTGCAGGATGGCCATGGCCTAAAGTCAGTTTGGAGGACTGAAGCAACATATTCTTTCAGTCTATTAAGAATCATTTTCCTAAAGACTTTTCCTGGGACAGACAGAATGTAATGCCTTTCCAGTTATTGCAGTCATGTGGGTCTCTTTTCTTGAGGAGTTTGACAATAATGCCTTTCGTCCAGTCAACTGGGATTGTCTTTGTGTGCCAAGCTAGATTACACATATTGATCAGCCATTCTGCTGATTCAGAAAAGCTGAATTTAAGAATTTTAGCGCAAATAATTGTCAATGCCAACAGATTTTCTGTTTTTCAGGTCATCGTTTGGGGCCTATGCAAGTTCAGATAGTGAAAATGGATCATAGTTGATGGTAAATGGACTTGTGGATGTAACTGTAGGACAAAGTAATTGTTTAAGTTCTTAGTCTGTAAGAGGGAAGGTTGGCTTAGGTCTATTTAGGATATCGCAAAAGTGTCCTTAAAATATTGCTGTGATCCCCTTCTCGATATAATTCTGCCATATTTGTCAAGGACTGGAATATTGCATTGACTCTGTTCACCAGGTAATGTGAAAATGACCAGGAATACTGTGCACAGGTCTCCTCTCGATGCTGCCTCTTTGGCCTTGGTTGCCTAGTTGTTTACCTACTGCCATTTCTCTTTCTGTGCATTGTTTTGGACTTTTTGTCTTGGTCTGTGTAATCCTAATCCTAATCCTTGTTGGCAATTTGGGTCTCATTCTGATATCAGTTGCAGTTGGATATTTTTGCAATCCTCTATGAATGATAATGTTGTGTCGCTGTTCCATTCTTCCTTCGGTCATCTGTCAGGGCAAAGAACATCTGCTGCAGCTTTCTTAAACTCTGACCATTGCGTTTCCAAATTTATGGAGGAATTGGAGAGTACCTGCAAGCGACTGGATGTCTCAGTATGGAATGTCATCTCAATACAGGGATCTTTGAACCTTTTCTCATTGTCTCTGGTTGTTGTTGTCATTGTTGCTTTGGTGCTCACCTTCAACCAAATCTTGAGTTTTGCTACTAATAAGTAATGGCCGCTCCCAAAGGCCGCCCCACAGTATGCACGGATGTCTTGTAATAAACGTGTCCATCTTCCTCAAACAGTAATGTGATCGATGTGTTTTTCATAATTAGCATCTGGGCATCTCCATGTGACCTTGGGGTAGTGCTTATGCGAGACCTTGGTGCCACCAATAACCAACTTGTTTGCAGAATTGCACAAATCGCTCTCTATTTTCATTTTGAGTGCTGACACCATACAAACCCATCAACCTGTCCCAGCCAACACTGTTGGAACCAACCTTGTCATTCAGATCAACCTATCAACAGCTCAATATCGTGCTGTGGGATTTTTTTTTACCACATCTTGTAGAGTATTGTAGAAAATGTCTTTCGATGCTTCATCTGCCTCCTCAGTTGGGCATTACCATTGGATAATGGATACTTTGGCATGCCTTGTGACAAGTTGTGCAGTAACAAGTCATTTGTTGATGGGTTCCCATTGTGACGGGGTACAACACCTTGGCTGTGGTTTCCATCCTTTCTGCCAGAATATAAAACTGTAATTCCATAAATAACCTGCATATTGGAATCAATCCTTCTTACCTCACTAATTCCAAGGACATCAAGATGGTAGCGTTTCATTTCAGAAATTACCTGTTTGCATCTGCCAGACGAATAGAGAGTTCTTACTTTCCAGCAACTGATTTTGGCTATTCTGCAAGCTGTAAACACTCTGTTAGTTGCTGCAAGCACACTCATTGGGGCCTGAACCTTCTTTTGGTTTTGGCTAAGATTCACCATGATGTGAGTATCGTCACTGTGTTGTATGCAACTAGCCGAGGCTACAGTGATCTCATTGAGAACTGTGTCATCAATGTCTGTTTCCATAGCCAGTTTAGTTTTTATGAGAATGGGGGACCGGACCAACCTTAACCCTCCTCACTTTGATTGGGCTTGGGTAACTAAGGTACCCCAGGCAGAACATGGTGGCATACAAAAGAAAAACAGGATAACATTGCAAGAGAATGTGAACGTTTGTAACAATGTTAGAAACTTAATTAAGCAAAAGATTAATCTAACCATACCCAAATAATTTCTTACAATTAAGTGAAGGAACAGCTGCAAGAAATCAAACTAATAAGCCAGATCATGTCATTTTTTTCCTTTCTTAATGACTTCTTAAATATGCTTATTCCAAAGCAATTTCTTATCAAACCACATTGCTAAATATTTGAAAACTTCTTTTTGTTTTATCTCCTCTCCATATAAATACAGCTTACTTTCCCCCACTATTCTTCAGTAGAAACAATCTACTATTCAAAACAATAATATAAAACAAATTTCATAGACCATTTTATTGCCATAAATGAATTTTGCATTTAAACACAGCAAACATTTAGCATTCCCCCACCCCCCTTCACACAGTACACCAGTATCTGCAAATAATGACAAATTATCTTTTTAAACCTGAGGCAATTCATTTATCATTATATTACGTAAAACTGGGTTATTGACTCTTTCTTGTGGAGAGCAATTACCCATTTTATGTTGTACTGACTTTATTGACATTAAATTCCTTATCTATCTGATCATTATACTTTTAATGCCTAACTGATGCACTTTTATTAACAACACTTCTGTTAACCTGTACCATATACCTTTTCAAAATGTATGAAAACAGCAACTAGGAAGACCTATTAAAAAATTAAAGTGTGGATGAAGTGTCTATGGCGATGTCATGTACTAGGAAACACGAGTGGTGATTAAGGCAGTAGGTTGGTCTTTTATTGTGTTATCAGATAATCTATGACATACACCTTACATGAAAGATATAAATTAACCTTTTCTTAGTAAGGGATAGGAAGAAATGGTAAAACCAGCCCTGTGACTGACATCTGTAACATCTTATCTGTCGTACTGTCTGCATTACTCTGTGTATTCAATCCATGGCCAAACCTTTACTTCAACTCAGTTTTAGTAGGTGTTGCACTTTCCTCCTCCAAGCTTGCCAATATTTGGCTATACTCACTATTTTGACCTTTTTTCTTCAATAAATCTTTATGTTACAATCAATATTTCCATAAAAAATCAGAAACAAACATTCCAGCCTTTTCTTTATATGTTATTCTATCTAATTTAAGACCTCTTAGGATGGAAGCATATGCTGCTAGTGTGTTGCCACACCCACCACACGACGAACCACCAGGATTATATCATATGTTTATCCTTTTCCAGATATCATATATGAAAGAATCATTATTAAGAGTACTGATGTTAGTAGTCCTACTAATTTTTCTTAAAGCATTTCCTCAATAACTCACATCTCAGTTTTATAATTCAATATGAAAGCCGTATGCTTTAATCCTTTCATGAACTACTATATTAAATTCATCAATCTACCATGTAACCTTGGAACTATGGAATTGACGTTGTAGCAATTCTTACCAAAGCACTCGCAACATTTCATTAAAATTTTAATCATGTTCATCATAACACTTTTGATTAATTAACTCTTCATCAAGATATTAAAAGTATATCCAAAATATTTTATGTAAATTTAGCTGCAACGTTGATTCAAAATTCACCTTCAGTTTTTAAAAGGTCAAGAAAATAATCAGACAGTTTTGGATATGACATCAATATTACATTGGTTAATCCAAGTCATATTCACAAAATTCAGATCTAAGCAAGAAAGTTTAGTCCACCAAACATCAAACCTTGTTCCACGACCACTATTTAAGCATACCAATGCTTCCTCAGTACACGATTCTCTTTAATCTATATGCCCACTACCCAAAATTCATTGTACGCTATAAAATCCCCAGGCTACACCACTGAAAATCTAATTTTCCCAAACAAATTAACAAGATTTCCTATGCATAATAGTTAACCAGAAATATTAAAATTAAATACCCCTAAATTACTGTATCTACATTTAATGATAATTGTTCTACTTTCTTTCTCAGTTACTAAAAAGAGTTCCATAAATTGCACCCCTTGTTTAATAAAAATAATAAACCTCCACCTAGTCACACTATCTTTCCTAACACATGAATGCCTTCATTTACCACATTTTAAACATGACTTATTCCAAATTTCCTGAACAGTAACTACTTTATGCATATTTTCTAGCTTAGGCAAACCCCCCTGAACCGCATGCCCATTTGCCACTAAATGTCCTCAATTCAACTGAACAATCTTTGTTTTCATTGGCTAAATGTAACACTTAAACAATACAACTGATCTATAATCCCTCTGACATCCCAAAATATTTTCAGGTGAATTTAATACTAATCTTTCATTTTCTTACAGAAAGTATTATGCTCCTTTTTCAGAGTCACAGATGTTATGTATATATGTTTACAGTTTTAATGAAAGGCTGTGCTATGAGCTTCTCCACAATTACATTTCAATGGCTTACCCTCTGTACATTTCCCATAGTTATTTTCTTCTCCATACTGTACATGTCTAGTTTTTCCTCTGTGACCAAAACCCTGACATTTACACTATCTCAGCAGTTGTGGCATAAACACCAGGGGTGTCGTGTATAATGCTATGTGTAGAATTCACACTAAAACATGGCATACAGACAAAAGTGGAAACGTGCGTATGCACAAAAAATTCCAAATGAATAAATCTGTGCGTATGCCAAGTTCCATGGATTTCCCCCAACGAATCCAACGAATGTGAAATTTAATGCACCTGCACGTGCCTACAGCCCCACCCCAACGCATCCCAGAATTTCACGTATTTTAATATGCAAATCAATATAAATAGCCCCCCTTCTTGCAGTGCTTTGTTAAAAGACAATGTCAAAAACACATGAAAAAAAAGAATTTCAGTGAAAATGAATTGGAGGCAAGGAAAAATGTACTATTTGTTGGCTTAAGCAGTGGTATAAACAACAAAAGAAAATTGATGTAGTGATATAGAGTGGAGGAGAACTTCACAAACTCCCTGGAATAAAAAAGAAGTGGTCAGATATCAAAACTGATGTGAAAAGGAAGTCTTGGTCCACCGTCTATACTGTTTCAGACAACAGCTGACCCCTGTGCTGAGGACACAAATCCATGTGTTGATGGTGCTGCTGTACACACACCTGTGCCTTGGAAACCACCAGGAGACCTTCTGGCTGTGTGCTGAGAGACGTTGTTCTGGAGTCATAAAATGCAACAGTGGATGCTATAAGAGATGTGGCCAATTAACTTAGAATATAAGGGCTGTACTATGTGATATTAACTGCAAATTGAATTGGTTAAAAAATAAGTGCTGCACCTGATTACCTGTTTATACATTCTGCTAATTACATTTAAATAAAGTTGTAATGCTGTCCGATGCACAGTGTAACACACTTTCTATGCTCTATAGAGCAGCACGTTAATAGAGTGGAAAAGCTTTCTATTTACATAACCAAATTCATTTTCTGAAGGCGCCTTTATAGTGTAGCATTGGCACCGGGTGCCACAACAGATCGATTCTCTGTTATTTAAATGGCTCTTTTCTGGTGACTCGCTATACTTAAAAGGACTGCTTGCCTTTTGCCACACTAGTTGGAAACGGCACCTAAGACTGTGCGGAGCTGCTGTTTTTACAGGCCCCCCATAATAATAATAATAATAATAATAATAATAATAATAATAATGTAATGCCAGCTCATTCTTTTGGTGATTCATTCTTAGTTGATGTAACTCCAGCATTGTTTCAATAGCAATGTGCGTGCCGTTGACAGCTCCAGTTACATTTGGAAAACTGGACATTGCTGCAAATTGCATTTTATGTTTTCCAGTTCAACCGCAATGTAAGGAAATCTTATCTATCTGGATGACAAGCGGATAATACCATCCTATACAGCTGGCACAGTGCGACTCGGTGATGACTGAGAAATACCCGATTGGTCAGCAATTTCTCGTTGAAAAGCTACTGTGGCTAAAAACCCAAGAGTGGACAGAACTTGCAAAGGAGGAGGTAGAGCACAATTCCTCAAAGTATGCCTTTGTAAAGCCGGCACCAGTTCGGCACACAGCGCCAAGAGGATAGCTCTTGGAAATCGAAAAGGACTAAGAAGCCAGTCATCATCATGTGCCAAGAAATCAGTATGATCTCTGAATATGCATTGTCTTCTGATCCTTTCATTTGCAATGTCTTCTAACAATACTAAAGCAGCCATGGCAGTAGAACAGTTTGGTCATTCTGTGCACCATTATATTGTTGCAGACTGATTACAATCAGGTGCCTTAAATTTATAAATGATATGCGGTTAATTTCAGTGTATTTGTTAAAGCCGTGTCAGGGAAGAGAATCTAAAAAATAAAGGTAAACCACACATGGAGAGTAGCACCGCTTTTATGCAGGGAGCCGCCAGTTTGCAAAACTGAGACAAAAACTTGCATACGCAATGGATTGAGCTGGTGTGAGAATGTGCGTGGCTTTATGCCAAGTTTAGTTTTTATACATTACAATGTGAGCGTGGAAACCAGTGTACGCTACATTTTTGTGTGTACACACCATTTATAAATGAGGCCACAGAACTCTAAATACGTGATAGCCAAAACAAACTTGATTGACCATCAAATGTCAGTTAAAAAGAAATTGTAGGGTTTTCCACTCCATTCTTTGTAAAAATTAATCTTACGATTTCCTGTTTAAGATATTTTACAGTCTCTGACACTGAAGAATTTGAATGAATTCCAGAAATATCCTTTTGAAGTACCTGTTCCACAAACTTTCAATATTTATTTTGTTTTTTACTTACAAAAAACAGCCTTTCCACTTAATAAATATTTTTAGTTTGTCTCACATTCCCCATCATACTTTTATTCTAGCAGGCTAATTTAATAGGAGTAATATCCCCTTATCAGCTGCGTGGCAAATCCCTCTTATT
The DNA here is from genome assembly GCA_026402145.1 of Polypterus bichir lapradei. Classification (NCBI taxonomy): domain Eukaryota; kingdom Metazoa; phylum Chordata; class Cladistia; order Polypteriformes; family Polypteridae; genus Polypterus; species Polypterus bichir. The sequence goes on from JANRMT010028174.1 coordinate 85,295,696, forward strand.
CCCATCTACCTCATCTTATCCAGTCTTTTTGATAAAACTTTAATTGCATTCTTTTCTTCCTCTTTTCTTTCTCCATTTATCTATTTGATCTTCCTTTTCTTCCTCCTCCCCATCCTCCTTTTACTCCTTCTTCTATTTCAAACAAAGTTTTCAGAAGACCCCAGATGTAAACTCTCATCCCAGTCATGCTAAAATTTCTCTATCTTACCACTTCACATTAGCAGGTCCTCCTCTCCTCCTGAACCACTAGTGCTTTTTGAGACTGCAAATAAAGAGCTGGCATAGTTAGCACATTAATGCGAAAATCCACCAAGAGCAAAAACTGACTTCTTAAAAAACATGTCAGAACAAAAATAGACAGACTTCCAGGACTGATACTGGAGACCTCGACATGCAACATTTGTAGAGCACACTCCTAACCCTAGTCATTGTTAAGTAACTTGGGTATCATTCAGTGCTCTAAGTGCTCTCATCATTTTTGAAAATAGCATAAAATTTTTGCCTTGTCATGGTCAGTATCAGACTGACACAAGCTCATTTCTGACATGTGCATCCTCAAAGGAACTTTGAGGTTGAAGCAGAATTAGAGTGGAAATGTGAGTTGTAACTATACTTATCCATTATTATAGTGTACCTGATGAATAATCAAAACTTTGTATTATAAGTTTGATCTATCCAGGGTGGCCTTTCAGACTTCATCCTCCATCCATGACCTTGGATTGCATTAAATGGACTTTAAATGTTAATGTGATGTATTGTTAATTTGTTTACAGATTAAGAAGAGTTTAAAAATGTTGATTCATATTATATTAGAGAACCATACAATGAAAGGTACTGCTATTATAAATGCAGTCTGATATTGCTTGCTATCCTTTTTTCTTACTCTTCTACTGTTTTTAAATCCTAATTCCATTAGGGGGCGCAAAACAGGATAGCAATTGCCTTCATGCTTTTTACTTAATTTTCAGATCTGCATAAGAGGTCTAAGGGTAAAAAGATACTACAGTTGTGAGTTCAAAGTCTGGGGAAGACGGTTGATTTGGTTATTCGGGCCTTGCACTGCTTTATTTGGGTTGTTCTCGTCATTATGACCCTCTTTGTTAATGTGTTTTTTGAATTTATAACTTGTTTGATTTTGCCCTATATTCAAATGTGCTGCAATTGAACCCCCACCCTTCACAATTTATAAGTATTATTTTTACAATAAAAAAGTTCTATATCTTACGAACTGAAACTAGGCCGTGGTGCTCTTTATTGAATATCTGCCACTGGGCAGCACTCTTAACATTTTGCAAAAATCTGGGGAAAATATAAGACAAGTATCGTTAATGATGTGACAATTTAAATCTTCTTTTGTGTTCTAGGACCGTCTTCACAGATATTGAGAACAGCTATTTGAGTGTATGGCTAACCCTGGACTATTTGTGTGATTTGTTCTATATTTTTGATATGGTGATCAGATTTAAAACAGGTGAGACAGTGTTTTTACTAAATAATTTTACTTAATAAAGATAATGACATCACACGCACATTTTATTTTTTTTTCCAGAACTATCAATCCTTGTGAAAACTAAATACAAGCATACCTAATAGTATAGGTGGAGATGCCCTTTTTGGATGGGGTTAGTTTAACATCAGGAAGTGGAGTGAAGTAATTCTTACCTGAGGACATCTCTAATTTTAGTCATGTCCAAATCGCTCATGTCAGTAACTTTTTACAGAGTGTGCTTTAACATCTAAAGATTACAGAGCCTTTTACCTTCTATTAAAAGTCTGTGAAAAATGACCCCAGGTTAAACTATTCCTGAACGAATCGACATGTCACTAAAATTCCATCATTTGATAGATTTGGACTTGACTAAAACTACAGTCCTCCTGTAATAATCACTTTTCCCCACCTCCTGATGTAAAACTAGTCCTGTTCAAATAGGGCTTAAGAATGTGAAAAGTAAGTTATGGTACATAAAGTCAGATTGTGTACATACACCTTCAATCAGTCCTGTCAGTTATAATATGATATGACTGTCCTTGCAAATAGCATATTTCATATTAAGCCATTTTTCCTGTGAATAACAAAATGATCCAAATAAGTTGACTTAAACATGGATACATATTTTAATATTGGCCTTATTCTTGGTAAAAAAAAATTATCCACATTTCCTGTTTGAGCAAGAATACGTTTTAGGATTAAAAACCCAGCTTGCCCCTTATTCAGTGTTAAGGAGTTCGGGCCAGTAGTAGCCCATTCTTTGGCACTATGCTGCTTTAAGCAACATCTGTGGGAAGTCCAGCAGGGAAGCCCAGCTGGGGTCACGGGGTGCCGCAAGAGAGTGCTGCAGGGAAACAAGCTCCCTACTGTGATGAGGGACTTCCGTGTAACCCAGAAATACTTCGATCGGGCAATTGCTCTGGCACTGGAAGGCAAGTCAGAGCTGGGAGGTAGAGAGGCAACATTTGACTGGAAGAGGGCAGTGCAGTGGTGAGAAAGAGAGAGTTATTGGGAAGAGAGAAAACCTGTGGTTTGTGCTTTGGTACCGTGTTGGAGGTATTTGTTATTAATAAACAACTCACTCTTCTCCCTCCCCTTGGCCTGCAGCCTCTATTTTGGATTAGTGCGAATATATATCGCTCCTGCTATGAAACTATGATTCTTAGTGAAATGAGAGAAGTCGCAAAATCAACCGGAATGTTCAAGCAAATTATTGAAAAAAAGATCTAAATTCGTTAAGTAGTTCTCTCATTCTCTAACTAAGCGGAGTTAAGGTTACGCACTGAGGCAGACGCGTGAGTGAGGAGGGCCCCGCCCCCCTCCCCGCAGCCAGATGAGTCTCTCTTGGATTTGCGCTAATAAATCGGTACCACAAGCAAACTACAGTATTACACTTAGCGTGATGAGAAAGTCACAAAATCAATGTAATGTTCAAGCAAATTATATAGAAAAACAGATCTAAATCTGTTAAATAGTTCTCTCGTGAAAAGTGGACAGACATACAAACTGGTCTAAAAAAACTATAAGAAATTTTGCACTTGGACCACTAAATTTTTAAAACCGTTTCTTAGCGAGCACCTATGGGCCAAGGGTAACCTACACGCCAAATTTCAAGTCCTAAGTCCTCATGGTTCGGGAGATTTTGTGATGAGTGAGTCAGTGGTATTTGGCTTTTATATATACAGATATATATATTAGCTGCATGTGGTCTTTGGAACAAAAAACAACCCAAAATCTCGCTAGCAGTTTTATTATTTTTGTGAAGTTAGCTGAGATGTCTGCTAACTTTTAAGATTTACCAAGTGCCCAGGACGTGGCCCTACCTGTGCTTCCTGCCCCACTGGCTTTCATAAGAAGACACTAGCGATACCATATCTTAGCCGTATCGCTGGCATATGAGTCCTAATTAATCTTTGTCTTGAGAAAATACCTCCATATAAACAATGTTATTGTGAAAACTTCAAACCTTGCTGTCCATTGCTGAGGTGTTTCAATTGCACATTGTTAAACCACTGCATTTGCTTTGTTTCGACATTGTGTCTATTTATCTGTGTCTTAAGCACAATGCTGTTGGTGCACGCGGCATGCGAGCACCAAAAAAATTTAAAAGTGCATGCATGCTCCATCTAGTATCTGTGATTAAACGTGAGCAGAGCGGTTTGCTCCATACACACACAGGTCATTATATATATCATTCACTTATATATTATATCACTGAGTTGCATGAGAGACAGAAAGATTTCCAAGGAAAGAATAACTTTATTGCTGAGAAGGCAGGAATAGTCTCAAGACTTTATTCCAAATATAGGTGTTTCTTCAGCATACAAGCAGACAGATTAAAGTTCCCTTCTTCAGATTAAAAGAACACAAAGCCCCCTTCATCAAGCAGGTTCAGCAGCTCTGAAGCTGGGGCAGATGCAGTCTGGAGGAAGAGGATAAGAGACTGAGCAAAAGGACAGGCCAGCACTTGGCTTTAAATGTGCTAAACATTGTTTTTACAAATACATTATATGGTAAGTCTGCCAACCTGCAGCTTATCCTACAGAGGGTCATATAAGAGTGTGCTTGTTTCCATTTGAAATACTGTCTAAGAGGGAGTTTTTGAATGGCAATTGTGTTACATTGCCTTTGGTTTACTGTTTAACAGAGTGTCAGCATGCAGGTACTGTACCAGTGTTACACAGTAGGAATATGCAGCAGACCAGCTACCAAGCTATCTTTGTGCAGCTATAGTGGTGACACTGGTCAACATATATATATATATATATATATATATATATATATATACACATATACATGAGAGGACAACATCCCAGGACCACAGTAGAACCGTAGAACCCAGCAGGGCATGATTGTTGAGAGTCAACCCTGCCGGGTCCTATGCAAATCACTAGGGGGCACTGCAGGGATAAGTGATCCCTACTTTTTGGGACTTCCACTGGACTCAGAAGTGCTTCCTTCGATCTTTAGCCCATTTTTAGGGCTGGGTGTTTGCTACCAATGGTGTGGGTTTAAAGGTCTGGTTGGGGTTACAATAAATTTTCAGGATATATATAAGCCACAAGAAGGTAAACCAGTTCCCCTAACTCGACACAGTCAGACACCAGGCATAAGTCCAGCACACACAAAGGCTTTTCTCTTTCTCCAGTACAATAGGTGGCAATGCTTCTCTAACATGGTTCCAGATTGGACAACAGCAGTGTTGTATAGGAGCTATAATTGTGTAGAACAGCCCTGTTGGGGTCCCAGGTTACCGCCAGAGGAACTGCCAGCAGACGACCTCCCTGTTTTGGAGAGCATTCCCATGACCCAGAAATGCTTCCACATTACTATGCTATGTCACTAGAAATGCTCCTGGGTCCAAGATAAAAGAAGCCGCCTCACCTTGATAAGGGAGTCAGGAGGAGGTGGCTGACACTTACCTGGAGGAGCAGGAGAAGGAACAGTATGGAGCATTGATTGTATTTCTGTTTTGTGGTTGTGTCTACTGGAGAAGGTAGGTATCAATAAAATAACTTTTATTTAAACATGGAACTGTGTCAGGTCTGATTGTGTCTGGGGTATAGTGCTCAGTGGTGCCCCTTTGTGGCATTATATATTCTTGAATGGTGTATTCATTTAAGTCTAAGTATCAATAACAAACAGTATTTTAATTGCCAATAAAGTAGCTTCTGATTCACTGTAATACAGTATGTTCAATCTACTTGGTTTGTCTCTCGTTTCAGGATTTTTGGAACAAGGCATTTTGGTTCAAGAGCAGTCTCTCTTGTCTCAAAAGTATATCCGCTCCTCAGAGTTTAAATATGATGTTTTATCCATCTTACCAACAGATCTCCTGTACTTCTATCTAGGAATTCATTATCCGATTGTGAGAATTAACCGCTTTGTTCGGGTCTATCGGCTTTTTGAGGCATTTGATCGCATAGAGACGCGCACATCATATCCCAACACTTTCCGTCTGTGCAAGCTGATGTTGTATGTTTTTGTTTTAATCCACTGGAATGCCTGCTTTTATTTTGCTCTGTCTAGTGCAATTGGCTTTGGAGAAGATGGTTGGGTATACCCTAACATGTCAGATCCAGATTTTGCTACTGAGTATAGACAATACATATATAGCTTCTTTTTTTCTACACTGATTTTAACCACTGTTGGAGATACACCTAAACCAGAGAGAGAGGAAGAATTCATGTTCATGATGGTGGACTTTCTCATTGCTGTTCTTGCCTTTGCCTCTGTTGTGGGTAACATAGGTCATGTCATCTCCAATCTAAACAATGCAGAGAAAGCATTCTTTCCAAATCATGAGCTAGTTAAGAGCTACTTTAAAAATCACAAGGTAAATAAAGATCTTCAGAAGAGGGTGAATAACTGGTACCAGCACCTTTACATTAACAAAAAGATGACCAAAGAGAATGAAATCCTCAAAACTCTACCTGAGAGACTGAGAGCCGAAGTTGCTGTAAGTGTTCATCTAGGGACACTAAGCAAAGTGACCATTTTTCAGAATTGCGAGATGAGCCTGCTAGAAGAACTTGTGTTAAAACTGAAACCCCAGGTGTTTAGTCCTGGAGAATATGTCTGTAAAAAGGGTGATGTCGGCCACGAAATGTACATTATCAAGGAAGGGAAACTGGCGGTGGTTGCTGATGATGGAGTTACTGAATTTGCAGTCCTTGGTGAAGGGAATTTCTTTGGAGAGATCAGCATTCTAAACATTAAAGGTAATTTGTGAAAGTTGGAATCTCATACATTCCATTGTTTAGGTGAAGATATTCCATAATATCTATTTTACTATATAGAATGATTACTCTTTTTAAAAATTGTTATATGAAAATTTACTTAGAATAATTATTACTATATTTTTGTAATTCTGTAGAAGCATAACTGGTTTCCCCAGTGCTATTCTATGTGTTAACTTCATACTTTACTTCTCATTTAGCATTATGCAGTTTCAAACATTAGTATTCTTAAGTTTTTCATGTCACTTTTATGAATAACTTGTATTTTTTCCTGAATAAACCTTTAGGAAACACATCTGGGAATAGAAGGACAGCCAATATCAAAAGTATTGGTCACTCTGACCTTTTCTGTTTGTCCAAAGAAGACCTCAAGGGGGTCTTGACTGAATACCCTGAAGCCAAGAGGATCCTGGAAGAAAAAGGGAAACAAATCCTTATAAAGATGGGCAAGCTAGATGAAAGCCTGGCTGGGGGATTAGAGAGCAAAGAGGAGCAGATGAATTCCAGAATTAAAAGGATTGAAGACAGCCTAGACTCCCTGCAGACAAAACTGGCTAGAATGGTGGCAGAAATGGCATCCAGTACAGACAAGTTGAAAATGAGAGTTGAAAGCTTAGAGAATGATATAAATCATTGGCAGGCATCATGTGAGGAAGTGAAGTAAAGATGAACAGAACAGATGGAATTTAGTGGTGTGATACAGCAGAACACAAAACCAAACATTTAATCAGGCAGACAGTGGGCCTACAATACAATCTCAGCCTACTAGAGTCTTTATAGTGTTAGTTCTGTTTCATGCTAGCAGTTATATTCATGCATCGTTTATATATAGGGTGGTCCAGATCTAATTATGCAACTTTTAATGCAATGCAGGAAAACAATGCAAGACAAAAGAATTGTTTGAAATATCTTGTAATAAACAAAAATGGACTTACATTGAATTAATTCACTGATTTTTAATGTAATGTCCCACTTGTCCTCCATTCAGTTGTGAATTCTCTATGTAATAAACTTAATAAGTTATAGCGTAATGAAAATTGCATAATTAGGTCTGGACCACCCTGTATGTAATGCAACCGCTTTTACTTTTCATTATGGAAATAACAATTAATAATATAGGATGTGAGCACACACCCATGCAGGAGTTGATATTCATAACATAACATTATCAGACCTGCTAACTCAATTCAGGGTTGTGTAGCAGACAGAGAAACAAGTTTGTATTTAGGAGGGGGTTCACATACCCAAAGACATCTGTTCCTTAAACATTGCAGTTCTACGTAAATATTATAAGCCACAAGACCTCACAGCTGAGATAACACATCCACAGACTTGAAGAAAGGAAGGATGCATTTAACTAACTTTTAATGTCTGCTTTTACTTACAAATATGAACAGCAAAATGCCTACATTGGGGTCCTGACACCATTCATGTGCCTTCTTCAAAAGGGATGTAAGAAGCATATTTTTCAAGCACAGCAGCGGGTTGACTACCTGTCGTTCATAGATGTACAGCCAAGTTACATAGAGTGCTCCTGAGCCTTTTATAGTCTCGAGACAGACTTTATTTTAAATTAACCAATAAAATACAAATATATTTTTCTGAAATTTAAATGTATGTATACATATACATGCACTGAAAGCAGTTACATAGGGAACATGGACCACAAAAAAGTATTGATTTTAAGTTATTAATTTGCCACAAATGAATATATTAGTATGGGTCAAATTATATCAATTGTACTTACTTATCTTCAGGTGAGTGACAAAATAAAGAGAAACATATACAGAGCATACATTGTTTTTTAGGGTTTTGGGTTCTGGGGTTCTGGACAGGTTCAGGTAATGTATCTAATTCTAAGCTCCAGCTTTTAGTGCACATATTACAAATGTTGTTCTTAGTAGTTTAGAAACCCTGATTCTGTTTTCTGTCTCTGGTCTTACCTCTTTAGCCGGTATGTCACCCCAATACGTGCTAATATGAATGTTTTTTTCTTGTTTTGGTATGTCTTTGTCTCTGGTCTGTGTGTGGCACAGAGTGTGAAGTTGACAAATGATTTGCAGTGGAGTTGTAACTGGCTCACTCTTACTATTTTTGACATGATACAGTCTTCCTTCCCATAAAGACCTGTCCATTTTAAAGTAGAAGTATCGTCCCATCATATTACTGTTCATTTCAAGGGCATAGATATCAAAAGCTTATTTCTTTTGTCAGTGTTATGTAAATAAAACATCTATGAAATATTAGAGTAAAAAATAGTCTATGTCACTAAAACCTTTATAATTAAAAATTTACAAAGGTATATGTAGTCAGAGACTTAAGGTTTTGAATTTTGAATAAGTCTGTCATCATTTAGGTTGGTGGAAGTAGACTGGTATTTCTCAATTTAAAAAATAAGCATTACGCTTCATGAAATGGGATTCTTGTGACATGTATTCCTTTAATTCTCCATGGTAATGTGTTTAAAATCAGCCAAAAAACTTGTACTAGGCAGGAGTTTGCCTCTAATTTTGGGTTTCAATTTTGGGAGTGCCGTGTGGCTAAAACCTAAAATAATTCAACACTTCAGGGTTGCTCTACCAAGTGGTCCTGGTGACCCCCTGTGGCTGCAGGTTTTTGTCTCAACCAGTTTCACAATTAGTGAGCCATTTAACCTCAGGCTGAAATCTTTTTTTTTGTTCCTTTACTTCTTCTGCATTCAGAAAAGTATAGCAGTGTGATTTTTGTATTTATTTAAGACATTTAGAAAAATGCATCTGCTTGCCATAGTTTTAAATGATTAACTCTTGCTTTTTTAATTTCTCTTTTTCTGTGTATTTTGCTCCCTTAATTGTATCCTAATAATGATAATTAACAATCAACAGAGCAGACACCTGGGAAAATACCACTGAATGCTGAAAGTTTGCAACTGTTTCAGTGCCAGGCCAACTAATATGCAAATAATATACTGTAGCAAATAATGGATTAAATAACCAGAACATGAAAAGCAAAATGAAAATCATGATGATGGTAAATATATTAAGAATAAAGGAAAACAAATACAATTATCTGCATGTAACATACATAAATGCATGGTATATTCTAATAAAAACTTACTTTAGTTTTGTAGTTTTTACATAGACCCCAAAACACGGAAACTGGGAAATGACAGCTTTCTTAATTAGGCTATGAGTCCAATTAGAAACACAAGTTGCCTGAAACAAAAACCTGCAGCCACAGAGGGTCCATGGGACTGAATATAAGAAGCACTGCCCCGATGGTACAATGGAAACCCTTCTCACCCCAAGAAGGAGCTTAAAAAGTTAGTGACTTGTGGATCTGGGTGTGAGATCAGCTAAGTTTAGGGTGGCACCATAAGGTCTGTGAGAAGTCTCTGTAGAGGGAAGTTTAGGATGGCTCTAAAATGTTGTTGATATCTTTTTATTTTTATGATTAGTAATCTATATTATGAAAATGTGACATGCAGGTACTATCATCTTGCTTCAGTGTAAAAAACTAACGTTGTAGCTCAGCAGATGTAAAATGATATACTGTACTAAACACAAATTTAAAAAGTGAAACATACATTTAATGAAATAATCACTGAATAAATATTTTTATATAAACATATTTATTACTGCTTGTATTTCATTTTTACTGTATTTTAGTTGCTTGCTGTTAGGTTTTCGCAGTGAAGAGCTCGTATAAATGAAATAGGATTACTTTGATGCAATGCACAGTGACATTTACAACTAAACCTTTTTAAATGAACACTATATGCAGTAAATTGAAACATTTCTTGTGACGTTTTTATTAATATTATGATTTGCATTACAATGCGTGATTTACATACCAGTCATACATAAAATGCATTCATATCAGATGCACAGTTCTCTCCCCCGGCCATCCAGATAGCAAGAAATTAGATTGGATTGGATTGAGTTTAAAAAGTCTATAAATTAATATTGAGACATTCAATGTTCTGGCAAGAACTTTATATGGAAGAGAAGGTGAAGATGAGAAAGAGGTGGGCTTATTATTAATTCTTTATTGACATTATAAGAGAGATCCAGACAAATCAGGTGGGCCAAGGAAGTGACCAAACCATTAAACTGGGAGCAATTTCAAATAGTCATTTAACCTAACAGAACAAGCAGTTGTTCAAGAAGCAAACAAATTACAATTGAAAAAAGTCCTAATTTTGAAAAAAGAAAGAGCAAACACCAAGGATATTTTTTGAGCCTGACTTTTATAAGATGGCTGCTTTTATAAGACGGTTGATACAATGTCTCATGAAATTCCACATGATTGTGCACCATAGCAACACATCATGTTATAACAATGATTGCACAAAATGACACAGAAAAACATCACCAGCTAGACAGGTAAAAATACAATTTACAAAAATTACTAAAACATTGGCAGTTTCCTCGTGTCTTAAGATTTAAGAATAACATTACAGTTTCTTCTGATCATGAGCACACAAAAACTAGTACCTAAGGCACATTTACTGAAACCATTTACACTTGTACCAGATCACGTCTGCAGAACTTAATGCACATTTTCAGCTTAGCGGGTCAGGTCAGGTCAGGTTGGGGAGTATGCACTGGTTCAGTGCGTTGCCGGACCCACCACACAACGAAACAGCTTGGGATCCTGGTTGGCAACCCCCCCAAGACAAACACATGGTCCAGTCCCACCCCCTGGAAATGACCATCTATCTGCCACAGCCAGATGTTATGTGGGTGTCCCCTTGGCCTGGTCCAGCTACTCAGGACCTTGTGAGCCAGAAAGCCCTCAGGGAATTGTGTCTGACACTCCCTCACAATGCGATTAATGTGTCTCATTTGGGACCTCGTGAGCAACCGCTCATTCAACACAAAGTCAAACCAGTGGTACCCAAAGATTCTCTGAAGAGACACAATTCCGAAGGGGTCCAGTCTTCGTCTCAGGTCACTGAATAGCATCCATATCTTGCAACCATATAGCAAGACAGGAAGCACCAGGACCTTGGACCTTCATCCTTTTGCATAGATATCAGGTGTGCCACACAGCCCTTTCCATCAACCTCATGATCCCCCATGCTCTCCCAATCTGTCTACTGACTTCATAGGAAGAGTCACCAGAGATATGAATGTCACTGCCAAGGTAAGTTACCTCTCACAAGGTCGACACTCTCTTCACAGACAGACACACTGCTGATTGCCATGCCTAAGAGGTCATTAAAGGTTAGCACTCTGATTACAATTTCAAAATGCACATTTTGAAAAACACTACACACTGTTCTGTACATTAGACACAATTGCTAAAGTTGAAATCTCCTTGTTTTAATTCAGAAAAACACAAAATTCTCAAGGTTCTGGAACACTTACAGCCAATGAGAGAGCAGACCTTTAGCACTTTAAATAGGCAATGCGTTAGTTCTTTTGGTTTGGAGAACAATGGAGGCAAATAAGGAGAAAGATGTGTGAAGGTAAAATGAAAAATAGGACAAAGACATAGAAGAAGACAAAGAAGAACCACCACGGATTAAATCATGTGGTCAACCATGGCTTGAGTATTACTGAGGCTGCTATGGTCTGAAATTCTTTCATCATCCATCCACAATTTTGTGTGCTGTATCTCCCACCACACTCACCATTCCTAAACCCCACTGAAGAATTTCTCTCATCATGGATATGGAAGGTGTGTATGACTGCCAACTCTACAGACACATACTCCTTCATCCAGTCAATCAAGGAAGCCCATGAGAATATGGATAAGGGGGCATTGCGGGTTATCTATATGTTGCTCAATACAATACTGTACTTCCTCTGCCGTCTTGGCAGCAAGAACATCGCTTGTGATGTAGATGAGGTGCTGTGGCCAATAAAAACTGTTTCCTTTATTTTATTCTGTATTTGATTGCTATAAGTGTAATGTTAATGCCCAAGTATGGATCAAAATGTATTGTTTTTAGGAAAATAAATTTGACTTTCTCCTTGTATTTGTGTTTTATAATGAGAATATGCATGTACAGTTGAAGAAACATTTGAAGATGTTTGGAACCATTTACAGCAGACACCGTTCACTACACACTGAAAATGCAACAGGGATCACAGTGTTCTGTACTTGTCCCATCAGTTTGTACTTGGTGATTAGGAAGGGCTTTTCATTGGATTGTTTGTGCGTAGAGTATTAGTGCAAAAACACAATTTTAAGAAGAGTTCGTACACTTTTGAATAAAGTATGTGCTTTTGCAAGAGATGTCTAACATTTGTCATGTTCTATGACTGTTATGGAAGGATTATGTGTAGAGTTTTGAAAAAATGATCCATACTTTTAAAAATTGTGTGTAAGCATTAAAAAAGTAAATTGCCATAAATGTCAGCCATATTCCAAAGAAGTTTCAGGCAATCAAATGTGAGGGGAATTTGATTCTGTTTTAATTTAATCAATATACTGTATGATCATAATGCTTTATGATAGCTGTGTTCTGGTTAAGGCCTTTGTAACAGAAGAGATGAATGGTGTCAAGCAATGAGCTTAAATGAGCACAGTAGCATTTTCTTCATCAGCAGTGTTGTTGTTATTCTTCCTTGGCTGACTATGATGTCTGGATTGGCTATGATGTCTAGATTCACTTCCTTGAACCCAAGACATCAATAAATGTAACTGGGGATGGACTTGGCAATGAGGACACATAGCACTGTAGCAGTAGTTACAAACATGTGCAAAGTGCTTTTATTAACAACAGTTCAGCAAACAAAATGCAGTGCAGTTTTCTTGTTCAATAAACAATCCAGAATAAAAGCAATGAGTCTGTAGAGGTTAAAGTTCCACAAAATACTCAATATTCCATAATAAAAATGAGGTCACAATCACTGTCAGGATCTGTCCTTTAAAAACCATCACGAGCCACAGTGCTTCCTTTTCAACCACATTTATGCTGCTCACTAGATAAGGACTGCTGATTCTGCAGAGACGGCCACCAACAAGTGCAGTCAACCTTTATATTTGGCATGTGCCCCTCGCTGCCATCCCTTGGCTTTCAGCAGCGACCCCATGAGCCCTGCCCCTTGTTCCCACAGCCATCCCCCCTCGGCCTTCACTTGGAGCAGTAGGCCGCTCCTGCTCTTGTGTGCTCAGCAGGAGTGATGCAGCTCCATGAGTGCCATCCGCTCATTCTCTACAGGGTGTCATTCCCAACTGCTTTCCTTGCTTTCCCAACTGCCCGCAACAGCTCAGCCATGATACCGCCTCTCTTTTTCTTCTTTTCCATTTTAACCTCCAATCTCTGTTTCTTTTCATGCTCTTTTGATTTTTCCTCACTGTCCAACTCAGACTCCTTTTATTCTTAAGCAAGCGTAGGTGCCTGAACAAACACAAGAGTGCTAATGAGGAAACCGCCTGAACTGTGTACTTCTGCACACGAATGCAGGTCCAGCCAATCTCCTCATCACACGCTTGTTCATGTGCATATGCCCGCCCAGTGTCTGAGTACCCTCCCAAAAACCCCTAACATGCCTCATCACAATGACCCCTTTATTCATCCATCCATCCATCATCCAACCCGCTATATCCTAACTACAGGGTCACGGGGGTCTGTTGGAGCCAATCCCAGCCAACACAGGGCACAAGGCAGGAAACAAACCCCAGGCAGGGCGCCAGCCCACCACAGGGCACACACACCAAGCACACACTAGGGACAATTTAGAATCGTCAATGCACCTAACCTGCATGTCTTTGGACTGTGGGAGGAAACATGAGCACCTGGAGGAAACCCACGCAGACACTGGGAGAACATGCAAACTCCACGCAGGGAGGACCCAGGAAGCACTTCTTTTAAGTGATGAGGCTGTAAGCTCCGAAGTTGTTGGTTACACCATGAAAGCCTTTCAAGTGTTACTTTGTATATTTTGTTATTACTTCTGTGTTTTATCCCCTTGATATTTTATAATTTGTTAATTATAGTGTAATTTTGAAATATGTTCACAGCATATGTACTACTTGGCTTTGTTGACATTGTCAACTGCCCTGTCTCCTGTATTTAGAGATGAAGAACCCAAGGAGGCAGGCCACCTAATTAGGGGATACTAGGGTACTGGTCCGAGAAAACGTTTAAAGAGAATATTAAGTTCTCACTTTAGCTTCATCATTGTTAGTTTGTGATTCTTGATTTCATTCTTAGATACTGTTCACTATATCTGTAATGACTTCTTTGCTGTTAGGTTCGACTTTGTAGTCAAAATTTATATTTTGCCCCTGCCTATTTTTGTAATTTTTAAATTCTTTTGAATATATCTTTAAATATAAAGACCTTTGTTTTGTTTATTCTTGAACCAGATGTTTATTGGTTTTCCTCTTCTTCAACTTTTAGAACATTTTGAGAAATTAACTGTTTAAGAAGACAAAGTAGGACCAAAAGAAGAGGCAAAGTCTAAAACACGTAGTTGGTGTAAATCTGTGATATTAAATGTTTCTTTCATCAAAACAATAGTTAGAGCCAAAAATCAAAGGGGTATTAAAACCTTAGTCAAACACTGATGAGAAAATATCAAAGAGTTTAGCAAGAGTTTTATAGGAAAAAGGGTTTGTTATGTGCAAACTTAGATAACAACACATATTAAACATCCAAACTTAATTTCTGTTGCTTCACAACCTCTAAGGACATGTCCCTAACAACCAGGTGAGGCATCCTAGCAACGTGTTGTAGGAAACGGTGGCAATCATAACCCACCAGCGTTAATGGACCAAAATAATTTATAAAAGCATATTCATTTGTTATTTAAAAAATGTCAAATATGGATTCATTGACCACTAAAATCTCTAAAACAGCATTTCCCAAACTCGGTCCTGGAGATCCACTGTGGCTGCAGGTTTTTGTTTCAACCAGATTCACAATCAATAATAAAAAACATCTCATTTATTTATCTTGTCTTTTTCCTCTTCCCTTATTCTGCATTATTTTTACATTTATAATACATTTAGAAATACTGGATTTCTGCTTTTGCTATATATTTAAATGCTTAATAAAAAAAAATTCAAAATTTCTTATAAATAAAAGTGCTGTCTCTTTTGTTGTGTTCCTATTATTTTTCCCTTTTCCTGTGGAATTTGCATCCTTCATCATATCCTAATAATGACAAATTAAAACAAACGAAGCAGATACTCGGGAAAACACTTAATGATGAAAGGTTGTAGCTACTTCAGTGTGAGACCCACCAATTAGTAAATATTGGATTACATATTCAAAACACCTGGAAAAGCAGACTGAAAATCAGGATAAAAATATAGTTAAATGGTTTAAAAATATATATTATCCCCATACAACTGCTTAGTATATTTTAATAAAAAATTACCAAACTTGGTTTTGTAATTTCTACATTCACCACAAAACATGGAAACTGAGAAATTATAGCTCACGTAATTAGGCTGGGAGTTCAAATAAAAACAGAAGGATCCCCAGGACTGTGGAAAAACTGGTCTAGAATGAAGTTCAGAATAACTAAGTGCATAATAATAAAATTAACAACCTTGCCAATTCATAATACCCACCTTATAAGTGTGGAGTTAAGCTGCCTGGGGTGAGGCTAATCGAGCTGGTTAGGCTTTTTATGTGGCTAATCTCAATACACATTTTAAATGTATTGAACACGATCGCAAACAGAATGTAAATG
Organism: Polypterus bichir lapradei; assembly: GCA_026402145.1. Lineage (NCBI taxonomy): Eukaryota > Metazoa > Chordata > Cladistia > Polypteriformes > Polypteridae > Polypterus > Polypterus bichir. Next base: position 85,311,562 of record JANRMT010028174.1, read on the forward strand.
CATCTCTTAATTCATAAAATTGATCACCTTCCTAAAGGTCATAGAGTTTACACAAAAATTATGATACTGTTATACAATTAGCTAAGATTCTTTGATTTGGAAAACATTTTTTAGAAGACGCTCACTAATTTCAGTGTTACAAAAAAATCAGAATGTTTCCCTTTGCATTCCAGAAAGACTTCTACAAGAAATGGAAATCAGCCCAGACTGAGCTACTTTTAATTTGCCTTTTTTTGTTTTAATCATCTTTGACATGATGTCATAATCTTGTCATTTAAATAGTGCAAATAAAAAGCTGCAGACCCAAAAAATGTAAACAAAAGCCAAAGCTGCACTCTTAAACAGATCAGAGGGCTGTTCCACGAAGCGAGCTTATAAAATCGAGGATTATTTGTAATAGCCTCGCTTGAGTTAGCCTAACAGTTCACTTCAGGCTCATTGAGTTCCACGAACAAAATTCAGGTGTATTTAATCTCCGCTAATTCAAGCCAAGCTTGATAAGCGAGGCTTGTGCGCGTCCGCGCGATATAAAAGGCAGCCTTGTTAATCGAATGTGGATAAGTAAGAATGGAAACTAAGGAAAGAGCTGCGTTTTTTTCGCAGGCGGAGCAAGAATTATTAATACAAGCCTATGAGGACTACAAAGCTATAATAACTAGAAAGGGGAACACGAGCTGTATTATCAAAGCTCGTGAGGCTGCATGGCAGAAAATAGCTGACAAGTTAAATGCGTAAGAACATGATTTTAGTAACTTTTGTGTTAAGGATGTCAAACTATTTAACAACTAAATGAGAACAGTTTCAAGCCTTCAAAATGTATAGTCATTAAAATTTCCTTTTACATATGCATTTTGTTACCAGTTGTAAGGTACTTTAAGGTTATTTTAACACATTGATAAACAGGACAGCATGTTAATTATATGGGTTCATCTTGGATAAAAAGTGATATATAATTGTAATTATTAATATAATTATTAATAATGCTTGGTTTCAGGAGCAACATGAGTGGAACGAAAAGGTCCTGACAGCAAGTGAAGATTAAATACAATACAGTATTGCCACATTATGCAAAACTGCACAGGCTACTACAATGTCACACGCTCTGTCTGGTGTAACTCTGAGATGCCGCAGGCAGTTAAACCTGGATTTTAACTGTCCAAATGTCGTCATTTCAATGCGTGCCCTTGTCTTACAATGGGCATGGTTGAAATGTCTTTCTGCTTGTGTTGCAGGATCTGTATATGGTGTGAGAAGAAACGGTAGACATGGGTATCCTCTGTCACCAAGCAGCACACCAGGAAAAATTCCTATAATGGAAAGTAGACACATTAGACTGTAGTATAATAAACTATAGTATATTTGTAAGAGCAATTTTCCTAGTTCTATAAAATATATGAATATTTATTAGATGGTAATACATAAAATATGGGAGGTTCCTATAACCCCCGTGAATAGAATTGAGTTGGTATTTTCCTGTCTTTTCTTAACAGTTTTTGAGTAAACAATGTTCGTTAGTTAGAGTCTAGCCTTGCCTTGTGTAAGGTACAGAGGCATACGGTTTTTTAACCGTGTCCTTGTTTGTGCTCACGTTCGTGCTTGTGCACGTGAACGTGCCTCGGTACATGTCAATGTACCAACGGTCTACGGGCCTTTTGAGTGTGAAGTAACTCTTAAAATAAAAGATTTAAGTGTTGAACCGTATGTTTAAGGCATACAGAAGAAGAAATTCAGAACTTTTAAGTAGAAAAATAACCAAAGCTTCTTAAGAAAAACTAAGTCTATAGAAGTTACATTTTTTCCTTTTTTTTTTGCCTTTATTCTATGTGTGTAACTGTTTTTCTTTTTATTCTTGTGTGGATTATCTGATTTTAACTTTCACTAAATATTTTTAAACGAACTTTTGGACTTTGAGATTTCTTTGACACGCGTCTTACCCGTGCCTGACTTCGCCTTACACATTGGCAGCTACAATATTTGTGAATTTTAGTTGACTTGCCTTGTCTGAGGCTTTGAGCCAGTGAAGACTCGCGAAAAATTCTGGCATCATGTACTGATCCTGGCCATTTTGCCACAATGTTTGAAATTAGATGTTCAGCAGTGCATACCATCTGAAACATTTTAGGAAATGGTAATGACATACATTGCTAATGTTGGACGACTACACTTTCACCTCTTGTACATAAATGTGAGATATTATCAGTACTTACCTGTACATTAATACTGTGATATGATTTGCGGTTTATGTAATCAGGCTCTGTTGGACCTGCTGGAGCCTTTATCCTCACGTGTGTACAGTCAATGGCTCCAATGACGTTAGGAAAGCCTGACAAATTAAATTCAGTTACTTATCAGGTAATGATTTATGTGCTGTAAATGAGTAGGTGTTTAAAGATTAAGCACCATTAATTCCAAAGAAAGTTTTGAAAGAAAGAAAGCAAGAATTCCTCGGTGGCCAGGAAAGGTAATGAATATATTTAAAAAGGACTTTAATGCTACGCAAACCTTCCTGATTTCACGGCACACTGTAGCTTTGCTTAAATGTTCAGCATCCCCCACACTGTACAGAAATGAACCACTGGCAAAATAACGCAAAGCGATACACAAAGACTGTGCAACCGTAAGGGCTTTAGAGCGACGTGTGTTTTTAGAAATGTAAGGTTCCAATAACTGACACAAATATGCAATACTGTGTCTACTAAATCTATAGCGCTCGTATAAATAATCATCCGCAAAATGCAACGGATCTATCCTGGGCCGAAGTAATTGTGGAACCTGTTGCCTTAAAGCTCTACGAATGAGCCTCGCTCCCTCATCAACTGGATTATGAATAAATGGGCACGCCATGGTTATTCATGTAAAAGCCTTCAATGCACTCCTTGTCATTTTATACTTTCTAAGTAATTAGAATCGCCTGCATGTAATCTGTAATAATTTTATATTGGAGGGTCGATGTGTGCGAAAGATGGAGAGAACAGTAGCAGAATAATCCCAGCTCCGCAGAATGTCGTGCTGTGACATCACAGGGCTTGTCCAATCATATTCATCAAGCTAAGCTAAGCTTCACAACTAACCTGCCACGGAGCAGGCTTGTCCAAGAGCATATGTTGACATGGTAATTAAGCGGAGCTTCAGGTTAGCCTCGTTCGTGGAACCGAATTTGGTGAAATTAAACCGGGATTATCGAAATAAACCTGGATTTTGAGGTTAGCTCGCTTCGTGGAACAGCCCTCAGGGGGGTCTTTTTCGTACATGGATTACTCTTTTAGCCGGATGTAATTGTTGACGATTTGGCATGATCCTGGATCTGTTGGTTTTTCAAAACTCTTGCTGGATGTGTTGTCATAGTAGCACATCCAAATCCTCAAACCTGCTCGGAGCAGGTTTATTCTATGTAAACAAGGATTAGCTCACACACTTAATCAGTTTCCGTGCATGGAATTCATTCAGTCATGGCTTTGCCGTTCATGAATGAGCAACCAATTGATATTGGTATGCAAATTAAAAGAAGAGAATTTCATATAGAGAGGGTTTTGCGCGATCAGCAAGATCCTTTTTTGCTCCTGGAGGAAATTCTTTCCAAAAGATACCGCTTTAGCCGAGGGGGAATATTGTACCTCAAAGATTTAGTAGCACCTTATATTCGAAGCCAAACTAGGCGAAGTCGGGCTCTCACAACCACACAGACAGTGTGCATGGTGTTGAGGTTTTTTGCAAGCGGCACTTTTTTTATATACTGTAGGCGATGTGGAAAATCTATCTCAAAGTGCAGTTTGCCAGGCAATTCGTAAAGTCCATTTGGCTCTGAAATATTTCCTTGGGGTTTTTATAGTGTTTCCTGGACACCTGCATGTGCAGACAATAAAGGAGGCGTTTCATGCCATTGCAGGTACACAGGCAAAAACACCCACAGCTCCATAAAGAATCTTACAATCACCCTAACATTCTCATCAGAGCGGAGTTAGATCAAACATTATTTGGAAAATGTACCCCTCCTCCTGATGAATAATCAGACACAGTGTCTTCATCAAATATTTGACCTTCGTCAAAATTTCATTGGTCAGACACAAGTTCTAGGGATATGACATTCCCTGCAACTGACCCAACAAAAAAAAAAAGAGGGCTATATGGAACATACCTATGGCACACACTGAGGACAAATATATGCAATGACCATCCTTTACCTGAAATGAAGTGACCACTGCATCCTGCCACTGGTTCTGAGGAGGAGCTTCCCCCTGGAATGCCTTCAGAAACAGGGCAATGGGCATTTTGCTGGAGAGCCAACTCTTCTGCAGGGGTTAGGTCTGGACCATGTGGACCTTCACCTGTTTTTTGCTTGTCTGCCTTCTTATTAACTATAAAATTAATGTTTTTTATATTGTATATGATTCTTTATGTCAACAATTCTTTAAATACTTATATACCAATATTTACCAGTTTAAAGTATATTCTTGTACTTCACTTTAACCTGTTCCCATGTTCTCCTTGTGCTCACGTTTGATCTGGAATTATGACATATTAAATAATAATTAATCTGACACATAGGAAATTAAACGCAGCATTCAGTAAGTACAATGCACACTACTTAGGGTTTAATTTGTCAGCCACTTTTTGTCAGCAGTTGTTTCTGGTTTGGGCTGCTTTTGCAGTGTTACCCCTTGTGCATATTAAATCTTGAAATTCTTCATATCCTTCAAATAGAAGGTCCTGCTCCGCTTGTGTAAAAAAAATGCACCTGTTATTTTGTCATTTTGTTACAGCCTATCAAAGACTTGCTGATCATGTTTTCTAGACTCAATTTATATGGGCTTTTCAATCGTCTCAAGCACGCGCATTCATCTCGGATGATTAGATACAGCCAGACTAATCTACTACACAGCTGCGTTTGAAAAACCGACTTATCCCGGATAAGTTTCACCGGCATTAACTCATCCAAGATGAGGCATCTAATCTTGGATGATTTAAGTGACGTACAGAAAATACCCCCCTGGCCCATTGAATCCTCATTCGTGACAGCCTAGCCTCAAACTTAAATGGCAGGATCCTGGCCTGTGCACCCCCATAAATAGGCCTAAGGATTTTAAAAGCTAAAACTCTAAAACCATTGAAAACTTCCAATAAAGGACAAATAATTCAAAGTTTATTAATATTTAAATAATTTATTTATTTGAAGATTCCAAAAAGAGCATATAAAAGTGGTACAGGAACCAAAGGAATAAAAAGTAAACACATTCAATAAACAGCAAAAGAAAAATAGTACCTTATGAGCAAAAATAAAAAAGCAGTAGAATTAGATTCTTCATATTAACAAAAAAACCCTTAATATACCAATAACATAACAATATGTACAGAATGTATGTACAATAATGTCACTAAAACAGTGATAAACATTAAGAAAAAACACTCATAAACCAAATACACCCAAATTGTTTTTAGAATAGCCACATTAGAGACTCAAACAACATCCTGAATATCAGAGAGCTTCGAAGGTTGGTTCAGTTCATTTGAACAATAATAATAGAACCAATGGTACTTTTATTGAGTCAAAGAAACCTTGGACTTACTTTATACATCAGAATATAATAAAAAGTATCCCATTGTATTCTTTAAATAAGCAGCTTAAAGCTCGGTGAATTTGGTTCCAGTTGCAAAACTGATTCCTATGATAGCTTCTGAACTTACTTTTTATGTTTATCTCTTGGGCTAGCATATTATTAGTGTTTGCAATATATTCTTAATAAGAACAACATGACTTAAATAATAGTTGTTTAATTTTTCTTGCGGCTAATGTGGATTAAACTTTATTTGCAATGCCAGTCTTTTGTGTAGCGCTAAATGGTAGGTAATTAACTTCAGAGATACCACAGTTTTAATTGTGTTGCCCTTTTACCATTCACTTTATTTTTGTCTGGATTGTGCAATACATGATTCATAAAAAATCTGAGCAGATATCTCTGGAGATACAGTATTTTCCATAAAAATATCAATGTGTCGAGATAATTAAATTCTCATCTACCAATAAATGCCCATGTTGCCAAGTGTAGTGTTTAATATTCCAAAATGTAGGACAAATGGGACATGATCAGAAATAACTATTGCAATGAAACTGCAAAAACTGAAAGAGTGAAGAGAGTTTTTCATCTGAAAGTACTCAATTCATGAATAATTGTTGCAGGAGAAAAGAATGTTGCCTTGAATATGGGTAAAGAAACCTCCATTGGTTTAATAGTTTATGATCCTTGCTGAAATGTAACATTTTTCAAGCAGTTTTAGATAATGTGAGTGTGGTTGATAATGACTGATCTAAAGAAGAGTTTAATACACGAAAAAAAAATCTACCATTATACATTTATGATTGTGTATGTAGGAAATCATAGTGTAAACAAAGTTGAGTTGGCATCACTAGCTCAGATATAGTTCACATTAGAATACAAATTAAATGGCATCTTGATAACCCTCGGGGTGGCAGGGGATGGAATAACTATCATGCAGTTGCGATGGAGATCATGTTTTATACATGCTTTAATTCCTGTCATCATGAAAATGATATCAACTATACAGTGTACATCTTAGTATCTAAATTGTTCAGAGAGCTGAAATATCATGAATGTAATGTATTCCATGTCCTGTTGGTATACACATAGAGCAAGCACAAAGAAGAACACATAGAATATGCAGCACTTAATTTGCTGGTTTAGTTACGATGGGATTTGAGAAACTAGTAAACGATTTTAAGATGAACTTTATGAGCTTCTACTTTAATGACAAAATAAACTATGTGATTAAAGTGGAAATTTCAACCTTTTTTTCCCACAGTGTCCATGTTTTTTTTCTTTTTCTCTGTACCCTAAATGCTTACATATGACACTCAGATGGTGGCAACGACTCGCCTTTTCACAGCGACTTTGATATCTGACCACTTCTTTTTTATTTCGGGCACTATGCGACTTTCTGAACTTGAACTTTTGAGTTTCTCTGCACTCTGAATCACTCGATCAACTTCCTTTTGTTGTTTATACCACTGCTTAAGCTAACAAATAGTTTGTTTTTCCTTGCCTAAACCATGTATTTTTGAAATTATTTTTTTCACATGCTTTTTCCATTTTCTTTTAACTGAATGCTGAATGGAAAGGGCTGTTTATATTGATTTGCATATTAAAATATGCAAAATTCTGGGAGGATTTGGGGTGGAGTAGCAGGCGCTTGCACAAGTGTTTCATTTATGTTAGGTAGAATGCCCAGAGGGGACTGGGCTGTCTCATGGTCTGGAATCCCTACAGATTTTATTTTTTTCTCCAGCCGTCTGGAGTTTTTTTTTGTTTTTTCTGTCCCCCCTGGCCATTGGACCTTACTTATTCTATGTTAATTAATGTTGACTTATTTTGTTTTCTTATTGTGTCTTTTATTTTTCTATTCTTTATTATGTAAAGCACTTTGAGCTACTGGTTGTATGAAAATATGCTATATAAATAAATGTTGTTGTTGTTGTTGTGTTACTTTTCACGCTGACCGGGTTTATGTAGCGGAAGTGTGTGGAAGTTGGCTGATTTTTTTTGTGCGTACGCCTTGTTTTAGTATGAAGTCTATGCATGGCGTTATGCATTAGGCCCCTGGTGAGGACAAGCTGTATTTTCAGTTATTTCTTGCAATTTGGGGTTTCAAGAGTAATCTCTCAGCATTACACCACCATTGCATCCAGTCTTAGGTTTTTTTCTGTCATATATGAATCTGTACTTTGATAACCACTTCATGTAATCTTAACCCCACAAATGAGTCAAATCTCATGACAAATTAGGATTACCAATCAAATTTAGCCTAACTAAAATTAAATTTTCTCCACTTAAAATTTACAGTGAAGTTTTGAAATAATACCCAGACAAGGACAGATACGAGTTAGCTATAAGTTAGGGTTAGTATATTTGAGCCAGAGTTCATTTAGTTTGGTTGAGTTTTCCTACTCCTTGGATTTAGAATTTTCTCAGAAGCCATAAAAAGAATTTCTTAATGAATCGGTATTCTCAATCCTTATTGTGCCTTAGATGGAAATAAAGCTTGTTCTGAAAATGACAGTGAGGCAAAAAATGACCAGGAGGTGAAAAAACTGAAGGCCAAAGATATACTGTAAGAATAGTGAAAAGGATCATTGTTAAAATGCAGAACATTAAATTTTGACCACTGAATTCTTTTTTAAACAAAAAGGTTTCCTAAATTAATCAACCATGAGCAGAGAATATGAATACTCCAGTACTGCCTGAACTGTGGTTCCATGTTTTATACCTGTGGCAATGATGACATAACACATTGCACATGTGAGAATATCATGAGCCAGGACCCCATGGTCTATCCTCAGGACCAAAACCCTGCCATTGTACCAAATATTGTGCCTTGAGTCCTTCCATCTAGAAACCAAAACATACTGAATTTCGTACTTTAATCTCCTTCCACTTCAGTAGGAGAAAGACTTACAATGCAGTATTGTAGACTGAAAGGGTTTCAGTTGCAAAACATGTACACTGAAACTCTTACTTGTATTTCTCCTTGGAACAGTAGGCAAAAATACAACTAAAAATAAATAAACCAAAAAATAAAATATATGCATTAAATTCTCTATATACCTTATTTGAATTGTTATGACTAATTGCTTAACAACTTTAGAACATATGGATAGAAACTGTCATCTCTGAATCTGCTAGTACAAGTGCCAATAGCCCTGTACCGTTTTCCAGAAGGAAAGAGTGAAAGAGGCAGCAGTACAGGATGGTTGAGGTCTTTAATTACAATGTTTGCCTTTCTAAGGCAGTGAGTGTTGTTAGTATAAATGATAAATTAATTTTCTGCACCCTCCAACCAATGTCTCCATTCTTCAAGAGGGAATTTAACGGACAGTAACGAATGGCAATAAAGAAACTTCCGCTGGAGTATTTGAGGCAACATTCTGCAATTAAAATTGTAAACTAATAGCGAGATGCTTGAGAAAAAATGCTGAAGTAAAAGTTTTCTTTAGTTTGTCAAAGCCTCTTGGGTACCCTTGCTTATTGAAATTTTTGAGTTAGTGTTTTTGTGTGAGACTAGCAGTTGAGGCTACAAAAAAGTTGATTTTATTAATATATACTGTACATCTGTATCACACACACACAAACAGACACATTTTTTTCCTTCCCTTATTATTCTGTCTTTAAAAGTTACACTAAATACAACACACCTTTAACAAAAAATGGCAACCACAAACATCCCAGTTCAAACCACAACATACAGTATCTATAATAATAGTTTCACGACCCAGTGAAATGTTACACTTGCTTGACTGATTAAAGAGTCTTTCAAATGTGAATGGATTTTATCTTAGTTATATCCCCTCTAGAAGTACAATACCCCAGAAATCAAACTCAAAATTAATGGAACTTAGATTTTAAGAAACAACTGATTCTTACTTAGATAAGTCAATGTTTCCTTAAAATGTTAAAATTTGAGCAAATAATGTGTTGTCAAAAATATACCCAACATAAACTCCAAAAATGTTTCAAAAAAAGAACTGACAAATAATTGAAAAACTGCTAATGCCATAAACTTTTACTTGATACTCTATGCTGCCCCACAGAAAAAATAAGGCATAATAATAAGTGTGAGACTAGAAGCAGAAGAGCCATAGTCTTTGTCCAGGATATGCTTGATACTGTCAGTCAGTTCTATTTTCCACGTACATTTAATTCATCAAACAAAGTACTTGTTAAGAAATAACAGTGCTAAGTTAAAAACAGAAAAAGCTGAATAAAGAGTGAATTTAACTTGAAAAAGGCTTGGATTTTATTGACAAAGTTGGTTAACCAGAAAGTTCATGGCACTGATCTTTATAACCCTGTGGCAGTGATGTCTTAGTATGTAAACCTCCAGGAAGTTTTCCTTAGCCACACTAGACCAACCACAACACAATATGGTGGCATTCAAAATAAAACAAAATGTTGTCATAAAAGACATAATTATATTCTAATTACATTAAATATTATTCCAAAAACAAAGTAACTGGAATAGACTCTCTATAGCAAAAAATAACAAAACCCAAAGGGAGGAAGACTAAAATTAACATTTGTGACAGATGGTCAGGGCCATTACCCGGCCAGGTAATTACCATATTTAGGACATTATCTGCTGCAAGATGTTAGAGGGCAGCCCCCCTGGGAGTTTGAGCCTTGTTGGGCTTCATGGGCGCTGCCAGGGGGTGATGCAGGTGCAGCAGAGTCCGCAGAGGAACTGCTTCTGCCACGCCCGGAGCTGCAGCCAGAAGAAGGTCAAGAAACACCTGGAGCACTTTTGGTTGCACTATAAAAGGACTCGCCTTAACACCAGTTGAGGAGCCAGAGTCGGGTGAAGGTGGAAAAAGCTTGCGGGAGGAGGAGAACTGAGAAAGAGAGAGACAAGGATTGTGTTGTATTTGGTGCTTTGTGTACTGTGCTGTAAAGTGGGGACCAAGAGAAAAAACACTTCCTCACCTGAATAAAACATGTGCTACTAGAAAAGACTTGTGTCTCAACCTGTCTGTGTCGGGGTTAGGGGAGTGGTACACCCCCTGGTTGGGTCACACATTGTATAAGGTAAATTAAAATTATATTAATAACCAGATAATAACATAGTTGTCCTCTTAAGGGCCAATCTCTGGGCATATTTGTTGAATTTATGGAGAAAGTATGAATGATATACCAGAACACGAGCAGCATGAATGTCTTTAGAATATATCCATGATCGGTCCTCTGGTTCATAGCTTTTCCAATGCACTAATTACTCCGTGGTGAATCCATAATGTTGTGAGGCCAGACTGAATTGAATAACAAATGTCTCAGTTCCTGGCAAATTCAGCCAAAGGCAATGGATCACTTCAGTTTGTTTGATATGTATCAACGGTACAGGGAGATCATTTCTCAGAATCACGATTAAAATGTTCTGTCAGGCCATTGTCTGCAGGATGGTAAGAAGAAGTTAAATTAATTTCACAACTCATATGATTATGAAAGCACTTGCAAAATTGCAAAACAAGTTGAGGACTTCTGTCTGAACGAAAGGATAAAGGAAATCAATGAATCAATTCCCTAGCACATAGCAACTTTTTAAGTGGAACAATGTGGTTTCATTTCATAAATTGATCTACGACTACTAGTGTAATAGTGTTTCCACATGAGGGAGGTAGATCTGTAATAAAGTCCATCAAAATTGATTCCCATGGCCGATTTGGTGCTGGAATTGGCTGAAACATTCTGAGAGGAAGACCCTGTGAAAATCTGACACTTCAACAAAATTCTCTAATTAAAACATAGCTCTTAATATCCTAGTACATTTGTTCCTACCAATAACACATTTTTAGCAATTCAGGTATCTGCTTAATCCCTGGGTGTTCAAACCTAATAGAAGCCTGAGCTCATTCTAATACTCTGCTTCTGTAATCATGGGGTAAAAACATTTTACCATTAGAAACTTTATTAGGATGCTGAGCTAAACTTTGCACCATTTTTAAACCTTTAAATAAACTGGCTGGGGTAGTCATTGAGATCATTGCATGAAATATTGTAAACAATATTATTAGTTCAGGTTCAGCCTCAGTTTCATTGGGGTCAAAAATATGACGTAGAGCACCTTCTTTCCCATTTTTGCACTAGAGTTAAAAAATAATGAAGTTAAATCAACTAAAGAATAAGGCCCACACAGCCACTCTTGTAGTCAGCCTTTCAGCACTCTTGAGGTACATACGATTTTTGACATCCATATAAATCACTTTGGAGAAAGTAATATCTTACAACCAGTGACACCAGTTGTCCAGTGTTTTTTTTTAATACCAACAATTCTCAGAATACTTTTGGGACAAGGCTGCACCCAACTCCTATGTTAGATATGTTTACTTTGACAATAAATTGATGGGATGTATCTGGATGTCTTAGTACCAGTGCTGTAAAATTTCAGTTGATCAGAAGCTTATTTTGATTCTGAAATTCAAGGAATTGTTTTCATTACTCTGGATTAATGATGCAATAGGAGAGATAGGTTGAAAAAGGCTAGGAGCATGCACTGATACAGTGCGTTGCTGCACCTACCACACAACGAACCACCCCAGGATACCAAGTTTCAGTGCAGCCATGAAATGGGTGATACCTATACACCATTCGAACAATGTGAGTGGTGCTGTGCTGTCACCCGGTGCATGGCTATGATCAGGTTCTAATTTGAAAATTTTTGATGAACCTGTGATAATAATTAGCAGCACCGACAAATGTCTGTACATTATTCGGAATCTTCCAATTTACAATGGTTGTTACTTCATATTGGTACATTGATAACACTATACAAGAAATCACATACCTAAGAAATACAATTGCTGTCAATGTAACTCACACTTTTCTAACTTTGCAAATAAATGATTATCTCTTAAATGGTGCAACACAACTTTAACATGACTGATAAGTGTTTCTAAATCTTTTTTAAAAATTAGGATGGCTGCAGGGGTGGAAGGTCACAAGCAGCATAGCTGAACAAATTGCAAAACGATCCTTATTAAGCATTCTTGTATATAGATAGCTGTTAATTTTTTCTTTGATTTACCTGTATTTTTGTGCCGGTGCCATTTATTGTTCTTTCTGTTCTCTTTATTTTTGTCCAGGAGAAGGAGGAAGAAGAAGAGGTGACTGTTTTATGTTTTTGTTATTCTTTTTATCACATTTATTTTGAGCCATTGTAAGTATTGTACATATTCACCATCACTTATGTTAGTTTATTGTTGTATTTATAATAATTCTGTGTCTTGCTGGCACTATAATAAAGTGTTGGTTTCTTTTGAATATTTTCTTCTGTAAGTTCCAATCTCTCTAGTCCTTGGATGGGAGACCATCTAGGAAAAAGCTTAAATTGCTGCTGGAAGAGGTGATGGTGAGGCCAACCGGAGGTGCTTACCCCATTTTCTGAATGTGGATCCCAATGCACCACAGCAGATTGGGACACTGTCCTCTAAAAATGGCCTCATCCTTCGGATGAGACTTAAAACTGAGGTCTTGACTCTCTGTGGTCATTAAAGATCCGTGGGCATCTTTTGTTAAAAGCAGGGTGTATCCCGACGACCAGGCTAAATTGCCCTCCATGGCCTTGTCATTCTGGCCCCCAATCATCCTCTGCATCTAACTGGCTCTCTCACCATTTCACCACCCTAACAGCTAGTATGTGGTGAGCGTACTGGTGCAAAAATGGCTGCTGCCGCATCATCCAGGTGGATGCTACACATTTGTGGTGGGTGAAGATGCCTTCCTATTCACTATGTATAAAGTGCTTTGAGTAGTGAGAAAAACACTATGTAAATGGAAATAATTATTATTATTACGTTCTGGTGGGTAAAAAATTGCTCTTGAATTGTTTTATTACTTACTCCAAATTTGATCAACAAGGGTAGTAAGTATAATAAAACGGCTGAGACTCATTCTAAAGGTTTATACGAAAAGAAAGAAATAATGAGGATCATAGCCAGTAAGTCAAAAAGGATCCAAAATTCTAGACATTTAAGAAAAGTCAATGCTCATGTTCAAAGTCAAAAGGTTCTTGACAGATGTAACAAAGTTCCAAAATAAAAAAAAGCACAAAAAGAGATTTGTTATTCATATCCAGATACTAGGATACGGACTGAACCACATCCTCATATTTTATATCCATGCCAATGATGATGTCTAATGTCATGTTTAAGACCTTTGACATTCCAAAGTTGCAGAAAGATTACAATTATTGAGTTTTTCTTTATGAGTTTACATTTTTCTTAATATAGATATTTGTTATTTCTTTTAGTTGTTTTTAATGGTTTTATTAAAATGTATTTCTTCTTTTGAAAAGTTTCACATACCAAATTATGCACCGAGTAGTATCTTAAAAATGCAATATAGTTATGAAAGTAATTGAAAATAGGTCTCCCTGTCCCCCACCACTCTTAAAGTTGCCTAGTCAAACAAGGCCAAAATTCATCATCCCTTTGCAAATGGAATCATATTAAGTACACAGCAATTGAATTGCAAACATTACCACTTTACATTAATAGAATGTTTCACCGTTAACACTGTTGATTAATTTAGATATTTAGCATGTCCATTAATTTGCAGCCAAGGTTGCAAGCATATCATTTCACACTAACCACCCAAAGTGAACATGGCATCTTCAATAAAGACTTGTGACATAATCATACTTGATAGAACTTGATTGTAACTGAAGCATGCAACTGATGAATGAAATTTGCATAATTATTTATTTTATAGATAGAGCCCCATGTATAGTCTATATTTTCAAAAACTAATTTTTTACCTTACAGCTACGAGTGTTCAAATAAATAACTTGCAATACAGTTGGCATGGACTGGGAGGGGATCTGAAAGGACGGGCTTAACATAGCTAAGCACAAGTAAAGAAAGTACAGTACATGTTTGCCTATGCCCTGCAATGGGCTGGCGCCCTGTCTGGGGATTGTTCCTGCCTTGTGCTCAATGATTGCTGGGATAGTCTCCAGTTACTCCAGAACCCTGTCTTGGATAAATAAGTTACGAAAATGGATGGACAGATGTTTGAATATGTTGTATTCTGTTTACTGTGATGTATTGCCTAGTAGTCAGTACTTCACTTGAGAATGAATGCCTGGTTCCTGGCATTTTCCTGTTACAAGCCAGAACTGTAAAGAGAAGTGGGGTATGTGTGAGGTGATATAAGAAGGTGCTGAAGTGTTGCTCAGCTTCATGTTGCAGAATTCTTTTTTCATGTTTTGGAATTTTCTGTCACAATGCCAACATTAGAATTCACAACCATCTTGTTCACTGATTTAACAATTCATATGTTTGTGTAAACTCCAGAGATCTAGGAAAAACACTTATATTATAGAAGTTATTAGTGCCCTGTAGACAATATTTTAGCATGTCAAACCAACAATTACAACACAAAAAAGAGATCTGGCTACCTGATAAGATTAACCAAAAATTCTGTAATTTTAAATCAAAACCTGTTATTGTTACCGGCCTCAGGCCTAGGGGAACTTGGGCCAGGTACAAACGTATTGTTGCTTCAGGGTGTAGCTGCAGCAGTATGGTGCCAAAGGCATAAAAAAGCAGGCAGCAATTAGAAATCTCTCACCATACTTTTTATTCTGATTTACTCAGAGTTATCTTACTGCTTCAGTCTTTGTCTAAATCAACATAACGATCAGTTAAACTATGGTACATACCAATTTCTTTTGCTTAACAATAGTGTATACATATTTTCATTGGTTAAACCAGTAGTTCTCAATCTGTGGGGTGGGCCCCCCTAGGGGGGCGTGAAGTAACAAAAAGAGGGGGCACCGAAGAATCGAAAATATGAAAAAATACATCTATTGAAACCAAAACAAATTAACTTAAACTACATTCTGATACTAGAAAAATAAATATATAGTTTTAGATAAATGTCGATAAAAGTTAAGTAGGTATAATAAAATATGCATCTATGATATATCATTAATTAAAAAAGAACAAATTGGTATTAGTGGGCTCCTTTCAAAAAAACAATAGGGGGGCGCGATTAAAACTATTATGAAAACTCGGGTCACAAATACTTAAAGGTTGAGAAACGCTGGGTTAAACAATAGTATTACTGCTAACTCTCAAGAAGTATATATACCACTGTATGCTGATTAGATAGAGACCAATGTCCCCAGAACACATTAATATTTAAACCAAGCAAATATAAACATTTTATAAGGAAACAGGGATTTCTGTTAACACAGTGTTGTATGTTGATGAGATACCAATCAAAGTAGGTCAAAGCAAGTGCCTCTTTTGTGAGACAGGTAAATATCTACATCCTGTAGACAGCTCTGGTAACAGAATAATTCAATACATTTGCCTTTCCACTTGTCATCCCAGTCTCAAACAAAGGGTGCCCATTGCCCCTTCATCTATTGACTTTTATATATATTATTTACATGTGTTTTTCCTAAAAGCAACACAGAGAAATGTCCTTTTCTTTAAAACACTAATTTCTAGCCTGTTACATTACCAGTGTAACTGACAGCATTACTAATAATTATAATTTAATTTATAAATTCAAAGTTTAAAAATATTTTTTATAACCAGAGGTGCTAAGGGTTGTTATCCTGTATCTGAAAACTCCATTTTACACTTAGAGTAATCTTATCTGTGGCTGTAGTAGTAAGTAGCTATGTACACAAACATGCACAAAAATGTCTGCTTAAGGTACAGTAGTGAAAGATTATTCACTTCTAAATTATGAGCAAATAAAATTTCTGACTCCTAAATTGGGGCTGAATATAGGATATTTGGAACTACGGAGTTAGCACTTTCAGCTCAAAGGACATTCAGTTTGAGAATCAAGAGAGAGAACAGAGAAGTTCTTCATCGTAATAGGTTTTACCACATCCAATATAACTGACTACATACAGTATCACCTATGAATGTGTGATATATATAGAGTGTATTGTAAGTGCAAGACTGGATGGACAATAATAATAATAATACATTTTATTTATATAGTGCCTTTCCCATGCTCAATGCACTTACAGAATATAAGAAAGAACAGCAGGGTATACAGTTTATAGCATTGTACAAACCAAATAAATAAATAAAGAACAGTAAAATAGTAAATTCAGAGGAAAAGCCTAACAGACAACATAATTGATGGTTCAGCACACACACACAGGTTACATGAGCAGCTTGACAGAGAGGTAAACTGAGAGAAGGGGAATGAAGTCAAGTAGAGTTAAAAGCCTTCCTGAACAGATGAGTTTTGAGTTGTTTTTTAAAAGAATTCATGGAGTCAGCTGATCTGATTAATTTCGGTAGGTCATTCCAGAGTCTGGATGCTATACTGCTGAAGGCCCAGTCACCCATGGAGTGTAGATTAGTGTGGGGCACAACAAGAATCGGAGGACCTTAGTGGGTGGACAGGCACATACTGATGGAGAAGGTCACTGATGTAGTTTGGTGCGAGGTTATTTAAGGCTGTGTAGGTTATTAGTAGAATTTTATGTTTAATCCTGTAGGACACAGGGAGCCAGAGAAGGCGAAGCAGGATGGGTGTTATGTGGTCTGCTGCTGGTCTATGTAAGGACTCTTGCAGCTGAGTTTTGAATAAGATGGAGCTGTGATATAAGATTAGAAGGGGCACCTGCCAGTAGGGAATTACAGTAATCGATGCAGGATGTGATAAAAGCATGGACAAGTTTCTCAGTGTTAGAAAAGGAGAGGAAGGAGCGAACACGGATATTTTATGGAGGTGAAAGTAAGAATGTTTCTTAATGTGATTTATGTGGGTGGAATAAGAAATGGAGGAATCAAAAATGACACCAAGATTCTTTGCAGTAGAGGCAGGTCTGATGAGATCACCGCCAAGATGGACTGGGAAGGAGCTCATTTTATTAAATTGCACTTTAGTCCCTATTTGCAGGAGTTCAGTTTTGTTGCAATTTAATTTTAAAGAGTTCTGCTTCATTCAGTTTTTAATTTCACTGAGGCAAGTTGTGAGATGAGAAAGCTCTGATGAAGTTCCACTTTTAACATTGAAATAGAGTTGAGTATCATCTGCATAAAAATGAAAACCCAGTCCAAAGCTACGAATAGTATGGCCAAGGGTAAGCATATAAATACAGAAAAGCAGAGGGCCGAGGACAGAGCCCTGAGGAACTCCTTGTATGGCTTTGCTGGACCTGATGTTGCCAAGACTAACAAACTCTTGCCTATCAGTCAGATAGGACTTAAACCACTAGAGGGCAGTGCCAGAGATACCCAGCATGTTCTCCATTCTGGACAGTAGAATGTCATGTCTGACAGTGTCAAATGCTGCACTGAGGTCTAATAGAATTAAGATGCTGGTTTGTCCAGAGTCTGCTGCCATAAGCAGATCATTGGTTACCCATAGCAGAGCAGTTTCACAGCTGTGCTGCACCCTGAAACCAGACTGAAAGGGTTCCATCAAATTATTAGATGTTAAATAATTGGTGAGCTGGGAAGCTACTAGACGCTCAAGAGCTTTTGACAGGAAAGGTAAGTGGGAAATAGGCCGGAAATTGTTAAGATTGTCAGCATCAAGACCAGACTTTTTTAACATTGGGGTTACAGAAGCGATTTTAAAAGTGAGCGGCACAGAGCTAGTGTTAAGGGAGGAGTTTATTATTGTTGTAGCAGTCGGGATAATGGCATGAAGGCAGGATTTAAGTAGTGTGCTGGGGATGGGGTCCAGTACACAAGTAGTCGGTCTCATCTTACAAAGCAGGTCATTAAGAAAAGCAGATGTGACTGGTGAGAACTTAGAGAAGGAGCAGGATGGATTGGGAAAACAGGGAGATATATAAACAGATGATGTATTTATGTTAGTTAAATTATTTAGATCTTTCATTTTGTTACGGTAGTTGGGCGAGATGCAGATGTACATTTCGACTAGGGTAGAGGATGAAACCCTACCTGGCCAGGATGGAGCACAACGATGGAAGCATAATTTGGCCGAGATGATCGTCTGTTTCTGCCCCAAAACAGGATGTCAAGATAATGGATGAACGAGGGATAAATAAATGTTTTGAACAGTTTATCCCCCAACACAAGAGGTGGCAATGCTCCCCCAGCTGAATCCCAGTTTGGACACCCTCAGGGTTGCTAGGGAATTGAAGTATGGAAGGGCAACCCTGTCTGTTTCCTTGGGCACCATGGGGGTGGTGGTGCTGTGAAGAACAGACCTCCCTATTTTGGGAAGCTTCCATATGACCCAGTAGCCCTTCCAGTGTCACAAAATTGCATGCCAACAAAAATATTATTTCCTAAACAATGATTTTAGAATTTTTCCGTGTGATTTTGCCTTGCATCAAAACAGTTGAACTCATGCCCAGAAATAGTTTTTTTTTTTTTTCAAAATAAAGGATGTTATCTTTTATGAGAACAAATCTATTAATTATAACACTTCATTTAATATTTGGGAACTATCTCATTCACAAATATAAATGGATCAGATGGAGTCCCATATTTAACCTTTTCCTTTCTCAATATTTGGTATTTGTGAAATCTCTTGAGTTAAGAGCTGCAAACATTGGCTCAAGCCTTACAATCTGTTACTGCTTGATTTCTACCTTTATGAGAACATTATTGATATCTTTTATTTGTTTTCTTTATTCTTCATTGATATTTTAATACATTAGTTATATTTTTTTATTTCCATTTTAAAATATTTTGAATAATATTGTATTGAAAATGTTCCTATTTAAATAAAGAATCTTTTTTTTTTTTTTACAGAATTTAAGTTGCTTTAAAATTGTTTGCTATATTAAACTTGTAATGAGGACATTTGTGCTGCAGATTTGAAGGTTTCCAAACTTGAACACTAATAAAAATTTAAAAGATGGCACTTGTTATACAGTATATTACTGGTAACCCAGCTGCCAGGTTTTTTTTTATAAGTTATCTGTTGTACTTCCTAGTACCATAATGTAGTAAACAAGACAAGCTTTACATGGCAAATTACTGACAGTAAATCACTTTAGTATACAGTGGATTCAGAACATATTCATGTACCTTCACTAGCCTTGTGCTAAAATGATTTAAATTCATTTTTTTCCCTACATAGTGCAACACTCAACACCCCAGAATGGAAAAGCAAAAAAAAGGATTTTAGAAATATTTGTATATTTATTAAAAACAAAAAAAAAAACAAACTGAAATATCACATTGGCACAATTATTCAAACCCTTAGCTGTGATGCTAGAGATCTGGCTCAGATCAGCCTCTCATTCTCTTGATCATCATTGAAATGTTTCCACACCCTTTTTTGGAGTTCACCTGTAGACAATTCAATTGACTGGACATGATTAGGAAATACAAATACTAGTCTATAGAAGGTCCCATGGTTGACAATGTGTATCAGAGAAAAAACCAAGCTATAAGATTGAAGGAGTTGTCTGAAGAGCTTAGAGACAGGATTGTGTTGAGGCATAGATCTGGAGAAGGATACAAAGAACTCCTGTAGTATTGAATGTTCCAAAGAGCTCAGTGGTCTTCATTATTCTTAATGGAAGAAGGCTGGAAGAGCCACGGAAAATCCTAGAAAAGCGCGCCTGGCCAAACTGAGCAAAGAGGTCACCAAAAACCTGATGGTAACTGTGGCTGAGCTCTAGAGAACCTATTGTGGAAATTGGAGAAACTTCCACTAGGGTAGCTATCATTTCAACACTCCACTGATCTGGGCTTTATGATATAGTAGCCAGACAGAAGCCTCTCCTCAATATACAACACATGGAAACACACTTGGAGTTTACACAAAAGCTCCCAATGGACTTTCAGACTCTGAAGAACAAGGTTCTTTGGTTTGATGAAACCAAAATTTGTGTCATGTCTGGATGAAATCAGGCCCCACTCATCAGCTGTGCGCCCGTTTGCTTGTCTCAGCGAAGAGTGAGATGGAAGTTTGTCTTGAGCACGATATTGAACTTTGACTGCAGACTACCCCCCAATCTACATTGATGCAGGTGTCATTAATTCAAAAAGAACAGCAGCACAATTAAATACAGTTTTTAGGTGGAGCTCGATGGTGTCTAGTGATATTTTTAGAACATGCCCTGCGGGCAACTCACGTGGTCCCTGTGGGTGACCAGGTGCCCACGGGCACCGTGTTGGCTGCCTCTGATCTAGATTAATCTTCCAACAGGACTATAAGCCTTAGCACAAAGCAACGACAACAAAGGAGTGGCTTAAGCTCACCTCTGAAAATGTCTTTGAATGGTTCAACCAAGGCCCAGACTTGAACCCAACTGAACTGAAAACAGTTGTCTACTAATGGTGTCCTTCTAACCTGACAGAGCTTTTAGATGATCTGCAGAGATGAATGGCAGAAAATCCACAAATCCAGGCGTGAGAAGCTTGTTGCATCAGACCCATTAAGACCCCCGGCTGCTATCACTGCCAAAGGCAGTGCTTAAATTAAGTACTGAGTGCTGGGGTATTAAGTGTTGCTTCACGTGAAGAAAAAATAAATTTAAATGAATTTACCACATGGCTGCAACATAGCAAAATGTGAAAAGTGTGAAAGGATTTAAATACTTTGTTAATCCCCTGTACCTTTAGAGTGATGGTTTCCTTGAAACAGGTACTGTAATATGAGTTACTATATAAAAGGGCTGCTTTGAAATCAGAATATTTCTGGTAATCAAGCTGCCAGTTTGTTTATTTTTTCATAAAATCAACTGCTTTTATGGTGTACAATCAAAGTAGATGCCTAAGGTGTAGCCTGACCAGATTTCTTTAGTAACATTAACTGTAAATTATGCACAGTGCGTGTTTTGAGTTCCTTTACCTTGGCCATTTCTGAGAGTCTGTAAGAGATAAGTGTGATTATAAAATGCTAATCAGGTTTCAGTGATGGAAATTGTTTTTAGCTTCCATGCTGAGCCTTTTTTCACCACCACTAGATGTAGCTGTCCAACTGCAAATATTCCTGAGATGCTTTAGGACTGACCATCAGGACTAAATTGCAGAGTATGTATATTTGTGCTTTATTTCAAAGAGAATCTGTATTAAATGAGTTAGAAAAGGCTTTTCATTATGATTTTATGTTTTCACAATTAAATTACATTTTTATGTTTAAAAAAAGATTGTCTTGAGTTAGAAATTAAAAATATCTTTATCATAATGAAACCCAAAATGCAAAAAATGAAATAAAAACAAAACAGATGAAACCACTGTGCTAAATGTCAATGTAGTTTGCTTAAGGTGATATATGTAAGCATATTTACTCTTTCAGTGTGGAAGATAAAAGAAAATAACCCTAATGGGATGGTACATAAGGAAACACAATTAAAAAAGGCCCCCCCAACCAAAAACCAATATTTAATTCATCAGTTAAAAGATTTCAGCCTAGTGCATTTGCTACCAGATAATGGACACTCTGTTATCAAATTCTGTTCACTTCCTTGCAAAGCAGGCACAGAAGAAAAGAATCGATATGCTGAACATTAAGCCATATGGTGACTGTAGAGCTTGCGATTAAACATTTTAAAATAGCTCTCATGAGTTCTTGCCAATGTAATCTCCAAAGTCATTCGATCTGTCAGCAGCCTAGCAGCTGAGTGAATGAACAAAATGTAAGGTGCAGTCACATGCTGTTCTCATCTGAGCCACACTTGAGACGGGGACACAAGGGTACACCCAACACATAAATAATTAATCAAAAAATAAAAACCATGTGAGCCTTCATGTTCATGCATTGGAATTCAGAACACTTGCGCGAAAACTCCATTAACCCAGTGAAAACTTTCATTTCATTCTCTCTCCCTTTCTCCTCTTCTTGCCAAATGAGATTTCTGTCTAACAATTATATACTGTAGTACATTCTGAACTGTAGTAAATGTGATTGGTTAAATTTTATCAGGGTCACCAGCTATCCCAAATAGCTGTTGCAGTACTTTCCATCACTTTTTCAAGCTCATTTTAGGTAAACAGGCTAAAGTACTTTTGCTCTGTGCCTTGAGTCCTGCTATTACGTGATTATAAAAACCTTACTTCAAAGGGCTAAAGTTGTTCTTTGTACATTCAAAATAAAAACTAAACAGGATAATAACTGAAATGATCTTTACTTGCTTAGCACTGCCTCTCAGATTCATGATCTTGGTTTCTAATCCCACCCCCACTTATTGCCTGTGGGGGGTTTACACATTTCCCCTATGTCTGTGTGAGTTTTCCTCCCAAGTCTCCAAAGACACACTGGTTGGGTTAATTGATAATTCGCTCAACCAGTGACGCCACAGCCATTTTACTCCACCTGAGTCATGTACATGTAGTTGCTGTTCTTAGACTTAAGCTCTGGATTCAATATAATTATCCCTCAGCACCTCGTGAACAAACTTGCTCTACTGGGCCTGGAAACTCCCCTCCGCAATTGGATACTAGAGTTCTTGACAGACAACAACAACAACATTTATTTATATAGCACATTTTCATACAAAAAAATGTAGCTTAAAGTGCTTTATATAATGAAGAATAGAAAAATAAAAGACACAGTAAGAAAATAAAATAAGTCAACATTAATTAACATAGAATAAGAGTAAGGTCTGATGGCCAGGGTGGACAGAAAAAACAAAAAAAAACTCAAGAAAAAAATAAAATCTGCAGGGATTCCAGACCATGAGACCGCCCAGTCCCCTCTGGGCATTCTACCTAACACAAATGAAACAGTCCTCTTTGAATTTAGGGTTCTCACGGAAGGACTTGATGATGATGGTCACATAGACTTCTAGCTTTTAGTCCATCAATGTTGGAGCATCATGATGCTTTGAGTAGGTGGTGGTAGCGCAGGCCAACCAGAAAAAGAAACAGAAGAGAGAGTAGGGGTCAGTACGGATTTTAGAGCCACCATGAACAGTTATTATGATAAATTGAACATACAGAGTATCAGGATTAAGTTAAGGTAAAGTTATGAGAAGGCCATGTTAAAGTAATGTGTTTTCAGCAGTGTTTTAAAGTGCTCCACTGTATTAGCCTGGCAAATTCCTATTGGCAGGCTATTCCAGATTTTAGGTGCATAACAGCAGAAGGCCGTCTCACCATTTCTTTTAAGTTTAGCTTTTGGAATTGTAAGGAGACACTCATTTGAGGATCTAAGGTTATGATTTGGAATATAGGGTGTCAGACATTCCGATATATAAGATGGAGCGAGATTATTTAAGGCTTTATAAACCATAAGCAGAATTTTAAAGTCAATTGTGAAAGACACAGGCAACCAGTGTAGTGACATTAAAACTGGAGAAATGTGTTTGGATTTTCTTTTCCTAGTTAGGATTCTAGCAGCTGCATTCTGCACTCATTACAAATGATTTATGTCTTTTTTGGGTAGTCCTGAGAGGAGTGCGTTACAGTAATCTAGTTGACTGAAAACAAAAGTGTGAATTAATTTCTCAGCATCTTTCAGTGATATAAGAGGTCTAACTTTTGCTATGTTTCTTAAGTGAAAAAATGCTGTCCTAGTGGTCTGATGAATATGCGATTTAAAATTCAGATTACAGTCAACAGTTACCCCTAAGTTTTTTACTTCCGTCTTAACTTTTAATCCTAATGCATCAAGTTTATTTCTGATAACTTCATTGAATCCATTATTGCCAATCACTAAAATTTCAGTTTTCTCTTTATTTAGCTTGAGAAAATTACTATTCATCCATTCAGAAATACCAGTAAGACATTGTGTTAGTGAATCGAGAGAGTCGGTGTCATCAGGTGCTATTGATAAGTACAGCTGTGTGTCATCAGCATAGCTGTGGTAGCTCACGTTGTAACCTGAGATAATCTGACCTAATGGAAGCAAATAGATTGAGAATAACAGCGGACCCAGGATAGAGCCTTGTGGAACACCATATAGGATATCATGTGTCTTTGAGTTGTAATTCCCACAACTAACAAGAACTTTCTCCCTGACAGGTAGGATTCAAACCAATTTAAGACACTGCCAGAGAGGCCCACCCATTGACTTAGGCCATTTCTAAGAATATTGTGATCAATGGTGTCAAATGCGGCACTCAGATCAAGAAGGATGAGAACAGATAAATGGCCTCTGTCTGCATTTACCCGCAAGTCATTTACTACTTTAACGAGTGCAGTTTCTGTGCTGTGATTTGTTCTGAAACCTGAGTGAAATTTATCAAGAATAGCATGTTTATTGAGGTGGTCATTTAACTGCATAATGACTGCCTTCTCTAGAATTTTACTTAAGAAGGGCAGGTTAGAAATGGGTCTAAAATTTTCAAAAGCAGAGGAGTCAAGATTATTTTTCTTGAGTAGGGGTTTAACTACAGCAGTCTTAAGACAGTCTGGGAAGACCCCCATATTTAATGACAAATTTACTATGTCAAGAATATTATCAGTTAGCACGCCTGATACTTCCTTGAAAAACCTTGTTGGTATTGGGTCAAGGACGCAGGTGGAGGGTTTCAGTTGAGAGATTATGATTATTCTATGTAAATCAGGTAAATCTATCCTGGTGAAAGAATTTAATTTGTTTATAATGGAGTACTGGGGCTTAGGAGGTTCCGCAGTGTTGGGGAGATGTACTATGTTATTTCTAATATCATTCATTTTTTGATTGAAAAATACAGCAATGTTCTCACAGGTTTCACTGGAAGTATTTTGGGGGCATTCCTTTGAGTTACCTGGGTTTAACAGACGATCAATTGGAGAAAATAAGACTCTGGGATTACTAGCATTGTTATTAATAATCTTAGAGAAATAGCAGCGCCTCTCAAGACGGACTGTGTTATTGTATTCTGTTATTTTAACCTTCAATATCTCATAATGGATAGTTAGTTTAGTTTTCCTCCATTTACGCTCAGCTCTACGGCATGTTCTTTTTAAATCAGACATTCTTTGGGTCTTCCATGGAATAACAATGCTAGAAAAATTTTTAACTGTCTTTTCAGGTGCAACTATGTCAACAGCAGCTCTTACTTTAGAATTAAAGTTTTCCACCTTACTATTTACATTATCCTCGCTATTATAGTTGGCACTATAAACGGACTGATTGCTTAGAATGTTTGTAAGTTTTAAAGCTGCTGATGAGTCAAAGAAGCGTTTTTTAACAATATGCTTTTCATGAATGCTTTCTATCATTATTTCTATATTAAATAGTAGAAGAAAGTGATCTGATAGACCAATATCAATGATCTGCTTCACGTCAACTTTTAGTCCTTTGGTAATTACTAGTCTAACATATGACCTGCTTTATGTGTAGGTTGATTAACGAGCTGTCTCAAATCAAAAGAGTCCAGGAGGTTCATGAATTCCTTTACTTTTAGGTCACACTGATTATCGATATGAAAGTTAAAGTCGCCGACAATTAAGAGTGTGTCATAGTTCGTAATTAAAATTGACATTAAGTCTGAGAATTCCTCAAAGAAAGACGCATTAAATTTAGGAGGTCTATACATGGATAATACTAGAACGTGAGACTCTCCATGAATAATAATGGCGAGATACTCAAAGGACTTGAATTTACCAAAACTAACATCTTTACACTTTAACCGGCTCGAGTAAATGTTTGCCAAGCCGCCGCCCTTCTTTCCCTGGCGGTCTGCACGAGTAAAACTGTAATCCGGAGGTGCAGATTCGATTAAAACAGCCGCGCCGTCTGAGTTAAGCCACATTTCACTTAGTGCAATAAAATCAATGTTTCTATCACTAATAAGACCGTTGATAAAAAATGTCTTGTTAGTTAAAGCTCTACAGACAGACTACAGTCAGTCCGAGTTGGAAACAATTTACATTTACATTTATTTGCTTAAAGATACTTTTATCCAAAGAAACTTACAATGGACTTACAATACAGCAAATACCATCCTTTGAGCACTGATGCCCCTCCACGTTGCATCTTGGGTCCTTTACTCACGACTGTTGCACCCGGTACAGTATAAACCAGATCATTAAGTTTGTAAACAGCACAACAATAATAGGCCTAAGCAGTGGTGATGTCGAGATGGCTTACAGAGAGGAGGTTAAACAACCCGTGAACTGGTGTAAGAACAATAACCTGAATGTTGCTAACACAAAGAAGTATTGTCGACATCTGAAAGAACCATGCCAACCACCTTCCCTTCTATCAATGACTCCACTGTGGAGTCAGTTAAGAGCACAAAGTCCCAGGGAGTGGAAATAGCAAATGATCTCTTCTGGCCTGGTTACACCTCCTCCCTAGTCAAGAGAGAACAGAAGCAACGGGCGCATCAGAAGTTTGCCTCCCTCCCACCCACACTTCTTTCTAGAGAGACAGCATTAAGAGCATACTGACTACCTGCATCTCTGTCTGGTATGGGGATTGTACTGTCTCAGAATGAACGTTCCTGCAAAGAGTGGTGAGAGCAACTGAGAAAGTCATTTCAACATCTCTCCCTACATACAGGAAAACTACAGCGAATTCTGCCAAAATAGGGCCACCTACATTATTAGAAAAGACCACACTCACACATAGTGGCAGCTGGTACCCAAGCATATGGTGCAGAACTTCCAGAGTTTCACCTTACCAGCAATTGGATTCTTAAACAATGACCAGTCTGATAATACAGTGCCAGACGGTTAATACAGTGCAATATATATCTTATCCGTGCAATATGTTAATGGTCCTCTGTTGTTTAATCTTATTATACTAGTTGTTATTCTTGTTTATTTTTGTTGCACATAATCTGACCAGGTGACACAATTTTATTCTGCTCTGTATTGCTGTGTGTGGTTTCAATTGACTTTTATATTGGATCTGTTTGAGTGGGATGGTGCAGATGGTGGACTGATATCCTGTCCAGGGATATTTCCTGTCTTGTGCCCTGTGCTGCCTACATAAGCTGTGGCCAACCTCAACCCTGAACCCTAGATGAAGCAGCTTTGAGAATTTTATATTTTGTTGTGTTGTGTTATGCTTTATGATTTTCATTTGGAGTTGTAAAACACAGAGCTTGATGGGAAATGACCACTATAACACAAGCCTCTTTCTTGTTTGCACCCTAGAGCATGCAGAAAAGCTATAGCCCTCGACATGTCAGAATATTATCACAACCAAACCCTCTGTAACTCTGCACATGCACGTTGCCCAGACAGTTGTAGGTCTAATGGACTTCTCTATTTACAGAGAATGATCCAAACCAACCACAAATCTCAAAACCTCACATTTAACTGTAAACAGGGAGACCTTCATCTACTAGACATTCATTTTTAGCACTACAAAATTTCACCATTTATTTTCCTTTGTGAGGTCAACCAATTAGATAGTTTTGTAATGTTCTCAAATACTCAGGGAGTCATTGCTTTTGGAGGGGTTGTAAAAAACTGCACCTGTTAATGCCCATTCTGCTTGTGATTTTTCACTATACAAGACATAAATTGTGTTTGTTGTTGTTTTGGAAGTAAAGTCCTAGTAAGAAAACCTGCCATCCTTGCTTAGCATAATTTTTGTCCTATCACAATTGCATGAAGATGTGTTTACCAACACTTCAAACGGCATAATCCATGAACTGTTATGGTTCAGCCAGTGTTATTGCTTTGGTTTAAATTTATTTCTTGTTTATTTAGTTCCAGGGGCTTAGACCTGAAAAAAGGCAGGTTTGGCTTTTCTGTGGGGTTTTCAATGTCTTCTCCCTCTTCTGTGCTTCATTGTGGAAGATTTCACAACTTGTGCTAAATGACTCAATGTTTGTGCCTCTACAGGGGCCAGTTAGGTCAAAGCAAAACTGCATATTGTGCTGTGCTGGGTCTGCGTCTCTTTGCAAGAGAACTGAGCGGTGTTCCTCTTCATCAGCCATCAGAGTTCAGATGCAGCGTTATGTACTGAAACTGCATGCAACTACATTCACTAAAAAATAATACTGTTGAGGCTTCTGAAAAGAAATCTTTTGCATATTTGAAGTGTATTTGCAAACACTGAAGATACCTGTGTATATTGTTATACTAATTGTTAGCACTAAATTCCTAAGTTCCTCTCTCATAGATGTTTTTCTTCTGTTATGCTTCAGAATGAGAACTAAGGTTAAGGACAATTGAATAAACTTTATTTCCTGGAGAGTTTTCTAATGGAGTTAAACAATGCAAAGCTTGTTGATAACTAACCACAACCACACTCTGGCTGGTGCTGCCACTCAGAAGCAAATTTGTCTGTTATAATAAATAAGCACTTACATTTACACTTTTGACTTTTCTGTATACTGTAAATGCACCAGCTGTTAATATGTATTCACTTCTTCCCACCTCAGTAGCACAAGGTAGAAAGGGCACATTTCCCACCCACTGATGTTAGATCAATGAACATTCATCCATGACACATTCTACACCAATACCCCTTCAACTCAGTGTTATGATGATTGTGTTTCCAACTTTCTTGTCAGTTATGTTCCCTTATTGTGGCAGAGTTTAATATCCTCATAGGAAATCTGTTTAAGGTAAATCTCAGACCCCAAGCACAGAGGGCTGTGAACAATTCAAGTATAGATTTTGCTAAATACAGAAATACAGAATATAAATGCACATTTGTTAAAACACACAGAAAAAAGTTAGAGATTAATGAAAAATAAATAGAAGCCAACAATATCTGTCCATTAATGCATTGATGAACTATGGCCAGTTGACAGCGGAGGAGGTTAAAATTGCAAAAGAGAAAGTAAAGAACAAAGTCACAGTCCAGGAAATCTCGACCAACTTGCCGCCCACCCTTTTCTGGGAGATGCTCCTTTAAAAACATCCAGTGCAGTACACACACACACACATCTGTGCAAACACACACACAATCACGCACACGCACACAGACTCATTTTTTTTTAGCTATTACATTCAATTCAATAAAAGTTCATTATAAATGTATATACAGTATGTACTTTATATATAATGTATGAGATGGAATCTGTGTGTGTTTCATGGGGTGTACAGACTGTGAAGAATAGATTAAGTCTGAAAACTCACATATTGTAAGCCACCTCTTTAAACCTCAGCTGCAGCACACATACAGTAAACCTCACAGCAGGCACAATCCCAGGGGCAATAGGCAAGTGTCTGCAGAGTACAATGACTAACAATGAATCAATAAATAACTTGATAAAAGTTAATAAAGTACACAGCAAGCACCACCAACGTGAAACCTCACCATTCCATGTTGAATGTTTGGAGGTGCTGATTGGCTGGAAGTATATTCAAGGGTTTATAATAAAAGTAGGTGACATTTACTGCATTTTAAAATGAAAGAGTACATCTTAAGTCAGGTCTTATTTTTCCAGAAAAATGTCTTAGCATGGCAAGGGACATTTTCAATTGTTCTAACGATTTGAATATGGAATACAAGCTATTAAACCCTGGATTTTGACACAAATAGATAAACACACACTAACTTGGTCCACAATAGAATAAAAATCCTGCTGTACTTCTTTATATTCCTTGCTTTGTACCCCAGTAAATGCAACTTATCATCAATATACTAATAACTCAATTGTCCTTCATTCACTCAGAATATGGAACCAATATAGGGAGCACTTCAAGTTGGAGAATATTTTATCGGTGGCATCTCTATATGATAACCACCTTTTTTCACCCTCTCAAACTTACACAGTTTTTAATGTTTGGAAAACGTAAGGAATTACATCATTTAGAGATTTGTATTTTGTCAGGGATGCCAGGGGCAACGACCCGGCCGGGACGCCGTGAGGGACCGGAAGAGGGTCAGAGCCCACCCTGGATCACGTGGGGGCCGCCTTCCTGGTTGCTTTGGGGGCCACGGGTACAGGGCATGGAAGCTCCACCCTGTAGGGGCCCGTGGTCACCGCCAGGAGGCGCCCCAATGCCTTGGGGACCTGTTACCCCAGCACTTCCGCCACACCAGGAAGTGCTGGGGAGAAGATTTAGGACAGCACCCGGAGAGCTGCCGGGAGGACAGCCGGCACTTCCGCCACGCTGGGGCGTGGCCAGAGGAGGAATGCCAGGAACACCCGGTGCTCATCCGGGAACCATATAAAAGGGGCCGTCTCCATTCATTCAGGGCTGGAGTCGGGAGGAGGATGGGATTGATGACGTCAGGACAAGATGGAGGAGGAAGGGCGGAAGTAACGTACTGCGGGCAAACCTGGCTTATGGTGGCGAAGCATCTTTTTTCCTGAAAGAAAGCAGAGGGAGAAAGTTAGTACCCTGCCATTCCCTGCCGGCGAATGTCTCTCCAGGTGTGTTAAAATCCGTCCGCGGTCTCCTACTCGCGCGTGTGTGACAATATAAATAATGACTTTGCATCCTACGAACAATTACAATCCTAATTTAGCTTCCCATCAACACAATTTTTCAACTATTTTCAAATTAGAATCCATGGTAAACTAAATCTGCCCAATTCTCCTCACCTCCCACCTATTTCTATTCCAGAAGAAATACTGATCAGTCTTGAAAACTCAGACAGAATTTTTATAATATATAAAACCATTTTAAATTCCCTTCCCTTTAAACATCCCAGAGTACAGTGGGAAAAGGATCTCTTACTCAACATTTCAGAAAAGGTGTGGAAGGTCATCACGCACAGAATTCACTCGAGCTCCATATGCACAAAGCATACAGTTATTCAATTTAAAATCTTTTATCGAGTGCATCTATCTCGTTTAAAATTGGCTAAAATGTTTCCAGGGCAAGACCTAACCTGTGAATGTTGCAATCAAGTTCCAGCCTCACTGGGTCACATGTTTTGGGCATGTAGCCAATTAACATCATTCTGGACAAAAATATTTAAATGCTTATTAGATAGCCTTGGTGTCACAATCCCTCCTAATCCACTAACAGCTGTGTTTGGTGTACTCCCAGATGGGCTTAAAGTGGAGAAGTATAAACAAACTGTAATTGCCTTTACTACACTATTGGCACATAGACTTGTCTTGCTCAACTGGAAGAATCGGAGCCAACCTCTTTTAAGTCAGTGGGTAACTGATGTCATATACTCTTTGAAATTGGAAAAAAAATCAAATTCTCACTTAGAGCATTTGATCAAACCTTTTTAAAAACCTGGCAGGATCTAATCAATAACATTTTAGAATAAGCATTTATATCATGGAGAAGGACTTCTTTCCCTCTTTGCTACTCTCAAAGTTTTACTCTGGCTCATGGGTGGGGTTGAATTGAATTTAATTTTGTTAAGTTTGACTTGATTGTATGTAACATTGAATGCTTTTAATAAATTCAATAAATGATAAAAAAAATAATTTAAATATGGTATGTAGCTGTATTTGTTGAGGGTTTCCAAAATAGTTACAGATACAGCTACAGGAAAGGCTTGAGCATTAACTGTGACACGAATATTAAAAATTCTATAGTGCCTTTGTTTTAAAAGTTCTGATGAAATTGAAAGCAAACAGCTCACACAACAACAAAAGGAAAAAATGAATAATGCACACAAGAAAGGAAATACTTCTTGTCTGCAATGTTAAAATTGCGGGCTTACTTAAAAGTATTTTGCTTACATTTCTTTATCATATACATTATGGGATACGGGTTAAAAAGCTGTGTGCCTTGAGAACTTTCTATCTAATCTAATAGTTCATATTTCTTTCCAACAATGTGAAATCACTCAGTTATCACACTAGAACTACAGCAGAGTATTAAAGATATCCCATTAATAAGTCAACACACGGGATACACCACAATCTTCCATTATCTCTGTAGCTATGTTAAATCTACTTTTTATTAATATTAAGCAAACACTTAATGTTAAATTCACACAACTTTTTAAGATTGGATTTTACATGATGTTTATTGTGTTTTGTGATGAAATTCTTAATGTATCCCTAATCATAAAAGGAAATAAACAGATTTTTGTGGACCCTGATTGAATTTAATTTTTATCTAGCCCAGGTATTTCTTTAAATATTATCTTACAAATTATACCACCATTAAGATAGAAGATTCTTTACTGAAATGGAATAATAGTTATTAGTGTTAATAGTGTTCTGTAATATACTATACTATATCTTTTATGTATGAGGTACTGTATATTTATTTAACTCAACTTCTTTAGTATATAGTTGCAAAATAATTAATAAAAAACACAAACAAATAAAATGAAAGCATGTAAACTATTCACTGTGAATGTTTATAATATAAGAGGTCTTATTTGAAATAGCTCACTAGATCTTTGATTATCGTGGTAATAATGTGTTTACATGCCAATTAAGATGGATGGTCTTGTTTATTTTTTAAACGAGACTAATTAGTATACTAACTTATCACCAATTAAAAAAAAAAGCTTTATTTTTGGTTGTACTTTGATTTTATTTTATTTCTTATTAGTCTAATTCATTTATGAAGATTAAAATAAAGGTAGCATAATCCATCCATCCATCCATTATCCCCCCGCTATATCCTAACTACAGGGTCACGGGGGTCTGCTGGAGCCAGTCCCAGCCAACACAGGGCGCAAGACAGGAAATAACCCCGGGCAGGGCGCCAGCCCACCGCAGGGCGAGGTAGCATAATTTGTTTTCTAAAAATATTGATTACTATTTAATGCACATATTTCAGAGAGTATATTTTAGTTAATTTGTGTTACTGTCTCATGAACCCAGACTTGTGAGTCTGATGTCACGGAGGGATCTGATACTCTAGTTTTATTCCCTCCTCCCAAACATATATGTAAGAGGGTTGGTTTCTGCCTTTCAAGTGGTGAACAACTACATTAAACATGTCTGAAAATTAATGCAAGGAATTATTGATTTTTTTTTCAGTATGAAATCTGCAGTCTTACTTCTATTTTATGAAATAGTGATATGAGTAAAACTGCACAACAGAAATATATCTATGAGGAACATACTGTATATACAGTATTTATTGTGAACCTAAAGGGTTATTACAAGCCTATTGTCCGTATACTCAGAATAACCCTACCCCATATAGTCTGTGAGAGGGTCAAACAGAGATATTGTATTAAAGAAATAATACAAGAGGGGGAGATAAGGAAGACCACAAACTAACAACAAAATCCAAAAATAATAAACCTCCTGGCCCTCTATGCCCACCTTCAACAGCGTGTCCCTCTCTCATTGGCCCCTTTACACTCAGCTAGTGATGATTTTTTCATTTATCATCCTCACTACAAAACTCCCAGCATTTGATTTATGGTCTCTTTTAAGTCTGATCCCAGGTGTACTTTCAGTGTGATAGATTTCAACATCTTAATTAAAGAAAGAAACTTATCCTCTAACAGGACAGATCTGATAAAAACCTTTTGGTCAGGCAGGAGAAAAACTTCAGTCTGCATAATTTATTTCACCTGTAGCATCAAGCTGAGGAGGGAGCATTCTTACAGCAGTCCGCTACAGTATGATGAGAAACCAAGAAACAAAGGATAGAGGTTCATTTTACAAATATTGAATTTACATACAGTGTCAATCAGTGCATACATTTTACTCTGCTTGGTTCACTGGTTTATACCCAAATGACTTATATAAAATAAAAGTCTATTTGATTATTTTCTGGTTCTTCTTTTACTCTTTGGGTTGAACCACCACCCTTAAAATGTAACAACTGTCCATTCTGGTTGTTCACAGGACATCTGCTGACTTCTTTGTCATCTCTTAGTCCAGGGGTTCTCAAACTCGGTCCTGGGGGCCTATTGTGGCTGCAGGTTTTTGTTCCAACCAGGTTCCTAATCAGTGACAACACCTGATAGCACTGATCTCATTTAATTAGCTGGTATTATTTATCTTTTATTCAACATTTAGAAAAGCACAGCAGCATGATTTTTACATTTATAAGAAACTTAGAAATATTTCTGTTTTTGCTATGGATTTAAATGCTTAACTCTCTTTTTATTACATTTTGCCCTTTCTCTGTGCAGTTTGCTCCCTTCATTGAATCTTAATAATGACAATTAAAAACAAGCAGAGCAGAAACCCAAGCAAACAACACTCAGTCGTGAAAGGCTGCAACTACTTAAGCGTCAGCCCCACAAAGTAGTAAATAACGGATTAATTAAACAATTAGACTACCTAGAAAAGTAGAATGACAATCAAGATGAAAATACTGTTAAAAATAAAAAAAATACATATAACTGCTTAGTACATTTTAATACTTTTTTTTTTAACAAACTTAATTTTCTAATTTGTATATTGTTCCCAAAACAGGGAATCTGGGAAACAACAGTTCACTTAATTAGCACAGGAGTCCAATTAAAAACAGAGGCTGGTTGGAACAAAAACCTGCAGCCACAGTGGGCCCCCAGGACCGAGTTTGAGAACCTCTGTCTTAGTCCTTTTTCAGAACAATTTGTTGCTCACTTGACCTTTATCTGGTTTCCTGGTGTGCCTGAACAGGTTTCTGACGTTTATTACCCCGCTATTTCTTTAAGATTAATTCTAGATTTTAATATGGAAAGCCAAATAAAAACACTTTATCCAAAAATTACTATATGACCCCTAAGTGTAATTTTTCTTCTACATCTGTTTTCATACTCTGCATATATAATAATGCTATATATCTCCAAGAAATGTGAGTTTACCCTTGCTCCAGTCTCCCTTTTGGGTTAGACGCTGTGTCAGTCTGGGTGTTTGTTTATGTACATGGGAGCACACCTAGAAAGAAATCTGGCTGTAAACACATGAGAAATACATAAAAAGATCTGAAGTCAACAATATTTCATGAGAAAGTTTACATATTATGGCATGTGCAAAATTTTTACAGCACAATATTTTGAGGTTGCAAATGTGCTCTTTCACATAATAATATGTAGCTGTATCATAAGATCAGAAATAGTTCATCAGGAATCTGGCACTTTTTTTTTCCCCTGGAGTCTTTAGAGCAGGGTTCCCCAACTGTGGTCCTTAAGGGCCCCGGTGGCTGCAGGTTTTCATTCTGTTTTCTTAATTAGTGATGTCTTTCCTCCTACTTAACTTCTTTTGAATTAATTTTATTTGGCTTGCTCTTGAAGACTGAGACCCCTCAATTGTTTTTCTTTTTCCTTAATTTGCAGCCAAACAATAATGAGATACAAAATGAACCAAAACATTACCAGCAAAACATGACCAACATTGTCAATCGTAAAGTATCTGAAAATAAAGAAAGGTGAAGGTTTCACGAATACTGGTCTGCTCAGGTCCCCAAAACATATTAACACTGCTCTCAGAAAAGAGAAAATCAACAATTTCAGAAATGTATGCCATTGCACAATGACAGCAGCAATAAGCCATGGAATTAAAGAACGGGTTTAATTAACAACAAGACTTGGCGCCTAATTAAGAAACTGGTTTGTTGGAGACTTCCCACTTTCTCTGTGTTCCTCCAAAACATTCACTGTAAAAGGCAATTGAAGATTACATCTCTTTTTTCTTTGTGATAAGTAAATATTCTTAAATTAGCTCAGTTAGTTTAATGGCCCCAGGTAATGTGTAATAATAGTAGCTAACTTAATTCCATTATATCTACATGTGTCTTTCAGAATGATTGAAAGCTGCATATTAAGAAGGTGATATAACACAAGAACAAGACTGTCCCCCAAAATTCTGTGTCCACTCCCTCAGGAAAGTAATAAAGAATGCCAATATTATGTCAGCTATATCAATGAGATAATGCAAAAAACAATATCTTGCAGTCAGTATCATAAATCACCTCTGAAAACTTTCCTGTATGGAAAAGAGGAATCAAATCTCACATCTTGTATAGTTTTTGAAATGAGGAAGGTATGGAATATGGTCTGACAACTTTCTGGATTAGATATAGAATAATATAGCTTCTGCAAACACAACACAGCACATAAATAGTGCTGTCTTGTTGTGGTGATATAATTTTACAAGCGGTAAAATTTCTGTGATTCAGTCGAAAATTATAACTGCCTATTAAGGCATGTAAGCCACATAAACCACAGCTCACTTGTATGTCCAGAAAATTCTGGGCTTCACTCTACCTCTGCATCTAATGTAGTAAGGGCCATGTTGTGGGCACGTCTCATGTGAATATTCTGGGTTATAAGTGCTTGTCCTCCTCTGTTATATTGTCCCTCACAGCCTGTACACTTTTTCTTAGAAGTTACTGTAGGTTGTTGTTTCCGACATTTTGAAATGCTTATAAAGTTTTTGTCTAATTTTACGGTGTCATTGTATTTGAGTTGTTCCTTACTATTACTTTGATCAATAGAGAGAAGATGGCTTCTTCTTTCTTCAGATATACCAAAAACATTATTGCTTCATGTTGCTTAAGCTTGAGCCAGCATTGCAGACCATCTGTAGTGAAGGAATGTCCACTTTGTCCTTTCTAATATCTACTGTTTTTGTGTAGTGTAAAATAAATAAATGTAAACTAAATAAATGTAAATAAGAGCTGGATAAAAATATGACAAAGACAGAAACTTTTGCTTTTACTCTATGTACTGCTATGTGATTATTTAAAATTTTTTTTGAATCAGTAAGTGTTTTGCTCAAAATATAAAACAGAAACATAGGTGTAAAAATATTGGACCATTCTATTTTTAAATTCTGTAATCTGAAATGGAGTTCTTTTGCAGGTCAGATGCTTATTTTATTTTACAATAAAACCTTCAAACAAAGGTAGGGATATTCCAGCTGCTGAAAGTATTGCAGTGGTTCTCAACCTGTGGGGCGGACCCCCCTAGGGGGGCGTGAAGTAACAAAAAGGGGGGCACGAAGATGTAAAAAAAAGAAAACAAGAATCAAAAATATGAAAAAAACATTTGTTGAAACCAAAACAAATTAACTTAAACTACATTCTGATACTAGAACAATAAATATAGAGTTAGATAAATGTCGATAAAAGTTAAGTAGGTATAATAAAATATGCGTCTACATTTCAAAAAAATGTTAGGGGGGGCACAATTAAAACTGTTATGAAAACTCGGGTCGCAAATAATTAAAGGTTGAGAAATGCTGAACTAATGATAGATAGATAGATAGATAGATAAATAGATACTTTATTAATCCCAAGGGGAAATTCACATAATCCAGCAGCAGTATACTGATACAAAAAACAATATTTAATTAAATAGTAATAAAAATGAAAAATGAAAAAAATAAAAATAAAAAAGCAGACAATAACTTTTGAGTAATGTTAGCATTTACTCCCCTGGGTGGAATTGAAGAGTCGCATAGTGTGGGGGAGGAACGAT
The DNA here is from genome assembly GCA_026402145.1 of Polypterus bichir lapradei. Classification (NCBI taxonomy): domain Eukaryota; kingdom Metazoa; phylum Chordata; class Cladistia; order Polypteriformes; family Polypteridae; genus Polypterus; species Polypterus bichir. The sequence goes on from JANRMT010028174.1 coordinate 85,349,172, forward strand.
CTCCTTAGTCTGTCAGTGGAGCAGGACTGTGACAGCAGTCTGTCGCTGAAGCTGCTCCTCTGCCTGGAGATGACACTGTTCAGTGGATGCAGTGGATTCTTCATGATTGACAGGAGTTTGCTTAGTGCCCGTCGCTCTGAGACAGATGTTAAACTGTCCAACTTTACTCCTACAATAGAGCCTGCCTTCTTAACAAGTTTGTCCAGGCGTGAGGCGTCTTTCATCTTTATGCTACCTCCCCAGCACACCACCGCATAGAAGAGGGCACTCGCCACAACCGTCTGGTAGAACATCTGCAACATCTTATTGCAGATGTTGAAGGATGCCAACCTTCTCAGAAAGTATAGTCGGCTCTGACCTTTCTTACATAGAGCATCAATATTGGCAATCCAGTCCAATTTGTCATCCAGCTGCACTCCCAGATATTTATAGGTCTGCACCCTCTGCACACAGTCACCTCTGATGATCACGGGGTCCATGAGGGGCCTGGACCTCCTAAAATCCACCACCAGCTCCTTGGTTCTGCTGGTGTTAAGATATAAGGGGTTTGAGTCGCACCATTTAACAAAGTCTTTGATTAGCTTCCTGTACTCCTCCTCCTGCCCACTCCTGATGCAGCCCACAATAGCAGTGTCATCAGCGAACTTTTGTACGTGGCAGAACTCCGTGTCATATTGGAAGTCTGATGTATATACATTGAACAGCACCGGAGAAAGTACAGTCCCCTGCGGTGCCCCTGTGTTGCTGAACACAATGTCACACCTGCAGTTCCCAAGACGCACATATTGAGGTCTGTCTGTAAGATAGTCCACGATCCATGCCACCAGGTGTGAGTCTACTCCCATCTCAGTCAGCTTGTCTCTAAGAAGCAGAGGTTGGATGGTGTTGATGGCGCTAGAGAAGTCCAAAAACATAATTCTTACAGCACCACTGCCTCTGTCCAAGTGGGAGAGGGATCGGTGTAGCATATAGATGATGGCATCCTCCGCTCCCACCTTCTCCTGGTATGCGAACTGCAGAGGGTCGAGGGCATGGCGGACCTGTGGCCTCAGGTGGTGAAGCAGCAGCCGCTTCATGGTCTTCTAAGATGTGACTTCAGAGCAACAGGCCGGAAGTCATTCAGCTCACTAGGACGTAATACCTTTGGGACAGGGGTGATACAAGATGTTTTCCAAAGCCTTGCGACTCTCCCCTGTTCCAGGCTCAGGTTGAAGATGCGCTGTAGAGGACTCCCCAGTTCCTGCGCACAGGCCTTCAGCAGTCGTGGCGATACACCATCTGGACCCGCTGCTTTGCTGGCACGAAGTCTTCCCAGCTCTCTGCTCACATGGGCTGCAGTAATTGTGGGTGGGGATGTCTCACCTATGCTGGTATCAGCAGAAGGATGGTTGGAGGATGCAGTACTCCGAGGTGAGAGTGGGTTAGGGTGATCAAACCTATTAAAGAAGTTGTTCGTTTGGTTTGCTCTCTCCACGTCTGTCTCGATGATGGCACCCCGCTTCGAGCTGCAGCCAGTGATAATCTTCATCCCATCCCACACTTCCTTCATGCTGTTGTTCTGCAACTTCTGCTCCAGCTTTCTCTTGTACTGCTCTTTCGCCGCCCTGAGCTGGACTCGGAGTTCCTTCTGCACGTGCTTGAGCTCATGCCGATCACCGCCTTTAAAAGCCCTTTTCTTCTGTTTCAAAAGGCCTTTGATGTCACTTGTAATCCATGGCTTGTTGTTAGCGTAGCAGCGTACTGTTCTTACTGGAACTACAATGTACATACAGAAGTTGATGTAATCAGTTGTGCATTCAACAGCATCTTCAATGTTCTCACTATGTGACCCCAGCAATATATCCCAGTCTGTAGTTCCAAAGCAGTCTCTCAGAGCCTGCTCTGCCTGAGGGGACCACTTCCTGAATGAGCGTGTGGTTGTAGGTAGTTCCCTCACTCTTGGTTTGTAGTGAGGCTGAATCAGAACCAGGTTATGATCTGCTTTCCCAAGCGCAGGCAGCGGGGTGGCGCTGTATGCGTCTTTAACGTTTGCATACAGTAGGTCGATAGTCCTGTTTCCCCGGGTGTTACAATCCACATACTGGGAGAAGGCAGGTAATGTTTTGTCCAGCGTCACATGGTTAAAGTCTCCAGAGATTAGCACAAGTGCCTCAGGGTGCTGCGTTTGTAACTTAGCAACTGCGGAATGGATGATGTCACTCGCTATCTCCGTGTTCGCTTGAGGGGGGATGTAAACCTGTGACACTTTTAGATTACAATTTATTAGTTGTTAGTTGATTACTTTGTGTACCTTTTATAGAGGCAGTTTCACCAGTTACTAGAAAGTGGAGTAGTATTGAAATGATTAGTACCAACCCACAAATAATTAAAAACAATAAATAATCTGTGCCCAATTAAGTATTTTGAATGACTGATTTAAAGTCCTTTTTGCATGAGTTATACTCCTTTTGTTCACAAAGAAAAAACCTAATGAGCAATGTGAAAAGTGATTATGAAAAGTGAGCAAGGAGGAAAGTTGAGGCAGTTGAGAGTTGTCTGTTTAATTAAGGAAACGGAGATTGAGAGCTGCCATGGTTAAAGTATTAAAATTATGTTGGAAATGAGTACAGTGGGTCCAGGCTATTACTTTAAACTTAGTACTTCAAGAACACAGGGATGCAGTAGGAAACCAATTAAGTCAAATGTTAACTTCCCCTTCATACAGAGAATCACAGATACGCTGAATGAGTGAACAAGTAGGGATCTTCAAAACTGAACTCAATATTATTTTGGAGAATTTAGGTGGATAGCCTGTTTTTATCAAAATTGTTCTAATGAATCATGGACTCTTTCTTTGAGCCCATTGAGACTAAACACTTGGGATCATGTGAAAGAAGTGCAAGTGACTCCCAGAACACACTTGTCTTTCTCTTTCGCTCCAACATCATTGACCCAGAGGACCCTCTGTTGTCTCGATCTATTCCCATTATAATGTTATCATGGCTGCCTTTATAACTAGGTCAGCAACAAAATGTTGCCGTGTAATACTGCGTGCTTGAAGGGTCGTAGTCTTCAAGTATATCCACAAAAGCACTGTCACTGAACAGGGTTTACTTATCTTGGAAGCCCAACCCTGTTTTCAAATCTTCTTTTGTAGAAGTAATTGGCATTTAGGGTGCAATCTTAGCTACGCTTAAATCCAGTGGTGATTCATAATGTGGAGGGCTATAGTACTGCTCCCCCTTCAAATATTTTACAAACTCTACTTATATTAATTAGGGAATGTGAAATAATCATGAAATAAATTTATTTACCGTATATGCTCACGTATAAGTCGAGTCTTGAAACATGAAAAATTGATCATAAAATCAGACCCTGACTTATACGCGCATTGAAAAATGTGACACTTAATTTTTTTTTTTTTTACATCTTCTTGCCTCCTCCAATCTCGCATCAGTTTCTGAGATGCATTGAATTTTGTTGCAGCAGCACAGTTACCAATTTTTGTTGCTACTTCAATGACTTAATTTAAAACCAGCTTCATATTTTCTTCTGATCAAATGCTCCATAGATAAGGGATGCTCTTACGATAAAAGTGTATGAGGGTGTAAGATACAAAAAACACAAACGTTGCTTCGGAATAATTCAGGTATTACCATATGGCCATGTAGGCACAATAGAGAGAGAGAGAGAGAGACAGAGAGAGGGGATAGGAGCACACGCTTATACAGCGCATAGCCGCACTCACATAGAAAAAAAAGGCAGTGTGCTCCGTGTTTACTCTCTCAGGTGGGCATTAGCATATCATAATCTCTTGGACCAATAGCATGAGTTTTCCGCATTCGACTTATACAACCGACATTATAAAATACCAGAAATGATACTGTAAAATCAAGTCCACACTTATCCGCGAGTATATATGGTATACAATGTGCCTGGTGTCAGCGCATGTCAATATTCAGAGCCAAATTAGAGTTTATGAAAGTCCTTGATCTTTTGACAAGCAGGTGACCATGAGGCTGTCCTTTGATTGGTTGCTTTCAGATTTTTCTGGGGACAAAGCTCTCTGCACCCTGGACACACCCACATTTATTGGCAGTGAATTAGTATTACTTTAGGTTTTTTTTTTAATATAATGTGATTGGACAATTAGGGGCGGCACGGTGGAGCAGTGGTAGTGCTGCTGCCTCGCAGTTAGGAGACCCGGGTTCGCTTCCCGGGTCCACCCTGCGTGGAGTTTGCATGTTCTCCCCGTGTCTGTGTGGGTTTCCTCCCACAGTCCAAAGACATGCAGGTTAGGTGGATTGGCGATTCTAAATTGGCCCTAGTGTGTGCTTGGTGTGTGGGTGTGTTTGTGTGTGTCCTGTGGTGGGTTTGCACCCTGCCCGGGATTGGTTCCTGCCTTGTGCCCTGTGTTGGCTGGGATTGGCTCCAGCAGACCCCCATGACCCTGTGTTCGGATTCAGCGGGTTGGATAATGGATGGATGGATGGACAATTATCAATGCACTATTTCATGTTCATGTCAATGGTTCACATTTCACACCTGCCATTAACGAAACTGCAGATGAGCGAACACGACTTTAGGGAAATGGCAACTTCAAGCAGAACTTCAGAAATCAAAGAAAATGTTGTTATTTCTTACACAGCTTCATAAATCATTCACTTGAAGAAAAAAGAGAAGATAAAGGAGCTTGTACTGGACCGATGTGACTTGAGAATTCAGCAGCAGGCAAGTGATCGAGGATGAGCTTACACATGGACTTTTTCAGCTCTAACTATGAGTTGACTGACTGAATGTGGTGGATGGAGTTTGCTAACTGGATGTGATGTAAGAAATACCATTTTTGCTTTCCCAGTTTTACGGTTTCAAATTGTCAGTACTGAAGATTTGCAGACAATGATGGGGGTATGAGACATAAAACATCTTTCTGAAAAATGCAAGCGGCATGAGAGTAGTCGCAGTCATCTAGAGCAGTATGTACAGCTGCACAGTTGTGCACCATGAAAGCTACACAGGTATGCCATAGAAATAATAGTGTAGCACACCTGGGTCTGAACCTGAAAGAGACAACCTCCTTGGGTGGTCAAGACCTGTCTGAGGAGGACATGTCTGCCTGGAGAAGCTAGCATAAAAGCAGCTCCGTGATCGCTATGTTGCAAACACAGCACTTAGAGTACTTCAGATATGTCTCTAGGCTGCTAGAGTCCATCTCCCCTGGGTGTGTGGTCACCAGTGAGCCTCACAGAACTTGTGGATAGTGGGCATAAGAATTGCCTCTGTGGCAGAGAAGGTTTGGGCAAAGGGGTGAAGCAGCTTGGAGATGCCACCAAAGTGCTCACTGAGTGCCGTGTTTGTGAACGGTGATTTTGGAGCTCCTATATTACCAGCTTCTCAGGTAGTCCCGCTCCTTTGGGCAGTTGAGCAAGTTTGTGAGATATACTGTATATGCGTTTGTGGTTAGTAAAACAGTAGTGTGCCTTGGGATGATTTTGGTTACAAAACATGTGCCACTACAGAAAAAAGGTTGGGAAAACTGATATAGACAATGGCATGTGGGTAATATTTTTTGGCAGGCATAGTGAAATGACTCAATTTAATCGGACAATAAGTGAGAAATTTTCAGGTCTGAAGGAAAGGAGGGCAAAATGTATGTTCAAGGAAAAACAGGTATTCTGATCATAAAGATTTAGGTTGGACTTGTCCTGTGAGTGTAGTATAAGATGGGGGCAAGTTATGTTTTAAGATGTGGAGGTCTGTGGATCTTAGAGTGTGAATTTGTGCCCAAGTGAGGTATTCCTGGCAAACTTGCATAAGACTGGGCAGACTGGCAGCAAGAATAAAATTAAGGTGAAAATGACATTGTGGATGTGGTAAATGATAAACTGGGATGCAACACTTGAGAAAAATCAGAGGACTAGTGATTGTATGATGTGGATCAATGGAATAAAGTGGAAATGGCAAAGGACTGAGTAGTCTGTTAGCAGAGACAGAATAAGATTTGGAATTGACTTATGCTATGGATGTGTTATAGGACAGATGGAAGTGCATGTTACTGGAGGAATACAGAGGTGGGGGTGCAGACATTATGGTATGGGATTTTGCAGAATGGGAAATTTAGAATTAGGTATAGTATAAAATTTGGGTGGCAGGCGCACCTGTTCCTTTCCACATCTGTAGGGCAAATTATGAGAAGAATAAGGGGACTGTGGATGTCATGGAAGTTTTGGAGCACAGTACAGTTGGAGTGGGAGAGCTGGCATCAGATTGAGCTGCATGGTGGAAAGGGTATAATACATTTTAGCCTGGATTTGTCCTATGGGTCTAGTACTGAACAGGCCAAGATGTGCATTGGCAATACGATGAGGACCACAAGCGCTTGCAGAATGACCAGATATATAGATAGATAGATAGATATGAAAGGCACAAAATAATAAATAGATGTGAAAGGCACTATATAATAGGTCGGTAGATTTTGCTTTAGTTTCACCCTCAAAAAACTGCTCCCCTGCCTAAATTTGTTTCACCAGCTGCCAATGCATAAATCATATGTATGAACATCTTGTGGGTGGCAGCCAGAGACTTAATTGTTTTCTGTTATTATTAAATTAAAAACTATTAAGATAAATGTTTCTAAATGTTGTACTATTCATACACAAATTAGGGCAGGCTATTCTTTTCCCACACATTTTTAAAGATGTTGATGATACTGGACCGGTAGAATTTTTGATATCTGACACTTCAAGTCACAAAAGGTTTTTTAACAGTGAGATATTATCATTTAATAAAATGTACTTTGAATGTAAATAAAAGACACATTCTTCAGAAGAAGAAAGACAAATGTGCCACCTGCTTAAATGCATAGGAAGGTAGTTGTGTGCACCAGATATAGGATTCTAAATTGAGGATCACTTTTTTTTTTTGATTTAGCATGAAGTATGGTAAAGAAATTTTAACATAGTTTTTTTCAATATAAAGTAGACAATTTTAGTGTTAATGCATTCTATAAATGTTCCAAATATATATACTGTATGCATTTTTTTTATTTACAGTACTATGTTATTTGGTTAGATTTGTGCTTGTACAAAGATATGTGCTTAAAGATGGGCTGCCCACCAGAACTAAGACACCATTTATCCATTATCCTTGAAGCCTGGGTATTGTCTTTGTGGATTTTACACATTGTCTGAAATGGTTTTCCTCCTGGTCCTCTAGTGTTCTTCCCACATCACCAAAGATGTGCCAGATTATTTGGCAAATCCAATTTGGACTGTGTGGGTAAGTAGGCTCTGCAATTGATTCTCACACTTTCCAGGTCAGCTCCCTGCTGGGTTGATTCTGGGCCTCCATGATCCTGAGCTGAATTAAGCTGGATTGAGAATGTATGTTATGTTTAAGTTTTAAAAGTAAAGTTAATCTGAAATATAAAATTAAAGCTGCAAGGAGACTGCTTACGGTTGGTCAGAGGTCTAAGAAACATCAGCCCTGGACCCTTCAAAGCTTGACCAAAACCTTAATGCTCATGCTAATACTGCAGATTTTTTGGTCTTTGTCACTATGAATTGGGGTTGGGAACAAATATTGCTGGGACAATGGATCAAATCCTCCAAAACTATTTCAAAATATAATACATGAAAATAAGTAATACAGTGTCATCTTGCTGGTAAATTAACCACATTTCTAATGGATGGCGGTTATTCCTTTCATATTTTTTTTATCCATTAAATGATTTGCTAAAGGAATACGCCACCAAAAATGATATGGTATTTACCCCATGTGGTTTACAGTGATAAGTGGGAAAATTTTTAATCCCATGTTTTCACTGCAAACAGAGACAACAAACTGTTGATGCCCCTTGCCCCACATTTTGATGCTGATTGGTCATTTGATTACTTTTATGATATGTGACCTATGGACGTAAATTAAAATGCAATATGCTTTTGTATTTTAAACTGACGCAAAAACTGTGTGCCATATTGAAAAGCAATCAATCATTTGGTTGCTGTTTTTAATTACAACACAATAAAGCTGTGCTAAATTTAAATATGAATCTATATGAAAAGTTCCAGTCTGGATTTCGCTCCCTTCACAGTACAGAAATGGCACTTGTTAAAATTATCAACGACCTTCTTATGACTGCTGACTCTGGTTTAATTATTATTCTCATCCTCCATGATCTGAGTGTGGCCTTTGATACTATTTGTCATACCACTCTCCTTAATAGATTATCTTTGATTGGAATTACCCACACTCCACTAGATTGGTTCAGATCCTACCTCTCAGGCTGCACTCAGTTCATTCAGCTTAAAACTTTCATATCCCAACCCACAGCTGTTACTTCAGGTGTATCTCAGGGCTCTGTCCTGGGGCCTCTTATTTTTATTATTTACCTTCTTCCCCTTGGCAATATCCTTCCTTGCTAGTAAATCCACCTCTTCTTTTCCACTATCTTTGCTTATTGACTGCATTGCTGAAATTAAATCCTGGTTTTCCTCAAATTTTCTTAAATTAAACAGTGACAAAACTGAGGTTTCTCCTCATTGGTATGAGATCATCATTATCCAAAGCCGATAATCTTTCACTTGCTATTGGTAACTCCTTTGTTTCCCCATCACCTCAGGTCAAGAGTCTGGGTGTCATCCTTGACATTACCCTATCTTTCCAATCTCACATTAATAACATCACCCGGTCTGCCTACTTCCACCTACGTAATATTAATCGCATCCGCCCCCCCTCACTCCCCATACCACTGCCATTCTTGTTGCCACAGTCTTGTTACGTCTCGTGTGGACTATTGAAATTCACTCCTCTTTGGTCTCTCTAATAAATCTCTCCATAAGCTTGCATCATTACTCCAACCTCATCTTTTCACCATATTACTCTGGTCTTGCAGCAGCTTCATTGGCTTCCGATTAAGATTTTAAAATTCTGCTGTTAACATTTAAGGCCATTCATAACCTGGCCCCTCCATATCTGTCCAACCTTCTTCATGTTGCCATTCCCTCCCGTGACCTTAGATCCTCTTTCTCCATCCATCCGACCGTCCCTCTCACCCGTCTAACCACCATGGGGAGCACAGCATTCAGCCGTTTTGCACCCAAGCTCTGGAACTCACTATCTACTGAGTTTAGAAATATCGAATCATTTTCAACTTTCAAATCTAAACTTAAAAACCATCTGTCTAAAATGGCCTTTTCTCTATGATTACAGTAGCTTTGTTTGGTTTTAATTTATATAATTTTTGTTTTTTCTGATGTTTTAAGTTGTTTACAATGTGTTTTTTTTATTGTTTGTTTGGTGTCCTTGAGTTCTTAGAAAGGTGCCTTGTATAAATAAAATGTAGTATTATTATTATTATTATTATTATTATTAAATAGCCCGCTTGCATATATATTGCATTTCAATGTGGTTTTCATGTTGGATTACATTTAATTTTGGTAGGAATAATCTTCCATGTATTACATTTGATCAGCATTCCAGAGTTCCTTGAAAGCACTGCATCAGGTGGGAGTTGTGATGTGCTTCAATGGAAGGGAGGCCACGCTATAGCCCCTGTAACCCCCCGCCCCCCATGCCTGTACTATTAAGAACTATGTAGGTCCTGCAGTATATTAGCAAAAGCAGCCTTGGAACAGTTCAGTGTGTCTGTTCCTACCATGGCACTGTAAACAGGCAGGAAATGTAATTCTAATTGATTTAACATTTTGGTGGTGAGAATTGTCTTAGTTCTGACAGAGGCTTCACAGCTTAAGTGTTAACTTGCTTAACACAGGTACAACACAATACATTGGATCAAAGATATTTGAAAATGAATTCTGTATTCAGGATCAGATTAGCTTTCTTCATGCTGGGAGAGCCTTGGTTATGCTCTTCAAAGAAAGGCTTACAAGAATATCAGTATGTAGCTTCAATATGAGAAAAACAATCTCAGTTCCAACTGCCAGGTTTTGCTCTTGATATATCTTAAAATATCTGTTGAAATAGGCTGTAACAGCCTTTGTTTTATGCTGTTAAATTCCCTGGATGAAGAAATTCATAAAATATTTATAAAGGGGAGTTAAGAGAACTGGCTCAGTGATTTGGGCTTTGAGAGCCTGAGAGGTCTTATGCCATTTATATAGCAGTTTACAGAAACAAGACTAGGCCTTGAAGGTTCAAACATTCCAGCACTGCATCTGACAACTGCCTGACTGGGGCAGCTCAAACAAATAGCACTGTGACATTTTCTCCTTTGAAAATTAAAGATCTTTCTGCCTTTCACCACGGATATTAAATTCACTTGTTTCATTAACCTGTAAGACCTGAATTAAAAATTAAAATAAGCAGGACCAGACAATGAATCGATGGATCTTTCATGAAACTGATATAATTCTACACCAAGAGTTGGAAAGCCTGACACCTAGAATACATCAAGTAGCACCCATGTGATACCGCAAAGGTATCAGCAACGTTCTCACCTAGTAGCCATATGCTGCCACCTATAGGCTAGGAGTCTTTGTCCAGTGAGACCTCACATTAGGTTCTTTACTAGTATGTGGTGTTGGTTGACTTGTTTATAGAGTTCCAGATTTCTTGATTTCTTGAACTTAAATTGTAAACTGATTTAAGGCTAGCCATAATAGTAGCCTTACTGTTTTAGGTGAGAAAACAAAACTAAACTCCTTGTATTCAAACGAATAATTAGGAACAACCTAGTGTATTGATACTGAGATTTTAAGATGTACTGTTTTCATATTCTGTGGTGGGCTGGCGCCCAGCCAGGGATTAGTTCCTGCCTTGCACCCTGTGTTGGCTGGGATTGGCTCCAGCAGACCCCCGTGACCCTGTGTTAGGATATAGCAGGTTGGATACTGACTGACTGAATGTCTGTTTTCCTATTAGTATATATTTTATAGAGTCTCAGCTTGACTGTTGTAACTACTGGACTTCATTCAGCTGCTTTCAAACTTCTCCAACTCCTTCAAAATGTATTGTAGCTGTTCAACTGATGTTCTCGGTTCTCAGAAGTGGCGTCAACCATGAGTGTGTTGTACTTGGAAAGATGGTGAACAAGGGGTTGATAAGGCAGGGGATCCCCGGCCTAATCCAACAGGTGGAATCTGGTGATCTAAATGATGATTTCATTTTCTTGCATGTTGGAAGAAGGGAAAATTATATAATATCTGGTTATCACAGAGGGTATGAATAAAAAGCTACGAAGAAACCAAGCTTGTGATGCTAGCAAGTGTTTCACTATATTCAGTATTTAGTTAAAATTGTTAACAACCCACATGTAAAAAATGTAACTCCATGGCTTAATTTAACGTGTACTAAAAGAAAACAACATTAGACAACCTGAAATAAGAGTAAACGTTTTCAGCAAGACCTAAAACATAATTTTTACCATTTCAGTTAAGTACTCCACAGTACATACTGACTAAACTTATGTTTTCCGCAAGAATATAGAAATATTTACATGTGGAATGCCTCTTTTCCCAACTTTTGATGCTGCTTGATCATTTAATTACTTTTAGTTTTGGCACGTTTAATGCGTGGTCTCCCGTCGAAATGCAATACATCTGCTTTGCTTTTAGTTTTGACATGAGATGAACATGAATTAAAATACAACTCACTTTCACTTGCATATATATTCCATTTCAATGTAGTTAACATGTTGGATTGCATTTAATTTTGGCATGAATAATCTTTCATATTTATTACTGTGAAATATGAGATTTGGCAGTGCCCACCATTAATCTAGTACTTATGTCTAAATAAAAGTGTGTTTTTAATACTGTTAAATACAAGAGTGCAGGCCAATATGCCAAACTCTCTCTCAGCTTTGTTAACTTGTTTTACAAAGCGACTTTCTAATACGGAACACCGGCTTCATGAGTTAGGAAAGGACATCTGCATTAGAGTGTTGTTTACCTAGATCATGTTGAACAAAAAATTGAAAGGCTGCAATTGAATAAACCTCCTAATGAGTTTTGAATTTGTGTCTTTTTGTTTATAAAGTACCAGCATTCATGTCAATGGAACAATGAAACCGTCCAAACTGACAGGAGTTTTATAAAATGCTCTCTGCTAAAACGGGATGTGAATAGTGTTGTTGAAAATAATGGCAAGTAAATTTTTAAGGAGCATTCTGGTCTAGCCTTAAAATGCTGGAAAAACATTTAGGTATGAATGGGTCCTAAGGAATAAACATAGCTAAATATAGGTGGCCATCAAACACAGAAAGTCATGTAACAGCCAGCCAAATGATAGACCTCCTTTTTAGGTGTGGGCCCAGAAGTAACCATCAGACCATCCATCCATCCATTATCCAACCCGCTATATCCTAACTACAGGGTCATGGGGGTCCACTGGAGCCAATCCCAGCCAACACAGGGCGCAAGGCAGGAAACAAACCCCGGGCAGGGTGCCAGCCCACCACAGAACCATCAGACCTTTCTAGAAATTGTCTGATGTAGGTTTTCTCTGGACCATAATCCTGCACTAACCAAAATTGGTGGGGGAATAGGTGTTCATGGACTGAGAGAGTAAATGGACATAAAAAGATGGGGGAATATTTAGCTGCTGAGGTATAAACATGACATAATAAATCATAAAATAAACAGAACAGTCAATAGATTATGGGTCAATAATACTTAGCCAAATCTTCTGACCTTAAAGGTAAAAAGTTTAAAAAATCTAAGATTTGTCAAACGTTTCCACTGACCTTAAGAAGAGAAGAAATTTTGGTGACATTTGTTTCAAGTGTGTTCATTCAACAGTTTATAGGAGACCTTTTCTGTTGTCAGGAATGGAATTCTGCATATCTGCATAGCTACTGTTAGCTATATCTTCATCCAAAGCAGCAATTGGCTGAATTACATCCTAATGTCAATTTACAGGATACAAATAAAAAAAAAAGAAACAAGTTGTAAAATAAAATTAGAGAATACTTCACAAAGATCTTGGGTTCCAAACATAGTTCTGTTTAATTTGCTATTGGCAAGGATGAAAATAGAGACAGAAGTTAAAAACTACGGGTCAGACACCAGTGATGCACCTTCTTCAATGGGCATTTAATTACCAATGCCATCTTGGAGGGATCTTATCTAATTAGGGTGGAAGAAGTGGAGCTGTAGGCAGGAGTTAGGTGAAGTCTTTGAGCCTCTTCCAGGTCCTGGTCTTCCAGACTCAAGGCAGAACATAAAAGCAGGTAAGCTTTTTCCTCTCCAATTAAACCCCATAAGAGAGTCACTAAACTGAAAAAGTTTAAACTGACAGAAATATGACACACTAGAGGTTATTTTTTCTTGATGTAGCAAAATGTGTGTATATATATATATGTAAATTTGATGTTTGAATTTGTAAAATATATTTTGTAAATTATATTGTATATCATAATAGTTGTGGTGCAGTCATATTGTTGATAATATTTACTTTTCTAATTGTAATTTTATGTATTTTTGATCGTAATGTATTTGTACATAAGTTTACAAAGTTGGTCTAAACGGAAGGGTGCAGTGGTCACATGATAAGGTTCATGGGTGGAGCGGAAATGCACATAGTGACACGCTTAATGGACGTTGAGCTGTTTAGTTTTAGTAAGATAGTAAGAAGTGAAGAATCAGAGAGACTGTAATAGAGACTCTTGAATTTCTGGTCAGAAGGCGCACACGGTATGTTTTAATTTTGTTATCCTTACACCGGTGTAATTCATTAATTGTTTAATTTACTAGCTTTATTTTATTTTAGTTTTTCATGGTGTTTGAGAGCTGTAAAAGAGAGAGAGAGAGAGCAAATAAATACTCTTCAAACATCAGTCGTAGTATGGTCTCATCTGTACCAGGAGAAAACGTTCAGGAGCAGCTACACTTGAGCTAATCAAAAATCACCCAAGTCATAAAAAAGGTGCTGGATTTTTTAAAATTATGAGAAATAAGAAAATATGACACAATACAATGTTCAGCACGGGATTCTTGTCTTCTTACAATGTTTGTGATTGTAGGTGACTTAATGTAGTACTCTTGAGTAAAAAATTATTTTTATTGCTTGCTTTTATATACTGTACTATGTATATTTATTAATCTTTTTATTTGAACTATTATTGCTTTGTTATATGTTTCATCAGCATGTTATATACTCATGTTTCATACTTTCCTATGCTTGTCATTTTCATAAAATAATATTATAATTGAAAACAACTTAGCAGATCCCTTGAGTGAAGTCCCTGACAGAGTAGCATCACTCTCAGCAGACACACATAACGTAGCACCCGAGCATCAATGCTTCCAAAAAGAGATCAGAATTTCACTTGGATCATAATTAGTCTTTCATGCTTTACTGTACCTCCTCTTAATGATATGAATCACATACCATTTCAAAATATGCAGAAGAATCAATCTTGTTTATATGAGAAATTAAAGATGACGGTTTAGATTCTGCTAAAAAAAAAAAACGAAAAATGCAATTTATATGGGAGCAGCAAACATTCAAGCCTGCTACGTGCCTGAAGAATCAGTGATAAGAATGCTGAGCAGCAAAAGCTGACTCACCAGCTAACTGTGGTCTCATATAACATTGATTCAATTCCTAGACTTGCTCCTACACTTAAAAAAATAAATAAATAACAGTGGTGAATGTTGAATATTTATCAGTGTTTCCTAAATGCCATAAAGCTAAACCTCTTTTACGCACATTGTTGTTATTTTAAACTGGGTATTTCAGAGTGCACATTTTCTAAGATAACAACTATTATATATTATTATACAACAGCAAACTCCAATCTAAATTAATCTACTGTATGCACTGTCCAAGCATGGATTAAATTAGAAGGACAGCACTGACAAACCCAATAGCTTGTTCAATAAAGTATCTAAAAAGAGCACAGTCCCTCCTAGGAATCTGTTGCAATTGACACTTGGGACAGGAGCTACAAAATCGACGGACTTCCTTGTTTATACCAGGCCAGTAAAAGTGGAGCTTGATTTGCTCTAAAGCAGGGGTGTCGAACTCTAGTACTGGAGGGCCGCAGTGGCTCCAGGTTTTCGTTCTAAATTTTCATTCTTAAATAGTGACCAGTTTTTGATGCTAATTAACTTCTTTAGCCTTAGCTTTAATTAGCTTGACTCAGGCCCCTTAGTTGTGTTTTCCTTAATTAGCAGCTGGACAGTAATGAGACATAAAACAAGCAGGACATGACCAGCTCACCTGTACCCATCAAACAAAATCTGAAAATAAAGATGAAGGTCTCAGTAAGGTTGATCCCTCAGGTTACCAAAACATTTTAGGAGTTCTTAGAAAAAAACTGAATATCAACAGTTTTGGAAATGTCTGCTGTGGCAAAAAGAGAGCAGCAACAAGCCATGGAATTGAATAACGGGTTTAATTAACAGCATGAATCAGCTTCTCATTAAGGAACTGGTTGGAGTTTAGCTGGTCATCTGTTGGCTCGTTTCATGTCTCATTTCTGTTTGGCTGTCATTTAATGAAGAAGAGAATCAATTCAGAAGACTTAATCCTTAAAAACAAGGCTCTAAAGCACGGGGGTCAAACTCCAGGCCTGGAGGGCCGCAACAGCCACAGGTTTTCATTCTAACCCTTTTCCTAATCAGTGACCAGTTACCATTCCTAATTATTTTTTTCCCTTCATTTTAATAGCCCTGTTAGAAGGACTCAGTCCTCTGAATTGATTTGTTTCCTCATTAAATGGCAGCCAAACAGAAATAAGGCATGAAACGAGTTAACAGATGACCAGCTAAACTGGGGCTTCAAACTCCAACCAGTTTCTAATGAGAAGCCGATGCTTGCTGTTAATTAAACTCGTTATTTAATTCCATGGCTTGTTGCTGCTCTCGTTCTGCCACAGCAGACATTTCCAAAACTGTTGATTTGCTATTTTTCATAAAAAACATTGTCAAAGTGTTTTGGTGACCTGAGAGATCAGCCTTTACTAAGACCTTCACTTTTTTTTTATTTTCAGATATTGTGTGATGGGTACAGGTGAGCTGGTCATGTAGCGGCTTGTTTTGTGTCTCATTATTGTTTGGCTGCTAATTAAAGAAAAAGAAATAACTAAGGGGCCTGAGTCAAGTTAATTAAAAGAAGTAATTAGTAGCAAAACTGGTCACTAATTAAGAAGATGGTTAGAATGAAAACCTACAGCCACAGCAGCCCTCCAGGACTAGAGTTTGACACCCCTGCTCTAAAGTTTTTTTCAGTGACCAGGTGGGCTCCCAGGAAATGAGTGCATGCCAGCTCACAGAACGTGCCACCGGAAGGTCTGCAGGACTAACAACAGTGACCGTACCTCACACTTATGTTCAGCTACTGTATAAAGGAGGTCATTTTTATCACAATGTGCAGCTCTTGTGGCATGGGATGCTGCGTGCATTGGCTGTTAACCAGAATTACTGCATTTTTTGCAAATTGTAAGGAATCATTGCCATTTCAAGGAGGCCAGCTTTTGCCTAAATTGATAGTGTAAAGTAGAGAGTGGGTCAGAGTTGACCTCAATGAGCGTTGTTTTCACCGGCAGCATTGTCTCATCATCTGATGATGTGTCTGGTTGTGACATTGTGGTATTTACAATGTCACACTGTATTGCCATGTGACTCCTTGAAACCGACTGTAAACATGGCGTGGAGGCAGTCAGGGATGAACTCTCTCCATCCATTACTAGGCCTAACTTAGGCGTAGGAGTGGTTAGTGTGATACTGCTTTTATTATTAGACAAGCTTCAGCCCAAAATCACTGGATAAGAAGGATCAGGTAGGACCAGTATGGTAAGCTTCTGTAGCGCATCCCCAAAGCTGATTATACAGGAGCAGGACCTATACCAGAATGTCTCACCGTGGATACAGGTCAGACTGGTCTTTTCCTTTAACCACAGTTATGTGTAGCATGCAGCTGAGGCCCTTGCCTGGTTGAAATGCATTCATGCTGGAAGGACTGGGGTAGGAAGCGTGGCCAGAGCATTACCTCCCCCGGAGCGCTAGGTGGCAGCCCCCTGGGTTGCAACGATGCCTTGGACTCCCGCAGGGCTCCATGGGAGTTGGAGTTTGATACAGCCCCATTGGGATCTGTGGGCACCGTCAGGGGGTACTGTAGTTTCTGCTGAGCCCTTATTGGCAGCTCTTCCACCACACCCAAATGTGCTGCCAGAAATGCATCAACGAGCACCTGGAGCACTTCTGGGTGCTTTATAAAAGGGGCCAGCAGACACTACTCCAGGAGCCAGAGTCAGGAGGAAGGAGACAAAGCTTGCCTGGAGGAGTGGAGAAATAAAAAGAAAGAAAAGGAAGAGAATTGTGTTGTGTTGTGCTGTGTGCTTTTGAGACTGTGTTATACTAGTGGGGAACAGGGAAGGCATTTCCCACAAGAGAAAAGGAAAAATAAAATTCCTCTGTGCTTTCAAGTTGTGTCTCTGCGTGTGTATGTGTCGGACTGGTGCAGTGGTGCCCACCTTGGTAGTCCACACATGGTAGCACAAAATGGTGAGCAACAATAGAAATGTTGTTGTCAGAATTGATTAAAACAGTGACTTTATACTCATTCACAAAGAACACTCCTGTACAAGGAAAAGACAAAGGATTAACAAGTAAACAGTACCTTTCTCTTTGCCCCAAGTACAGTCCTTGGGCTTGCCCTACCTTGAAACGGCATTGGAGGGTTGTGGTTTTTTCTTTGGCTTGGCAACAGAACACAGGTCTCTGTGTTGCAGCAGGTAGGAACAGGTTGCGCGATGTGCCTCTGTCAGGCTTAACGAGCAAAATTTTCTGACCTCTCGGATTGGGTCGCCACTCTGTTGTACTTGATGTCAATGAGCACCTCCATGTTGTTGTACGGCTGTCTTCGGACTTGCTGCGTAAGGTATTCGGGGAGGGAATTCACCAGGATATGACGGGCCAGTTGTTCAACTACCTTTCTGGCATTGTTAATATTTGGCCATGGCCAGCACCTGGTTTTCCCTCAAATTTCAAATGCTTACGCCCAGGTAGGTCATTCTGGGCTTGTGTCATAGACTTGCCTGCTGATCCATTGACACACCGTACTGCTTAAGGACTTCTGCCTTCAGTTTCCTTTAGACTGCAGCATAGTAGACTCGCTGCACCTCACCCTTTACGAATGGTGCAAACATGTTTGCCCACCCTGCTCGTGTCCACTGATGTCTGGTAGCTGTACATTTAGAAATCAAGGAATATGTTTCAATATTATCACTCTCCAAGAGTGGTACTAATACCTGGGGTGGGCCCAGGTCAGGTCCTGTCAAATAGTTATATGTGCTTCGTTTCGTGCTTCTGACTCAGAGAGTAGGGCGCAATATTCCACTATCTGGACCTTGAGGCGTTGGAGCACCAATGCCATGTTGGTCATGACAGAACTCAGGTCTTGATCCTTCATTATCCTCAAACAAATCCTGCTGACTACGCCATTGTAATAAGACACAAACTGAGGCAAAAGAAGGTTTGGGTACCCACCCCATAAACTTGAAAAAAAATTGAGCATAAGGCAATGATACAAAGAAACAGAGTAGTCTTATATACTGAGTCCAACACTAGAGTGGGTGCAATAGAGAGGGCATGACGGTTTTATAGGCGAGAGGCAGGAAGAGGCATGTTGGTTGGGCTGCACCCGAAAGTGACGGCAGGTGTTGGGTTGGAAGTGGAGCTTGCAGAAGAACTGTGAGGGGTATTAGGTTGGTTTTCCTTCTGAGGATCTGTAGAGGAAGGAGATCCAGAGTAACAACACATTTAGGCAATCCCATCGACTGCCTCCAATGCACGCTTGTGTGACAGTGGCTTAAATAATAAAATAAGACCAATGTTATAAGTGGAAATTTCTTCTTCTGCATGCATTACAATAATACATCCAATAACCTCAATAAAAGGCATAAATACACTCAGTTGAAACAAGACAAAAAACAATTCAATTCATTCATTTTCCAGACTTTATGGGACATCAGTCTATCACTTGCACATCCAAACTAGCTCAGCCTAACCTAAGTGTTTAAGAAGCTCTTGAAAATAAGAATATCTGTAGAAATTCAATTTTAACACGTGGAGTGAATGCAGTCTCTGGGGTTCACACACTGTGCTGTACCTGCAATATTCACTGCATCACCATGCTGCCGTAAAGCAATCACTGTCAAACGTATATGGAATGAAGGGAAGATTTTTTTTGTTAACTCTCTTGTTGTGAGTATTGCACATTTGTGACATCATTGTTTGGTCAGTGTGTTGTTTGCTGTGGCCAGGCAGTTGTGTGTTGGATTTGTAATTTGATATCTATGAGACCATTTTACATAAGGAAAGAGACCATAGTTGTGGATTGTTTGAACTTCATTAAACAGTGAAGACTATTTAAAAAAACTACTAATTACTTCTAATGCTTAATTATTAAAAAATTTAGGAAATCTATTAATGATGTTTTAATAAGTTTGTGTTTGTGTTGCATGTTAAAATGTGATGTTTGCTATTGCTTACATTATCTCAGCCACTAATGTCATAAAATAATCATATTAATTTGGTCAGCAAAGACAGATTAATACTGACATGCTGGAAGCAGACAAGGTAAAGAGAAGCTATTTTTTATTATCCCGAGTGGCTGCTGCACAATTGTGCTGTGCAACTTTATCGATCTGCCTATCATCACATACATGGGAGGCAGTTTGAGGGCTCTAGTGAATATAGCTACCTGCCAACTGAGGGGCTGGCACAGTTTTCTGATTAATTCACTCTTTCTGCCTCTGTACACCAGGCATTTGACGGCTCTTCCATCGCTGATGTCATGTCCTGGTCCTCCTGAACCCATCCCTTCCTGCTGTCTATCTTTATAACTCAGAAAACCATCTGCCTGTTTCAGTTCTGTTTTAGATTTGTGTCTGCAAAGACATCTCCGTACTTAATTGCATGATCATTTTCCTCAAACCTTTCAAATTATACAGGGTCTTTAACATTGGACCTCAACTCTTTATCTGTGTTTCTTGTATCATTTTACATTATCTATCTATCTATCTATCTATCTATCTATCTATCTATCTATCTAT
>JANRMT010028174.1:85369180-85398302 GCA_026402145.1 Polypterus bichir lapradei
TATCTATCTATCTATCTATCTATCTATCTATCTATCTATCTATCTATCTATCTATCTATCTTCCTTCCTCTTGTGAATTTTAATATGTGCTTTCTTCTCATACCTATGGAGTGTGGTAAAGTGCTGGATGTTGGTTTCACTCTATACAGTACTGCACTTGTGACCCTCCTACTACAACTGATAATATAAGAATGTTCTTTCTGAACATTCTTAAGATCACATGTACCTTCCAAGAAGGGGCAGGCAAATCTCTTTTTACATTTCCATGGAAAAAACCCTGGGTGAAATATAACAGGTATGCCATTCAACCCCCTGTTTTAGGACTTTGCAAAGTATTTTTTTTTATTCATGGCCTTTTTGCTTTCCAAATGAACAAACTTACATTTGAATCTTTTATTAAGGGATTTGGCTAATGTACACAGTTATGTTATTAAAAAACTCCTTCCTGCTAAAGAGATGTCCACATGCATGATGCTTTCCATATTTTGAAAATTATATGTGAATGAATCTTTAAACTTCCATATGACTATAGTTACTAGATAGCCACACCATTCTGAAACAATCAAAGAAAAGTGTTCTAATGCTTAAGTGGAAGGTGGAATAAGAAGAGAGGAAAGGAGCTGTTATGGGTTGGTTTAAGAAGAGACACATGGATAATGGAATGCATTTTAAAAGGGCTAAGATATAAGAGACTTCAGTAACATGTTTTAATATTGTATACTGAAAAATAAACGTGGGAGCAAGCTTTTAGGACAGAACTTTCAGCCTAGAAGACTTGTATAGTGTGCCATATCCTCTGACCAGCTTTGAATTCAGGGACCAATTTTCTGTTTTTGTCAAAGAACTCTTTGGTAGAATTTTCCACCATGAATTTTGTTCTCTTTTATCACTTTGCAATTGTTTTAAGCTTAAAAAAGGTAGTTGGAAAGGCTTAGAAGGGTGGAAGTAAATAAATAGATAAAAGCAGTGGCAGTTTGAACCCATATTCTATGGAACATTTTAAAATTGTGGAGATACAAAGCCACAAAGCATAATGGAAATAGATAAACATAAAATGGGAAACAATAAAACACAACTGGAAATAATACCCAAAATACTTATGATGGCATCCTAGCTGGAAGATGGCATTCTATGCAAAATAATTATAATTGCCTCGAAACTCCAGATGAGAGGTGAGGCTACATGCACAACTACATTAAACCCTAGATAAAAATGTACAACATATTAAAAAACAAAACTACAAAAGGAAAACAAATTTCAAAATCTCCACCTTGTTATTTTGTTTTACAAGTATCATATAAGTAAATAAAAAAATAAACATGCTTCATCTAAAAAAAGCTTTCATGGCCACTTTTTATATGCACAAATTTAAACACATGAATTTTTTATTTATAATTAATGAAGAACCATCATTTTCTGAATGTATAAGCATATTTCCCTGCCTATGGTCTCTCAGTAGACAAAAAATGCTTGGAAAAACTGTTTGCTTAATTATTTTTGTTTGCATTTGAAAATTCAAATCAGAAGTTAATATTTAAAAACATTTTTTGGTTGATAGTGCTGATGCTGAGGGTACTGTTTTGTTTCTGAGCATTATGTCTCATAATTACTACTGTATAAATATTCCAGACAGAGTATTGAAAGTGTGTTGACCTTCTTCTTCACAGGTGGGTATGAACAGTATGTCTGCTGAGGACAAGAAAGCAATTGGACAGAAAGAGAGTGGTCTGCAACTCCCCACTGTGGCATCACTCCACGTTTCTAAACTGAAACATTGAATCATTAAGGTTAATTTATCACAATGTGACAATTCTCTTTTCTTTCTCCTACCATCTGATAAACAGCTCAAGTAAATGAAGACCAAGACTACCAGATTTCAAGTAAGATTAAGCTGCAAACTAAGAGATGAAGGAGCTTAAAAACTTGCCCTTAAGAATCTTCAGTGCAACTCTTGGCCCATCACCAGACAACTGATGCAGGTATCATCTGTTAATTTAAGCCCAACATTCTGGAATTCAAAATAAAATTTAATTCTCTTAAATGTTGTAACAAAAAAGATGCCACGCATATTTCAATTTGCTCCCATTTTGTTGTGCTCACATGAAGGACTCTCTTTCAGGATGCAGTGGGTTGTGCTGAAAACCAGCTGCCAGAGATCTCTGGTCCTACCTGAGAGAACACCACCATTGAATTCCACTCTGCACTGGCTGCCTCTGCTCTGACGCACCACTGCTAAGTTTTGCGATATTACTGTCCTATACTTGTTCTGAGATAATTGAAGTTTTTTTTGGCTTTGTTCATACTTGTGTTGAGTTTGAAGGAAAGTGGAAGACTGCAAACATACATGGGGTCTCATCTGAAGTCTTTCAAGTACCACAGACCCCAAGGTAGAGCAGCTGTCTAAGTGTATTTTTCATTACATTTCTTATTTCGGGGCTGTTAGGCAGTGATGGTTATTGATGTCTTTTCCAATAGTTTATTTGTATGAGCTTCACCAAATTAAATTCCATGTAATTTATGTTGTTATTGCAATAAACTATTTTTTTTTAATGCGGTACCAAGGCACCCCAACATGTTTACATTCACGGCCATGCCACTGTGGTGCTCATCCACAACAGCCAGAAGTCTGCATAAGGAGTTAAGTACATTCGCTGAAGTCTCGTGGCTTTGAAATGTCTCTTTGTCAGAGAGTTTGCATGTGTGTGTGAAAAGAGTTGATTGAGTAAAAACGTATATTGAATTTACTTTGCAGTATCTCCTAGATTATTCATTTAAATGGCTTGGTGTTAGTGAAAGCCTTTCCAGTTTGTTAATTGAAATGGAATTAAGGATTTGGATGAATGAATGTGACTCTCAAAGGGTGTCTTTTTTAAATGCATATTATTTTCTGACATATACTGTACAGTATAGGCCACATAAACCATTTTGCCTTTAATCAGTAATGTTTTAAAGCAATTTCAAATAGAATGCACCTTCCTTGCCACTGTCTGACAGCACTGTTAAGAATTACTCCTTGATTAGCACACTGCCACTGCTGGGTTTTCAAAAAGGTTCAGCCTTTTTATGTACTTGCAATCTCACACTTCATTTCAAAGTCACAACAGGGATGGTTAGAAGCTGCAAAAATTTCAATTGATGCTAAAAAGGCAAAGTGGGCAGTGGCTCGTCACAACAGAGAGCATTCTCCTCGGCAGCCAGGATCATTAGTCCAGAGAAGCCTGGCAAAATGAGTACTCCTCATGAATGTAAGCAAAAGGAGTAAGTGAGAATATGACTGAGAATCTCCTAAAGGAGTTCATTTATCATGTAAGCCTGGAGGTCCAGAAGTTTCTGGCTCTCTGCTAATTTGTTTATTATCCTTTTAAGAGAGTGAAACTTCCTTGAGGCTCCAAGCCGGTGTGAAGATGGGAGCTGCAACACTAAATTGTCTGCTTAAAAAGACTGACATGATCCTTTTTAACGAAATAAAAAAGAAGATAACATCACAAGTTGTACAGGAGAAAGTTGTTTAAAGTGCTCACTCAAAGGAGCTCTTGTGGAGAAACAGCTATGTGATCAAAAGAGTAAACTGCATGAATTCAAAACTGGGGATAAAGTAAGTAGTCCTCACCTAGAATGATCCCCATAAATTTCTGGCACAGTGGCCAGGGCCCGCAAGAGCTGAAGAAAGGGTGAGCCGTGTAAATTACAAAGCGAAGATTCCAGGCAAGAGAAAACATATGGAATCATAACACGTGAGCCTTTTAAATCAGTAAATTTTTATCTGGATTCAAGTCTTGACATATTCAAGGGTCTCTCAAGGATTTAAACTTTGTTGTTCTGTAACTGCTTCAGGGCTGCTTTGGCTTTATGCTAGAGGTCTGCTATCCTGGAGGAGAGTGAATCATTGTCATAGTCTAAGATCTTCTACACGCTCCCTAGGGATTTGTCTGGGACGTTGCCATTACATATTCAATCTTCCTGATAAGTAAAAAAAGTATTTTTATAATATGATGCTTCATGACATGAATGGAGCTATACAAGAGAAGAGTTGTGTTCTGTTTGTACTAGGCAGAGTACAGTGCATTCAGGGCAACATGGTCAAATTTCTATTTCATCAGGCAAGAAAATCCTTTCCCAAAAGATCTCAAAAATCTAACAAGTGACTTTTTCAATATAACTTTACACACAAGTGGTTTCATTTAGCTGCTCTGTCAAAGCTAAATTATTGCTAAGGCATTTGTTCTTTAGGCAGGTTCTGTCTCCTCTAATTTCTTCAGAGTGGTCACTAGATCTTTGTATATGAGTAGTACTAATACTAGTGGTGGTGGTAATAATAATACATGAGTAGAAAAGAGTCCTCCTTATTGAAAGGATTGCCAAGAATTGTTGGGTTTGTTCTGGGTGGTAACAGGAATAACCATAATAGTCTCATCAGATTTGGAGAAAATAATATGAGTAACACCAACTTCTCTAAGTTGCCTTCTTTGGCCTGATCAAAGTGTCGCATGCAGTCTTGTGCCCCTTAAAGAGTGTAGATCACACAGGAGTAGATCAGAGAGGGTGACTGGCATAGCATGGTGCGATACTCCGTATTTGTCTTATCTTATGAACCCTGCTCTCCTAGAAAACATACAGAAATCCAAAATGCAGTTTATTGTTGAACTTGAAATAGCCTACCTAGCCCAATCTCACCTAGTGGGTGGTGGTGCAATCCTTGCCTCTGGTTCAATGAGTGACTGTGAACAAGTCACAAAACTTACTTGTGCTCTAATTGTAAAAAAAATGAAAAACATGTCAACAATTATATCTGCAATTTTAAAGTACCTTGAAATATTTTAATGTAGATATAATGTAAAATAAAGCCTGCTTGTTTGCCTGTAAGGTGGGAGATGGATATGTGCCTATTGGAAGCAGCTCCAGTGAACAAAACCAAGAAAAAGACACCAAAAAGCGACAAAGAACACATAAAAAATCCACCTCAGCAATAAATTCAAATGTAAAATACACTGCTCAAAAATAACTGTAGGAACAGAAAAGCAGAGAATTAAATTTCACTCCTTAAAACAGCTAATGCAACTACCAGTCCGTTCTACAAAAGCAGAAGTCTTGTCACATTACAATGACACAATCACCCCAATTAAGAGTACACATGCCAGAAATTAGATGCATGCTGGAATTTGGACAATCTTGGGGCTAAAATGAAAGTGTGCTGACATGATGCTCATCAAAAGTGTCCCTAATAAAGGCAGAAGAGCTGAGGAAAAATAAATCAATTCATCAATTGCAAAGCTCTGTGCAGAATTCTCTTAAAGAATTGTCCTCCAGAAAGAAATCGATATTGTCATTTGCATTGTGATCAAACAAATCACTCCTTTAAGAATGAAATCGTTAAATAAATACTTTGTATTGCAGAAATGAGTATATGAGTGTAAATGGTACAGAAGCTTCTAGTGTAAATTTTATTCCCAAGTCCAGATCTGAAGATTTGGTTAATATTTAATCAAAAAAAATCAAAAATGTGATTTGTAGTTGAAATTGTTGCTAAATTACAATGATTGTCCCTTTCTTATGCAAACTGAGCTTCAGAACAGAAACTAATGAAAACCATGTAAACAGTGGCATTGTATTACAGTATCACATGTGATAGAGTTTAAACAATAAAGATGAAAGTGTAAGCAGAGGTCAATCCATTAGGTGACCTAGGCGCCATGTATGAAAGTTAATGTGGGCACACTATAGAAACTGAGGGGGACCCGTAACCCAGTCGTCAAACTTTGATGATACTGAGCGGTTGCCTTTACCTGCTGTGTACCATTTATGAAAGTAAAAGTTCACACGCTTCATGCACTAAGGAGCACTCGCTTCTTAAAGTCCCCTTGTATATGCATTTGTGGTATTGAAGGGCCGCGCACTCCAGACACTGAGGGAGTCCAAACAGACTACCCACTATGGACAATGAGGGGTGACAGCCATCAACAATGCCTAGGATGCCAAATGGGCTTTGACCAGCACTGAGCAGAAGAATGTAAACCAATGATGAAAACAATTATAAATCCATTTTTAAAAATGTAAAATAAAAAAAAGCTATGATGCTACCAGAACCTGAAACTATGCTTTTGCTCATTAAACAATACAGAAATAACCCAAGCAATGATCCCATGATTATCTTTTAAAGGGTATCCCAATAGTTATACTACTTTCATTACCTCATTTCTTTTTCTGTCTTTCTTGCTGCCATTGTTCACCTGAGTAAAGATAAACTTATAGTTTTAGTTAAGCTCACCAATTAAATCAGTAGTAAGCTATTCAATCAATAGGAGTTTCAATCCAAAATGAATACTATAATAAAACCTTGTCTAGCTGGTTTGTCTCTGCTAACATTCTGTGGACAAACTATCTAAAAAGTCTGGCTCAATCTAAAATATATGGTTTTATAATCAAATTGACACTATTATGAGTATTATCTGTTTCTTGGGACTGGCCATTTTGTCTAAATATGAGATTCCAAATGCACAAAGCAGATGTTCTGAAAACTACATCCATAAATTTAGCTAAAAATTGGATAATTGCACATGTATTCTATATCTTTGATAGGCTATAGAGTGTATGGTAAAGTTAGAATTGAGGATTTGCAGAACTGAAGGGGAAGAAGAGAGGCAAAAGTCTTTTGATTAACCAGGAATACTGCAAAGAAGAATCTGCTGAGATGCACCTTGTTATGAGTGACCTGTAACCTTTTCCATAAAGTAAAGATTTAACGAGAGGAACATGTTGGTGAATAAGATCTTTTGTATGTCGTTCTATTTTCATGATCAAAAATAACTGAAGAACTTGTATAGATTGCATTATCAAGTATACATCCTTTATAATGGTCCAAGTAATTCTTTACAGGTGAAGAAAGAAAAAAGAATGTTTTCTGAGTTGGGGCCAGAACTAAGAAAAATTCAGTTTTTGATGGTGAAAAACCATTTCCCATTAAAATTTATAGATAAGTTATTTTTAATACCAATAAAGATTGTGAAAAAGGATGGTGTCCTAGAATTTAAAGAGTGCCACTTTATTGACAGCGTAATGAGGAATAGCTGCTTCTCACATCCAAGCCAAGACACCAGAAATATGTAGAAGGATGAACTTCCATTCATGAACAAATTCAATAAATTAGCCACAGTACAAACAAATACCTTCTCTTTCTTTGTTTCGGGATTAGAATATGGCAATAATTTTTTAACAAAAAAAATATTGGCAATATTAAACAAAAATACAGTTTATTTCATAGATGCTTGTATATACAGATGAAGTGTAATAAAACTTTCCTGATTTTCCGTTGCCTTTTATCTTAGAAAGGGGCACAATCTTATGAATTACATTTCCCCTTTTTAATAAATAGACAACACAAAACATAAATCTAGTTTAACTTGGTTTACTTTCTCCCTTTATCTTACACTCTTATGAACTACATTTTCATTTTTTATTTGTCTAAAGAATTGCTTAAGGAAATATTATTGATATGGAGCTAGTTTTTAAATGCTTTTGTGATATTTCTGGTTTATTAGACAGTTAAATGGATACATTATTGACTACCATCTCCAATCTCAGAGGGCTACCTTGGCTGCAGGTTTTCATTCTAGCCATTTTCTTAATTAGTCCCGAGTGTTTGCTGTTAATGGACATTTTTGCCTTAATTTTAATTGACATGCTTTTTAAGAGATAGGGCACTTAATTGTTTCTTTTTTCCTTAATTAGTAGCCAAACAATAATGAGACATAAAAATAAATCAACACATGACCAGCTAACCTGTGCCCATCATACAACATCTGAAAATCTAAAAAGGTGAAGTTCTAAGTAGGATTTATCTTCTCGGGTCCACAAAACATTATTGATGATGCTCTTAGAAAAATGAAAATCACCACTTTTGGAAATGTCTGCTGTGGAGGAATGAGAGCACCAACAAGCCATGGAATTAAGTAATGGATTTAGTTAACAGCAAGAACTTATAATTAAGAAACAAGTTGAAGTGGAATTGGTTGGAATTTGAGGCCCCAGTTGAGCTGGTCATCTGTTAGATCTCTTTAATTCCCATTTTTGTTTGGATGTCATTTAAGGAAAAAAGAATCAATTAAGAGGACTGAGTTTTAAATACAATGCAGTAAAAATGAAAAGAAGTGGAGTCAATTAACAGAAGAAATTAGTCACTGATAAAGAAAGGGGCAAGAAGGACAGCTATAGCCATGGTTGCCCTACAGGATCAGAGATGGACACCCCTGATTTACAGTATAAGTTTTTCAAAGCCTGTGTTTACAGCTCATCTGTACATCACCTCCCAGCTTCTACATTTACTGAGCACGTTTTATTGCACTTCAGCAACCCAATTATTCACAGAAATCGGATTTTTAAAATGCCTTGACAACCCTTATTCTAAATAGAGAAACTGGGATAATAGCCTCTGGGAAAAATGGTTATTAGAGGTTGATTTCTCTGGGAATAATCTGATTGTGTAAACCCTTATTCAGTTTATTATTGTTAAAGATTTTACCGTCTGCGTGTGTCCATTGAACTCTGTCAGCCTGTGCATGTATTTGCTTTGCACACACTTTCAGCAGCCATGGGTAGAAGCATTCGCAAAATAAATTTCCACAGTCAAATGTTTGGCAATCACAATATTCTGTTTCCATGTTTAAATAATCTGTCTCAAAATTTCAGAAATTGCTAAATATGTGTTGATGAGCTGAATGTACCATGCTAAACTCAGCAACACCATATCAAGAGCAGTAGGGTAACACATTAAAAGTAACATGCGTTATTAGTCTGATTACATTTTTAAAAATTGAGTAACTTAACACAATACTTACTTAACTGAAGTAAAAACCCCTGTGTTATTATTCCAGCAGTACTGAGTGTAAGGCCAGAAGCACACGTACCAGGTCCAATGCAGGGCTCAGTCACACAGGTAATAGAAAAGAGTTTTCTAAGTGCAATCCAGTAACAGAAAGCTATAAATGAAGGGTCAGTCTGACTAAACATATTTATAAAAGACAAGAAAATGATCATACTTACTTTCTGATTCACAGTGGGCAATGATGAGTTTTACTCATAACAATGATGTTGGAGCCTTTTACCAGATGAGAACTCCACAAGCTTACTTGCGCTTGTAAACATTGATTATTGACAAATGAGGCCTCTGACTTAATCAGGTTATTCACTTTAATCCGGTTGTATTTGTGCATTCATACTCACTGTATGTGGGTGCATATGTGCCCCTCACTATTTTAGGCTGCCAATTGGTTTGATGCCAGTATCATCAAGTTCTAAGGGAAGAAGGTTATGCTGCTTTACGACTAAATGTGGAAGGGAATACTTATAGTATAAAAGCTTATAAAAGCTTTTATTCTCACAGGCTATAACTTTCATCTGCAGTAATGCCTTCTTCTTCCTCTGTAGCTATTCCCATTTTTATTTGGGGTTGCTATTTTTTTTTTAACTACAGTAGACTTCTCCAATAGTGGTGATATTTATGGCAGTAATACTAATAACCAAAAATGCATAGGCTAATGCATTTTCTGGCTTTAACCTAGCTACAAGGACACGACTTTGTCCAGGCCATACTTTGTAATGAAATGCCATTGCTCTTCAAGAACCATAGACAAATTTTCATTGTTACGCATAGAAGGAGAAAAACAAGACTGCTTTGTGTTTCTTTATCCAAAAGCTTAGTCAGTACATCCTGTGCTGGAAACCTATTGCAGTTATAGTCTTTGAGGTTCCACATGACAGTCCTTTCTTGCTAGCACGAATACATCTGGTGAGTACTGGTGATCAATCAACTCTTTCCTCCAGTAAGCTGAAAGTAGTTCTTTAGTATGGTTTCACCTGCTTGTACACCTTTCCTCCCTTAAATCAAGCCATGTTAAACACGGCCCTCATGTTCAACTCTTTTACTGTCTTCCGACATAAAATCCTTAGACATTTAAAAGGGTTGGAGACTTAAGGGATAACACAGAGTTGGAGTTCCAGGCGTGAAAAGGAGAGGTTATGGTCTTTAAAGAGCCTCAGGTAAATACCAGTGTAGTAATCAGTGGTTGTCTTCTCAAAACCTCATTTTCATCAGGTGTTTGAGCATTCTGTGCTCTTGTGGCTGGAAGAGGCAGACAAAGCTTGGCTGGGGTCATGGGTGTTCTTCCAAGTTGGGTATTTCCTGTGTAACGCATGTACATCTGGGCTCCATCTTCCAGACTCTGAGGTGGTAAGTAAGAGGGGTTGCTGACTCTAATGGTATCCTCTCCTTTTTCTCTAAGGAGAACATCTAGCTCCATGTCGAAGTGCGGTGAAGGCTCCCCCCTTCTGGTCCCATCACCATGAACAGGAGCCGTTCCTGAAGCATGCCGTCTCATAATGACCTGACCATCAGTAAAGACAGAGCACCATGTAATTAATATTGAGTTTCAAGGTGCTTCAGCTGCTTGTTTGATTTCTGTTGTATAGGCTATCATGCTGTCTTTTCTTTGTTGTTTATTAGTAAACAGGGTAAACCAGTTTGTACCCCAACCATTTTTTGGAGTACATTGGCTTCTCTTTGGTCATGTTACACCTGACTGCAGGATGGAAACATACCTGAGAATATGAGTGCAACCAATTACCCCTTATGTTCCTTTTAAATCATTGGTAAAATAATCACATATGAGGTGAGACACAAAAATAAGTGGACTGGGCCTGGGGCTTTCCTGGAAAACTGTCTGGAGGTCGGCCAGACATGAATCATAGAACTATATCCCCTCCTACACGCCTACTCAAACCACCGACCGGCTAGGTATATCCTGTGAAAAGCCCAGTCGGTATTTGCACAACAATCGCTACACGAGTTGCTGCGATAATGTCAGGTGAAAAAATCAAACAGTTTCTCGTGAATTTTCTCTTTTTCCGTAAAGCAGTTTTTGACTGACAAAAACATTCCTGTCCTTGATCATCCTCCCTATTCACCCGATTTAGCTCCCTGTGATTTTTACTTGTTCCTAAAATCAAAAGTGACCTGAAGGGAACACATTTTTCTTCAGTGGATGAAGTGAAGATAGAAATGGCAAGCCTGTTGAAGAGCCCCAAGCAAGAAGACTTTCAGCACTGTTTTAATCAATGGAAGACACGGACGGAGCAGTGTAGAGATCAGGAGGGAATTATATAAAAGGTGACAATGTTTAGAATGCTGTAATTCATCAATAAATATTTTGTTTTACCAATCTGGTTATTTTTGTGTCTCACCTCGTATTAGACACATGGATGTAACAACCACAGCAGACACAACCAGGAGCTGATATATTCCAAATGTGCTCTTGTGGGTCTCCTTCTGCTATTTAAAGATGTGCAGTTGATCAGATTAACTGACCAGTGTTACTGAGTTTGAAATGAACAAGAATACACAATATAATAAACCTGTATTTAAATTTAAGGCCATCAAGAACAACAGAACGTATTGTAATGTAAGTGATTACAGTCATGTTGGGCCTGCCCTCCACTTTGGCTCCCCCTTTTCATGTGAGAGTTTGTATGGACCATCCATCTTCCTCTGTTTCTTAGCAATGATAACTGAACTACAGTTATATGACTGGAGTACCAAGGGAAGTAAAACTTGTGGAGCTGGGATCTATTTTACTTAGGAATTGTGGTTAGTGCCTCTGTGGTTACCTTTGGTCAATTTCTCCATTTACTTTAATGCTGCATTTTTTGACCCTTGTTACCTGTCTCTCAGATCTCTGTTTTTCTCTCTCTCTTCTCTCTTTTGATGCCTTCACCTGTTTTTGCTTGCCTTTTTTAAACACCTTGTCTGTTTTCTCTCAGATTGTGGACTATACTAAAATATATTTTGCTTTTTTCATACCTGCTTGGCAAGGCTCCTTAGTTGCCTCCTTTGTGTCCAATTGTGCGCAGTGACTTTTTGGTATGCCCTGCCTCCCAAGCATCATGCATTATCAAGCCACACTTCATCTGTGCGGCTCAGATTCCTAACCATGGTGGACGATGCTGGAAGTAATCAGCCATTTAATAAACAAATAATAATTTTAAATATTTTTCAGAAGAAATAAAAGGAAGGATGTATGAATATGAGCTTTTATTTCCTCTCCTCCTGCCTTAAGTCTTTAAAACAGGGAAGTGTGGTATAAGGGTTAAAAATTTGGACTTCAGTCCTTGAGGTCATGGGTTCATGCCCTACAACTGACACTGTGTGACCATGAGCAAGTCACTTCACCTGCCAGTGCTTCAAATGGAAAAACTAAGGAAACGTGACCAATTGTACTTCAAGTGTTGTAAGTCGCTTTGGATAAAGGCAAGATGTAAAATATGATTCATACACTAGTTGTAGAAAACATACAACACATGGTCATTATGCATGTTTTCATTCGAGTTAATATTCATGAGAATGTCATGAATTTTTAAAAAGCACAACTCTTGAGCAGACTTGCAATCATCACAGCAGATTTACTTTCGCATTCAACAAGGACAGAACATACATTCTCAAGTAATTAAAAAAAAAATCCCACCATTGAAGACTTCTCTTTGAAATCTCAAAGTAGCATTTTATAGCAACCTGGAGAAAAGTGTATGCCTGGATATTAATTTCATTATTACAGTAAGATGAAATACATGGAGAGAGAAAATGTTGACTATCTTGCTCTTATCTTAAAAATGCTGTTCTAATCTACACCAATCACTCTAAGGACAAATCCCTCCTAAATTCCACTTAATTTAATAATAGCAGCACGTTGGTTATGGATGCTATACTGAACATACATAACAGATGTTTTGTATTAAAAATATAACAGGTCTATCTATCAATCTATCTATAAGAGAAGCAAGCACAGTGGAGGAGAACATATAAACATATAGATGCATTAATAATAACATTTCCAGAAAATAGGAGAAAACTGACCAAAATAAAAAAAGTCTACTTTTCTAAATTCTACATTTACATTTTACATTTATTGACTTAGCAGACACTTTTATCCAAAACGACTTACAAAGGAGGTCAGTATAATAGAGTAATGTTAGTCTAGGGACTGTTTCGAACAAGTGTTGTGACCCTGAAAAGGGGATTAATAAATCACACTCTCAAACTGTTTTTCCTCAGCAATAACATATATTTCCAGGACTACAGTTTCATTTTTCATTTCTCCAGGTAAATAATTTAACATTTCATATTATTCATTTTACATTTTCTGTAATTTACTTTTTTCATACTATTACTTATTTATTGGCTGACAACTCTGTCTATGGTGATTTACAATATCTGAGACAGATATGGTTACATTTCTTTTTTGCTTTTCCTTGGAGCACATGCTTGGTGAAGTGACTTGCTCATGGTCACACAGTGTCAGTAATGGGATCTAAACCCACAACCTCAGGGTCTGAAGTCCAAAGCCTTAATCAATACACCATATTGCCTGCCATATTTTCATAGATGTCATATGATTCCTTAACTATCCATTTTTGCTTTTTCACTTCTAACTTTCCTTGCGTGTATCCTTTGGTGGTAACAATTTATTGTCAGCTGTTCTGAGGTGACATGAAAATAAAAAATTAATTGAACTGAGTGCACATGACCTTACCTTGCTTGACCTGACTTTACCTATGATAGTCTGAAACAGCACTTCATGTGTGCCAAAGAAAAATACCTGAAACAAGCTTCATATGCACTAGTGTAAAACAGTGTTAAATGCCTAAAACATAACAATGTACTCTGTATGTTCGCTAACATAAAATGCATACAATTCTAAAACTTCACCTACATGACAATATTTAAGCTAACAACTGCATCCCGAGTTGTCTAATGCATTTATTACAAATTCACTCTTATGTAATAAGACCTTAGCAGATTCTTCTTTTTGGTCTTCCTAACACTTATAAACATCAGCAGATCAGTTATTTATCTCTGTGCTGAGTGGCATATTGACTTGATGGTAAAACTACTTGTTAATATGAAGGATTTACAGGTCTTATCCTAAGTATGTAATATCAAGAGAATTGTGATTCCGTTAAGCCATCTCAGACCAATCCAGAGAGACGTTTTGTTAGCAGGTCACATTGCTGAGATGAATAAACACTTTACTGATGCTTTGTAAGTGTCATGAAGACCCAAAGAAGTGTATGTTAAGGTCTTTTTACATAGATAGATACTTTATTAATCCCAAGGGGACATTCACAAATACCAACATAACAGCAATTGAGTAATAGATGCATTTTTCCATTACCTCAACTAAAGTGTTACCAATGTTTTTAATTCTGCTTGAACACATACTTAAAGATCTGTTGGTAGCAATTACAAGGTGTGCCAAACAAACAGAGTAAAATATTGTTACACTGCACTGAAACACTAATTGCAATTAACCATTATGAGATGGACACTGTAGACAAGAAGATGCAGCTTTATTGATTCAGTGGTTTCACAGAAAAGGAGCACTGAAAGTTGCTGCTTCATGTTTCTAATTCCTTCTAAAGATCTTTTCAGTTTTGTTTAATCAAAGCAATAACAAATTCAACTGAGATTTGATTTTAGCAGTAGCTAAACTACATTGTAGACTCTAAGTGATGGACTGGAAGAAAGTAATTCATTTATTTTCATTTCTTGACTTACTTTACATATCTGAACATGTAAGTGGCAAACAGTAGCAATAAAAACTGTCTACAGTTTAAAGAAATCAAATGAAGAAAATTGTTGATTTAATTAATTTCAAAGATTAATAAACATGTTTTAATAATGTATGATAACTGTAACTGCAGATTACAGCCCAAATAAATGCTTCATGGAGTTTAATCAGTGCACTCATCTCAGCAACAACTGTTCATGCCCTCATGGTAGACCTGATGTGAAGAAACAAATAAGAAGAGGAGACTTGTTTGGCTACGGTGGGCTGGCTCCTTGCCTGGGGTTTGTTTCCTGCCTTGCACCCTGTGTTGGCTGGGATTGGCTCCAGCAGACCCCCGTGACCCTATAGTTAGGATATAGCAGGTTGGATAATGGATGGACTTGTTTGGGCCAAATATTATGGAAGAATACATCCTCAGTTGTAGTGTATTTACGTGGATATATGTCTCTAGTCGGGGTTTGCATTCTGCTCTGTTAACTTTAAATCCTATCACTAACAAAGGGTATGTTTTTGTTTAACGATAAATAATAAACTGGTTTCATGTATGTTAAACAGTTTCATGCTAGTTATTTTCTGTAAGTTTTTAACAAAATCTGTATCTTTATACGTAATTATTAAGTATATCATACCCATAAAATATTTCTGTGGGAGATCATTAACATTATGTGAAGGTGATGCTATTTGTGTGTTGTTTTTGGTTATCTTGTGGACTTTGAAGCCCCAAGCATTACAGTTTTAAAAAAGCACATCCTCTATATGAATATAATATACGTATATATATTGTCACAGACGGCTGGGGTCCTTGTCTGGCTGGGACGCCTCTTCACTGAGAGAACCAGGGAGAGCAAGCATGACCAGAACAGTTCCTCCCCCGGCACGCTAGATGGCAGCCCCCATTGGTTGCAGTGGTGCCTCGGACTCCAACAGGGCTTCATGGGAGATGGAGTTGGATAAAGCCCTGTTGGGATCCGGGGTGCTGTCACGGGGTGCTGCAGCTGCTGCTGAGCCTTGGAGAGCAGCTCTTCCGCCACACTCAGAAGTGCTGCCACAATTAGGCCAACAAGCACCTGGAGCACTTCCGGGCGCCTTATAATAAAAGGAGCCAGCAGCTACTACTCGGTGAGCTAGAGTTGGGAGGAGGGAGACAAAGCTTGCTGAGGAGGAGTGGAGGAGAAAAAAAAAGAGAAAGGGAAAGTATTTTTTAGAGGTGTTTTGTGCTTTGGGACTGTGTTGTGGGAACAGAGAAGACATTCTCCACAAGTAAAAAGAAAATAAAAAGATTGTGCTTTTATTAGTGTGCCTCCTGCGTCTGTC
Organism: Polypterus bichir lapradei; assembly: GCA_026402145.1. NCBI lineage: Eukaryota > Metazoa > Chordata > Cladistia > Polypteriformes > Polypteridae > Polypterus > Polypterus bichir. The sequence goes on from JANRMT010028174.1 coordinate 85,385,107, forward strand.
TATGATAGATGGCCATGACCCCTGCTCCACCAGGATGCCTGGAGGAAGGAGGAACCGGGAGAGCGGCACTTCTTTTCCCTGGGTACCCGGCCCGTCCTTGATCCCTGGGGGAAAGCACTTCCAGGACACCAGGAAGTGCTGACAGACCAGGGATGGTTTATGCCCAGAGTGTTTCCGGGTGCAAGAGCAGCACTTCCACCACACTGGCACATGGAGCACATCCGGGGCTTAATAAAGGGGCCGCCTCACTCCATTCAGTGAGCCGGAGTCAGGTGGAAGAAGGACAGAGCTTGTGTGGCAGGAGTGGAGGTGGCCGAGAGACCCAAGGACTGTGAACTGTAAATAATAGTTGTATATATTACCATGGGTTCCTCAGTACCTCCCCTGGGACGCTGTGGCAGCCTCCCTGGCTGACTATGGTGCCTCAGTTTCCTGCGGGGCTCCATGGTAGATAGAGTTCTCCACAGCCCTGTTGGGATCTGGGGTGGCCACCAGAGGGTGCTGCATGGTTCCCTGAGCCAGCCTGGACAACTATACAGCCCCGCCCGGAAGTGCAATCAGAAACAGGTGATTAAGCACTTGGAGCATTTCCGGGTGGGCTATAAAAAGGGCCAGCAACCACCACTCAGGAGCCAGAATCAGGAGGAAAAGGACGAGTTTGGCAGGGAGGTGTGGTGGTGCCAGAAGAAGGGTTGTGTTTTGTGACTTGAGTGCTTGTGGGACTGTGCTATGCCTGTGGGGAAGACGTGCCCCACAAATGAAGAAAAATAAAAGTTTTTGTGTTTTTTACATGTGCCTCTGTGTGAGACTGTGCCGTGTCAGGTGCTATATAGCGCCTTTATTCACTATATATATATATATATATATATATGCGGTAGGCTGGCGCCCTGCCTGGGGTTTGTTTCCTGCCTTGTGCCCTATGTTGGCTAGGATCGGCTCCAGCAGACCCCCGTGACCCTGTATTTAGGATATAGCGAGTTGGATAATGCATGGATGGATGGATATATATATATATACATACAGGGTGGTCCAGATCTAATTATGTAATTATGAAAAGGCGAACACATCGCACCCACTGTTCGACTGACAACCGTCTCCCCACCATTTTGGAATGCAGGGCAGGTGCTGCCATCTATTGGCAACAAAAATAATTTTTTGTGAATTCTCTATGTAATATACTTAATAAGTTATAGCATAATGAAAATTGCATAATTAGATCTGGACCACCCTATATATTTTTATATATACAGTATATGTCTACAGTAATCTCAATTTATCTGCTGATTTCTTAAATACCCAATAATGCAGAAATCAAACAATAACATCATTCTGAACAAATTGCATAAAATAATGTTGAAGGAAGAATTTATGTCTTTGTCTTGTTGACAAAAAGTAACATTAATCATCTGGCCAGAATATGCATGACAAATATTACAATATCTATAGAAATTAAAAGACGCATTAGATTGTGTCATCCTAAGATGCAACATTTATGGATACATTTCATTATGAGACAAATTTGTTTTCTCAAAAACATATTTGCCACTATATCGCTATTATAGACATGCACACCTGCAACATGGCGCAAGAAAACAATCTTTTTCTCAATAAAATATGTCATATGAGACATGGTTTTAAAAGTTAGTGCCAGAGCATCAAAGAGACTCAAATTTAATCTTTACTTAATCCTTTTAGCAATGAATAGATCCACAGCAACATGTTCTTTTGTTATAGGCTTTAGATTATTACAAACCCTCAAAGTGCTGATGAAGTAACCCAGCCACAGGGGATGCACAAACCAGCATGTTTCTTCGTGCCGGTCCCAAGCCCGGATAAATGGGGAAGGTTATGTCAGGAAGGGCATCCAGTGTAAAATGTTGCCAAATCAATATGCGGACAACAATACAAATTTCCATACTGGATTGTTCGAGCCCCAGGTTAACAACGACCGACACTAGTACTGTTAGTCAATTGGGTGCTGGCGCAAATTGGGCTACTGTTGGCCGAAGAAGAAGAAGGAGAAGAAGAGGGGGAAGACGTGTCTGGAGGCAGGAGGAGAGGAGGAAAGAAAAGAGAGTGGAACTGAGGGTAGGAACTTTGAATGTTGGCAGTATGACTGGTAAGGGGAGAGAGTTAGCAGATATGATAGAGAGAAGGAAGGTTGATATATTGTGTGTGCAAGAGACTAAATGGAAAGGGAGTAAAGCCAGGTGGATCGAAGGTGGATTCAAATTGTTCTATCATGGTGTGGTTGGGAGGAGAAATGGGGTAGGAGTTATTCTGAAGGAACAGTATGTCAAGAGTGTTTTGGAGGTGAAAAGTGTCAGACAGAGTAATGATTATGAAGCTGGAAATTGGAGGTGTGATGATGAATCTTGTTAATGCATATGCTCCACAAGATGGGTGTGTGATGGATGAGAAAGAAGATTTTTGGAGTGAGTTGAATGAAGTGATGAACAGTGTACCCAAGGGACAGAAAGTGGTGATTGGAGCGGATTTCAATGGGCATGTTGATGAAGGGAACAGTGGAGACGGGAGGTGATGGGTAGGTATGGTGTCAAGGAGAGGAATGAAGAAGGTCAGATGATAGTGGATTTTGCCAAAAGGATGGACATGTATGTGGTGAATACGTATTTTAAGAAGAGGGAGGAACATAGGGTTACGTACAAGAGTGGAGGAAGATGCACACAAATAGATTACATCCTATGCAGAAGAGTTTATCTGAACGAGATTGAAGACTGCAAAGTAGTGGCAGGGAAAAGTGTAGTTTAGCAGCATAGGATGGTGGTCTGTAGGATGATGTTGGAGATCAAGAAGAGGAAGAGAGTGAGGGCAGAGCCAAGGATCAAATGATGGAAGTTGAAAAAGGAAGACTGCAAAGTTGAGTTTAGGGAGGAGGTGAGAAAGGCACTGGGTGGCAGTGAGGAATTACCAGACAGCTAGGAAACTACAGCAGATGTAGTAAGGGTGACAGAAAGGAGGGTGCTTGGCGTGACATCTGGAAAGAGGAAGGAGGAAAAGGAAACCTGGTGGTGGAATGAGGAAATACAGGAGAGTATACAGAGGAAGAGGATGTCAAAGAAGAAGTGGGATAGTCAGAGAGATGCAGAAAGTAGAAAAGAGTACAAGGAGATAAGGCGCAAGGTGAAGAGAGAGGTGGCGAAGGCTAAAGAAAAGGCGTATGATGAGTTGTATGAGAGGTTGGACACGAAAAAGGACCTGTACCGATTGGTTAGACAGAGGGACCGAGCAGGGAAACATGTGTAGCAGGTTAGGGTGATAAAGGATAAAGATGGAAATGTACTCACAAGCGAGGAGAGTGTGTTGAGCAGATGGAAAGAGTACTTTGAGAGGATGATGAATGAAGAGAACGAGGGAGAGAAGAGGTTGGATGATGTGGAGATAGTGAATCAGGAAGTGCAATGGATTAGCAAGGAGGAAGTAAGGACAGCTATGAAGAGGATGAAGAATGGAAAGGCCGTTGGTCCAGATGACATGCCTATGGAAGCATGGAGGTGTCTAGGAGAGATGGCAGTGGAGTTTTTAACCAGATTGTTTAATGGAATCTTGGAAAGTGAGAGGATGCCTGAGGAGTGGAGAAGAAGTGTACTGGTGCCGATATTTAAGAATAAGGGGGATGTGCAGGACTGCAGTAACTACAGGGGAATAAAATTGATGAACCACAGCATGAAGTTATGGGAAAGAGTAGTGGAAGCTATGTTAAGAAGTGAAGTGATGATTTGTGAGCAGCAGTATGGTTTCATGCCAAGAAAAAGCACCACAGATGCAATGTTTGCTCTGATGATGTTGAAGGAGAAGTTTAGAGAAGGCTAGAATGAGTTGCATTGTGTCTTTGTGGACCTGGAGGAAGCATATGACAGGGTGCCTCAATAGGAGCTGTGGTATTATATGAGGAAGTCGGGAGTGGTAGAGAAGTACGTAACAGTTGTACAGGATATGTACAAGGGAAGTGTGACAGTGGTGAGGTCTGTGGTAGGAGTGACAGATGCATTCAAAGCGGAGGTGGGATTATATCTGGGATCGGCTCTGAGCCCTTTCTTATGTACAATGGTGATGGACAGGATGACAGACGAGATTAGACAGGAGTCCCTGTGGACTATGATGTTCGCTGATGACATTGTAATCTGTAGCGATAGTAGGGAGCAGGTTGAGGAGACCCTGGAGAGGTGGAGATATGCTCTAGAGAGGAGAGGAATGAAGGCCAGTAGGAACAAGACAGAATACATGTGTGTAAATGAGAGGGAGGTCAGTGGAACGGTGAGGATACAGGGAGTAGAGCTGACAAAGGTGGATGAGTTTAAATACTTGCAATCAACAGTACAGAGTAATGGGGATTGTGGAAGAGAGGTGAAAAGAGAGTGCAGGCAGAGTGAAATGGGTGGAGAAGAGTCTCAGGAGTAATTTGTGACAGGTATCAGCAAGAGTGAAAGGGAAGGTCTACAGGACGGTAGTGAGGCCAGCTATGTTATATGGGTCAGAGACGGTGGCATTGACCAGAAAGCAGGAGACAGAGCTGGAGGTAGCAGAGTTAAAGATGCTAAGATTTGCATTGGGTGTGACGAGGATGGATAGGATTAGAAATGAGTATATTAGAGGGTCAGCTCAAGTTGAACGGTTGGGAGACAAAGTCAGAAAGGCGAGATTGTTTTGGTTTGGACATGTGCAGAGGAGAGATGCTGGCTATATTGGGAGAAGGATGCTAAGGATAGAGCTGCCAGGCAAGAGGAAAAGAGGAAGGCCTAAGCAAAGGTTTATGTATGTGGTGAGAGAGGACATGCAGGTGATGGGTGTAACAGAACAAGATGCAGAGGACAGAAAGATATGGAAGAAGATGATTCGCTGTGGCAACCCCTAACAGGATCAGCCAAAAGAAGAAGAAGAAGCTGATGAAGTAACTATGTTTACAAAAAAAACACCAATAAAATTTTGCCTGTGCACTTCACTGGAAATTCAATTGGCATTATTAAAAATACTCAATTGTTTTATTTATTTTTAATTTTGTTTGAAAAGACACAGTCATGGATGGCCGGGGCCCATGCCCGGCTGGGGCACCTCTTCCTTGGAAGGAACAGGGGAGTAAGTGTGGACAAAGCATTACCTTCGCCCGGAACGCTAGATGGCAGCACCCCTGGGTGGCAGCGTTGTCTCAGACTCCCGCAGGGCTTCATGGAAGATGGAGTTGGATACTGCCCTGTTGGGATCCGGGGGTGCCACCAGGGGGTGCTGCAGCTACTCTAGAGCCCATGTGGATGGTTCATTCGCCACGCCCGGAAGTGCTGCCGGAAGTGGGACAACGAGCCCCTGGAGCACTTCCAGGTGACTTATATAAGGGGCCAACAGAGACTACTCGGTGAGGCAGAATTGGGAGAAGGGAGACAAAGCTTACCGAGTAGGAGTGGAGGAGAATAAGAAAGAGAAGTAGGAAAAGAATTGATTTATTGTGTGCTGTGCTTGGGACTGTGTGTTGTACTTGTGGGAACGGGTAAGGCATTGCCCATAAGTGAAGAAACAAAATAAAAACACTTGTGCTTTCATAAGTGTGTCTCCTGTGTCTGTCTGTGGTGGGTTGGGTGGCTGGCATACCCCTTACAGTTGTCACAACACACAATATGAAGCAGGGAACAAAAAGCAAATATAAATGTCTAATGAAAGTCAATACAACTACAGTTATATTTAGTATCAATTAAACAGGAAGCATTGTGATGCAATTCTCGGTGCTGGTTTCTTATAGCTTCAAGGTTTAGGCATTGATTTCTAGGTGAGTCCATGTCCAAGTCAGACTTTGTCAGTCTCTCCATGTAGGTGTCACAGTTTCTCTTCCAAGTCCAGTTCTCACTCACATCAGAAATATATGCATGTTAGGTTGACAAGTAGCTCTAAACTGGATGGAAAGAAGTAAATGATGGATGTGTGCCTGAGCAAGCCGTTTAATCCTGAGTCGGTATTGAATTCTCTCAAAATAGACATGTGAACTTGTAAGTGGGTTTAGAAAATGAATGGATAGATGAAGAGATTGTGCAAAACCATATTTTGCAACCAGTAATAGTGAACAGGAGCTCAACTGAAAGACATGTATTGCTTAAGTATTGTTTTCCTTTCAATACAATAATATGCATAATTTTATAAACATAAGTACAGTCATGTCATGTAATTTTCTAACCTGTTTAATCCAGCCCAGGGTCGTTGTGTGGGATGCTGGAGCCTATCCCAGCTAGCATAGAGCGCAAGGCAGGAACAAACTGTGAACATGGCATCAGTCCATTCCAGATATAAGTATAGTAAATATATGTTTAAATAAAAGCAGCCCAAGCAGCCTACAGAGAAAATCATATTTTTATCTGACAGTACTAGGGGGCTCCACTCCTTGCACATTTTGCTCACCCACCCCTGGGTTTGGTATACCAGCTATAGAATTTAAAGAGATTGTTATTTTCATGGGAATTGTTACAGGTGCATTATTTTCACTTTTACTTTAAAACTTTTGTAAAAACAATACTTGTCCTTTATTTCCGGCCCCGGGCATGGTTAAATCTCTTTCTCGCAGGACATATAACACTGTTCGCGTTGTGTCGATCTGAAATGCGCGATCATCTGCTGACTTGTTGCTGCTGAGTCTTCTGCTTGTCGCTTGTTGTTGTTTTAGGAGTTGGGAGCACATGTTGTCTGTCTGCCGAAAGCATTCCAACAACTGCTAGGTTAGATGTCCGTGAACTTGTTTTAAATGTGGTCTCACTGCCTTGTCTCACGTGACATTAAAGTGTCTCTCGCGGGACGTCAAATTGTCATCGCGGGACATTAAAGTGTCTCTCACGGGACGTCAAATTGTCTTCCAAGAAGATCACATCTCATCTCCCTAGTCTCCCTCCCAAGATTTTTTTTATAATAGAAAGATAAGACTTATATGTAAAATCTATACTAATAAAAGGCAAAGCCCTCACTCACTCACTCATCACTAATTCTCCAACTTCCCGTGTAGGTAGAAGGCTGAAATTTGGCAGGCTCATTCCTTACAGCTTACTTACAAAAGTTGGACAGGTTTCATTTCGAAATTCTACGCGTAATGGTCATAACTAGAACGTATTTTTGTCCATATACTGTAAGAGAATTCAGCTCGATAGCCGTGGGAGGCGGAGTTTCATATTAAAATATTTAACCAATCACATTTCAGCCGTCATTTGTTGTCAGGTAGAGAGAATAGACTGCAGCTCCATAGCCGTGGGAGGCGGAGTTTCATATGAAAGCATTTGACCAATCACATTTCAGCCATCATTTGTTGCCAGGTAGAGAGGCTTTCAAAATCTGTTGTGGAGGCACTCTAATACCGAATAAAGGTCGATTAACCTGTTGCTTCAACCAATCAGATTTTGAGTTGGTGTCAGTAGGGCCTTTAGCAGGCGTACGGCAACGTCACCGTATTCAGACCCATTGATTGGATAGAAGCCGATATGAGGAACTCTACGAGGCCATTGAATGCACCGCAAATGCTCCGAGCGAAAGATCGTCGTGTGCACTATGGCCAACTCCATGGCAGGATTCTGGACAATATTATTTGCCAGACACAGACCAGATTTCAAGACCACGAAAACCTGATGTTTTTCACGCTTCTTGAGCCCCAGAAGTTTCGGGAATACAAGAAAAATTTCACGCATGCAGCCTTCTCCAGTGTAACACAAGAGCCACGGAGCGCTTTTTGATCTGTCTCGGCTAAAAACAGAACTGACTGTAATGTATGCCATGGATGATTTTGCAGGAGAATCTCCCACTGATCTCCTTGACTTCCTTCATCAGAAAAATCTGAATGAGAGCATGGGGCAGCTGTTCACATTGGTATATTTGGCGGTGAGCATTCCTGTGTACACTGCTTTTGTCAAGCGGACATTTTCAGCCCTAAAGCGAATTCAAACTTATGCCAGAAATACCATATGGCGGGTTCGCCTTTCAGCATTAGCTTCAATGGCGATAGAAAGTGAGGTTTTGATGGAACTGAAGTGCACGGATAATCCGTACGACAGAGTAATTGAACTGTTTTTGAGGAAAGAGAGGACGATAGATTTTGTTTACAAATATTCCGAATTTTTGGTGAGTAAAATGTTGCGTTTTTCCTAAATAATATTGCAAGTTTATGAGTTAGTATTGATGTTTTTTATGTGATGTTGCGGCTGTGGCTGCAGTAGAAAGGAACTTGTTCACCCCGCTTTGTCTATTCAATAAAGGCATTTATTGCGGCTACAGGAGTTATCTTTTATATATATATATATATATATATATATACATAATCTCCCGATCTACATACTGTCAAATAAACGAACCACATGCTGTGGCACAACACAAGAGGCTTCGCCTCTAGCGCTGACGTCCAAGGTTCGATTCCCGACAGGGGGTGTGGTGAGTGTGTACGCCTGATGAGCCCAGAATTAGGGCGAAACACGTGCCGCGTATTGTTTGCATTATTTGACAGTAAAACTATTTCAGTATATTCAATATATATAAATCAGCGCTTCCTGATTCATTTTACCCTCGCACCTCCTTGGTTTGAGAAGAAGTATGAAAAAATATGAGGTTAACGCAGAAAAACAGATCACCAACTGAAGCTTTATGAATAATGGATACTTTATTCGCCATCAATAATTGGTTTGGTAAAGCCATACTCAGTGTAATCCTCCTTCCATTTTCTAATTTTTTTCGAGACTAGCCATGATTAAACGGTAAAAAAGTAAGAGCGAAGCGAGGATGACTTATTGAAGCAGGCAGGCAAGAGCTCAATAGCTCGCAGGCTCGATGTAATGCGCGTCAAATCGATCTGAAATGTGCGATCAGATTCGAAAAAATATATCTTTTCAAGTTCTATTTGGATATAAGTAGGTTCTATTTAGTCGACAGAAATATCTTTGGTAGGAATGTAAGTTGAATTTAGTCTTTAAATTTCTATGGTGAAGAAATATGGTGAAGAAAAATGTATGCAATGATGACTACATTTAACTTACATTCCTACCAAACATATTTCTGTCGACTAAATAAAAATTACTTATATTTAAAATTTAAATAGAACTTGAACAGATTCGATAGTTCATAATACCCACGCAGCACTAAGTGCACGTAAGAGCGGGAGTCATCCGTTTTAACAAGCAGCGTATTGCACTGATACGACATAGCCTGCCCATTTAATTATTTAGGAATGGATAGATACAGTAAATTAAGATTTTGTACAAATAACGTTTTTCATTTTTCTTCCTCCATGGATTCTGGCACCCCCAGCAACAGCTGCTCGCACCCCAAAAGGTATATATATATATAATATGTGTATACATGTATGTATGTATGTATGTAGAATACTAGCAAAATACCCGCGCTTCGCAGCGGTGAAGTACTGCCTTAAAATTTTTATTAAGAAGAAAATTAAACCTTTTTAAACTGAGGGAAAATATACCAATAATTATTTGTTAAGGATCTCTTTGTATGCCACGTTGTCAGTTTGGCCCTCCAGTTGTAATATGACCAAGATGTAGCTGTGCGCTGAGCTTACTCTTGAGCATGCAACGTACTGTTGGCCATGTGAACAGTAATCTTGTTTCAGATCTTACAGCTTGGATTGCTGCTGTCATAATCGGTTTGAGTTTCATGGTTTGTTTCAATTACGACAGTATTTGTAGGACTTGTGTTGAAGAGACATTCGGCATCTGTCAAACGTTGTAAGTATACAACCAGTTTCTTTGATAACTTCACATCCAGGTTTTGAGAGTTTAAACATTTCTAAACATCAAAGTGTCCACTACTGAAATCGTCACCTGTGAATCTAAGATGTTTAAGAGGCATTGGCGGTTGTCCAAAGGTGTAAAATATTTGGCCATTTCGGTACACTTAAGCATTTCACTCTTCTAGTGCTCCTGTGTAGTATAATTATCTCCTGTACCGTCATCAGTCCACACCTTGAACCTGTCCCAGTCATTCAATACATAAGACACAATGTTCCTCCAGATATTAATAGTGAGCCTGATATGGCCGTGCAATATGTAACAAAGAGAATGGAAAAGGCAGGTGCCATCTCCGGGTATGGAAACCACTTGGTAAGTGACAGTTCTTTGATCGATGGTGATCACCTCGATAGACATGTTAATGGGGGTACGGTTGGAATGATAAAGGAAATGGGTATCTGAACAATGTAAAGTAAGTCTAAAATACCTATACAATAACTATGATCGTAATAAATGAACAATAAAACAGCGGAGAAGCCGTGGATTAAATAAAAAGGCTGTAGTTATCAGCAGGGAGACGTGAATACCGTGGCGAAGCAAGGAAGGGAATGTAGAGACTGGAGCGACAGACGGCTTTATATAGGCAGGCAGCCAACCACGTGGGAGGCGTTGGGATGGGGGACCCAACGCCGCCTCACACGGTGACCGAGCTGCAGGCTATGGACGTATATATGTACGTAAGTAGGATTCAGTTAGCGTTGGGAACCCGCCTACCAAATTTCTTGAAGATGGGCCCATAAGTAACAAAGACCGTTGAAAAGTTCAATATGGCGGCCGACAGTGGCATCATACTACTGAAATAAGTATGTACATCGGTTTTGGTTAGCGCAGGGAAGCCACCTACCAAATTTCGTGAAGATGGGGCCATGAATAAGAAAGTTCGACATGGCGGACATTGTTGACGGTTATGACCGTTACGCATAGAATTTCGAAATGAAACCTGCTTAACTTTTGTAAGTAAGCTGTAAAGAATGAGCCTGCCAAATTTCAGCCTTCTACCTACACGGGTAGTTGGAGAATTAGTGATGTTTGGAAAATTCAATATGGCGGCCGACAGTGGCATCATACCACCGAAATAAGTATGTACATCGGTTTTGGTTAGCGTAGGGAAGCCACCTACCAAATTTCGTGAAGATGGGGTCAGCCTTCTACCTACACGGGAAGTTGGAAAATTAGTGACGTTGGAAAGTTCAATATGGCGGCCGACAGTGGCGTCATACCATCGAAATAAGTACATACATCAGTTTCGGTTAGCGCAGGGAATCCGCCTACCAAATTTCATGAAGATGGGACCATAAATAAGAAAGTTCAATATGGCGGACATTGTGAAAATTAGTGACGTTGGAAAGTTCAATATAGTGGCCGACAGTGGCGTCATACCATCGAAATAAGTACATACATCAGTTTCGGTTAGCGCAGGGAATCCGCCTACCAAATTTCGTGAAGATGGGGCCATAAATAAGAAAATTCAACATGGCGGACGTTGTCGACCGTTATGACCGTTACGTGTAGAATTTCAAAATGAAACCTGCTTAACTTTTGTAAGTAAGCTGTAAGGAATGAGCCTGCCAAATTTCAGCCTTCTACCTACACGGGAAGTTGGAGAATTAGTGACGTTGGAAAGTTCAACATGGCGGCTGACAGTGGTGTCATACCACTGAAATAAGTATGTACATTGGTTTCGGTTATCGCAGGGAAACCGCCTACCAAATTTCGTGAAGATGGGGCCATGAATAAGAAAGTTCAACATGGCGGACATTGTTGACGGTTATGACCGTTACGCGTAGAAATTCGAAATGAAACCTGCTTAACTTTTGTAAGTAAGCTGTAAGGAATGACCCAGCCAAATTTCAGCCTTCTACCTACACGGGAAGTTGGAGAATTAGTGATGTTTGGAAAATTCAATATGGCGGCCGACAGTGGCGTCATACCACCGAAATAAGTATGTACATCGATTTTGGTTAGCGCAGGGAAGCCACCTACCAAATTTCGTGAAGATGGGGTCAGCCTTCTACCTACACGGGAAGTTGGAAAATTAGTGACGTTGGAAAGTTCAATATGGCGGCCGACAGTGGCCTCATACCATCGAAATAAGTACATACATCGGTTTTGGTTAGCGCAGGGAAGCCGCCTACCAAATTTCGTGAAGATGGTGCCATAAATAAGAAAGTTCAACATGGCGGACCTTGTCGACCGTTATCGACTGTTATGACTGTTACGTGTAGAATTTCGAAATGAAACCTGCTTAACTTTTGTAAGTAAGCTGTAAGGAATGAGCCTGCCAAATTTCAGCCTTCTACCTACACAGGAAGTTGGAGAATTAGTGATGAGTGAGTGAGTGAGTGAGTCAGTCAGTCAGTGAGGGCTTTGCCTTTTATTAGTATAGATATATATATATATGTGTGTGTGTGTGTGTATGTATGTATGTTATATATATGTATATGTATATGTATGTGTATGTATATGTATGTGTGTATATATATGTATGTATGTATGTATGTATGTATATATATATGTGTATGTATATGTATCTATACTAATAAAAGGCAAAGCCCTCACTCACTCACTCACTCACTCACTCACTCACTCACTCACTCACTGACTGACTCATCACTAATTCTCCAACTTCTCGCGTAGGTAGAAGGCTGAAATTTGGCAGGCTTATTCCTTACAGCTCACTTACAAAACTTTCTTATTTATGGCACCATCTTCACGAAATTTGGTAGGCGGCTTCCCTGCGCTAACCAAAACCGATGTATGTACTTATTTCGATGGTATGACGCCATTGTCGGCCGCCATTTTGAACTTTCCAACGTCACTAATTTTCCAACTTCCCGTGTAGGTAGAAGGCTGACCCCATCTTCACGAAATTTGGTAGGTGGCTTCCCTGCGCTAACCAAAATCGATGTACGTACTTATTTCGGTGGTATGACGCCACTGTCGGCCGCCATATTGAATTTTCCAAACATCACTAATTCTCCAACTTCCCGTGTAGGTAGAAGGCTGAAATTTGGCTGGCTCATTCCTTACACCTTACTTACAAAAGTTAAGCAGGTTTCATTTCGAAATTCTATGCGTAACGGTCATAACGGTCAACAATGTCCGCCATGTTGAACTTTCTTATTCATGGCCCCAACTTCACGAAATTTGGTAGGCGGCTTCCCTGCGCTAACCGAAACCAATGTACATACTTATTTCGGTGGTATGACACCACTGTCAGCCGCCATATTGAACTTTCCAACGTCACTAATTCTCCAACTTCCCGTGTAGGTAGAAGGCTGAAATTTGGCAGGCTCATTCCTTACAGCTTACTTACAAAAGTTAAACAGGTTTCATTTCGAAATTCTACACGTAACGGTCATAACGGTCGATAACGGTCGACAACGTCCGCCATGTTGAATTTTCTTATTTATGGCCCCATCT
>JANRMT010028174.1:85409294-85483110 GCA_026402145.1 Polypterus bichir lapradei
TATATATATATATATGCCAGCAACACTCATGACAATGACAAAACAATTACATTGTCAATCATGTTACGTTATTAAAATGTTTCCTTTTCTTTTTCATTACTTCTTTAACACACAACTTCTCCGCTGCGAAGCGCGGGTATTTTGCTAGTTGTATATAAATATGTACAGTATATAGTCACAGTTACCTCCTCAAGTAGTAAGAACAAACAATATGGGTAAAACAACAAGGAAAAAGGCATGGAACTCCAGATGCCTTGTGGGTACTCTCACTTCTTTCAGGGAAGAACCAAATGTATCATAAACAGGGCACATTCCTGAAGGTCTATGGAAGTACCAGGCAGGTGGTCTGACCAGATAAAGTTATCATTTATCAAAAAGAAATAGACAAATCAAATGGCCATGATAAAAGGAAAAAGGGAAGACCGTTTATCAGTTCAAATGAAGCTACCAACAGGAAGAAATATAAAGGAGAAGGTTCATCATTAGCCAGGAGTGCAGGTTTCAGACCTGGACTTATTTCATCATACCACACTATACTAATGAAAGACGAGGAGCCTATGACTCTGAAAACTGTACAAATAAACTCTTCTTAACCTTTACCATGTTTGTTATTGACCAATAATAGAAGCATTCCTATTCACAGTGGGTAGAAAATGTTCAGTATTTGTTTACTGGTAGGTCCCGCAACCCCATCTCTTTACTATATTGAATAACTATGAATGTGGAAATGCTGGTACCACTCATCTCACTTGTTGGCCTAGGTCATGCCTGTGAGGGTGTTGCTTGTTCTCCTTATCTCAGCGTTAGTTTTTATGGGTACTCTTGCTTTCCCATATATCCCATAAGGTGTACATAAGGTTCACACCATTGCTATCTTTTTGATATTTATTTACACGTAGCACATAAACAGTCAATGTTAACAGCAGCTGTAACCTTCTATTTAATATGACATTAAGTAATTTTTGTACATAGTTTCTCTAAAGAAAAACCTTACTTATAATGTACAATTGAAATTTAAACAGTATGCTCTGGTATCAGTCCAGAAACTGCATAATTAAATGCTGTGACATTTAAAGTTTAATTTCATGCAGAATAAATCACTGTGTTTACTAACAAATTGTTTGCAATTTTCTCTCAGGTCACTGCTTTACCCTTAGTGATGTTCCAGTTCACTGGGAAAAAAATTCTCTTGCTAATGGCATGACTTTGTTAAGTAAAAGAGGAAGCTGGAGACATGTGCTATACAATTGCTTTTTAGTTTGTGAGAAATGGTGATAAGAGATGATTAGTTTGTTATTGGCTTCTTGAACTGTTGAGGCAATAGAAAGGCTCAATATGATTGCTGTTCTGTTTCCCTTAATGCATGCATTACAGTATCATTGAATTAAAAATAATGAAGTTAAGAAATCATAAAATATTTAAACCTTTATTGTATCAATCAAAAAGTGCCAAATATTGAGTTCACTTGTAAAATGAAAGAAATGAACGTTTCTGTTTTTAAACCTTAATTAAGCAAATTGCAGCCAATCACTTCCATTCAAACCATTGTTCCACTCTTCTGGTATTATATTTCAACAAATTAACAAAAGTTGTTATAAAAGCATAATGTTTTATGTTTCAGTGAAAGTGTTAATAGTTTACTACCATTGCAGGTGCCTTTTTCATTTCTCTGTAAAATTACCATGTTGATGGTTATACTTTTGCCAATTTAGTGGAAGTATAAACTTAGAAGATCCCCATGTTGAATCACCCCAGTTTGGCCATGAGTATATGGTGACATCTGTCGCCTAGACATCTTTACTGGTCTCAAAGTGTTGGCTTCATATCAATCATTTCCAAACCTGGACACAAAGAGAAGTCTTGGATATTCATCTCAGTTCTGTGCAAGCACAGATGCACATTATACATTATACAGTAATAGTTTGCTCTTTCTGAAGATGACAATATTACTAATTTTCTTTCTTAGATGTCTGTCAAAAAAAAAATAATACAGTTTAATCATAGCATAAGGATAACAGAAGATTGATATACATGTATGCAAATGTAAACACAAGACAATAAATGGACAATGGAAAGCTTGAGTTTGAGTTAGTTTGCTTTTAATTTCTCTCTACTATAGAAGAAGGCACAAATGTATGAAACTTTTCTCCAGTTATGGTTGTTTAAAGAAATACCCAAGGAAAAATGATTAACTCAGGTCAGGTCAGGTCAGGTTGAGGAGCATGTACTGGTAAAGTGTGTTGCCACACCCACCACATGATGAAACAACTCGGGATCCCGGTTGGCAACCTCCCCCCAGACAGACATGAGGTCCAATCCCATCCAGCTGTTAATGACCATCTGTCTGCCAAAGGCACGTGTTCCATGAATGTCCCCTTGGCCTAGTCCAGCCATTCAGGTCCTCAACAATGAGGATCCTGTGAGCCGGATCGCCCTTAGGGAACTGGCCATATGGCCATAGTGCCGTAACTGACGCTCCCTCACAATACAGGTAATGTGCCTAATGTGCAACCATTTGTTTGACACAAAGTCAAACCAGCGGTATCTGCAATGTCTCAAAGAGACATAGTACCAAAAGAGTCCAGTCTTCGTCTCAGATCACTGGATAGCAACCTTGTCTTGCAACCATATAGCAAAACAGAAACCACCAGGACTGTAAAGACTTGAACTTTCATCCTTTTGCAAAGATATCCGGAGCTCCACACACCCCTTTCCAGTGACTTCATGACCCCCACATGCTTATC
The DNA here is from genome assembly GCA_026402145.1 of Polypterus bichir lapradei. Taxonomy (NCBI): domain Eukaryota; kingdom Metazoa; phylum Chordata; class Cladistia; order Polypteriformes; family Polypteridae; genus Polypterus; species Polypterus bichir. The sequence continues at coordinate 85,412,039 of JANRMT010028174.1, forward strand.
CAATCCATTTACTGACTTCATAGTTAGAGTCACCAGAGACATGAATTTCACTGCTGAGGTAAGTAAACCTCTCGATGAGCAGACACACTGCTGATGGTTGTGCCCAAGAGGTCATTAAAAACCTGGATCTTGGTTTTTATCCAGAACACTCGCAAGCCCAGACACTCAGACTCCTCACAGTCCCTTAAAAGCCTTGATCAGAGCCTCCGTTGACTCCACGAAGATCACAGTATCGTTGGCAAAGTTAAGATCCGTGAATCTTTCTTCATCAACAGAAGCCCCACAGCTGCTGGCCCCCAAGATCCCGCCCAACATCCAGTTGTTACAAGCACTGAACAGAGTAGGAGCAAGAACACACCCCTGACACACCCCAGAATCAACTGGGAAAAACGTAGAGGTTCTGCCTCCACTCTGCACAGCACTCACAGTACCAGTATACAGACCGGCCATGATATCCAGCAACTTCAGGGGGATTGCACAAACTCTAAGGACATCTCACAGTGCAGTTTGATCAACTGAGTCAAAAGCTTTAAGAAAATTGACAAAGTCTGCAAAGAAACTCTGTAGATATTTGCGTTTGTGCTCCATCAGAACCCTCAGTGCCAGGATGCGCTGCAATCGAGGCGATCACCCTTCTCTTTCCAGATAGGGACAACAAGTCCCATTTTTCATTCAGTTGGGATGACACTTGTTTCCCAAATGGAAGCAAAAATTGCTTGGAATACTAGAAGGACAGCCTTACCACAAGGCTGGAGAAGTTCATCCCGGGTACCACAGATCCCTGCAGTTGGTTCACCAGCTGAGCAATCTCAGTGAGATTGGGTGGTTCACAGCTATTTGAAGAATCAGCCTCAAGAAATGATGTGTAGCATCCCAGTTGGAAGATCGGCTTTAAACAGCTGCTCAGAGTAGGCAGCCCAGCAGGTCACAATTGCAGCGCGATCCGTAATGACCATTCCATCACCAAGGAAAGATTCAGTCGTGCTCAGTGCTTCGATTCCTCTGCAAGCTAGACCAAAAATGGTGTGTCACTTGATCACAGATTTCTCTAACAAATGCCCTCAGAGCGCTTGTAGCCGTCCTTCTCAGTTTCCTGTTCAGACCAGAGTTGTCATTAAGCTGTGAGCTGCAAGTCTTGATCATATCCAGGTAACATCAGCAACACCAACACAACCCCCAGCAACCTACAGGGTCTTGTCACAGAAGGTCTTCCTCATCACATTAGAATTGGCAGTCGCATCCAAGTCGGTGATCATGATTAACTAAGGACTGACTCTTAAATGCTTTCGTAAGAAATCAGTATCAATATTTATCAAGGTCTCAGAATTACTCCTAGAATTTGCACTAAAACTCTGACTAGGATAAGAATTTTTCCTACTCCAGACTAGAAAAGTATTTATGAAGCAACCTACACCCACTCACAACAAAGAGTAAGAGTTCACATTGAACACTGCTGCTTTACAAACTGCAAAATGGCACTCATGATAATGTTTTGCAGTTTTCTAATATTAATGCTAATGCTTTAGCATAAAGATAATAATAATAATAATAATCAAGTAATAGGAAAAGAAGACAAAGGAAAACAATAAGATAGAATATTGTATTAAGCTGCACATAATTTTTGCCATTTTGCAACATCAAGAATAATCCTGTAACAAGCTCCAATTTGCAAAGACCAAGACACACACACTGAATGAGAGTAAAGCCCAATAACAGGCCCATTTATTTTATACTGAATGATGCATACTTTCAGAATAATCACCTTCCCTCTTTTAATGCTATGGAAAACATATTGAAAAAAACAGTTGCTATAACTAGTTACAGCTATTCCTGTGCTGTTGCTGAAGTCACATTCACTCTTCCAGTGTTCCCGGTCATTTTCCAGAGTCGCATGCTGGGCCTTTCTTCATGATCCCCCCTTTATCTTCTGTGTGGGTGTGTTTATCCAATACCCTGCAAGTCTCCGTCTGCCTTTTTAAATCTTTTCAGGCTTGTAAGTGTAAGGTGAATGTTCCAGGGGTTTGTGAAATGCAGAGCCCTGTGTACCTGTGTGACATTTCGCTGTCAGTCATCCATCCAGCCTGATCTGTCTTCAGGGTAATATACTGGCTACTACAATATAGTTTGTATTCATGACCACCAGTGTGATGATACTGTGATATTGCTTGAGATTCATAAATGCATGATAATCCACATTTAGGGTAATAATCTTTACGTGCATATCAACGATCACTCCAACAACACCAGGAAAAACAGTGATTTTCATGAATGCAGCCTGCTTTAATATTACTTCACATGAAGGGGTAGACAAATGTATGGGTCAGCGTATTACCTCATGTGTTGTAAGGGCTGTCACGCACAAGTACATAGGGAGCAGCTTAAAGATCCGACGAGCTCCGCAAAATCTCATGTCAGGGGTCAATGGCAGGGTACTAAATTTGGAGCAGGCAGCTACTAAGGGGGAGCTGGGGGAGCTAAGGGAGACCAAGACACGGCTGGCAGCAGCGGAAGTGGTAAAGCCGGAGCCCATATGGCCTCCACCTCCTCCGATCGTCCCGCTCGTGGAGTCGGATGATATAGAGTCCTACCTAATGATATTCGAGAGGACTGCCTCTCGGAATCAATGGCCGAGGACGGAATGGGCTTCCATACTAGTGCTGTAGCTGAAAGGCACGGCGCAGTGGGCTTATCATGACCTCCCCAAGGAGGAAGCCGCCAATTATGACCTCCTGAGGGCCGAAATCTTGAATCACTACGGTGTGCCAGCAGGTGAGGGAATGGCAGCAATGGAAGTTCAACCCCGATCACCCAGCCAGGGCCCAGGTGTTCAAGTTCTGGGGCAAGCTGGGGCACTGGCCACGGCCAGACATAAACCATGCACGCCAGGTGGTGGAGCAGGTGGCCTGTGAGGGGCTAGTGAATGCCATGCCAGAATACCTCACCCAGAAGGTCCCTCGGCATCCCTATAAGGATATGAACGGTCTTCTGGAGGTCTTGGAGAGCCAGCTGGATGTGAACCAAGCCAGGGTGGTCGCTACCCCTGAGCCCACCCGTCGCACTGTGGAGGCTCCGGTCAGACCTAAAGAAAAGGTGCCCAGCCCGCTGCGCTGTTTCAAGTGCGGGGAGCTTGGACATATTATCACCGCCTGCCCGTTGAATGCCGAGCCAATGGACTGCACCTGAGTCAGAGGAGAGAGGTATGTCGAATCCCTTGGCTGATCCAAACACAGGAGTGGTATTGGTAAACGGGCACTCGGTGGTGGCATTGTTTGACTCCGGGAGCAATATCATTATTATTGCTCACTGTTATGTTCTACTGTGACAGTGGTTAGCTCAAAAAACGAGTGTGACCTGTGTACATGGGGAGACCAGACTATATAGGTCAGCGAAATGCTTCATAACCTGGAAGGGTGACCCAAAATAACTGCTCATTGCTGTACTTCCCGAGCCCCCCTTCCCGGGTATATTAGGACAAGATTGGTTGGAAAATAAAAGCGGTAGGCTAGAAACCACTCCTAGAACTAGGCTGGGTCTGATTACGGATGGGCAAGGAACCGTCCCAGCTACTCCCCGCTGTGCTCTTCGGCAACTGCTGATGACGTGGACAGCCGGGAGGGGGACTCTCCTGCGACGGACCTCGATCCGGAAGTACAAACGGATGAGGATCCTGGCCAGATAGCCCCAACCCCGGTCCTCCCACAAGATCAACTCACCAGCCTAGACTTCCAGTTTTGGTCTATGCCGGCTTCATTTAAAAGAGAACAGTGGAACGATGATTCCCTGAAGTTCGCCAGGAATGCTATCGTTTCCATCGACGGGCAATCGTCGGAAAATTCCCCACCACGGGGACACTACTTTGTTCTACAAAATGATCTGTTGTATTGAGTTGCAGAACACAAAGGCGAGGTCAGGATATTGTTGTTCAATCAATCAATCAACATTTATTTATATAGCACATTTTCATACAAAAAAATGTAGCTCAAAGTGCTTTACAAAATGAATAGAAAAATAAAAGACACAATAAAAAAATAAACATAAGTCAACATCAATTAACATAGAATAAGTAAGGTCCGATGGCCAGGGTGGACAGAAAAAACAAAAAAAAAACTCCAAAAGCTGGAGAAAAAAAAAAAAAAAAAAATCTGTAGGGGTTCCAGACCAAGAGACCACCCAGTCCCCTCTGGGCAGTCTACCTAACATAAATCAAACAGTCCTCTTTGTATTTAGGGTACTCATGGAAGGACTTGATGATGATGGTCACGTAGACTTCTGGCTTTCAGTCTATCAATGTTGGTGCATCATGATGCTTTGGGTAGCATAGAAACCGGAAAAAGAAGCAGAAGAGAGAGTAGGGGTCAGTATGGATTTTGGAGCCACTGTGAATAGTTATTATGAAGAATTGAACATACAGAGTATCAGTATTACGTTAAAGTGAAGTTATAAAAAGGCCATGTTAAAGTAATGTGTTTTCAGCAGTATTTTAAAGTGCTCCACTGTATTTGTATTCAGGTAACCAGTGTAGTGACATCAAAACTGGAGAAATGTGTTCGGATTTTCTTTTCCTAGTTAGGATTCTAGCAGCTGCATTCTGCACTCGTTGCAAGTGATTTATGTCTTTTTTGGGTAGTCCTGAGAGGAGTGTGTTACAGTAATCTAGTCTACTGAAAACAAAAGCGTGAATTAATTTCTCAGCATCTTTCAATGATATAAGAGGTCTAACTTTTGCTATGTTTCTTAAGTGAAAAAATGCTGTCCTAGTGGTCTGATGAATATGCGATTTAAAATTCAGATTACAGTCAACGGTTATCCCTAATTCTTTTACTTCCGTCTTAACTTTTAATCCTAGTGCATCAAGTTTATTTCTGATAACCTCATTGAATCCATTATTGCCAATTACTAAAATTTAAGTTTTCTCTTTATTTAGTTTGAGAAAATTACTATTCATCCATTCAGAAATACCAGTAAGACATTGTGTTAGTGTATCGAAAGAGTCGGAGTCATCAGGTGCTATTGATAAGTACAGCTGTGTGTCATCAGCATAGCTGTGGTAACTGACATTGTAACCTGAGATAATAATAATTGTTAGTTCTGCGGACCTACCGGTGGGATTACTGCGAGCTAGCCTACGCCTACTTCTTAGGTGCCCATCTCAGTGCAGAGAAAACATTAGAGAGAGTGAAACTCCGTTTCTACTAGCCCGGAATCAATGAGGAGGTCCAATGTTTCTGTCAATCCTATCCGGAGTGTCAGCTACATCAGATACCCAGGAGGGACCGTGCTCCTCTAGCTCCAATTCCCCTTATTGATGTACCCTTTGAGAGGATCAGTATCGATTTTGTAGGTCCCTTGGAACCTTCGACGCAAGGCCATAAGTACAAATTGGTTATGGTTGATTATGCTACTCGATACCCAGAGGTATACCCCTGCAAACCGCTAATACTAAAAATATTGCACGGGAAATGGTAGGACTTTTTTCCCAAGTGAGTATACCCAAGGAAGTCCTTACGGACCAGGGTATACCCTTTACTTCGGAAACGTTCAGGAAGGTTGCCAAGTTACTCCGTATTAAGCATCTTAAAACATCTGTTTATCATCAACAGACAGGCGGGTTAGTGGAGAGGTTCAACCAAACCCTTAAACAGATGCTCCAAAAGGTAGTCAGCGCGGATGGTAGGAGCTATGACCAGCTCTTACCTCTTGTACTTTTTGCCTATCGGGAGGTGCCGCAAACCTCTATGGGGTTTCCCCTTTTGAAGTTTTATATGGACGCCAACACCGGGGTATTCTAGACATTCTAAAAGAAGGTTGGGAAGTGGAGGCACTTCCCTCCACCAATATCTTGGAATATATTGCACAGTTACGCGATAGTTTGGCCAAAATCCAACCTCTGCTAAAAGAGCACATGTCGGAAACTCAAACAATGCAGGTGCGGAACTATAACAAAAATACATCCCTGCGGGAGTTCCAGCCAGGAGACCAAGTGATGGTGCTCGTGCCCAGTTCCTATTCTAAATTGTTGGCTCATTGGCAGGGCCCTTACGAGGTTAAAGAGAGAAAAGGGCTTGTCGATTATTTGGTGAAGCAACCAAATCATTAACCGAGCGAGTGGGTATTTCACGTCAACTTACTGAAGCCGTGGAGGGACAGGGAAGACCGTCCTCTAGCCAGCCTAGCCCTCTCCCTTTTCTCAAAAAGATCGGTCCTTAACCTTAGTCACAATTTGAGTCCCCACCAGCGACAGGAGCTGGAAACTGTGATCCTGTCTGTCCCAGAAGTGGTCAGCGAGGCACCCAGCCGCACCTCGCTGATTCAGAAGACCCTGGGGTGGTAGTCAGGGAACACCCCTATCACCTCCCAGAGGCAGAGATGAAGTTAGAAGTTCAACAGATGTTGGACATGGACAGCATCAAGGAGAGTCACACCCCTTGTTCCAATCCCATCGTCCTTGTTTCTAAGTCCATCAGATCATGGAGATTTTGTAACGACTTCCACCGTCTCAATCAAGTCTCCAAATTCGATGCATACCCTAGCCCCGCATGGATGAACTCCGTGAGCGGTTGGTGACGGCACATTATTTGACTACTCTTGATATGACTAAGGGATACTGGTAAATTCTCTTAACGGCATCCACAAGAGAGAAAACGGCGTTTAGCACCCCTAGCGGACACTGGCAGTACAAGGTTCTCCCATTTTGACTGCACAGGGCACCAGCGACCTTTCAGAGTCTGGTAGACAGAGTGCAAAAGCCACACCAATCCTACTGTGCCGCTTACCTCGATGACGTAGTCATTTTTCCGGCACCTGGGAGGAGCATGTGCTGCAGGTCTATGCCGTCCTCCTGAAGCTAGTGAAAGCCGGGCTACGTATCAATCCCCAGAAGTTCTTCTTTGAGTTGAATGAGGCCAAGTATTTAGGCTACCTGGTGGGAGGAGGGCTGGTGAAGCCACAGTGTTCAAAAATCAAAGACATCCTTGAATGGCCCCGTCCGATAACCAAGAAGCAAGTGCAAGCTTTCTTAGGACTAGCGAGTTACTACCGCTAGTTTGTACCTTGGTTTTCTGAGAGAACTGCCCCCCTGACGAATCTGACAAAGAAAAGGGCCCCTTTTCATGTGGTGTGGGATGAACTGACGGAACGGGTATTCAGTGACTTAAAGATGGCCCTCACGACGGAACCTGTTTTGAGAACTCCTGACTTTTCTCTTCCTTTCCTTCTCCAGACCGATGCTATGGACACAGGTCTAGGCGCCGTGCTGAGCCAAAGTATCGATGGTGTCAAACACCCCGTGATATACCTGAGCTGGAAACTGTTGGCCCGGGAGAAAAGGTATGCGGCGGTAGAACGGGAGGCTCTGGTGATAAAATCCATCCATCCATTATCCAACCCGCTATATCCTAACTACAGGGTCACGGGGGTCTGCTGGAGCCAATCCCAGCCAACACAGGGCGCAAGGCAGGAAACAAACCCCGGGCAGGGCGCCAACCCACCGCAGGGCACACACACACACATACACACACACCAAGCACACACTAGGGACAATTTAGAATCGCCAATGCACCTAACCTGCATGTTTTTGAAGTGTGGGAGGAAACCAGAGCACCCGGAGGAAACCCACACAGACACAGGGGTTCTCTTAATCTTGGATGCTAATTTAAGGTTTTATTTCTTGGACAATGCTGTATAACACAATTCATCACTCTGTCATTTGTTTTCCAGAGTAAAGTGATGAAACCATCACCTCTCACAATACTGAGAAGAGAGTTATCGCTTTCAGTTGCATAGCATTCCATAAATTCTAAATAAAATGAGGCATTTCCACAAATTAAAGTGAAGCACCTATTGATCAGAAACTTTATGGTACAGTACACTACATTTCCTACTATCTTGTGGATTGCATACTACTCTCCACTGCCATTTCTTTGATTACAAGGTGTTAATCGACTTTGATTAACTCATATCTTTGTTTTTTGTTCTCATTAGAGGTAGTTTGTGGATAACTGTTACAGGGTTTATTACTACCATATATGTTCCTGTCTTTAAAGTGCTTTAACCAATATCAGAAACTGCTAGAACCCCTTAAAGTGTCTCCATATACTGTACACAAAATCAAATGCAAATGTCAGCTACAGGTTTTACATACACACATCTATACAAACACATACATGCTGTATACATTTAGAAATACACAAAAAATCATATGAATATATATGTAGAATATAAGTAATAAGTGCTCAATGACATACACTTATGTAATTGAAATTTTAGAAAATATTATATATTAAATATTAGAAATATTATTTTCCTATCTTCCACTGCCCTGAATTTGACCAATTCAATGGAAGTCATACCCAGTTAATTCAGTCTCTCTTAAGACATCATTTTTCACAGTGGTGCTTGGCAGGTTAAATTCTTGTTGGGCCAAATGGACCCGCAAGGGAGACATAGTCAGAGAAGCCATCCTGAAGGTGTGTGAAGGTGAATGTGAGACAGAAAGAGACAAAGAGAGAGATGCAGGCAGACAATCAAGCACTTAATGAGTAGAAATTAAGAGACCTGCTGAAAGTTCACAGAAGATAAATAGATGATAGAACTGTATTTTTAAAACTGTGGAAGCTTAGCTTTTAACAGAATTTCATTAAAATACAAATAGTGTCATAGACACCCAGAGATATTGCCCTGCTAGGACGTCAGAAGAAGCAGGGGACCGGAAATGGGACAATACTTCTCTGGAGCACAGGAAGGCGGCCTCTCTGGAATGCATGGGGGACATGGAGCTGCGAAGCTCAACCCTGTGCGAAGACGGAGTCACCGCCAGGGGGTGCCCGGACTTTGTTGGAACCCTGGATGGCAGCACTTCCACCACACCAGGAAGTGCTACCGGAAGAAATCCCAGGGACACCCGGAGTGCTTCCGGGTGCTCTTCTGACACTTCCGCCACACCAGGAAGTGTCGTCAGGCGGAGCACCTGGAGCCCACCCGGGTCATTATAAAAGGGGCCGCCTCCCTCCAGAAGACGAGCCGGAGTTGGGAGGAAGGAGACGAAGCTTGTAAGGAGGGGAGTGGAGGTCATTGAGAAGAGAAAGCAGAAGAGAAAGAGACTGATACTGAGACTGTTGGCATTGTGGTGCTATGAAGTTAATAAACGTGTGCATTTTGGACATTCTGGTGTCTGTTTGTCTGTGTCCGGTGGCATGCTTTTCACTATAGATACACACTATAGTCTGAATAAAACCAAAACAACTTAAAAGGTGAGAATTAAAAAGAAAGAAAACTTCTGACTTGGCAGTCATCATAATAGTGAGGCATTAAGCAGACATATTGCTGTGGGTATACAGGAGCTCCAGTAGCATTTCTTCACACATGTCAGCTGAATAACTTGTTGGCTGAAAGTACTCAATGTTAGTGTGTCAGAGAAAGGATGGGCAAGTATTCTTAATAATCATTTGAAATGAAAGAAGCCGTGGAAGACTGGTCACATGGGAGAGACATAGAGTTTCATAATGTATTAGACTACTAACACTATTGATGATAAAGTGTCAGCTGATTCTTCTTCTTCATCTTCTTCTTCCGACTGCTCCCATTAGGGGTTGCCACAGAGGATCATCTTTATCCATATCTTTCTGTCCTCTACATCTTGCTCTGTTATACCCATCACCTACATGTCCTCCCTCACCACATCCAGTAATCTTCTCTTAGGCCTTCCTCATTTCCTTTTTCCTGGCAGCTCTATCTTTAACATCCTTTTCCCAATATACTCAGCGCATCTCTTCTCTGCACCTGTCCAAACCAACGCAATCTCACCTCTCTAGCTTTATTTCCAAACATTCCAACCTGAGGTGACCCTCCAATGTACTCATTTCTAATCCTGTCTATCCTCGTTAAACACGCAATGCAAATCTTAACATCTTACAAATTTCCAATTTTTGTTCAATAGACAAAGTGCTGAATCATATTGCACATAAGTAATCGATGTGATTCATAATGATGACATTTACTCCAGAGTAATGAGATGTACAAGTTCCACACAAACTTAAAAATTTCATCACAAAAAAACAACCAATGGCTCACTTAAAAAGACGTAAGGGCCAATGTGGAACTTGAAAGTTCAGGCTACACATGTGCACACATAAGCAAAAGTATACTAAGAACACTGCAGGGTGCAAGGGCCTGCACAAGCAACCCAGAAATAGGTTAGTGTCCCCAGGTACAAAAAAAAAAAAAAAAATACACATACTCCAAAAAAGAAATATTTTTCTAGGTATGAAGTAGAATTGAACATATCTTGGAAAATTGGAAAAATTTGATTATGATGACTTACAATACATTAAACTATCAAAATGAGTTTACTACTTATTTAATTTTTGCAGAACATCCCCATCTGCTGGGAGAAGCTGAAACGTGTATTAATTCCAGAGATATCACTGGTTATTCCCATAAAATTTAAATTTAAGTTGTATTGTAGTAAAAATACCAATCTTGCTTAATTCAGATTGAAAGTCTGAGACAAAAAGGGTTGGAAGATTTGAGGCGTTGTATTTCTAATATGGAGCATTTAAAGCACAAAGAAATTTCATGGAATTCTTGGAGAAAGGCTCATATATTTCATCCCTTATTGCACAAATCGTAATTGTGGGACTGCTGTTGAGTGACTGAAGGGTGTTTTTTTGTGAATTGTATTGTCATGATTTTTTTTTTTCTCAAACTGCTTGCTCCCCAAAGCCTGGAACTTTCTACTTGATTTATTGTTTTATCTTTATCTGTAGATATTACAAGGACTATACGTTCTAAATGTCGCTGACTGAACAGTTTCCTACTCCAGTAAATAAATATATAAATTGATATCAAATGCTGACTGACAATTTTATAGTTAGAGGCAATTTTTCATGTGATCGGTACACCGTAGTTGTAAATATACAGGAAAGTTTAATATAAAGCATGCAGTTTGTTTGTTCATTAAAATAAAAAGAATGCCAATGTTACCACACCACTTTAAAAACAAGTTTCCATACTAAAATTATTACAAACTATTACTCGAAATACTGTATATACAAAATAATCTTTACTTCTACTCCAGTAAAATAAAAAAAAGAAATATCACTGTTAACTATGTGATGGTGTTTCACCATAGCTATTGCCATCATTAAAAGACAAAATCCATATGTTTTAGTTAATTTGTCATGTAAAAGTAAAGTGTTTTAAATCTGGGTGCGTGTGGGAATGTACATGGGCATCTAATCTGGTTTAAAAAATGGGAGCATGGATTGATAGACAGTTTTTTAAAATATTTACCTTTATTGCTACTGAAATACGTTTGTTTGTCATGTAATATTGTTTTACTTAAAAGTACAATAACTAACAGACCAAACCTTTACTTTAAAAAGCCAGATTGAGTAAAATTAAAGCATAATTATGTTTAACAATATTGATGTGGTAGGTAGAATTTTTCATAGCTAAAAAACACATTTTTTTACAAAATGGCCATTCCGAACTTACTGTACTACTTTGTATTTTAATATCTAGTACTTCACTTAAAATGTTATCATTTTTTGCCTTTGATATTTCACTGCAAACATGTACTGTGGAAGTAGCTTTATGATAAAATTAAAAGAGTTACATAAACCATTTATGCATTTGTGACTAAAAGGAAAGATATTTGAATGAGTTATAGATACTGCAATAATATCATACAGACTGGCCTGCAAAATACATTATGGCCAAGTGCTGTTTGTTCTCTGTCATCTGATATCTGCTACATCGGTACAAATATAATTGAAAAGATGACTTAAAATTTATCTTCATCTTTATCTTGGCAGTCCAAAAATATGACCAATTAAATTGGTATAAGCAGCAGTAATTTTAAAAAATTTAAATTAATTTAGCTCTGTAGCGTGCTGAATTGTGGAACTGAAAAAACAAAGGAAAAACAGAAACTAAATCAAAGCAGTGATTGATGACATCTCTAATAAAGGCTGAATCCTCAAAGAACTCCTAAAGGACGTGGTGTCAACACTAGCTAATGAAATTTCTTTGTATGCCATTGTAAAAAGATGCCAGCAATTTCAAGATGGGAAGAGACGGCACATATAATGAGATCAAATCATTAAAATAAAGTGTTCGCAAAATTATCACTTGAGAATTCACTGTGTGACACTTTGACGACCGGTGGAAAATGACTGTGTAGATCTCATACAGACAGTAATTGACAAAAATGGTTAAAATTAAATGAGTAATAAAAAATAGAGGTGTTCCATGATTACAAATGTCAATAGCACTTTCAGTTGTGTTAGAAATGATATTGGTGCATTTTAAAAAGTAAAGAGGAGGACTTCACTGTCTAACAGGAGATAACCATGTAAATGTGGGGCTGCATGGTTTATGATTAAATGGGAATCACAATTTTTTGGGTTTTAATTAAGATACTGTTCTAACTTTCAATTCTTTGACATCCTAGATTTTTAAAGAATATATTTATTAATTTCCACTGCATGCTGTATCTTTTGAATTGTGCACAAGAACATGTTATTACAAAAACATAAATACAAATAAATACTGTATCTTTTTAAATAAAATCAAGAATAATTAAGTAAAGTTGCAAATAAAATATAAAACATTATGGCAAAACCACATTGAGACTGTCACATGAATGTCTTATTTACTGAGAAGGCAAACAGAGAGAATGTGTGTCTGTATATTTTTATCAAAAACAAGCAACTGGGAGCCTGATTGAATCGGGCTACAAATTCTACGTTTGTGAAATCCATACTTTCTCTGCAAAGAATTATTTGTTTTTTTAAGTCCTTGAAATGATTTTGTTATCATGACACTGATTTGTGCTTAAAATAGACCTTTTCGGCTGATGTAATGAAGAGCTTCCTGTTTAAACGGGGCTGTGAGATATGAACTCAGCTCTTCGGCGCACCTCATTTGATTTTTTCCAGCAAACAAATTTTCAAAACAAACTGTATTTTATGACTCTAATCAGAGTCGAAGTAATAATTATGTTGGCGTGGTCGTTTTAGATCTGAGATCGGCTAAAATATAAACAATGACCGTTGTTAATACCCAGCTGTCATTACTCAGTTTGCCAATAGATGTCAGAAGGACAGATGCCAAAACCGAAGTGCCCAAAGATAGATTTCAACATACCAAGCAAATGGCGATACGTTCTAAATTACTTACGGTTCCAGAGCTGTCGAAGGGTTTAAGTCAGTCAACGATGTTAGTCCTGGAAAGTACGCCCCACCAAACCAAGGTTCCAAAAACCAACCGAACTTACTGTTATCTGCTCGAACCAACACCGACTTACTATACTCAGCCGTCCAGCGGCGTCACTGTAGCATTCGAACATTCTTAGCCAATCATGAAATACTGCATCCGCGTTTGCCACATTATGTTCTAACTACAGAGGCAGAGTCCCATTGCATGGTTCTAATTTGTACTGAGTTGAGGTATTGATGTGAACACCATACATACGGGGTATTGACGTGAACACCATACATACGGGGTATTGACGTGAACACCATACATATGGATAGTATCAAATTATATATAAGGATGCTACATGGCTACTTTTTGCTACATGACTAACAGTTTAATAACTAACAATAATCTTTTACATTCCACTGTAGTAACTCATTACTTTTTTAAGATTTCAGTTATATCATTATGTTTTATAAAAATTACACATTCAAGAAAACCATGAAGTAAATAGTCTGCCTATTCCAAGATGTAACTCTGCCCTTTGCTATCTGTTAAGAGAAAAGACTGTCATGATGTTTGACCCTTTATCTGGCTTTATGCAGCTCATTTTCTCCTTTTGCACAATTTGGAATGGTCATTAAACCCATGTGATCAATGTAGTTTGTATATAATGACTTCACAGCGTAAAGTCTACACTAATTAAATGAACTGAGAAGCACAAGTAGGGCTCCATAGTTTCAATTTTGTTTTGTTTGGTATATAGAACAGGCAAAGCAGTTGTCAAAAAGTAGTTGAGAGACTGGATTGCATAACATCTGTCAAGAACATTGATCATTTTTCTGAAATCCTAATTTGCCACAGTATTAATGGAAACCATATTTTTAGCAATCACATGTGAAACCTCCTTGTGGATGTTGCAGCTTAACAGGTTCAGGGAGTCATTCAACACTGTGTCCATTATGGAGTGGTCTAAAAAGTGGTACAGCATTGGGTTTATAATTGAGTCTTCCTGGATTTCATAGCTTCCTCATCATTTTTTGCAGTGATGTTTCAGATGGTTGTATATACAACATTTGTGGCGTTGTCCTGTGGTGCTGTTAATAAATGAAAACATTATTTGCACAAAATGTGCTCTTGACTGTTATCATCTTTAGATCCACAAAGTTCTAGACAATGATGGGTTGGACAAGTTTGGTACTTCATTTTCACCAGATGTTGGTGTTTGACTAAGGTTACTGTGACAACCAAATAAAAAAGTAGAAAAAAAAACCAAAGAAAATAATAATAAAACCAGGGATTTGCTGCTACAGTACATCTACAGGACCATGTGATAAAAGGATGTAAATAAATGGTTTTTAAGTGTCAAACTGCTTTGTGCCATAAATACAAAACACAAGCAGTCTGAACTGATCTTATGATTCTTACTCTTATGAGGTAGTCTACTGTCACATATGGTGCTGCCCTTGACAGACCACCACAAATTTTGGACTTTATTATGAATTATCAGTAAAATTCTTTATTTCAGTATTCTATGCACAAAATAAATTTGTTAAGTACTGGAAAGATTTTTTTTTCCTTTTCAAAAAAGTGTTCAGAGGAAACTTTTTTTTTTTTCTTCAAAAGTTGACCTATAGCCTAAAGTGGGACATGGTATTAAAAGCTTATAAACACCAGTTCATATTGGAAAATGTCAGGTTGTGTTTTTGTGCAGGTAAATCAATAGTTACTTTATGAAATGTTTCAATCAATAGCTTCCAATAGAAAGAAAAGAAAAAAGAGAAAGAGGGTTAGTTTATTTGTAAGCAGTGAACCTGTTATATTCAAGAAGTTTGTTTTATTAACAAGTCTTTCTCTACAGCTGTTTTCAGGCTGCCAGTCAATGTCACGCTGATAGAATGCTGTTGTCTAACTTTCTGCTTCATTTATTGACAGATGGATCTAAAAACACAGAATACTAAACTCATAACGTGAGACAACTCCCAGTGCAATACTCTGCAAATATTGGTCTTATAAACACTCTAAAAGTCAGTCTGGGTAAGGTGCAGAAAAATTATGCCCACCATTGTTCTCATTCTTTTCAGCCAAGCAAAAATATATGAATTGAAGCATATAGCTCATCTGGATATACTTTATTAACATTTAATACTAACTATTTAGTCACCAATATTAACTTTTAATAACAAGCATCATCTTGTGTAAATATTGTGGTGTAAGCAGTTTAAATTTGAACCACAAGGTTCTTATCTTGGGTTTCCTAGGTTGTCTTAAGCAAGCTATGTTCCTGCCTAAGTGGTTAGAAAATGTTATATTGTTGTGATGGGTGGACACATCAGAACTGCCAAAAGGAAAATGGACATAGCAAGCAGGATACAGGTATGGCCAAAGAAGGCCCTTCAAGAAAGAAAAAAGGATGAGCAAGCAAAGTTCAGGTTTATTGTCATGTGAACACACTACAATGAATCTGTTACTTTTGTGTCCCCCTCATACTAGACACATTAGTACCACAACAATAGACACAAGTAAAGGACCATGAATTAAACAGGCACAGAATAAAACATACAGAGTATAATAAATATAAACATTGTGTTTGTGTGTGTGTGTGTTTTGGTATTAGGCAGGGGTTGTGCAGTTAGCCATATCAATGTACCAAATGAAATGCCCTGGAAGGTTTGTATACAGGAGTAAGTGGGGGAAATAGAAGTAAAGAATACATGATATTCTCCTAGGTACAATGAGGCATAGGGAGTTATGAGAACCAGATTCACTTTATGAAGATTATATAATAGTATGGAGGTTATATAATATGGTCGCAAGCATAAAATGCAAGGCCCATATTACCCCTTAAAGAGAACAGACAGTTGGAGACGAGTCCTTCTAAAAGCTGTAGAGACATTAGGAAGTGCTTGATACTGTACAGTACTAGCCGGGTAATTTTGTTTGAGAATTAGGGCTTCCTTGGCTTCAGAATTGATTCTTGACTAGTAGTGATCTCAGGATGGGGTTTAAAGTTACCTCAAGACTGCAGGCTCTTTAACCTTAGACCAAAGGCTCTTCATGTTTAAACCAAAGCAATTCAATGATGATGATTGTTCCTTTGCCTATGAAAGGGCAGTTATTTTAGGCTCTCTCTTAGCTGTTTAGTTCTTAAATGGTACAGGATGGCCCCACTGGTTTAGTCATGGTGTGTATTGCTCTCTAGCAGTCAGGTACTTCTTTCTGCCAGTATTCTCTCACTTTGTCTTTGATTGAGTAATCTGGTCCCATCTAGTGTTCTTGTGCTTTCATCTATCAGCCAGTAACTTAGTTTCATGACTGTTTGGCCTCATTACCCCTCTGTCGAGATGGTCGGACAACCTGGTATCCATTGGATTGACTGCCCTCCATCGTCCTGATAGAACATTGCATGTTTCTGCCCAGGCTGTAACTCTCTCTTACTCTTGTTAGAGCACCCTTGTTTATTGCCCTTCTAAGGCACTGTGTAAGCAGATGCAGGACAACTCCAACTACCAGTTGAAGGTCTTTGCAGGACTTTTCTCTGCTCTGGTAACTTCTTTGCCAGGTATAAAAAAATTGACAGCCTATTTCAATGTTATGCTAAAATAAGAGGAAAATTATTTTAATATTTCTGAAAATACATTGAAAATAACTTAAATACATTTAAAAATATTTTAAATTATTTTACAGATACCTTAAAATAGCTTCATCCTCTTATCTCAAAATGTTTTTCTGATAATTTTACCATTAAAAACTCCTTAGGAAAAATAGAGATATTACTAGAAGTGCTGTTAACGTATCTTGACATGTACAAAGTGTAATTTTTTAGTAATTTTCTGCCATTTTCTAAAACAAATCTGTATCCATTAGAGGTTATCAGTTTCTTATATCTATTGCCAGGAATATGGAGAATAAAGAAAGAACTTGGATGAGATCCCAGTCCATTGTATAATACACACCCACTCTATTGCCTACCTAGTACATGGCCTAAATGTTCCCAACTAGTCTAAAATGTCTGAGATGTAGAATGACACCAGAGAAAACACTTGTAGACATGGGGAAAATTTTCAAATTTCTCAAACAATGGCTGAGTTAGGAGGCCCCTTGAAACTGACAGGCAGCAGAACTGTCCACTGTTTCACTGCTTCTTTTACAATCTGTAAATTAAATTAGGTAGTCTACAACTGGGGCTGTTAGAAATTAACAATATCGGCAATGTTGGTACCCATTTGTATAAATAAAACAGTGTCCATTTTTATAAACACGCATTTAGTAGAAGAATTTTGGCAGTGCTGAGTCAAATGATAGCAGATTTTTGGTTCCTTTTCAGGCTATATGAGGAAGTCAGATGTTGAGGCTACCAACTTACAACAAAGAAGACTACTGTACATTATACCAACATTAGACTACAGGAGACGTTTATTATGACATACATCTAAAACTACATAATTTTATATATGGCATAAAAAACAACAATCTTTTGAAAGCAACTTATGGCGCAGAAATGAATTAAGCTGATTTGACAATGGATGCATAGATATAGTATTTTCTAGAGTCTTAAAAATAATAAACCAAGCAAAAATCATTAGGAAATTTGAACAAGTAAATTATTAGATATTAAACACTGGTGTGCAAATTTTTTTCACTTGTGTTAAAAATTGTAGCTCTTCTTTTTAGATCTGAGGGAGCTGAACCCAAAACAGAATTGCTCTATTGCATCTAGTTTTTAAGAGATGAACGTTTCAAATGAAAAAAAAAATTATAGTACAGAAAAAAATATACTGAAATATACTTTTAAATTTGATTATGTTGACTTGAAAAATTATATTATACATATAACAGTTTTAAAAATAATTATTACTTACAAAATACAAATATTTAGTAGTTTTTTTCTTCTTAAAATTCTCCGAAAGGGTTTCATGGTTGAATGACCAAGAGATGTCTGCTAACATAGGCTTATTCCTCTTTGCATTATAATGTCTCTCCATTTGAGTCCCTTGGTCAATAAAGACTACCCACATAGGGGATAAATTCAGATGAGTGCTTAAAAAATGTATTTTTAAAGATAAGCTACACTCCATTGTTTGGTAGGAACAGAGGAGATGCTCAAATAGCTGACTGTATTTTCCCCCCTTTGTATCCTCATGAAAACTGTGGTACATTCTTTCTTTTTCAATAAAGGAAGGGTGTGTATCCTTTTCCCATTAGTTTACCTGTAACCTGATCAAGAGAGTATTATGAATCAACCCAGCATGCACATTTCTGTAAAAACCCTTTTAATAACACCTTTCTCTCTTCTGGACAATAAAAATGATATATTACTATCCTTTTAAACATACAGTAAATGCCTGGCTGTTCTGAAGGAAAGAAAATACATCAAAATAAAAAATGAGAACAAAAAATGTAGCAAATACTTGATTTTGGGTTGTTTCTATTTCAACTAACGTTAAGAATGAGGAAAACTGCCATTTTCCTATTAAAAATCTACCTCAAATAATATTCTTATCATGAAAAATACTTATGTAATAAAACAGAAGGATCTTATGTTTTAAAAAAATCAACAACTTTTTCAAAATTGTTTTTCACTGAATCCAATATCTCACAGATATGGCCTGTAAAAAAGAAATTCCAATTTCATAAATGGATTCAGTACACCTATAACTACAAGGAACGTTCAAAAAGTTTCTGCACTTTTATATTTTCATTGGAAACAGTGAAGGTGCGAGGACATTCAATGGCAACTCGGCGAACAGACAACTCAGTGACATCCTTTACCAGTTAGGTAATAGTTAGGTTCTAGTTAGGTTCAAATTTTTTAATGATATTTAATTGACAACATAGGGCGCCGGAAATTCCACAGAACCACCTGCTTTATGAGAGTCCCAATACATTGAGAGTAAAGATATTCCTTAAGCCAGCGTTTCTCAACCTTTAAGTATTTGCGACCCGAGTTTTCATAACAGCTTTAATCGCGCCCCCCCCAGCATTTTTTTGAAATGTAGATGCATATTTTATTATACCTACTTAACTTTTATCGACATTTATCTAACTCTATATTTATTGTTCTAGTATCAGAATGTAGTTTAAGTTAATTTGTTTTGGTTTCAACAGGTTTTTTTCATATTTTTGATTCTTGTTTTCTTTTTTTCACATCTTCGCGCCCCCCTTTTTGTTACTTCATGCCCCGCTAGGGGGGCCCGCCCCACAGGTTGAGAACCACTGCCTTAAGCCATACTTGCAGGTCACCTTTTGTATTCTAAATAATGTTATCATACGATTACAATCAATAAAATTTATATAAAGGATTAGCAATTTTGGTTGCAGAAGATAATGTAAGATAGAGTATGTTCCATGTGCAGAATAAAGTTCATTCATCAATTATATACATTTATTTTCAACATTTTAAATCATGTTGTCATTTAAATATTATTAAAAAATCTGTTTGAACCTAACTATTACCTAACTGGTAAAGGATGTTGCCGATTATATTTCGCCAAGTTGTTTCTTCGCCGAATTGTCTTTCACTGAGTTGTCTTTCGCCGAGCTGTTTTTTCACCAAGTTGTCTTTTCGCTGAGTTGACTGTCGCCTAGTTTCCACTGAACGATAATTTGTTTTTTAAATTCTTAATAAATAGAGTTTAAAAAAGTGCAGAAACTTTTTGAACATCTCTCATATATAGCACACCAATTTTTGTTTCATGGGAGGATTTTGGTGCAGACCACCATAGCTTAACATAATGGCTTAGGCAGTCAGGGTGAGATGTCGACACAATGACTCTTTACTCTGTTGGAAGCTGGAGAAGCCCTAATTGGCAACTGTTAAAAAACAATAAGGCTGTATAACAAAAGAACTTAGAAAGAATGTTAGTAAACATTCTAACAAACCTGCCTGGAGATATGGGTGAGGCTAATACATTAGAACTTTAAAACAGGACAAGTAAAATTGTAATAAATTAAAAAAAAAAAAAACTTTTGAGAGCTGCCTTTAGACTGTAAAGCCCAAAGCTGTAGTTTGGTTAGCTTATGCTTTTAAATAACTCACAAGGCTGTAATTTCAAACATCACCACATTCACCTTATATGATCCCAAGTGAATCATCTGCCAAGGCTGTAACCACACAAAAATGAAAACAAAAGTCCCCTTCTGTGGCGTTCATTGAAGAAAGGCATGACAAATTATGACACTTTCATGTTTGAGGCCATGGAGTGGTTGGAGCATAAATTAAAATGTTTACTTCACTAATGTATTTAAAACTCAATGCTATATAACACATAACACCATTTCTGAATTACTTTTAACACTAGAATTACCAGAGCCAACAAAAAAACTTGTAAATCCGGCCCACCTTAAATCCCTTTGCACCTCTCCATCAGCGTCTTTTGTCTTATAAATGTGTTGATAAGCCCAAGCAGCAAGCAGCCTGCTATACCATCCCCCCCCCCCCCACTGCCTCAGAATGGGCAAGAAGTTCTCCCAGTTCCTGCCTTGATTGATTATCTGGGAGTGAGCTACCCAGAATTGTAAGGGGAAATAATTTGATGTGTGTTTTGTGTCTACAACAATCTATGTAAACACATCGTTAAAACAGAAACTTTTCATGTTTTAGTAATAACAAAATGTAGACATGAACTGTATAATGTGTGAAGGCTGATGGCCAAATATCAAATAAACACTTTCACGAAAGGTGCAAGTACAATATGACAGCTTTTGTGGTGCTGCGGTTAGCTCTGCTGACTTATAATCCAGAGGTCATGAGTTCAAAACCGGCTCCCCCACAAATTTACCATTTTGAGTTGTGAGCTACTCTTATTGTTGATATTATACAATAAAAACATACATTTCATTTGTGTCTGTAACAGCCGCTGTAAATTTAAAGTACTTGTAAAAGCGTTTTTTTTCACTTTTATTCTCTCAGTCACGTTTACGATACAACACCCACCCCTGTCCCAAATCTGAGGCGGTTACTTTTTATCTGAAACTGGGAATAACTGTAGATGTGAGTGGTGTTTTGAGACAATGGAACTGAACATTCTCTGATATGAAGGGATAAAAGCTGACACACAAACAATGGTGAATCTGCCTTCTTCGTATCTCACCATCATTTGAATTTTTTTTTATTCAGTTTTTTTGAGTGTTCCTGCTCACCTGAATTAGCATGCACCTTATGGTCCATGATGTCAAAGCCGCAAAAAAACAGAGACATAGGTATATTGATACATGATATTTGGAAAAACTCATTTTATGACCTGTATAGTACATTGTGGCACTGATGCAACATTATTCATATTATTCATATTCATTCGCACGCCTTCTTGCGCTTGTAATCAGTGGCCGCGTTTTTTTTTTTTTTTCGATCTTGCCCATGCAGTCTGCACATGTTGCTATATGGTGGTGTTTCTTTGGCACTCCAGGACATAGAGCGGAAAGAATAGTACAGAGAGGTCAGTTCTGCGCTATATGCAATCATCAGATTCAAATGTTAACAGTTCCCACACACCCAAGGACCATCCTTTCTACATTTACGACATTGTTGCAATGTACACACTTCTCTCTATGCTGTGTTACTATTACACTGAAGGGGCTGGGGAAGCGGTGGTCTTGGAACAGAAGCTTGTCGATGTTGCATCCACTTTTGCTTTATCCATCGCCTTTTCTTGTAAGAAGTGACTACGAAGCTCCTCTGCAAGGTGAGCCATGAACACTCTTCTTTTCTCTGTGGCCCCCGTGCATGCCTTGCACAGTTCATGTGCGATGATCGCCGCCAAGTCAAGCGTGTTAAAGCACACAGCATCCGGCTACCTGCGTGCTCCTTCTCGTACTGAATAAGCTCACGCCTTCTGGTACATGATGTCAACGCAGCACCGGACAAAAAAGAAAGAGACGAATATATGTGATATTTTGAAGAAATCATTTTATGACCTGAATAGTACCAATCAGAAAACATCGTTGCACTGTTGCAATATTATTTGAAAACAAACAGTGTCAGATCGGGTGTGAATTTATACTGGCGCTGTTAGTTAGAGTCAGATCAGAAGGGGGGGGTTAGGGAGAGCGTGAACGTGACTTAGAGAATAAAACTGAAAAAAAAGCTAACTTTTAGAAATATCATAAATTTACATCTGATAAAGACGTGGTATAACAAACAAATCCAGAAGATGCAGAGGACAGAATAGTACAGAGAGGTTGGTTCTGTGGTATAAAATCATCACAATTATTCCCAGTCAACTACACATCTTTATCTGAAAACAGCATCAAATCAGGGGTTTGGGGGTGCAGGGAGGTGTTGTGGGACCGTGAACGTGAGTGAGAGAATAAAACTGAAAAAAAAAATGGTAACTTTGACAAGTACTATAAATTTACAGCAGCTGTTACAAGTCAAGTCAAGTCGGGGAGCATGTACTGGTACAGTGCATTGCCGCACCCACTACACGACAAAACAACTTGGGATCCCGGTTTGCAATCCCCCAGGCAGATGCACGGTTCAGTCCCACCCTCCGGAAATGACCCTCTATCTGCCGCAGCCATGTGTTACGTGGGCGACCCCTTGGCCTAGTCCAGCCACTTAGGTCCCCAACAATGAGGATCTTACGAGCCGGATCACTCTCGAGGAACCGCGCCACATGGCCGTAGTGCCGTAACTGACGCTCCCTCACAATGCAGGTAATGTGCCTAATTCGGGACTCCATGAGCAACCGCTCATTTGACACAAAGTCAAGCCAACGGTACCCAAGGATTTTCCAGAGAGACACAGTACCAAAGGAGTCCAGTCTTCATCTCAGGTCACTGGATAGCGTCCATGTCTTGCAACCATATAGCAAGACAGGAAGCACCAGGACTCTAAAGACCTGGACCTTCATCACACACCCCTTTCCAGCGACCTCATGACCCCCCATGCTCTCCCAATCCGTCTACTGACTTCACGGGAACAGTCACCAGAGACATGAATGTCACTGTCAAGGTAAGTAAACCTCTCAACAAGGTCAACACTCTTGTGCCCAAGAGTTCATTAAAGGCCTGGATCTTGGTTTTTATTTAAGCCCAGACATTCAGACTCCTCACAATCAGTCTCTCGAGCGCCACAATCAGAGCCTCCATTGACTCCACAAATATCACTGCATCGTCAGCAAAGTCAAGATCAATGAATCTTTCTTCACCAACAGATGTCCCACAGCCGCTGGACCCCACAACCTTGCCCAGCACCCAGTCCATACAAGCATTGAACAGAGTTGGAGCAAGAACACACCCCTGACAAACCCCAGAATCAACTGGGGAAAAACTCAGAAGTCCTACCTCCACTCTGCACAGCACTCACAGTAACAGTGTACAGGCCAGCCATGATATCCAGCAACCTTGAGGGAATCCCACAAACCCTCAGGCTGTTCTGGTCGCAGGTAGGTGAGCAAGTGATCACGGATCCTATTGAGGACGACCCTAACAAGGAACTTACCCGGCACCGAGAGCAGTGTTATCCACGTGTAGCTACTGCACTCCAGACCATCACCTTTCCCTTTCCAGATAGGGACTACAAGTCCCGTTTTTCAGTCAGTTGGGATGATGCCAGTCTCCCAAATTGACGCAAAGATTGCTTGCAATGTCAGGAGGACAGCCTTACCACCAGCCTAGAGAAGTTCACTCCGGATACCACAGATCCCTGCAGCCTCCCCCTCCCCCTCAGCTGGTTCACCACCTGTGCAATCTCAGTGAGATTGGGTGGTTCACAGCTAATCGAAGGATCAGCCTCAAGAACCGTGGACCCAGAGATATTCAATGTCATAGCCGGAGGATCAGCTTTGAACAACTGCTCAAATTAGCCAGCCCAGCGGGTCACAACTGCAGTGTCATCTGTAAGGACCGTTCCATCAGCCACCCTGACGGCGACTCTCTGAGGAACAGATTCAGATGTGCGTAATGCTTTGATTCCTCTGTAAGCAGGACGTCGGTCGCTAGACCACAGATGGTGTGTCACTTGCTCACAGATTTCTCTAACAAATGCCTCTTTATCTGCCCTCAGAGCCCTTGCAGCCATCCTTCCCAGTTCCCGGTACAGACCAGAGTTGCCAATGAGCCATGCGCTGTGACTCCTCTCGATGATATCCAGGGTACCCTACGAGATGAAACACCTCCTTCTGGGAACATCGGTAACACCAACACAACCATCAGCAACCTTCAGGGTCTTGTCACGGAACGTCTCCCACATCACATTAGGATCGGCAGTTGTACCCAAATCTGAAAGTTCCTCACACAAACTGCGTGCAAACTCATTAGAAACAGCCTGGTCTTGGAGTCTGGCCAAGTTCAGGCTCATTTTCCTAGTAGGTGGTAACTTACTGGACCTAAGCTGAATCCTAAGAGTAGCAACAACAAGTCTGTGGTCAGAATTCACAAACTGGGCACTTCTGTAGACCCTGCAGTTTTGCAAAAGCCTCCAGTGTCTGCCCACGAGGATGTGATCCATCTCCTTCACCACACCACCGGTATTGGAGTACCAAGTCCAACGATGCGATTCAGGGCGATGAAACCAGGATCCAGCAATTCACAGCCCCTGACCTTTTGCAAAGTCAAGGAACATGGAGCCACTTTCACCACGGTCACCAGACCCATGGGGATCAAGACAATCCTCATAGCCAGCCCTCTCAGTGCCAGTGGTTGCATTGAAGTCATCCATGTCCAGAGGAGTGTCACCCTGTGGGGACCCATCAACCACCGAGCGAAGCTGCGAATAAAATGTCTCCTTCGCCGAGACATCACTGACTGCGGTCGGAGCATACACTGAGGCAACAGACAAGGCACCCAGGGAGTGCCGTAATCTGAGTCCCATAATACGCTCGTTGCAAGGAATGACGTCGGACACCTTCGGAAGAAGCCAATCCACTACAGTAACAGCAACTCCCCGAGTATGACAGCCATCAGACTGACCAGACCAATAAAAGTGTATCTACCTACAGAGATCTGGCCAGTTCCCGGTCTGCGCACCTCAGAGTGTGCCGCCACTGAAATACGGAGTTTACGCAGCTCCTCCTACAGCAGAGGAAGATGATCATCTTGCCGGAGAGATAAGACATTCCATGCGCCCACCCGTATGGGCCGCCTCAAACTGGGACCCGAGTGCTGCCGTGCAGCGGGAAGACACCTCAGCACCACACCAGTTCCGATCCCCAACAGACTCGACCCTGTTGGCTCTCCAACGGTTTCGACTCTTCCGGGGATGGGGCTCCCGAGGGCTTTCCCCCATCCCCTTTATGATGCGAGCAGCCTTCCTTTGGGCGGCTACAGCAGAGCTACTCCCACGGAGAGCAAAAAGGAGTACTGTTGCTGTTACAGATGCAGATCAAATGTATGTATTTATTGTGTGATATTAACAATAAGAGCAGCTCTCTACTCAAAACGGTAAACTTGAGGTACTGCTAGCATCAAATGCAGAAGCTCTTGATTGGGAGTCAGCAGTACTTAGCATTGCACCACGCAAGCTGTCGTATCAACCGCCTACTGTAACCTGCTTTCTTTTTTCTTTGGTGAAATTCTTGAATAAAAGTGCACTTGTTTTGTTATACTTGTACCTTTTGTGAAAGTGTTTATTTTAATATTTGTATTTCAGGCTTCACACATTATACATTTCATGTCTACATTTTGTCAATTATTATTAAAACATGAAAAACATTTCTGTGTTAACAACGTTTTTACATAGATTGTTGTTGACACGGAACACACATGAAATGTATGTGATTCAAATGACGATGTACTTTTTTATCCTGTAAAGCTCCAGCACTTCACTCAAAGATAAACACTGAGCACTGAGAAAGTTCTTTGTGAGTTGAAATGCGGCGGTGGGCAGGGGGATGGGATACCAGGCTTCTTGCTGCTTATCGACACATTTACAGGACAAAAGACGCTAACGTAGAGGTGAGAAAGGATTTAAGGTGGGCCGGATTTATGAGTTTTTTGATAGGCTCTGGTAATTCTAGTGTTAAAAAAAGAAAGCTTTAAGATATACTGTATATAACACATCAGATCTCAATGGGAAAAAAAATCATGCTGGATATCTATACTGATATGGACTGGGTAATGTGTTTGAAATGAAAGGATGCCACATTGTTTGATGGAAATGAAAATTATCAAACTACAGAGGGCTGAATTCAAAGACACCCCGAAAATCAAAGTGAAAAAACGATACGGCAGGCTAGTCCATTTTGCCAAAATTTCATTGCAGCAACTCCAAATTGTACTTAGTAGTTTGTATGCATGCTTGACAACGTCGGGGCATGCTCTAAATGAGACGACAAATGGCGTCCTGGGGAATCTCCTCCTAGATCTGGACCAGGGCATCACTGAGCTCCTGGACAGTCTGAGGTGTAACCTGGCGGTATCAGATGGACTGAGACATAATGCCCCAGAGGTGTTCTGTTGGATTTATGTAAGGCAAGTGTGGGGGCCAGTCAATGGTATCAATTCCTTCATCTTCCAGGAACTGCCTGCATAGTCTCGCCACATGAGGCTGGGCATTGTCATGCACCAGGATATCTAATGGCAGTCAAGGTGCCGTTGTCTAGTCTGTAGAGGTCTGTGCATCCCTCCTTGGATATGCCTCCCTAGACCATCACTGACCCACCATCAAACCGGTAATGCTAAACGATGTTACAGGCAGCATAACGTTCTCCACAGCTTCTCCAGACCCTTTCATGTCTGTCACATGTGCTCAGGGTGAACCTGCTCTCATCGGTGAAAAGCATACAGTGCTAGTTGTGGACCTGCCAATTCTGGTATTCTATGGCAAATGCCAAGCTCCACGGTGACCTTCTACAGCCCTGTCCAGCTCTCCTAGAATAACTGCCTGGTCTCCCGGAATCTCCTCCATACCCTTGAGACAGTGTTGGAGACACAGCAAACCTTATACAGTATACTGATGTGACATTCTGGAGAATATATATAGTACATCAAATTTTGAGGTAAAAGTGAGAAAAATAAAGTAAAAAACAAAAAAAAAGGATATCAGCAGGCTTAGCTGTTCACTAATAAATCAATAAATGTGCAAAGTTTGTATTACTTTACTGCCAAATGGCTTTCTAAAGCATACTATAAGTGATTTTTCAACAAAAATATTCTGTTCAGGTACAGCATGTAAACTGTAGAAAATGTCTATCAACACCTCAAAGATGGGTTCATATTGTGAGATGGGGATCTGAACGCACCCCTAGAGGATACAGACGCTCCTAGGAAAACCCTTCCTAAAAACGCTGACAGACTACCTTCACATTGCTCCCTTACTTGCTGGGCTTGTTTGCGGGCTGCTCTGTCGCACGATATGCTTCCCATGCGGTACTCCGCATACTTAAAAGCCTGAACAGCACCTATTGATTTTTGATTGATTGCTTTTCTCTCTCTCTCTGTCTTTCTCAGACATTCTCTGCTCCTGTCGCACACTTCTTTGAAGAGGAAAATATGTTTGCATTCTTTTAATTGTGAGACGGAACTGTAATCTCTGTCTTGTTAAGGAGCACGTTTAAACCTTTGGAAGAGACAAATGATCGTTTGCAGTGTTTGAATAAAGTTCCTGTCTCTACAACCTCCTGTGTTTCTGTGCAAATCTGTGACCCAAGCGTGACAATATTTAAAAGGATTTTCTTTCTTCTGTTGGTCATCAAAATGCAAACACATAATTAACGTAAAATGATTTTTACTCATGATCATGTTTCAAGCAAATGTTTTTTGACCAGTACATTTCAAGTTCATTTTTTTAAATTACATGCAAAGAAAACAATCAGCTTGTTACAACTGATATCAGACGAAATGTGCAGCCTAGATTTGTGTGTGTTGCAGGAACAGTTGCTGTGAATGTCTGTTCAGCTCAGTCGCCATTACATCTAGCATGTGTAATAGAGTGGATGCTAGGTGGCATTGTTGCCCACCTTATTCCAACAGACAGACGCAGGAAATGGGATGAAATCACCAAGAAGATGTTTAATTTCTTCTTTCTATAGTTCCCCAAAGCACCTCCACCACAATAAACAGGTAATAACTACAATAAATCATCACAATCAATCACAATATTCTCTCCTCCACATCTCCCAGCAAGCTCTGTCCTACTCCTCCCGACTCTGGCTCCGTGCTGGGTTCACAGTATATAGTCCTTGTAACTTGTAATTTCTTCAGCCGGAAGTACTTCTGTGCTTCCGTCCCTTTGACTTTGGAATACTGGATTTGTAGAAAGTCGGGACTCTCCAGTCTCCCTGTAGCGTTTCCTGGCGGCACCCATGGCACCCAGCAAGGCCGTGAAGCCGAACTCCAGATCCCATGGTGCCCTGCAGAAATCCAGGGCACCGCTATGCTGCAGGGAAGCTGCCAACTAGTGACCTGGAGGAGGCAGTGTCCCAAAGCAGCTGCCTTCCCCCATCCTTCCACTTCAGGGTTGTACCAGCCGGGTTGAGCTCCTACACATGTCATCACTTATGAACAAACTGAAATACTGTAGTTTCGGTATCTGATAAATCTGCCTTGTGTCCAGGTAATCCAATGAGCAGCAGCTGTCAAAGCATCCCAACACTCTTGTCAAACCACTCAGTTTTCAAAAGTGGTGTCACCGTTTACTGTTTGAGCAAAATCATCAACTTTGCTTGCATCACTCTCACTACAATTGGAATGAATAATGCTGCCATAGTTTATTTCTGAAGAACTGACCCTACTATCACATAATAAATCCTTTATTCTTCACTTAAATTTTGACAGCCTGTATTTGGCTCACCCTACTGTGGCAAACGCGATTCCAACAGCTACCTTCTGTGATTAGATGTAGTTCACTGAACATGAATAAACTTGGAGATGACAGTGGAACTGCAAATGGCAGTGGATGAGTTACCTCATGAGACCTCAGGGCAGCAATGGACCACCTAATCAGAGCTGAGGGCATTTTATGATTGGGACATAATGGAGCATGAAAATGAAAAATATACTATACACGTATTACACTTTTCAGAAATTGCCATTTATTGAATTTAATTAGAAACACTCTGATATGGTTGGTTAGGCTACACACCCAGTTATGGTTTCTAGCAACATTCTTTCTCACTCCCTGACAATCTTCTTTCCCTGGTCAAGGCAAAATTAGCTAAGGGAACACGACTATGGCCAAACAGAGTCCTTTAAGTATCCTCTTTGAAAATAAAGGATAGAATGCAAAGAAACTCTTCCTACACTGCTCCATCATCATGTTGAAATAGAATTTGCGCTATTGAAATAGGAATAAAGGTTTTCAGTCTGTATTTACATTTTTCATCCTTTTTCAATACTGCATGCATCTGCCATTTAATGTTTAAATAACTGTTAAAAATAAATATTAGTAAAAAAAGGAAAAAACAAACCAGACTTCTTGTCTCATGTAAACATTTAGTTGAGCTGTGAGATGTGTGTTGTAGTTGTTCTGGCAATATGATGCCTGCTTTTTCTAATTATCATGCCCATCTTGGTTATCACAATTTTAACTTGTCAGTGACAGAAATAATGCTCAAATTTGCACAGCACATGGAGCATGGATAACCTTATCCTTATATTCAGGAATGAAGTTGCTGGAAATGGCAGTTGCTAAGTAACAACAAGCTGGGTAACTTTCCGTCTGCTCAGTTTTTCCTCTGAGAAAAAAAAGAGTAATGAGCAAAATGGTGCATTTTGATGTGTTTGTGTGGAAATCATGCTGCTAAAATTAAGAGTTATTGAAGAAAATGATTACCTTTGGAATAGCCTTGTTCTGCTTGTTTGTAAACTTCCAGCTACAGTGACTTTAACAGACTTAAATTGGTCTTATAATATAATTTGTCAGCTTGAGACAGCATAAAATGTGGCACAGCATTTGTTAACTCATTCAAAATGTGAATTCCAGCTTTCAAAGTTCCTGGTTCTTGAAACCTTTATATTTGCCCTCCTGGCGCAAGAAGGGAATTGGAGTGCTGCTTGGTGTGTTCCTCTATTTGTCGGTCAAAAAAGTAGCAGGAAATATGACCTACTATCAGCACGACTAAAGACCATTAAAAGTCTAAAGAAATCTTTTTGCTCAATACACATATGACCATGTACTGTTTGTCTTCGCAGTTTGTTTAATCAGACAATCTATATTAATTATTATTACTTACAGATTACATTTTAGTCTTGCAGAAATCCAAAAAATATCATGAATTTTGCCTTTTGATTTTTTTTCAGGACTGTATGCAATTTGGAATGAAGTCTACTTTAACCCCTACCTTAGAATCAAATATGCAAAAGCAGCACTCGAGAATGGGACTGAAAATCTTATTGGACAAACAAAACTGAATTTTTAAGACCCACATCCGTACACATTGGCAGAGTTGGGTACATTATTAAGTATTATTCTTTTAATAGTATTACTTTTTTGTGTCAGGAGTATAATATTATAGCTACCTTGATCTGAAAAGTAATAATATTGCTCTTTACCAAAAACATCCTCATGGATTAGTTTTCCCAATGTATGCAAAAGTACCCAGCAGGCACTACTTTTTTACTGTTATTTCTAATGGCGTCATCAGTCACAAAATACAGTCGTAAAACAACAACTTGAAGGCTGTCTCCTACAGAAAAACATTTGCCAATTATGTCACTTATAACAAAATGGAATGTGAAATAAAATTTACTTTTGAGAAAGTGTAGTTTATATGTACTACAGCAAACATTTGGTTTGTACACCATAGGAGTTTCTTTTGGCAATCATTGTCCATTGGATTGATTCTAAACAGTCCAAAAAAAGATGCTACTGTCAAAAATCTGTGAAATGTTTTCAATTTCATAATATTATAACAGGGTCGATGTAAAATTAGTTGTGTTTAATATACAAAAATGAGAACACCTTTGTGTTCCAGAGCTCAGCAGTACTCATTTAATTTCAGACCAATATTATGGATTTTATGTACTTATTTTCCTGTTGTGATTATATTGAAAATAGATATTATATGCTATTGTGTGTTTTGTCTGTGAGGACACATTCAGTTCCAGATGTGTAAAGGATTTTCTTGCTGAAAATTTATGAAAGTATCATATTATTTATAAATTAATAAAAGTAATCTCTCTATATATAAAATCCAACGTCTGTCTGTCTGTCTGTCCACGGGCAGAGCCCTCCTCACTCAAGCGCCAGCCTCCGTTCGAGTCTGTCTACCTCTCGTGACGTCTCATAGTGTACCTTGCCTCCACTTTGTGTTTGTTTATTGGTTTTTAAAGTTTGTCCTGTTTCACTACTACACGGGCGGAGCCATGGGGGACAGGTAGTATGTAATATAATAAACAACTTAATACAAAGTAATATTTTTGAATATTTATTATTACTGTTTTTTGGCTAATATGTAATATTTAATAAATTACTATTTAAAGGTCTCTTAACTAATACTGGTCATTGGTTTTCTGAGATACCTGGTAAAACGTTATTGTTTGTCTCTAAATAAAATTTGATATCCACAAAGACTACAAAATTTGATATTTCTTATATTCTTTTTAGAAATGAGCAGATCACTTTTTGGAAGTCTTTTTTCACTGAGTGGACTGTATTTAATCTATATAAAGTATATGTGCAGAGATCCCTTACATACAAGTTTTATATTGGTAATTTCAATTTTGCATTGTTTTATCCATTGTAATCAGTGAAATCAAAATGTAAAGCTGTCATAACTCAATATAATCATAGCAGAGTTAAAGATGCTAAGATTTGCACTGGGTGTGACGAGGATGAATAGGATTAGAAATGAGTACATTAGAGGGTCAGCTCAAGTTGGACGGTTGGGAGACAAAGTCAGAGAGGCGAGAATGCATTGGTTTGGACATGTGCAGAGGAGAGATGCTGGGTATATTGGGAGAATGATACTAAGGATAGAGCTGCCAGACAAGAGGAAAAGAGGAAGGCCTAAGAGAAGGATGTGGTGAGGGAGGACATGCAGGTGGTGGGTGTGATAGAACAAGATGTAGAAGACAGGAAAATATGCAACAAGATGATCCACTGTGGCAAACCCTAACGGGAGGAGCCAAAAGAAGAAGAAGACAGGAAGTATTCATCAGTATTTATCAACAAGGAAATGTGCAGACCTATTTCTTCACTGTGGTTTCAAATTTGGGCCTGAGACTCCTCTTTAGCCCCAGAAACTTTACCAGATGCACTGAAGGATTATTTGCCTAAATCCAAAACCAATCAATGGTGTCTTTTAAGCAAGGGATTTATCTGCTATACACACATTTTATTCTATCATTTTTACTTTAAATAGTCAAATTATGACAATAAAATGAAGTCTGTGAAGGTATATTTGTCTAGACTTTAGATTAGACATTATATGTAGAAAATTATATATTTTCTCGGTTGATGGTACATTCGTTAAACAAAATATGCTGTAGTAAAACAGGAAAAAAATCTAATTTGCTACTGAAAGAACAAAATCAATCCTCTTTGTCTACATCAAGAATTACAAGGGAATCTGAAGCATCTTAACTGACCTGGAAAATAAATTAAATGGAAACATTTTTTTTTTAAATGCCTGTAGCAAATCTTGAAATAATTTTAAATACTACATATCAGATGCACATCACATCAGCAGTAAATGTATTTCTTCCTAGAATGTCCTGTATTTTGAGATAATACTGAACACTAGAATTTTCAAAACTGGTAAGTTTATGGCCCTCTTATATAGTTTACAAAGAAGGGTTTTACCTCAATGTCTAATTGGTAATTCCTGAAAACAAATTCCAAGAATCACATTCGAGTAAACATATTTACTTATTTACGACCATGTTGTTGCAAGAGTCTGATGGTTGATGCTGCAGCTTCTTTACTGAGTTAAAAGCTGAGGAGTGGATTCCCCAGCCTGATGTTTTCTCAGTGGCTTGTAGTAGTTCATTTTTATTGGATTATTTTAAATTAAGTTGGGTGAAATTGACAAATAAGGTGCTCTGTTTGGCGTGTAGAAGTGTAGAAAATCAAAGCAAAAGTTGAGAACCAGAAAGACAGAGTAGCAAAAGTACTGCACAAATGAAAGTTGTTTTAATTTTCCAAGTTTGTATAATGATATGTCTGATGTGCGGCTTTTAAAATCATCACTTTGCTTATGCTAATTATAGCATTTCTGGAAATGCGCTCCGGAGCAGCCAATACAGCGCGAATAATACAAGAATAAACTATGTTTCGCATACTTACAACTGTAAACCTACTTTTGCCCACCCCTGTGTTTATGAGTAACTGAAAACAATAATAATAGGTGCACAAAATTATAACACCTTTGCTTCAATTATCCTTTATTTCAGTAATTACTCTTGTGTGTCATCCGTTCGGTCGTTTCCGACCTTCGGCGATTCTCTAAGCTAGCTCTCTCCATTCGATCTTGCTCAGCTTCTTTGAGCTGTGTGACGCTCATGCCCGTGTCTGCTTTGATGGTGTTAAGCCAACGAGTCCGCTGGCGGCCGGGTCTTCTTTTGCCGCTTACCATCCCTAGCATGACCGATTTTTCTAGCGAATTTGATCGCATTATATGGCCGAAATAGGTCAGTTTGAGTCTAGTGATTTTCCCGTCTAACGAGATGTCCGGCTTTATGCGCTCTAGCACTTCTTTGTTCATTACTCTCGCTATCCATGGAATGCGGAGTAGCTTTCTCCAGCACCAAAGTTCAAAACTGACGATCTTCCTTCTGTCGGCTTTTTTCAGGGTCCAACTTTCACATCCATACATGGTTATTGGAAAAAAACAATTGCACGGACTAGCCTGCATTTAGATATCTCTGCTTTTCCAATTTTTTTCCATGTTTAGCATTGTACTTCGGCCGAGCGCTATCCTTCTCTTTACCTCTGAGCAAAGTTCTCTGCCCCGGTCGATGTTTGTAAGTTACTCTTATTTTTAGATAACGGAAACCAGCACTAGGTAGGACAATACTATGCTTTATATAATAAGTATTTTTATTTTGCTTCCTTATTAATTTTATTGAATGTTTTTAATCCATCTGTTCATGTTTTACTTTGCTTATCAGCTGAGGATTGCAGAGAGCTGTTGCCTACCCTGGCAGCAATCAAAGCAAGGCAGGAACCAACTTTGGACATGAAATTACCCCATCTTATGTGGAGTGGTGGCTCTGAGGCTAGAGATCTGCACTGGCAATCGGAAGGTTGCCGGTTTGAATCCCGTAAATGCCAAAAGGGACTCTGCAATTGCTGGGCGCTTTGAAGTAAGAAAAGTGTTATATAATTGCAAAGAATTATTATTATTATTATTATTATCTTAGGTCATATTTATACATAAACAATTTCAGAGTTACCTCTTATCCTAAACTGCATGCCTTTGCAATTTAGAAGAAACATCAGAGTTTTCAGAAAGTAATCCATTCCAGAATAGGAAGTACGTGCAGACTCCACTAAAGCTGTTCCCTGGTGAAGCTTTTGAACCTATGAGCTGTGAGCCATTAGCATAAACATCATGCCACCAACATTATAGTATGTCATTTATTTGAAGTTTATAATCATTTTTAATGGATGCAATTGGTACGAGAATGGCATAGGATTTTGAATGGCAGAGACCAGATAAAAAAGTCAGGAAAAACACTCTTTGGCAAGTAGAAGTCATCATTATAAATTATTGTGGGAAGACAAGTGCCACCAAGGGAGGTTGACGATACTGTTAATAGAGTGCTTCAGGACATGATTTCGTAGAGCACTAAAGGCAAACAGAGTCCCCCGTAGGGCTGCTTAGAGGCTGGCATCACTCCTACAGGCTGACAGATGGCAGAGAGTAGGTAGGAACTTCTAGTCCTAAATATAAAGGGGGCATGCCTGAAGCCAGTTGATGCCTGGTCCTTTGTAGGTGGCACAAGGCTCAAGGGAACACCAGAGGGTAGAGTTTAAAGGCTGCCTCCAGTTACTATGTTAGGAAATCTAGTATTGGGATTTCTCTTTTAATGAGAATGAGCACAAATAAGTAAGTAAAACTTGTAATTCCAAAATATATTACTGGTAGTTACGGTTCAAATATATTTTATCAAACATCACACAACTTGGTGTTTGCAAGAATAGTTTGATGGAAAACCATGCAGGTTAAGATAGCATGAATCATTAATTTATATCAAACAAATGCTAAATATTGTAATGTGTAATCTGGCAAAAAAAATATGCTTGGGCAACCGCCTGTTTTAACTAACCCTAAATGTGTATAAACACATTAAAGAAAGAAAAAGGTGAACAGCCTTAGGAAAAGAAACAAAACAAACAAAAGCACAAAAATAAACTGCAAATAAAATTATATGAAAGAAAAGCACAGGCATAGACAGAAAAAGTGTTTCAACACAGTGTTTCTTAACCACTGGGTTGCAAGTTGATATTGTGTATAATGGTAGTGGGTTCCAAACTGAGTTCGTTGCCCCTCCAAATTAACTCCCCCTGCTCGGATGACTGCATTCAATTGACCAAGGGGGACACCACCCTCCCCGCTCCAACAATAATGCAAAACTCAACCAAGGGAGATGCCCCACAACCTGTGACAATTGTGCTCAGTTTAATTAAGGGGACATCCCTCTTGGTGGTTTCTAAAAACACTCATATGGGAAAAAGTAGGTTGTGGCACCAAGAAGGTTCAGAAACACTGCTTTAACATTTATATGTTACTGAATGTGTAAAGGACAGGGTTTGGCTTTTACGTAAAGATCAGAAGTTCCGAAAATTTAGAAATTTTCCATATCTGCTTTTACTGTGTTTCAGAAAGTCTCTCATGACCACATGACAAACACACCCCAGGAGCCAGGGTCAATCTAAAAAAGACTGACAGAAATCATCAAGCTGTTTCTTCATAAGGCACATTTACACACATACCTCACACATACAGTATAAAGCCAGTATGATTTGGGAATGTGAATATAAACCAGAATGGCTGTGAAACAAACAGTAGGAGAACATTTAAACTCCGCATAGGCATCTTGAAGCAAACATTATAAAATACACTTGTATTCAGTATTTCTGACTCTCTCTGTCTCCCCAGTCATTATGCCTCAGATTGTTTTGCCAGACCAGTTCTCCACGCTTCACTTTTCCTTGCTTTCGCCTTCATTTCCTGATATGTGATGCAGCTGACATCTTTGATTATTTGGCTGATATACTCTGTGCTTGGTATGCCTCTGGCATTTTTGGATTTGATTGCCCTTTCAAGGACTAAGTGTATAGCAGTCAAGGATACCTGATAGTACTCCAATTAGATTTTTACCTTTCTTCACTGAATGATCCCATAGCTTCCTTTCTTGTCTTCTTATCTAAGAACCTCTTTATATTTGACCCAGTCAACCAATTAGATTCTGGCGCCGACCAGGCTGCTATGGTTATCAGGTGCTCTCGGTCTGTATGTATAGTGAGTGGTTAATATGTGTTTTTAGTCGACTTCAAAAATTACTTTTACTGATGAAGAGCTTTTGCACAAATGGGACATAGTTCCATCAAATTTATTTCCTATGTTTGTTTGTGATGAGGGATGTTTACCACAGAAGTTTTCCCCATCTGCCTGCAGGAGTGCCGCCTGTCAATCACGCTTCACCAGGAGGTTTAGAGGTAAGTGGGCTGGTGCACTGGAGATGCAGATGCTTTTGTGCTTCCCTCTGAGCAATCTACCTTTCAAATGTTCACTTGCTTGTCAATAAAATGGACGAGTTGGCATTACTAACAAAGATTTTGCACATATTTTTACCTCCTGTTTTATGGAAATACGGCATAACTTGGATCTGCTGGACATCGTTGTTTTAATGGCAGGATATGAGTTATTCAGAGCGGACCATGACAGTGGCCTCTATGGCAGATCATGAGGTGGCACTATGTGCATGTGAATAAACAACAGCTAGTGCAGAGATGAGTCCCAAATTCTTTCTTTTTTCTCTGCTGATTTAGAAGCTCTTGTCATTCATTGCAAGCCATTCTATCTACCCAGGGAATTTCATTCTGTAATACTGGTTGGTATTAATGTTCCTCCTGATGCAAATGCTCAATTGGCACAACAGTTGCTAACTGATAACATTCATCATTGGAAAATAAATTCCCCTGTTCTGTCATTTTCATTATGGGTGATTTTAACTACAGTAACATGAAACACGATCTGCCCAAATACCAACAGCTGACCAACTGCCCCACACATGAGGGTAGACCATTGAATCACTTTTACACCAACATTAAAGAGGCATTTAGCCATTTTTCCTGTGAACCTCTTGGCAACGCTGACCATGCTATTATTATGCTTGTTCCCAGTCATAAACAGAAACTGAAATAGTCAAAGCCCACCAGAACTATTAGATGCAGATGGATTCCTGAGGCTATTGGAAGGCTGACGGACTGTTTAGACTCCAAGGACTGGAAAGCCATGGAAGGCTGGTGTAGCAGCCTAGATGAATATACTGATATTGTAATATCTTAAATCTCCTTCTAAGAAGATGTGTGTCTCATTAGAGAAGACCGTTGTGAGATACAACAATGACAAGCCGTGGTTCACCAAGGAGCAGAGGGTTCTCAGAGCTGCTAAGGACCAGGAATTACAGGTCTGGGAACACGGTTAAATATCGATCTTTGAGGTGGATGTTTAACGAAGCCCTGAAAGCTGCAAAAGAAACTTACAAAGATCATCTGGAGAAAGGCTTTAGCAGTAACAGCCTGGCAGTGTGGAGTTCTCTGAAAAAACTCACAAATTACAGGAAGAAGTGCTCCCAAACCTCATCCTCCCCCAATTTGGCTAATCAGCTAAATGAGTTTCTGAAGGTTTGATAAGGACATGATATCCTACCTGAACACATCAACAGTCCCCCCCTCTGTCCCTCGCCCCTTCTTTGAGTCTGATTCACCTTCTTCAACTTCCCTTGCCGTCAGTCATTCATTTCCACTCCACCCTATACTTTCTGTAAGGCAAGAAGAGGTACAAGATCATTTCAAGAAACAGAATATCAGGAAAGCAGCTGGCCCTGATGGACTCTCATCTGGTACTCTTAGATATTGTGCAGATCAGTTAGCACCTGTTTTTACTGACATATTTAATATTTTCCTGAATGCTGGGCAAAGCTCTAGACTGCTTTAAGGTAGCCACTACAATTCCAGTCTCCAAGTAGGATAAAATCTCTGACCTTAATGACTATAGGCCAATTGGTTTGACCTCAGTGGTTATGAAAGTATCTGAAAGTCTCATGCTTCCTGCCTAAAGTCTATCACTGACCTTTTCCTTGATTCACCTCAGTTTGCATATAGGGCAAATTGCTCAATTAATTTGTGCCTCCATTCTTCAGCACCTAGACTTGCCTAACACTTACACTATGTGAGGGTCTTATTTGTGGATTTCTTCTCAGCCTCAGTTGCTTCAGAGTAAACTAATCCAGTTAGGTGTACCCTATGGTGTCTGCCAGTAGATTATGAGTTTCTTGACAGGTAGGAAGCAGACTAGGCCCTTATACAGTGTATGTCAGATCCAATGTCAATTAGCACAGGTTCCCCCCAAGGCTGTGTTCTTTCACCCCTTCTGTTTTCACTTTATACAAATGACTGTAGGTCCATGTACAAATCTGTAAAAATCCAAAATGTGCATATGGGTCTCATTTCTAATAATGACGTTTCTTCCTATCAAAGAGTGCTGGGCCATCTTGTAGAATGGTGTTCTTGTAACAACTTGGAGCTCAGTGCTATTAAGACAGTGGGGATTATGATTTATTTTCACCAACAAGTTACTAACTGTCCACCTTTGCAAATTAATGGCCAGACTGGGTCTGTGGTCCTGTCATTTATATTCCTGGGGACTACTTTCACTAATACATTAAAACGGGAAATTTTTATTCAGGCATCATTGAGAGTATTGTGACCTTCTCCATCATCGTTTGGTTTCCTTTTGCCTCCTCTCTTTCCAAGACTTAGTTGCAGCGGATGATTTGTTCAGCTGAGAAAATCATTGACTACTGTCGCCCAACATTAAAAGATCTGTTTATCACCAGAATGAAAAAAAGAGCAGGAAAGATTGCATCTGACTCCACCCATCCTAGCAGACATCTGTTCATTAAAATGCCATCATAGAGGAGGTACAGGTCTATTGCGACCTGAACTACATGCCATCTCTGTAGCTCTTTTCCTAAAGTGATTCTGATTGGCAATTGTATCTTTAGGATTTTTATAGGACTACAATTGGAAGGCTTCTTCTCTTGGTCACTTATTAAAACAGTCCATGTTTTACTTCCATACAATGTTAAGCTTATACAGTAATCCCTCGCTATATCGCGCTTCGACTTTCGCGGCTTCACTCTATCGCGGATTTTATATGAAAGCATAACTAAATATATAATGCGGATTTTTCGCTGCTTCGCGGGTTCTGCGGACAATGTGTCTTTTTACTTCCTGTACATGCTTCCTCAGTTGGTTTGCCCAGTTGATTTCATACAAGGGACGCTATTGGCGGATGGCTGAGAAGCTAACCAATCAGAGCACGCAGTTAAGTTCTCCTGACTGAGAAGCTAACCAATCAGAGCACGCAGTTGAGTTCCTGCGTGCTGAATGCAGTGTTAACCAGGAAGTCTCGTCTCACTCATTCAGCAAGCATCAACGTGTTTCGCTGTGTAAAGAGTTGTGCTCTTTAGTGTTTATCTTTGTGCATAGTCAAGCCCTTCATTATGGCTCCAAAACAATCTGCTACTGCTTCAGGGGCCGTGCCCAAGTGCAAGAAGAAGATGTTAAACGATTGCCGAAAAGGTAAACGTTTTGGATTTGTTGAAGGCTACGATTCTTTTTATTTAAAAAGTAGGAAAGGAATATAAGATCTACGGCCGCAGTGTCCTTTTAACCAGGGTGCAAAACGAGTTGTAAGTGGATGTAATAAGGCAGTAGTCTGGATGGAATCTGCTTTAGGGATTTGGATTGAAGACTGCCAGAAGAAGAACAACGGCAGTGCTACACAATCGCCTGAAGTGGCTCCTTTACAAGGGCTGTAACGCTCTCCTTTGTTGTGCAGTAAAATTAAACTCATTGTTATTGGACAAGTCATCGTGTCATTGTTGGTGAGTAACCATAATTAATTTTCTTCTTACAGTGCTTAGTACATGTACGTACGTTTAGTGTCACTGTACACACATTTACTGTATACTATTTTTCTTGCATTGTACGTATTTATTGCTGGTGACCTGTCTATCGTAATGGCTGTAACATATGTGATATCGGAGACACTCAATATCTTTAAAATAATATTTAGGTTTTACTGTATATAAACAGTGTGTTTATATACATAATTTCAATGAATCTTACCTAATATCTAAGAGAATACAAAGGGATTATGCTGTATAACTCTGCGGGGAATATTTAGAAACAGTGTGGGAGAGTTTATAAGGGCTTAAAATATATAAAAATAACCATACAAACATATGGTTTCTACTTCGCGGATTTTCACCTATCGCGGGGGGGTCTGGAACGCAACCCCCGCGATCGAGGAGGGATTACTGTATATGTAAGTCTTCCAAAATGTTTACTTGCATTCAAATGTATAATTTTGAAAGTAAGTAGAGTCTTTAGTTGTTAAATTTGTTTTTCATTTGTATTCAGCTTCTTATATCCTACTGCCCTAGGTAGGTGAATTCCAGCACAATTTGGAGTTCATCTCCTCACAATGTAAACATCTTTCCCTTCCTGGCTTCACACCGTCAATTTCATTTTTTCTGTGCCTATTTGCATATTGTAGACTCTAAATGCTCATTCTATTTCTGTCATCAATGTCTCTACCTTATCTTAGTCTTCTGGTACAAAAGCAATATCATTTGCAAATTGTACAATGTCCAATTTTCTTTATGTAGAACACCTTAATATTAGGTTTGTAATTTTATACAATAGAACTTATTTTTGTATGACGCTCTTCACTGAGTGAAGGGGCAGAGCATGCTATTCAACAAGGGTGCAATCCCTTTTTTATTTTTTTTTTCATAATTTTATTTCCCCTTGTATATTTCAGTATACAAGTTATTAATTAACTTACTTGCAGTCTATTTGCCTAAGGCAGGGTTTCTAAAACTTTTTTTCTCATGACCCAATCTTGCCCTTCTTAGTGTCTTGAAGACCAAGCTAATGATGACTGTCATATACTGGGGGGGGGGGGGGGGCCAAGGGGTCGTCCCCCTTGGAGAATTGCCACCGAAAGTCTTAGTGGACCAATGTTGATTGCTTCAACTACATGTGGCACCACAGCACAAGACAATTTGCACACTGTACAATGGCAGCAACACATGACCCATAATTTAGGAGACTGTGGACTAAGGTTATTTGCTTCATAATGCCTGTTGGTTTCACTTGCTGCCCAACTTTATGTCTCAATAATACTTTTTGATACACATGATTAAAAACACTGCAGTCTAAGGTTTGAGACTGAAATGTTTAACAAGTTCTTCAGGGAAGGACAGCATAAAATTTGACATTGCTCAGTGCACATGAGGTATTTAGACAGTACTCACAGACTCGGACAAACAAGGGATTGGCATCTGGTGAAGGAAAGGACTGTTTTGATCACATAAAATTTTTATATTTCATTTACAGAAGTAATGCTTTGTTTTTTTTGTTTTTATTTACCTAAGTGAATAGGCCATTTGGTTGATTTTCTGACACACAACTCCCAAGCAACATGTATGTGTGCCCTCATACCTGGTTGAATATTAACGTTAATTACTGATGACTTATTTAACACAGACCTGCGGTTTATTCAGTTAATGCATCTGTTTTAAGACTACATACTTAATGTATACTTAATGTAAAAAGGTTGTTTGCTCATCACAAGCAAAGCTGGTATTCAGTTGATTTAACAGTTTATATTGTTTGTGGAAGATCAGCCTCGGCACAGACAGGCAGACACCAATGGTTCAAGACCCACAACATATTTATTTAGACTATGTACAAATAATCATTCCCGCACACAACCCAGTGCCCCTGCACCACACACCCTCAAGTCCGGGCTTCTACAAAGTCCTGTCTTCGCTGCCGCCGCCACCTGACTCCAGCTGATGACTGGAGGGAGGCGGCCTCTTTTATGCCCACCCGGACGTGCTCCAGGTGCCTCCTGATGAGCTTCCTGTGGCACTTCCTGGTGTGGCGGAGTCACACTCCGGGTGTCCCTGGTAATACTTCTGTCAGCACCTCCGGGTGTGGTGGAAGTGCTGATGTCCAGGGCTTCACAGTATTCCGGGCGCGCGCTGGCAGTGACCACGGGCCCCTATAGGGTTGAGCTTCCAAGCTCAGTTCCCGTGGCCCCCATACAAACCAGGGTGGCTGCCCTCTCGTGATCCAGGGGAGGCATAGTCCCTCTCTCGGTCCTTCTCAGCGTCCCAGTTGGGCACAGCCCCGAGCCGCCCCCCACATGTTATATGTTTACTCATATCAGTTGCTTTATGTAAGTCATATGAGAAGTCAATGTTGAGAAACTAAGTTACCTCTAAATCTTATAACATGTACACTGAAAGAGAATACTATTAACTGAATTAAAGAATTCATTTTTTTTGTTAAAACTCAATTTTGTTATATCAGTAAACTATATTTTTAATTTAAATATATTTGTATTCTCTATTTTGTAGGTGAATTTGCTATTTTTTTTGGGGATAAACCTAATTAAATATGAAGGCTGCCTACTGAATGTAAACGTAAAATACAACTATTAATGATTTTCATTCTTGCCATACCACTCTCTTAATTATAGTCCCCACTTTCACTTCCTGATCTTGAGATGATGATGAAGAAGTGGAAAGTGGATACAACAACATCATTAAACTGATCCGGAATTTCAATGGTGAAGAAAACCTGTTGGTAATTAGAGACTGGAATGCAATCATTGGAGAAGCAGAAAAGAGCATATGGACCTGGAACAAAGAATAAGAGAGGAAGAAAGTATTGATAGAAGTCTTCTCCCAAACTTATGGTGACAAACACATGGGTTCAGCCATCATCTAAGAAGGAGATTCACAGAAAAAGTCCAGGGGAATTTATAGACACAAAGATTATGTTTTGCTGAAACAGATCCTCAGAAAACAAGTTAAAGATTACAAAAGCTACTTTGGGGAAACCTCAAAATGAAGAAACTGGAACAGAAACATGATCATTAGATAAGATGACAGGCAAAGAAAGCAGTGAGAGAAGAAAAGATGGTTTATTACATACTAATGGATAGGTTTAATAACCATGGGGATGCTGGAGAACAAATATGGCAAGAAATAAAAGAGAGAATGAAGAAGACAAAAGGTGAATTAATGCAAAAACTAAAAGTCACTACTAGAAAACTCTGGGTAATAGAATATTAAATAATGATAATTCACAAAAGGAAGGAGTTGAAGAACTCACAAAAACCAGATGAGTAAGAAAGATATCTAGTCCCTATTTCCTTTTATGCTTAACTAGCAAAATACCCGCGCTTCGCAGCGGTGAAGTACTGCCTTAAAATTTTTATTAAGAAGAAAATTAAACCTTTTTAAACTCAGGTAAAATATACCAATAATTATTTGTTAAGGATCTCTTTGTATACCACATTGTCATTTCGGACCTCCAGTTGTAATATAACCAAGCTGTCCGCAGAGCTTACTCTTGAGCATGCAACGTACTGTTGGCCATGTGAAAAGTAATCTTGTTTCATATCTCACAGTTTGGATTGCTGCTGTCATAATCGGTTTGAGTTTCATGGTTTGTTTCAATTACGACAGTATTTGCAGGACTTGTGTTGAAGTGACATTTGGCATCTGTCAAGCGTTGAAAGCATACAACCAGTTTCATCGATAACTTCACATCCAGCTTTTGAGAGTTTAAACATTCATAAACATCAAAGTGTCCACTACTGAAATCGTCACCTGTGAATCTAAGATGTTTAAGAGGCATTGGCGGTTGTCAAAAGGTGTAAAATATTTGGCCATTTCGGTCCACTTGAAAGCGACAACCGAACAATTCAGCAGCAGCCATCAACGCACATGCAGAACCATAGGTGAAGGGCTTAAGCATTTCACTCTTGTAGTGCTCCTGTGTAGTATAATTATCTCCTGTACCGTCATCAGTCCACACCTTGAAGCTGTCCCAGTCATTCAATACATAAGACACAATGTTCCTCCGGAAATCAAGAGTGAGCCTGATATGGCCGTGCAATATGTAACAAAGAGAATGGAAAAGGCAGGTTTCATCTCCAGGCATGGAAACCACTCGGTAAGTGACAGTTCTTTGATCGATGGTGATCACCTCGATAGACATGTTAATAGGGGTATGGTTGGAATGATAAAGGAAAAATGGGTACCTGAACAATGTAAAGTAAGTCTAAAATACCTACACAATAACTATAATCGTAATAAACAAACAATAAAACAGCGGAGAAGCCGTGGATTAAATAAAAAGGCTGTAGTTATCAGCAGGGAGACGTGAATCCCGTGGCGAAGCAAGGAAGGGTATGTAGAGACCGGAGCGACGGATGGCCTTATATAGGCAGGCAGCCAACAACGTGGGAGGCGTTGGGATGGGGGGCCCAACTCTGCCTCACACGGTGACCGAGCTGCAGGCTATGGACG
This sequence comes from Polypterus bichir lapradei, assembly GCA_026402145.1. Classification (NCBI taxonomy): domain Eukaryota; kingdom Metazoa; phylum Chordata; class Cladistia; order Polypteriformes; family Polypteridae; genus Polypterus; species Polypterus bichir. The sequence continues at coordinate 85,456,748 of JANRMT010028174.1, forward strand.
TATATATGTACGTAAGTAGGATTCAGTTAGCGTTGGGAACCCGTGTACCAAATTTCTTGAAGATGGGCCCATAAGTAACAAAGACCGTTGGAAAGTTCAATATGGCGGCCGACAGTGGCCTCATACCACCGAAATAAGTACGTACATTGGTTTCGGTTAGCGCAGGCAAGCCGCCTACCAAATTTCGTGAAGATGGGGCCATAAATAAGAAAGTTCAACATGGCGGACGTTGTCGACCATTATGACCGTTACGCGTAGAATTTCGAAATGAAACCTGCTTAACTTTTGTAAGTAAGCTGTACGGAATGAGCCTGCCAAATTTCAGCCTTCTACTTACACGGAAAGTTGGAGAATTAGTGACGTTGGAAAGTTCAATATGGCGGCCGACAGTGGCGACATACCACCGAAATAAGTACGTACATCGGTTTCGGTTAGCGCAGGGAAGCCTCCTACCAAATTTCGTGAAGATGGGAAGCCTTCTACCTACACGGGAAGTTGGAGAATTAGTGACGATGGAAAGTTCAATATGGCGGCTGACAGTGGCGTCATACCACTGAAATAAGTACATACATCAATTTTGGTTAGCACAGGGAAGCCGCCTACCAAATTTCGTGAAGATGGGGCCGTAAATAAGAAAGTTCAACATGGTGGACGTTGTCGACCATTACAAGTAGAGTTTCAAAATGAAACCTGCTTAACTTTTGTAAGTAAGCTGTAAGGAATAATGCTGCCAAATTTCAGCCTTCTACCTACACGAGAAGTTTGAGAATTAGTGATTAGTGAGTGAGTCAGTGAGTGAGTTAGTGAGTCAGTGAGGGCTTTGCCTTTTATTAGTATAGATTGCTTACACCTATTGTTATGTTTCAGCCAGGATCTCTCCCCTGGCTTGTGTTTTAATGCCTTTTTTGTGCTTCTTTTTGTTCAGTTTTGATTCTGTTTATGTCAATATTGATATGTTTATCATTTTTGTGCATAATTTGGTTTCAACGTGCCTCTGTTTATCCTGCTATCTTTCTTGTGTTCTGTGAGTGTTTCCCCAAGAGATGGGACCACTTGCCTATCACTGCATAAGACTGCCCCTGGTCCTATAAAGTCTGGTCAAATACGCAGTCCCTTGTGGTTCATTGAATGTTGTGTTAGTAAGTTCTGCCTTTCTGTGTGAATCATTTATTGTGCTTGTGTAGATTTTGGCTTGTTGCTGTGTTTGTTGATCATTCTTTTGGATTTGGTATTGCAAATGGATTATTATTTGCTACTGGATTGCATATTTCAGGCAACATCTCCTGTGCCTTTTGTGCTCCACGAAGCTTCCATTCTGTAAGAACATTTTTGCACAATAAATCTTTTATGTATAAATATACTTAATTTGCCTTTTCTGTTTCAAGCCTAAGTTTACACATTCTTCCTCTTGTGAGGCTGTTTGCTGTAGTTTGTGGAACATTTAACTATATTGGCCAGTTTCCCATTATGAAGGCCTGCTCCCCAGCTACTTCATTAAGAAGAGATCCTATATTCATAATGCCTTCTTTTGCTAATTCACAATTGACATGAAAATGATTACAAAGGCATAGGGATTTGAACTACAGCATTTGCTCGAATGCCATGGAAATTATGAATGCTGGCTGGTAGACCATGTGGGGTTAATGCCACATGACAAACAAGAAAATTTTAAAGTGTGCTGGAAACGAGACAAAAACTTTAATACCAAGGGACATGTCTGAAGATGATTACATTGTTTTGAGGGGTTAATGCTATAAAATGTCAAAAGAAAAAGGAAACAAAGAGAAGAATAGTTTGTTATGGTTCATGCCATTTATCCCTCCACTCTATTTATACAAGGAAATATACCGAAGGGGATTAAGAACTTGAATCATCTCTGTTTCAGAGTCTATTTGTTATTTTCTTCAGGAAGACACCAGACATTTGGGACTCATCCTAAAAATTTAAAGCAGTCTGACTTGACTTAGGAAGGATGAAACAGAATAATAAAAACCACCCCATCTTTTTTACACTAAACAAAGGTATAAAGGGACATGGGGCTCTGTCCAAGATGTTTCTCCAATCACTTTGAATAGAGGAAGACTATCAATATAAGTTATAAATTTGGTTAAACTTAAGCTTTTATAAATAAAAACAACTACAATGTGTCTTATTTCTTGTTACTATCTCTGGTGTCCTGGCTACACAGATCAGTTTACTTTAAGTGTTCATCACATAAGAAGTGAAAAGAAAATATGTTTACATCTAAAACAGCTTATTTTTTAAAATGAAAAACAGAAGTTGTTTACATTTAAAATAACTTATTCTTGCTCAATACAAAAAATGATGATAGTATGATTACAACAGACACAACAGCATTGTTCAAAAACCATTTGAAAAACATACAGGCAGAGCTCTTTCTTAGACAGTTGAAAAATGGCAATTTTGACCATTTTATTTATAGCTCTCTTTCTTTTCCACTCCTTCTCTCTTGCCTCTTGACTGTTTCTGGCAGAATCACTCAGTGGGTGAATACAGTGGTGCTCAGGAGGAACACACAGGAAAAAAAGTCAGATTTTAAGAAGCTTAAATGACAGCCTTAAAGACAGTTTTTAACTTTGACAATGATACACTGGGTGAAATTAAGGGATGCCTGTTTTTACTATACCTTGCTTACTTTCTCAGGCACTAATTGCATTACTCATTCTAAGTGAGGTTTAGGGATGTTTTTATTTTTTTTCTTTGAACAAGCTACCTCTTATGTTGTTTGCTTATCCCTCATTAACATGTCTTTTAATTACACTAATAATGTATAAAGCACTTAAAATTAATAAACCACTCCCAGTATTTACTCTGTTTTGCCCTTTATTTGTTAGGATTGATATGGTAGATTTTCACACACTGAAAAAATGAATTTATTAAGCTGAGAAGTGACTGCTCATTGGGAATCTTAGTGACAGCAATAAATGACTTTGGCATTTGAATCCCCATGGTTTCCTTTGCTCAGCAATTGAGGAAAGAAATAAGAACCATTGACGGCAGTCCTGTAAATTATAAGTGTAGCATTTCTTTTCCTGATGAGGTAAAGATTTAAATGAAAATGAGCCATGTCACAGGTTGCGTAATTGTGTAATGATGGATCTAATACACAGCAAACACAAATAAGTTATGAAAAACAGAGCAGTGGTTAGCAACATTAGTCCTGGAGGACCATAATGACTGCAGGTTTTTGTTCCAACCCAGTTGCTTAATTAAAAACCAAATATTACCAATAACAGATCTTATTAAGTTTCATGGTTTGTTAGTATTTTAAGTATGCCATGTCGGGTCATTTTTATACGGTAGATTTTTTTTCCTTCCCTAAGATCTCGTCCAAATGATCTGAAGCTTTAAAAGGATGAATAATTTGCAGTTCTTAACTTTTTTTCTGTTCAGTTTCCTTCCAAATGTTTAATTAAACCAAATAGTTCACAATAGTTCAAAGATAACAGCTGCAGCCTCAACAAGTTCCATCCCATTACGCTCAATATATTGTCAAGCTTGGGTCACAAAGTTGCACAGGAGAGCACAGAAGGGTTTCCAAGGAGCAGAAGCTTTATTGTAGTTCTGACAAGACCCTTTTGGAAGCGGTCTGGCCATACAGGGTACAGCTGTCAAATGTGACGCATCAGCCACGACTCCTGGGGCCTCATGTATAAACGGTACGTATGCACAAAAATGTTGCGCAAGAACTTTTCCAGGTTCAAATCGCGATGTATAAAACCTAAACTTGGCGTAAATCCATGCACATTTCCACAGTAGCTCATACCCTGTCGTACGCAAGTTCTCTGCTCGGTTTTGCAGACTGGTGGCACCCAGAATCAAAGCAGTGCTACTGTTCCTGTGTGGGTATCCTTTCTTTTTTAGATCCACATCCCTGACGCGGCTTTATAAATACACTGAAATTAACTGCATATTGTTTATTAGTTTAATGCATCTGATTGTAATTAACCTGTAACAATATAATGGTCCACAGAATGGTCAAACTATTTCAAATACCATAACTGCCTTAGCCTTGTTACTCTCACTGCGCCTCGGATCCCACATTGGATCATCTTTTTCCATATTACTCTCACTGAACCACTCGGAGTATTTATATCACTGTATCTAAGTGTGAATTACAGCTGTACAGCAGCTGATTGGAAAGTCAATTATCGGTATACAGCATGAAGCACATGCTGCCTCAACCATGCTGTCTATTGAACTGCTCTCATACGGCAAATGCTTCAGAGCCTTTCCTGTACTGACCTTGCAGTTCAGAAACAGTTTTATCCCAAGAACTCTAAACGCAATCAATCAGTCCATCAAGTGCTCCTTGTAGGACTGCTTGTACTTATTAGTACAATCACCTCACTGTAAACTTGCACTACAATTATAATATTGCACAACCTGAGCCACTTAATAAAGCGCGTATTTACATATGATGATGATATAATTTTTAAGATGAAATGCAGCAAAATATGTTTATTATATTATACAGATAAAACTTTAACTTTAACTACACTGTGCCGCAGCGCTAGCGAGCCGCTGGTGCTCCATTCACGGATTGTGCCTGCCTCGCACTGTATTCTTGCTGGTGCTGACTGTGGTAATGTGCCTTACTGGCATTACCAGTAATTAAATAAAATTAGTTAAGCGTTCTCTGTAGTGTTAAGAGTGAGGCATTTGTTTTGGACAAAAAGGTATAAAGAAAGGAAATGTGCCTTTTTCTTTTATATAAGTGCAGACAGACGTCTTCGCTGACAATATGAGCGCCTTTTTGGGGAGCATCGCGGTGGGTCTCATGTAGACGGGAGAGACAGCCTTGCCATTGACCGGCTGGGATGGTATTGTCGGTCCTCTACTCTTGCGTGTGCCTCCCGCGACATCATAACTCTAAAGGAGCAAAAGAAAGTGTGAAGCGCCTCAATATTAGTTAACCTGGGTTAGCATAGGGATCCCGTGTTCGTAGTTGTCTGAGCTGTAGCTCAGGGGAAGGAGGAAAAAAAAATTAGAAAGTGCTTACTTTAACTTAAGGCGCAGTGCGCGTTTGAAAAGCCGGCACAGCTATACGCACGCACGTGTGCGCCGGCTGCTCGATTTTTATAGTGTTTATGTGGGATAGTAGACGCCGCTTTTTGCAAACGCGTTCACGTCATCGCGTTCCCCGAGAGGGATGACGTACGGCTGGTTAATTGGTCTTGGAGGAAGGTACTGTACTTGGTAGATCTGCGTTTTAGAAGTTACCAAGCATTACGGCTTGTGCTTTGTTTTTGTAAATATTTTTTTCATATAAATATCTCTTGATTAACTTTGGTGGAGGTATTTATTGGGTTGTGGTTAGTGGTGCACTGTTTATTTTTGTATATACACTTTTTTTTCTGTATTTTGTATATTTTTGGGTGAATACTGTATTATACACTGTTTGGAGGAGCAGCTTCCTGACTTGGATCTCTGTGGAGGAAGACAGCTTCACATTTTGCTTTTGTGTATATATATATATATGGATTCCACTAGTTTGTGTGCAGTATTCTTTTTCTTTTGGGACTTTCAGGAAGCACTGTAAATACTGTATATAGTCATTTTGGGCTCCATTTAATTACTGTTTTTGTGTGTCCTTTGCGGTATTGGACTGTGTATTAATATATATAAATTCCACAGGACATTATTTTTGATTTTTCTTTAAGTGCACCTGTAAATAAAACCTCACTTTATTTTTCAAAAAACCCAACCCTTTTTGTGTCCGTGTCTCCCTGTCTTACACCATCATCCTGGTCACGCTCGGTCCCACATACTAGACACCTAGAGTGTAGGCTGGTGATTGTAATTCCCACTACACGGGGTGTCACATTTTGGTGGCAGCGGTGGGATCCGACCAGGTGTGGTAGAAGTGGGACAGTATTTTTGATTTTGGAGTACAGACGAAGACAGTTTTGGCAGTATGGCTCCAAAGAAGCTTCAAGGAGTTGGCACTCCAGACCGAAATACAGGAGTGGCCTCCGGAGCAGCACAGGCAGGGGAAGAAGTCCAAGTCACTGGGGATATCCGTACAGTGGAGACACTCTTGCGACAATTCATCGCTCTGCAGGAGAACAAGGACCAACGATTGGAATAGCGGTTCAAAAGCCTGCAACATCAGTTCGCCCAGCTACAGGGACAGGTGAATTTGGTGCAACAGTCGCAGTCCTCCAATCCCGATGAATCTATAGAAAGAAGTAGAGGAGCCCCAGCAAGAACATAGGAATACCCTCATCTGATGCCCTTCCAGGAGCCCGAGGACATAGAACATTACCTTTCAACATTCGAAAGGGTGGCTACCGTGTGTGACTGGCCAAGAGCAGATTGGGCAATCCGTCTTGTTCCTTTACTTACTGGAGGGGCCAGGGTGGCATTTTTGGCTATGCCAGTAGAGGAGTCCCTGATTTATGACTCTCTAAAAGCTGCCATCCTTGAGAAGTACGAGATCAGCAACGAAACGTACAGGGTGAGGTTCCGTTCCCTCGAATGGGAGGAAGGTCAGTCTCCTAAAGAACTTCTGACACTATTGAAAGAATTGTGCACTAAATGGTTACAACCCCAGAAACACTCAATAGAACAGGTAATTGACTTTATTTTGTTAGAACAACTTTTGCAGGTATTTGATATTAAAATCCGTACATGGGTAGAGGAACATCGGCCAAAGACTTCCAAAGAAACAGCGGAGCTGGCTGAGGTGTTCCTGGCTGCCCATCATCCAAGGAGCCTACGGAAAGAAGATAAAGTCATTCAGAGGCCCAAAACCACAGCTAAGCCCACAGGTATGTCTCAGGGTGAAATGGGTCGTGGTCCTACAAGTTTAGTCAACCCACCTGCAAAGCCAGATTATAGGGGAGGTTGGTTGTGTCATGGTTGTGGACAGAAAGGCCATCTAATTAAGTTTTGTCCAAACAAACGTAAGGAGGCAAAACTTTGTTTTGTTCCATGCCCCCTACCTGAAAAGACACCTTTTAAGAATAGGGAGAAGATTCTAAGAGTTTCTATGGCAGGTAAACTGTACACTGCATTAATAGACACAGGAAGCACCCAGTCTCTGGTGAGGAAAGACTGTTTGGTCAACCAAGTGGTACAGTCAGGTCAGCAGGTAGTATTGAGGTGTGTCCATGGTGAAGAAGTCACCTATCCTCTGGTCTGGGTGAACCTGGAGATTCAAAGTTTGGGTTATGAGTTGCCCATGGGCGTATTAGACAACATGCCTTACCCGATTATATTAGGGTTGGACGTGCCAAGAATTGAAGATCTCTTACAGGGTACTCTGCAGGCGGAGACTCTGATGGTCACAAGGGCCCAAGCGGCAAGGCAAAAACAAAATACCCAGGATGGCTGGGACATGCTGCCGTTTGGGGAAGTTGACAAGAGAGGCACAATCCGTAAAGCCCGTAGTCAAAGAAGGCGTGAGAAGCTCTGGGGCATTCCCCAGAAGCAGGGCGAGCTCATATTGCCTTTGGATCTCACAGGAAATGGTAGCAACTTACCAAGTGACGTGGCTTCCGCTCAGCGGGACGACCCCAGTCTGCGTGTCTGCTTTGACAAGGCCACAAAGGGTTTGCAGTCTAAGACGGGAGAGAAATTTATTATTAAAGATGACCTCCTGTATCATTAAGATGCCCATGGGCAGAGACTGGTGTTACCATCTAGTCTGAGGGCAAAAGTGTTACAGATTAGCCATAGCATTCCCTGGTCAGGTCATTTGAGGCAAGTAAAGACATCCGATCGGCTAGCACGACATTTTTATTGGCCTGGATGGTCTAAAGATGTAGCAAATTATGTAAAAGCATGTGCAGAATGTCAGAAAGTTGGACCAGTGAAGAGAGGAGACAAAGTTCCACTCATACCTTTGCCTATAGTAGAAGAGCCTTTTACCCATATAGCGGTTGATATTGTGGGTCCTGTCGAACGTAGCCGCACTGGGCATAAATATATTTTAGTAGTGTGCGACTACACAACCCAGGTTCCAAAAGCCTTTCCCCTGAAAAAGACAAATGCAAGTAACATTGTGAGGGCTCTAATACAGCTATTTGCCAGAGTGTGGATCCCAAGAGAAATGTTAACGGACCAGGGGTCAAACCTAACTGCAAAATTTAAAAGACAGGGGAATAATTTGTTAGGAATTCGGGGTTTAAGGACCACACCCTATCACCCGCAGACAGATGGGCTAGTGGAATGATTTAATGCCACCTTAATACAGATGTTGAGGAAATTTGTTAGCATGACTGGATCAGATTGGGATCAATGGCTACCATACCTGTTGTTTGCTTACCGGGAGGTTCCGCAGGCATCTTCTGGATTCTCTCCGTTTGAGCTATTGTATGGTCGTCATGTTCAAGGACCCCTTTCTGTGCTGAAGGAAACCCTAGAGGGAGATAGAGACAGAACTGAGTCCCAAAATGTGCTAACATTTGTCCTTAAATTGCAGGAAAAATTTGCCAACCTGTCACAGTTTGTAAAAGCAAACATGGAAAACGCACAAGCCAAGCAGAAAGCGTGGTATGACAAGGCAGTCAGAGACCGAAAACTTACAGTTGGACAGAAGGTACTATTATTATTGCCTACTTCAGAGAGCAGTCTTTTAGCCAAGTGGCAAGGGCCATACACTGTAGTTGCTCAAAAAGGTCCTGTCACTTATGAGATTGATATGCCTGATCACCCAAGGAAATTAAGGCAAACTTTTCATATTAATATGCTGAAGCCATGGCAGGAATATACTAACCCTTCCAGTCAGCTATTAATTCGTAGCGTTCCGGAGGAAGAGGAATCGGAGGAGCAGTACTTGTCATCTTGCAGAGAAGTACAAGTGGGACCATCATTGGAACATCTAGAAGAGACAAAAAGAGCAGAAGTACAACAGTTGATTCCAGAGGGTCTGTTTGGATCTTTGCCTGGTAAGACTCCTCTTATACATCATGATATTCGCCTTACCTCCCCAGGTCCTGTGAGAACATCCTACTGTAGGATTCCTGCACGCCTACAAGAGGTTTTCAAAGAGGAACTGGAACAGATGAAAGATTTAGGTATCATCGAACCTTCAGTGAGTGACTGGTGTAGTCCTGTGGTACTCGTTCCTAAAAAGAATGGACAGATGAGATTCTGTGTGGATTACAGTAAGCTTAATGCCATCTCAGCTTTCGATACCTACCCAATGCCTAGAGTGGACGAGCTAGTAGAGCAGCTAGGTCCTGCAAAATATTTAACAACAATTGATCTTTGCAAAGGTTATTGGCAGGTCCCACTCACAGAAGAGGCAAAACCACTTACCGCTTTTAGGGCTCCCAGTGGTTTGTACCAGTTCATGGTCATGCCATTTGGGTTGCATGGAGCTGCGGCGAACGTCCAGCGCCTCATGGACAAAGTGCTGCAAGGAGCAGAGAGGTATGCTAGAGCATACATAGATGATGTTGTTGTATACAGTAAGACCTGGGAGGAACATCTACAACACCTGGCGGATGTGTTTGAAAGGTTAAAAACAGCTGGGCTTGTGGTTAACCCTGAAAAAACAGTCATTGCCAAAGAGGAAGTGCAATACCTCGGGTACACCATAGGGGGCAGTTTGATCAGACCCCAAATCGACAAAATGGCCGCTATAAAGGATCGTCCGTGTCCTGGAACAAAGAAGCAGGTCCGGTCATTCCTTGGTTTGGTGGGGTGGTACAGAAGATTTATCCCCAATTTTTCTGATATTGCAGCACCCCTCACCGACCTGTTTAAAGGATCTGCACCACGAAACGTCAAATGGACAGAGTCATGTGAAAATGCCTTTCAATCTCTGAAAAAAATATTTTGTAAGAATGTTGTATTGCATTGTCCTGACTTTGCGAAACCTTTTACTTTGCAGGTTGACGCCTCTGGGGAAGGTTTAGGAGCAGCCTTGATGCAGGGAGAGGGTGACAAGAAGAGGCCAATTTTGTTTATTAGTAGGAAGCTGTTTGACCAAGAGAAGAAGTACGCTACCTTAGAGAAAGAAGGATTAGCAATAAAATGGGCTGTAGATAGCCTAAAGTATTATCTTTTGTCCAACAAATTCATTGTGTAGAGCAACCACCGAGCTTTGTAGTGGATTCAAAGAATGAGGCATTCTAATGCTCGGGTGGCCCGCTGGTATTTGGCACTCCAGCCATACAGGTTTCAGGTACATTATGTTGCTGGGAAAAAGAATCTAGTGGCAGATTATTTATCCTGCACATATGACCTGAAATCTTGAGGGGGAGGGTGTGTGGTAATGTGCCTTACTGGCATTACCAGTAATTAAATAAAATTAGTTAAGTGTTCTCTGTAGTGTTAAGAGTGAGGCATTTTTTTATTACAAAAAGGTATAAAGAAAGGAAACGTTTTCTTTTATATAAGTGCAGACAGACGTCTTCGCTGACGATATGAGCGCCTTTTTGGGGAGCATCGCGGTGGGTCTCATGTAGACGGGACAGACAGCTTTGCCATTGACCGGCCGGGATGGTATTGTCGGTCCTCTACTCTTGTGTGTGCCTCCCGCAACATCATAACTCTAAAGGAGCAAAAGAAAGTGCGAAGCGCCTCAATATTAGTTAACCCGGGTTAGCATAGGACTCCCATGTTCGTAGTTCATATAAATATCTCTCGATTAACTTTGGTGGAGGTATTTATTGGGTTGTGGTTAGTGATGCACTGTTTATTTTTGTATATACACTTTTTTTTCTGTATTTTGTATATTCTTGGGTGAATACTGTATTATACACTGTTTGGAGGAGCAGCTTCCTGACTTGGATCACGCTCGGTCCCAAATACTAGACACCTAGAGTGTAGGCTAGTGATTCTAATTCCCACTACACGGGGTGTCACACTGACGCAACACTGGAAAGATAGATGGATAGAATAATTAAATATGTACTACGAAGATATTTCGATGTTCCTTAAAAGTTTTGAAAAATCTGCGTTCTAAGCTTACAGATGGCTTAACATCTATTACAGAGCTGATTGTGTGGCGATTGGGTATTTGGAGAAAAAAAAGTAAGGACAGGAATTGGAGGTTAGTACATTTAAAAGAGACTGTACTGCTACAATAAAGTACTTCATTGAAAGTAGCACATGGCACAGCAAGCATCTTGCGAGAGGCATGATCAATCACTGCCCCACCGTGTTCCCATGTTTAATAACATGCTTTAACTCCTATCATCATGAAAATTATATCACGTATACATCTCAGTATTTTAATTATTCAGAGAGCTGTAATATCACGAATGTAATGGATTCTGTGTCCTGTCAAAGGAAGAGAAAACCCAGAAGCACATAGTGATTCACACACATAGAGCACATTGAAGATCAAATACAAAAAAAAGCATTTAACATGCTACTTTAGTTACGATGGGATTGAGAAACTAGTAAATTAAATGATTTTAAGATGAACTTTATGATGTTCTACTTTAATGACAAAATAAACTACGTGATTAAAGTGGAAATTTAGAGATTAAATTTGACATTTCATGCTTTTTCCCCCATGTGCCTTTTTTTTTCTCGGTACCCTAATAAGCTTTCATATGACACTCAGACGGTGGGCTACAACTCGCCTTTTCATGCCGACTTTGATATCTGACAACTTCTTTTTTAATTCGGGCACTGTGCGACTTTGTGAACGTGAGCTTTTGAGTTTCTCCGACACACTATGTCACTCAATTAACTTCCTTTTGTTGTTTATACCACTGTTTAAACCAACATATAGTATGTTTTTTCTTTGCCTCCACTTGGTATTCGCTGAAATTCTATTTTCCCTCTTGCTTTTGACATTGCCTTTTCACAGAAGGCTGAGCTTAAGGGCTATTTATATTGATTTGCATATTCAAAGAGGCATAATTATGGGAGGAGTTTGGATGGGACAGCAGGCTCGTGCACATGCATTACTTTTCACGCTGACCGGGATTTATGTAGCGGAAGATCTAGATTTTTTTGTGCATAAGCACATTTCCACTTTTGTCCGTTCGCCATGTTATAGTGTGAATTCTACACACAGCGTTATACGTGAGCCCCCAGGTCAATAGAAAACAAAGTCTTACTGTTCAAGGGGGTACAGCGGCTCAGAAGCAGTGACCGGAGTAGAGGGAATCTGGGGGAAGAGAGTACAGTAGAATGAGACTTTAGGATGGCTGCAGCACTGTCTTTTAAATTTTCAAAGCCCTGCGTGGCAAGCCTGCAGCTAATCCCGCAAAAAGGAAGTGTAAGAGTGTGCTTGTTTCCAATTGAAATACTGTTTAAGAGGGAGTTTCTGGAGAGTGGCCACATCCCCCTGCAGCAGCGGTCACAGTATAAACATACTTAAAAACAGCATTTAGAGATTTATATTCAAACGACAATGAAGTAAATAAAAGGAAAAAAAAATTGAACCAGGGATGAAATCTTAGCATTTCCATAACATTGATTAACAGTCATTCTAAAGAATAATGAAGACCCTCCAGAACTTGTAGATGAAGCTCACTAGTGAATAATGAAGGTGTATAGATAGACTTAAAGAAGATTTGAAGTTAAAGGGTCTGAATGGGGAGGAGGTTCTAGACAGAGTTGTATGGAGGAGGTTGATCCAGCACATCAACCCCACATAGAAATTAGAAGAGATGAATATGAAGAAGATGTTAAGGTATTGGCAAAAGCTCTATCAAATCAAGTTGAGATAATCATAAGATCAAACTGGATTTATTAAAGGCAAGACAAGTATCATCAAACATAGGGAGAGAATGCTCAGTAGTGTTGATCGGTGAAAACCAAGAGGTTTTTGCAGGCAAATATGCTGTGTTTGCCAGTGACCTTGTTTGTCAAACATTTTCCTGGAAATTTGCTCTCAGGAACACATAGACGATCATTGCACCAATCTACTTAAAACTAGTTCAGTTTCTCCTTCCCCATTAACATCAATCCATTTTATGAAGTTCACAAAAATTTCCATGACTTCGCCACAGTAAGTTTGCTCATCACTGTTTCTGAACGTGCCATACACTTCCTCACTAAATGAACTCTGAGAGGTTTTATTGCTTTTGGATACAGAAGAGATGTTCAGTAGAACAGAGTTCTCTTCATAGTACTGTGCAAGGTTTAGTTTGGACCAAATGATTGTGTTTGGATCAAGTTACTCAAGCCAGGAAGCCTCAACGCAGATTAGATTACTTCACAGTAGAATGTGAAAGTCGACAATGCTCTACACTTTCTTCACTGCTCTTCTTAATTGTGTTGAGCCACTAATTGTTTTGCTTCAAAACTCTGAAATAAAGGGGACTTCTAAAGGAAGGAACTGAACAAAAAAAATATCTCTGTATGCGGATAACAGATTAAAATTATCTAAAACATATCAGGGATTGAAGATATTTACTTATCTACCAAAAAGTGATGTATTTATAACCATTCCAAATCCCCTTACTATACTATACTCTTTGAAGTAATTACATTTGGGAGTAGACCATCTCTGATTTCCTACACTACAATGCTAAGGCGTCAACTAGTTTTGCTCATCTGAAAGAACTTAAATTTACCTTCTGTAACTCATTAGGAAAATAATATATTACCTAAAACTAAAAAAAGAAATAATTTTCTTTACACAGAAGTGTGCAGAGCTCCTTCAGAATATAGGAAGAATTCATTAATATTATTATGGAATAAAAGTCCAGAGCTCCTGCAAATGCCAATGTCTGTTTTAATTAATATGACAGGTTTCTTCTTACTAACTTCTGTCTGATTTGGACTGAAGTGGGGTTTTTAGTGTTGTTTAAGATTATAAGACTTTTCTTAAGTCAAAATAAATTATGTTATATGTTTTGCATTTGTCTACCACACCAGTTGCTTGTTCAAAAAAGTCTGGTTAGGCAAGATCTTCCTTTCATAAACACATGCTGGTGGTCACTCAGTATTGTATTTTCATGCTGGGGATTTATTCCTTGTTATAATTTACTTACCTTTGCATGTTATAGAAGTAAAACTTATTCGTTTATAATTATCAGAGCCAATTTTGTCTCCTTTCTTGCAGTCTGGTGTCACATTTGCACATTTCTAGTCATCTGGTTCTTAAATGGCTACAGTATGCTTAGTAAAGGTTTATTAAAAAAAAAAAAAAAAACTTTCACTTCTTTCAATACTTTATTACTCTTTAGTATGTTGAGGGTCTGAACCATTTCTGACTTTCCTTCTTATGATTCAGACATACAAATGCGAATAAGGAATAAATACCTCAAAAATAGTCCTGAGGTCTAACTACTCAACAAAGTCCTAGGGCCAAAAATCTCAAAAAGGGAGAGGGGACAGCTAAAACCTCCTGTCCAGATAAACAAAGTTAATAACTTTGTTAATAAAATAACAAATTATTTTATTCAGTAAAATAAAGAAAAATAAAAAATAAGTCAAAAAATGTTCCAATAAGAATATTTCAAATAATGGATTAAATTCCCAAATGGGCATTTCAAAAGTAGACATATAGCTGCAACACTGGGGTGGGGGTTGGGGGACCTCTCCCTTATAGGCTTAACATAAAAGAGAAAAGGAATGACATAAAAACATTTATAAAAACAAAAAAAAAAATAATATTAGTAAAAAATGAAAAGACTCCGAAAAATAATTTTATAAATAAGATAATTAACAAACGCATAAAAAAATGAATAAAACAATGTACAGAAAATAAAAAGAACAAACAAATGATAAATAATAAAAAAAAAAATCAGGGACAGAGCCCCGATTTTAAATCCTTTAAACACTGAGCTTGTTTTTTACTTCTTCCTGAGGCATTCCATTTATTTCTTCTTCCTTTACAAATAAAAGTAATATGATAAACTCCTTATGCTTAGTGATACATAGTTTGCTTTGTACAAAACAGTGATAAACAAGAATATATCCCCTTTATATGGAAACTGTTATAATTACACCTAATTGGGGATTATAATAATTCACCCTGATCACAATTCAGTTCCGTCCTGGGACTCAACCACGCAAACATTCAAATTCACTAATACCAGCTCAATATTGAGTCGCCAGTTATCTATCATGCAAGACTTTGGAATTTGGATAAAAACGCAGACCAACACATGGCGACAATGTAAACTTCATACGATCAGTAACCCAGATGGAAACTGAACCTTTGTCTTTGGAGATGAGGGACAAGAGCTGAAACCTTTGCATCACCTTGATGACACTAAAAACTGAATTAATATAAAATAAGAAACACTCTTGGCCTTATTTGTGGCTGATGATTGGATTTCTAAAACTTAATAACCACACTGCTTAAACTGTAATGTACTTCCTCGTCAGTAATTTTGCTGTTCATCTCACTCAAACCATTAAAGTACTTTTCTGTTGTGAAAATTGATGATTTTTCAGATAAACCAAAAAAAAATTAAATATATTAACTTTTTTCCTTGTAAAATTCCTCACACTATCTCTTTGAAACTTTCATAAATTTATTAACTTTCTGTCTCAACACATTTGTTTTATCTATGATTTGTTTTAAAAGAGAGAGGAGGAGCTTTACTAAGAGATGTAAGAAAGAACATTGAATTGAAGTTATCAGTGCTCATAACCTACTTGAAAGCAGGTCTATCCCTTTTGTTATATAAATATATTGTATCTCTAGCATAAAATATCTGTTTCAGAGTACTTTAATTGAAAATTATTTTTTGGGTTTATTCACTTTCTTTGTTGCATCTGTGCATATATTAAGATGCACAGTTTGGTTCATTGTTATTACCGACGTTCTGGAAGATATATTTTTTTCTTTCCAGAGCAAGCTGTGTTAACCTGCTAATCATGTAAATATGCCACAAAACTAAAAACAAAATAGCAATACACTCAAATCCAAAACCACTATTACCCAAACATCTGTGGCAAGTTTTGAACCACATTACAAACCAATCACATTCATTGTAACCGGTTTCATGGTGAACCCTGGAGACAAATCTATTTATAAGAAGCAGCCATTTACTGCAACCAGAAGGTCTTGTGGCCTTTTTCTGGAGTTCACTAGCGACTGCTGCCTCATCTCTCCTGCACCAGTGCCTTTGCTTGCTGCTCTTTCAAGGCAAATGTATGGGACTACACTGCCCCCCTGTGGCTCCTGCTCTCTCAGACTGCCATGTGCAGGACACTTACTGCTGTGGCTCTGACTGTCTCAGAGGCATTTTTAATTTAAGTAAATTATTTAGATTTAACTCTAAGAAAGAAATAGTCGTAAATGAAGATGACACTTAATTCGTGGTTTAGCAGGCACTCTAGAATCACTTATCTGTATTCATATTTAAAAGTATATGTGGAAGGTATATGTCATGTAAGTACTTATCTACTTATATATGCACAAGACTAAAAATGATTTGATATATTTGCATACATTAAAGTCAGTAGATAAAAACTCCTGTACACCTTATACAGAAGATCACAAGAAAATGCTGAAATCTATAAACCATAAATCTTTTCACTAAATGTGCATGGAAGATTTTGAGTCAGTGGCACTGCAGAGTCAATAGGTGTCTGGTACAAAAGGGCCAGCTTAAACATAAGTGCTTATCATTTTGTCCTGTCATGTTAACTTTTTATGTTGCTTTGGACTTTTATCTTCTAGCTGTGCTCCATGTACCTTTTGTACTCAATGTATACTTGCAAGTATTTCCTGTTGGCTGTCATTGATTTGCATTTCATTGCACTGCTCAGTTTGTGCGTTTTAACTGTTCTGCAGTTGCTTTGCAAGGTGCCTTGTGACTGTGTGTTCTGTTAATGGAGCTATAGTATATAAATAATAAAACAGTATGTATAGTATAGAAATAACACAACCAGAATTGATTGAATGCTACATTAATATGATATCCAATGTAATATCATTTTTACACCTATTGGGGAGTATTTCACAGGGTAAAATCAATAAAAGTGAGTGAGATTTGGGTAGCAGGGATTTGGAATTGTGAAAAAGCTCTCCTCAAAATATCTCTGAGTAATTGGCAAAAGTCCTAGATATTGAAATTTATTTTTTCTGTTGAAAAAACCCATTGTGGTCTCTTCATTTGTCAAGTCTTCCACAAATTACAAAAGTACTAGATAATACTGTTAAAATAACAGTTCCAGCCACAGTAATTCTAGATAGATAGATGAACTTCATTTGTCTCCAAGGGGAAATTCAAAATTTAAGTTTAAGAGAGAGAAAGTGAAATATATAAATAATATATAAGTAAAAAGACAAACAACAACCCCCTAAACACACATAAGAACTTCTGGCTTGGATACTGGAGAACTTCTGCAATCAGTAACAGGGCTAAAGGTGGTAGTAAGATGGTCAGACCTAGCCAGATGTTCATTGCTCATATTAACATTTGAACTTTGCTGATCCAGCTTGTTGTATCTGAAAAGAACATACCGTTAGATGTTGGTTTAGAATTACTCATCGTTCTGTTGCCAAGTTTAAAAAGAAACATCAAAAGCATGATGCAGATGCTCTTAGGCAGTAACGTGGACTAATTCAGTCAGTTTTTCAAAGGCTGGATCACACTTTTTGGCTTTACTTGTAATTTCCTTGCATCTCCTTCATAAGTCTTCAGACCCTCTTGGACTGCTGTTTGGGGTACAAAACATTCACTGTTTACTGTTTGATTTTAACTCATTCCACTGGTTTATCAAAGGAAAAAAACGGTCTTAGTTTTATTCACAAACAGAGGAAACCTGCTTCATATAATACATTGTGGAGCCGACCCGGACACAGACAGGAGGACATATTGGATTTCACCACCACACGTTTTATTTACAATAATATTTAGACTTAATGGTCACTAAGACCCAGTCCAAAAGTGCACAAACCCCAACACTCAGTCCTGGCCACACAAATGCCTCTTCTCGGGCCGCCTCCACACCTCTCTCATGCCTTGTCTTTCTTCCACCCGACTCCAGCCCTGACTGAAGGGAGATGGCCCCTTTTATATTCTCCCGGATGAGCTCCAGTTGATTCCCAACACTCCTTTGTTGGCCACGCCCCAGCGTGGCGGAAGTGCCGGCTGTTCTCCCTGCTGCTCTCCGGGTGTCTTCTTAAATCTTCCCCCCAGCACTTCCTGGTGTGGCGGAAGTGCTGAGGTCACAAGTCCCCAAGGCATTGGGGCGCCTCCTGGCGGTGACCACGGGCCCCTATAGGGTGGCCCCCAAAGCAACCAGGAAGGCGGCCCCCACGTGATCCCAGATGGGCACACGCCCACTTCCGGTCCTTCAAGGCGTCCCGGCTGGGTCGTGGCCCCTGGCATCCTCGACAACATCTTTGAATTTATAAGATTTCCAGAAAAATCAAAATGTAATATCATTTAAAGAGAACAAGTTTAGTTGTAGCCCTAGTTAGAGAACTGTGACTTGTTAACCACATCACTAAGTTGTATTTAAAGCAAGCCTTAATAAAAGGTCATTTATATACTGCCCATCAACAAAGTTTGGCAGGGAGGCAGAAACGCCTTAATATGACAATAGTTAAGAGCATTGAAAAGCATTAAAATGTAAATTACATGTTTGCCATTTCCTTTCTTTTTATGAATGAAGTGTTAGGAACAAAACTATCTGACTTGAATAAGGAAGGAAGCTTTCTTTATAAGCACTGACTGACTGCAGAGGACTGGCTTTTCCATACAATGATTTTCTAGCCAATTTAATTACATTTTATCCAAAGATTAACAATGCAAGCTTTCTTGCCGTGTTCATTATTTGGTCTTTCCATCTCCTGTCTGCCCATGAAATCACAGCAGTGTTTAATTTCCAGGATCATCAATACAAATGATTTGCACACAAAGAGTACTACTCATAATTTGACATTATTTGTTCAAATGGTTTCTATCTTTGAGGATTTATTATATAATAGACTCTTTATCATAATTACAGGGGTTTTAGCCTTTTAGTTATTAACAGATAATATTTCTGAATACAGAGGCCTACCATAACAATAATTGTCTCACTACTACTTCATTCGTCACCAATATTATAGTAAATATAAAGTCTAACTAAAGTGAAAAAGTTATCACCCAAAGTAAAAGAAATTAGAAAACTAAACAATAGTCATTTAAAACCTTAAGAAGCACCACCATTTTTAGAACATTTTTTTCTCTAGATATGTACTTTTAATGGGGAAAAAAAGATTTTTTTAGTTGATTAAATAACATTTCATTTGTGTATTTAATGATATAGATAAGATGTAGCTTTTAAATTAATAGACTGTGTGACAAAAACTATATCTATATTATAGAGATGATAAACTAGGACAATTTTTAATTTTGTGTATTTAAAGAAACATATAGAAAAAGGCTTTGAGAAAAAACTAATACAAGCACATAACAATCATCTGACAGGCAGGCAATACCATCTTTCTGTAAATGAAGACAAGCATTCCTAGGGCTAGTGAGAGAAGTAAAAGTTTTAAGAAGACATTGTGGGTCATTTTAGAAAAGGAGTCCATTAATTCTCTTCTTCCAGCTAAACAATTTGATAGGCATAAATGATGTATTTCAACAGAGCACTGAATTCCAAAATATGCAAATGAGACAAGCATCTTGGGAAGGATATGTAAATATAAAGCAAATGTTAAGTGCTACTTGTTAGAGTGTTATTATGTTTAAGCTCAGATAAACTATCCATCCATCCATCCATTATCCAACCCGCTATATCCTAACTACAGGGTCACAGGGGTCTGCTGGAGCCAATCCCAGCCAACACTGGGTGCAAGGCAGGAAACAAACCCTGGGCAGGGTGCCAGCCCACCGCAGGCTCAGATAAACTAACCAGAGTGTATATGCTTATAAGAAGATGTGAAATGGGGGCTTTTGGGGACTTGGTTGTTTAAATCCTGATGAGGGTGCGGAAATACGAACATATTTCACCAATCCTTCGGTCACTTCATTGGTTCCCTATCCACCTCCGTATCAAACAAAAATTCTGTTTGTTTACTCACCAGTGCATCCATGGCAATGCTCCAAAATATCTGAAGGAACTCCTTAAACTACAAACCACTGCAAGAAACCTCCGTTTTGCAAATACCTACCGCCTTCACCCCTCTGTGACCAAACTTCATACGATGGGTGACCGAGCCTTTGAAGCCGCTGCTCCACGGCTCTAGAATGCCCTACCTGAAAGCATAAGAACACAGCAGGCTGTGGGCTGTTTTAAAAAACAGCTAAAGACTTTTTTATTTAGGAAAGCTTATTAACGAGAATGCTATAATTATTGTTGTTTTATCTTGCTTTGCTTTTGTTTAAACTTTTTATGTAGCACTTTGAGATTTACTGTTAATGTAAAGTGCCCTATAAATAAAATTCATTATTATTATTGTTACTATTATAAATAGTATCTCACATTTAGCTTAAAATAACTTCAGGTTGACAGGTAGTAAAGACCAATGGTAAATTCTCAATCATCTACTTTATAGCTAACTAAAAATAGCAACTAACCTATGGTATAAAAGATGCTGTACAAATATTGAGAGAGATAAACATGGCAGCTTTTTGAAGAGGTAGATGAAATGGAGGGATGACAGTATAACATTGATATGAGGGACAGGAGGCATAAGCAGTCCTAAAGCCACACAGAGCCATTGTGCTACAAAAGTGCAGCACCACCTGAGATGTGTCCAAACAAATGAAGAGGACAACAAGGGTAACATCTTTGTAGCAGATACCTTTAAAAAATGCATTAGTTGGATTAAAAAGAATGGGCTCTCTGGGCTCCCTGTAAATTACATGGACATCTCTCTCTTGGTTATACTAAAACTGTAGCTGTTGTATGGACATTGATTTTAATTGGTCAAGCTATATGTTTTCTTCTACTTTTGACTTCTAGAAATTAATGCCCGAGAACTCTGCAAATATACATAAGTATCTATACTAATAAAAGGCAAAGCCCTCACTGACTCACTCACTCACTCACTGACTCATCACTAATTCTCCAACTTCCCGTGTGGGTGGAAGGCTGAAATTTGGCAGGTTCATTCCTTACAGCTTCCTTACAAAAGTTGGGCAGGTTTCATTTCGAAATTCTACGCGTAATGGTCATAACTGGAAGCTGTTTTTCTCCATTTACTGTAATGGAGATGAGCTTGAAAGCCGTGGGGGCGGAGTTTCGTGTGACATCATCATGCCTCCCACGTAATCACGCAGTACGTAGAAAACCAGGAAGAGCCATAAAAAGCGCTGAAGAAAACATGCATTATATAATTGAGAAGGCAGCGAAACAATAAGAAGCAAGCGAGTGACATATACAACCATATTCATGAGTTCTGCTACTTCGGAAACAAAGCACGATGTAAACCTAAACTTTAAATTAAGTTCATAGACAGGCTGTCGCTGGCGTTTGTAATTTAGTGCCTGCCCATATAAGGCCGTCCGTCAGCGGCAATCCAATAGAAATACTCCCACTAAATATTCACGGGTGAAGGACTGTGCTTATGCAGAGGAAGATGAGATGGTCAGGGTGGTGTTTGGCACAAACTCAGCGAAACTGCGAGAGAAAGTTTTAAGTGCCGGGTCTTAGCTGACATTACATACAGCCATGGACATAGCAGGACATGGCACCAGCACAGCTGGGAAACTTCGATGCATGTACACCAAGTGGCTCACGTGAACTGACGCAGTGCACAGACAAAAAGCAACAGTTCCAAAGAGCACTGAACAAAAACCGAATTACACAATTGAAAAGGCAGCAAAAAAATATGAAGCGTCTGATACATACATGCATATTCATAAGTGCAGCTACTGCGGAAACAAAGCACACGGTGGAAAAAGTCAATGTCCCGCTAAAGGAAGACAGTGTAAAAAAAAACCCGTGCATGCAGTGTATCAGGTCTCAGATAAAGAAGAAGACGAGCTGTTTATTGATGCAGTAAGAAATGAATCGATGAATGAAACCTGTCATCTTTACAACGACTGACAAACACGGAATGTAACTTGAACACAACACATCGTACAAATACAACCCTGATTGAAACAAATAATGATAATCGAATCCTTGATGACAGCAACACTCAATAACACTCACAAAACAATTACTGTATATTGACAATCATGTTACGTTATTTTTAAAATGTTCCCTTTTCTTTTTCATAGCTTCTTTAACACACTACGTCTCCGCTGCGAATATATATATATACCCCGATCTACATACTCTCAAATAGATAAGCCACACACCGTGGCGCAATTGTAGAGGCTTTGCCTCTATCGCCTACATCCGAGGTTTGATTCCCGAGAGGGGATGTACTGAGTATGTACGCGCGCTTCTCGGTTCATTTTAACCTCGCATCTCCTTGGTTTAAGACGTATGAAAAAATATGCGGTTAACGCAGAATCATGTTACGTTATTTTTAAAATCTTTCCTATTCTTAGCACAAGCACAGCTGAGAAGCTTCGATGCATGTACTCCATAACAAAAAATAACGCATTTAATCACACTTTCAATTCCAAGCAAAGGGGAACTTTTGTCAATGCATGATTTCCTGGTACATCGATTACACTGATGCACACATCACAGCTACAAAAATGTTACACTCGGAATGAAGCGCGTTCCTGATCGGAGGAAAATTTAATTTCAAAAAACTACCCGAGCGAAGCCTTGATAAAAGCATGGTTTTGTGCACACTGAA
Source organism: Polypterus bichir lapradei (assembly GCA_026402145.1). Taxonomy (NCBI): domain Eukaryota; kingdom Metazoa; phylum Chordata; class Cladistia; order Polypteriformes; family Polypteridae; genus Polypterus; species Polypterus bichir. The sequence goes on from JANRMT010028174.1 coordinate 85,479,348, forward strand.
AAGCAAGCAAAATTAGATGCATTACAGAAAGTGGACTTTGTGGCTCTTACTGGGGATCATTGGACTTCCATGACCGTTAGTAATTCTAATTACATCTAATTACAAAATGTTCAATGATCACACTGTTTTAGCCTAATGTACAAAATAATTTTGGCTAAGGTTACTCAGAGTTTAAAGATTAAGTTGGTCAAATTACCTTTTATGTTTCTGACTTATTTTTTTAAGAAGAAAAACTGCACTTTATGTTGAAATTTTGGTTATTATTATTTAAAGACAATACCATTCTGAAAATGTACTTAAAGTACTTAAACTACCACTTTATTTTTAAGTCTGCCCAATTTTAACCAGGGATGATATTTTTGTTTCTGTTTTGAATTCAAATCCAGTTTAAAAGCATTTTTTTTTTCAGAAATTAAAAGAGGTTGAGTTTACAATATTCATGTCCATGTCTATTATTTGATTCTGTTGCCCACTAAAACCCTTTTAAATTAAAAAAACACATTTGCGATTTGGGGCAAATTTACGTGTGCGATTACATATGATTAATCAAGATTAATTATTACACAGCCTCTAATTAATTGGATTAATTTTTTTAATCGAGTCCCACCCCTAATATATATATGTACATATATATGTAGATTTGTATATATATATGTGTATATACAGTATATATGTAGATATGTATATGTATATATATGTGTGTGTGTGCGTATATATATGTGTATATATGTATATATATTTATATGTATATGTATATATATATGTGTATATATATATATACTAGCAAAATACCCGCGCTTCGCAGCGGAGAAGTAGTGTGTTAAAGAAGCAATGAAAAAGAAAAGGAAACATTTTGAAAATAACGCAACATGATTGTCAATGTAATTGTTTTGTCACTGTTGTGAGTGATGAGTGTTGCTGTCATATATATATATATATATATATATATATATATAAATATATATATATATATATATATTTACACACACACACATAAACATATATATATATACATATCTATACATATACACATATATATACACACACACATATATACATACATATATATATATATCTACATATATATATATATCTACATATATACACATACATATACATACACACATACATACATACACACACATATATACACACAAATACATATATATATACATACACACACACATATATAAACATATATATACATATACATACTATTCTACATATATACACACACAGCTATTTCGTATCAGTGCAAGACGCTGCTTGTTAAAACGGATAACTCCCGCTCTTCGTGCAAGTCTGCATGGATATTATGAACTATCGTATTTGTTCAAGTTCTATTTAAATTTTAAATAGAAGGAATTTTTATTTAGTCGACAGAAATATCTTTGGTAGGAATGGTAAAAACAGACAGGAATATTATTCCTGAATAAATCAACTCAAACCTTAAACAACTTATAATATTTTGCTCTCCATAAAAATATATGCTGTCTAAATTATACAAGTTAGAAATAAAGTAAACTTTAAAAGAACAAACATTCAAATTTCTTTACTCTTATGTAATTTTATATAAAAAATAAACTTAGATTTTAAATATCCCAAAAGATTTTGCTCTCCGTAAAAATATATCCTGTCAAAATTATACAAATTCAAATATGAACATGCTGCATAACAAAACCTGGAAATATAAATAAAATGTGTTCCTTTCAGCAATAACAAATCAAATCATTCAGTTGTCTTTGCTCATATGTCATTTTAGAGCTGGACGCCTAGTATCTTTTTTTGGCAACAAGTTCGTTTGTTTGGTGTGAGGTTCTGTGTTGTGGAGATTCTCAGGATGGACTGCAGGTGCTCATGAGTGAGGCGACTCCTGTGTGCTGTTTTGTTAGTCTTCATCACTGAGAAGAGCTTCTCACACAGATATGTGCTACCAAACATGCACAAGGTTCGAGCCGCATGTAGACGGACTTTTTTTGTTCTTCAAAGTCACTAAAGCGCCGTGCGCTCAGTTTATCAGCAAAGTGCGTATTTGGGAACACCGTAGTGACGACTTGGTTCAACATTACTTGGCAACAGGGAAAGTGGGGCAAGTTGCACTGGTGAATTTGTGTCTCCCATAAAAGCAGCTTCACTTGAAATCACTTTGTGATTGTGCACGGGTAAAAACGTCCGCTGAAGTGTCAGATTCTTATTTAATTCTTCTGCTTTCTGTATCTTCTGCATTGCATTCAGGTCTTTCAGGTTACCGTGATGTTTTGTCTCATAGTGCCGTCTTAGATTAAATTCTGTAATTACAGCCACATTAGCTCCACAAATGAGACACACGGGTTTAACGGCAATGTCAGTAAACATATACTCAGCCTCCCATCGGTTTTTAAAGGCTCTATTTTCAGAATCAACTTTTCTCTTAAGCATCGTGTGGGCTAGCTTCGCAATAACTTGCAAGCTAGACTTGATTAACGCGGTAAGTGTTCGGTAAGGCAGGTGAAGCGCTGCATTATGGGATCTGTAGTTTATTGTGTTACCAGCGCTTCATATACCCGGGCCATTAATAACAATAATACAGTATATAAAATGATCTCGCGGGCCGGATATAATTACACACCGGGCCAGATGTGACCCGTGGCCCTTGAATTTGACACATATGGACTAAATAGAACTTGAAAAGATATATTTTTTCGTACATCGAGCCCGCGTGCTAATGTGGTTTTGCCTGCATGCCTCAATAAGTGACCCTCCCCTCGCTCTTACTTTTTTACCGTTCATCTAATGAATACACTGAGTATGGCTTTACCAAAACAATCATTGATTGCGAATAAAGTATTCATTATTCGAGTATGTAGATCAGGGTATATATATATATACATATACATATATATATACCCGCGTATCGCAGCGGAGACGTAGTGTGTTAAATAAGCTATGAAAAAGATTTGTTTCTTACTGCATCAATAAACAGCTCGTCTTCTTCTTTATCTGAGACCTGACACACTGCATGCACGGGTTTTTTTTTAACACTGTCTTCCTTTAGCGGGACATTCACTTTTTCCACCGTGTGCTTTGTTTCTGCAGTAGCTGTACTTATTACATACTTATCTTGTATTTATCAGACGCTTCATATTTTTTTGCTGCCTTTTCAATTGTGTAATTCGGTTTTTGTTCAGCACTCTTCGGAACTGTTGCTTTTTGTCTGTGCACTGCGTCAGTTCACGTGAGCCGCTCGGTGTACATGCATCGAAGTTTCCCAGCTGTGCTGTTGCCATGTCGTGCTATGTCCATGGCTGTATCTAATGCTACCGAAGTCCCGGTACTTAAAACTTTCTCTCGCAGTTTCGCTGAGTTTGTGCCAAACACCACCCTGACTATGTCATCTTCCTCTGCATAAGCACAGTCCTTCACCCGTGAATATTTACCCGTGGCAGTTTGCTATTGGATTGCCGCTGACGGACGGCCTTATATGGGCAGGCACTAAATTACAAACGCCAGCGGCAGCCTGTCTATGAACTTAATTTAAAGTGTAGGTTTACACTGTGCTTTGTTTCCGAAGTAGCAGAACTCATGAATATGGTTGTATATATCACTCGCTCGCTTCTTATTGTTTCGCTGCCTTCTCAATTATATAATGCATGTTTTCTTCAGCGCTTTTTGGGGCTCTTCCTGGTTTTCTACGTACTGCGTGATTACGTGGGAGGCGTGATGATGTCAAACTCCGCCCCCACGGGTTTCAAGCTCATCTCCATTACAGTAAATGGAGAAAAAC
>JANRMT010028174.1:85483510-85596958 GCA_026402145.1 Polypterus bichir lapradei
AAACAAACCAAACTTAAGGCCAAAATTTCAAATGCATAAATTAAGTAGTTGTATTTGTTTTCTCAGCACGATTTGTTCAATTTCAATCTGTCAAGAAACCATTTTAGCCTGTAAAACACAAGTACAAAGCAGTTATGATCCTTAATTTTTATATTCTTCCTGTGCTCTTAAGGCCTGGAGGGGGTGTTTATCCAAATCTTCAGTGTCCACCAAGAGATTTCTCTGGTACCCACCAAAAGAGAGCAATATTTGTCCAACATTTCCCAGGTATGTTTTTGTTACACCTTGAGGTGTTCATGTGTGTTTGTAATCTTTCCAGGTCTTACATGATGATCTGCTTTTTCTTGAATAAAATATCCCTCTTTAGCTTGTGTATCTCTGTAACGTTTAGAGAGTCTGTACATAATGTTGCACCTACAGCAAACTCTGTTACTGATTGCCTTTTACTGTTGAAGTCAAGGCAGAAGAACTTCTATTGGATTATTGGTGTTTTCAAGCCTTCATTTCAGGTTACACTCTTAGCAATAGTGTATCTGCCACAGAACAGAGCAACCTTAGGCATAGATGGAGCAGTTGCAGAGAACTAAGAGCTAATACTTACACTTGATTACAGAAGCATAAAGCGGGTAGTATTCATTGGGTTCTTGTTTGCATATATGTCCAATTTGTTTGATGAAAACTGGTGAGTAGGCTTGTTCATTAAAGCTTGCAAAGGTGAGTTGTTGTCACTGTACTTACTGACCAGGACATGAAGAGGCGCCCAAAAATTTAGAATGTTTTAGCAAGAATGCTATTTGATAATGATTTATACTGCTTTTTCAGAGATCTGGATGTACTTGAATACTTGAGGGGCTCAGCCAACCTTTTTATCTATATTTTTTCAGTTGCTGAAGAAATTCTAGTTCCTTATTCTTGAGATATGGAGGCTTGGTGTTCAGTGTACATTCATAAATTACTGCTGAAGTGAATATCTTAAGAACCATGCCAAATAACAGAGGACCATGCCACTTTGTTCTGCAGTTTCAAGACTGAGAGTAGCTGTGTTGGCTTGATGATGTCAATTCTTAGAATATTTATTTGCTATTGCTTCTGATAAAATGTATTGCATAAAGGAAAGGACACCCTTATGGCATCTCTCCACATTCATCATATTGCCAATGGAGCCACAAAGATCAAAAATAGTGTATTACTTTTTGTCACACAAAGAAGGGGCAGACACATGAAATACTCAAACAACAAAAAAAATGGAAAACATCAAAACAAAAACCCCTGTAACACTTTAGTTTAGGTACTGTAAAAATGCATACATTACTTATTTACTTTTATCTAACAAGACCTTAATAAAGGCTTTTTTGGCCCTCCTAAACATTTTACTCATTCTTTGTAAGTTTTACGAAGATCCAAAGAAGTGTTTGGTAAGGTCTTGTGACATAACAGTAAATGAGTAATTTATGCATTTTTGCAGTACTTCTGCTAAAGTTTTACCAAAACCCCACATCCCCAATGGACCTATCTTTACAGGTAGTTGCACCTGCTCTGAGATGAGGTGTTTCGTCAACATGCCTACCTTTCAGTTTCTTTGCCAAAGCACTCACTTCTCACCTCCCATCTCTCTCCCTCACTCACACATAACTTTGGTTTTTCTTCCTCTCACCAGCTAGCATTCATCCCAGTTATATTTGCAACTCTAGAACATCTGGTGTGTGGCAACACTAAGACCCCTATGAGATTTATTTCCACTTAAACCTTGCTATTAAGTTGGTGGTAGCCCATTTTTTGATTATAGGCAAACTCTGAGCGCCTCATGTGTCCCTGCAGGCCTGAGCACTGAGTAGTCCTTAGAGCACTGGGTTCTAACTTTAGCTTTCAGGTTGACCCTTTTCTTAAAGAGACATATGAAAGGTCACCAAGTGGACCCTGTCTTCTCATACTGGTATTTACTGGAACTCTCCATTACCCAGTGTGGTTTTCAGTTTTATAGTGATTTCCTGGGTGACTTTTCTTAGCTTATTAACACATGAGTAGTGCACATTTCCTTGAAAATCACTTTATTTATTCTAGCCCAGACGTGTCTTCTCTTTTTATTTTTTTTTCTAGGAGGAGACATCTTTATGCATTGGGTTTGTACTCTCCCTGCTTATATATACTTGAACCGAAATAGATGAAATGTTCTATAGTTTAAATTTCTTCATCATGAATCTTCATTTAGTTGACAAATGTATTTTTTCTTATTATTTGCTTTTTAATACTGATTCCTAGACTTTTCAAATCTTTCTCCAGTTATGAACCCCAATATTTCACAAATGTGACCCACTATTTTAACTTTGTCTATTTATTAATAATCCATCTTGCCATCTATTTTAACATATTCACCATTTTCATACAAGCTTTGCCAGTAAAAATGTGAAACATACTATGAATCTATAGTATGTCAGTCAATCAGTGTTTCATTTAAATACTGCCTTTACAGCGAGTACCGTCGCATTGCTGTGGGAAAAACAGGTGATGATACCATTACAATATCTCAGTATTTAATATTTCAAAAAACAAGATCCAACCTCATGAAAAATTACAAAGCAGCAGAAAAAGTAAATGAGACATGTTTAATTTACATGCCGCATTTTAATAAGAAATATACCACATTACCAGTTTATATATAAACCAAACTGATGTATCAGTATTAACTGTGTTTTGTGTTTTGAATTTCAAACTTAGAAAGGCTTTGTAACATGGCATTTTACACTGAAACCACTCTAACTCTGAATCCACTCTTTTAAACAGTTTTTACTGATTAGTATGTTTCACTTTTGTGTATCTAAATTTAATAAAACAGTTTAATTTTGCAATGCTTATACAATACTTTGTATAAAATTAATGAAGAAAAAATAGCAAGTTTATCATTTTAGAAGTAATGCCTCATGTCAGATCCAGGGAACATATTATAACTAATGCATTATTGATTCCATATTTAGCATCACAAGCCACCTGATTATTCAGAGAATTTAATATTTTATGATTCCAGTAAATCTCTTGCTAACCCTTTCTTATCTATAGGAGACCAGCTGCTCCAGTTTATGCGGAATGTTACATTTGATGTGTATGTCTCAGTTCAGTATAAAAATGCATCTAATTAAACAACTTTTCATTTTTAATTGAAACTAAGTTAAGGCAAAATCTGCTTATAGCTAAAATAATTTACCAGACCAGAGATATTGAATATGAATGTAAAAAGAAAGAAGTGGGAAATTAGTGGAAGTTTTTAGAAATTTTAATCAATGCAGATATTATATACTGCACTTGGAAAGTGGGCTCATTGCTAATGTTATGTAAGTGCATTTTTTTAATTTTATCTGACAGACCAGAATTACTTTTATTATAACATATATTTTCTGTAGGTAGAAAGCAATTTAGGGCTGCATCATATTGAAGTAAGATGAGGTCAGAAATGTTAACCTACACTGAGGAATGTTACCTAAAATTGCAGCTTTTTAAATGATATTTCTTTTTATGTTTTGTTTTGCCTTAATGTAACACATAGCAGTGCTTTAGTACAGTACAGAAGCTATGTAAGCATATCAGTGTCAAAGGAAAGCATCAGGACCACTGGCAGGCTGAGCTTACTGTCTCTTCCTGCCCTTCTAATTTCTGACAGTCACCTGTTACTGAAGCCACCTCTCAGCACTTTCCCTGTTCACTTAAGATAAGGTTGTCAATCAAAGACTTACTTCTTGCTTTCCTCACCATTATGGAAATGGTTTCTGTGACTTGGCTGCAGAACAAAGTCTCTTTTTAAGTCTTTTCAGGGATTGCTATGGGCTATAACTGGTCTGTCACTCTGGTCAAGGATCAGTGACTCTGTGTGCTAAGGCCACTCACATTTCTATATTTATCACATCTGACATTTAAAGATTAACTTGATAAGGTTGAAAGCTAAATTCTGGATGGAATCAGGGTTTTGTAGATACCATTTCACTATAAATACAATAAAGGTCAAGTCGTAATATTTATATATGTATATATGGACAGTAAGCTCAGATCAAGCTCAGTAGTTTTTATTTCATTTATTCTTGTGCAGGGCTGGTAGGAATGAGCCACACAGAGCCCTGCCTGTTGACAGTATCACTCTAGGGATCACCTTATATTTGGCATTAGGTATTAACAGACTCTTACTTGGGCACCGGTCCAGCAGGGCTCATCACACCTCTTCTTATCTCTTAGCCAAGCCTGCTTTTCCTAACTTCAGACTGCTTTTTCCTTTCAAGGTTCAGAATATTCAACACTGACAACATTAAATTAGCATATTTGTATAATTATTTTCATAGGGAAGAAGTATAAATGCAATGCCATTCCTAAGACATTTTGGGGAAATTTGGTATTGGACCTTTCCACAGCAGTGGCCCATCTTGATTATGCTTCATCTTCCTTGAGGGCTGGCAAAAATGCAAGATCTTTAGAGGGGTGTCTACAATTCTGAAAATGAGTTGATGAAATAAAGCCATTACAGCTACCGAAGTGTTACAAAGTGCCTCTTTCAGTGCCAATAAACAATGAAATAACAATAAATGCTCACTGCTAAAATTTGGTATTATAAAATCATTTTGATTATTTAATTTGTTGATATTGGTTAACATATTAGTAACCGGGGCAGCATGGTGCGCAGTGGTAGCGCTGCTGCCTCGCAGTTAGGAGACTGGGTTCGCTTCCCGGGTCCTCCCTGCGTGGAGTTTGCATGTTCTCCCCGTGTCTGCGTGGGTTTCCTCCAGGCGCTCCGGTTTCCTCCCACAGTCCAAAGACATGCAGGTTAGGTGGATTGGCGATTCTAAATTGGCCCCTGCCTGGGATTGGATTCCTGCCTTGTGCCCTGTGTTGGCTGGGATTGGCTCCAGCAGACGCCCGTGACCCTGTGTTCAGATTCAGCGGGTTGGAAAATGGATGGATGGATATTAGTAACCTATGCTCAAACAAAATGTAATATAGTATGGCTGTATCTTTGAATTCCTCCAACATGAATCCTCTTTGACAGGCTCATCAATGTTGAAAACAATATATTAATAAATGGTACTGCAAGATTTACTTCTTATACATAGAATATTTATAACTGTTGTAGTTAGGAAGCTCAATTTACTTACTAAATATAAAATTGGTAGTAATGTGCTTTATTCTATAGTAGCATATGAGATGAGTTATGTCGAAAAGCCATTCAGCCAATCAGAATTAAGTATTCAAAACTGAAAGTTGCCCCATTCCTTTGTGGACTAATGATCGTATTAGGATTTGCATATTCCCTTCTTTTGTTCCCCCCTCTTGTTGAATGGGATGCTAGCTTTTGGCAGATGTTGCTCTTTGAGCGGGAAGCAAGTATCAGATGCAGAAGTAGATGAGTGAAGGAATCTGCAGTTTTTTAGGGCAGGTAGGAAAGTACTACAAGTTGGCATTCAATTTTGGTGATGTTGTGGGCAAGAAATAAGGATGTGTTGTGTGGGTGTGGAAGGTTTTGCAATGGGTCTATTATCGGCCAGAGGATTTGGGAAATTTTGGAGGGGTGGGGTGGATGTGGTGAAGGCAAAGGAGTGGGATGTAAGAATGAAATGGGAAAAGGTTGGTGAATGGCTGTGTAAGGGTATATAAGAACAGAACAGTGGTGTACACTGTGGACTGGAATTGACAAGTGGGCATGAGCCATTCCTTGCTTCACAATAGCAGTGTCAAACTCATCCTGATTTGTATTAATTTGACTTCCTCACCAACCACAGTTTTATTGTTTTATATGTTTTATTGCAATCTCTGAATACAGAATAGGCAGTGAAGGACTCCTCATGATAATGTCAAATACGTACTGTCACAAGAATGACAAAAAGTCATCGCAAAGGTTTGGGGCAGCAACCCGTATAATGTTTCCTGGCTGCAAAATTGGTTAATTTGAACAGACATGTTTACAGGTATGAGTCCAAAACAGAACTGACTTGCTGCCTTAAAATGGTGGCGTTTAAATACAAGCAGAGGAAGTGATGTCATCAGGGCTGGAACCGGAAGTGACATCATTGGCAGCACCGGGTCCAGAAGTGATGTCATCGGTAGCGCCGGAACTGGAAGTGATGTTATTGGTGGTGCCGGAATCGGGCGGATTTCCCGAGAATGGTCTGTAAGGGATTGAGAGAGAGACAATTACTGCGCCTCACCGCCCCGTGGTCAGGCATGGAATTATTATTATTCAGGCCCTTTAGTTGTCTTCTAATCGCACGTGTGTGACAGTACATAATCACATTTTTGTCGCCATGAAAGACATGTCCTTTAACCAGCATTATTATCTACAGCCAGAAATTGAGTCTCTTATTAATTTCCTAGCAGGAAAAGATGATTCATATGAGCAGACACAAAACAGTCACTTTGGTTAGTACAGGGAAGGTATTGCCTAACCGTTGTACCTGTGACATTGTGTTGTTGTGGCAAGGAATTAGTCAAATGAACTCTTACAAAATATTAATGTCACTGTTGATGTGAATTAATGTTGTCGTCGGGGCTAGTGTAGCCCTGAAAAAGTATAACTGCTTTCAGGAGGCAAGACAAGTAAGCAAAAGTGTTCACAAATCCAAAACTGAATGGTTGGGACTGGTCAGTTGATGGGGTGACCATCTTTCCCTAAGGTACTAAGACTTATCTTCATTGAGCCAACAAGAATAAAGAATACTGTAATATTGTCATTGGGTAAAATAATGAAAAGTGCATATTGTGTACTGAGTGTGGCTGCTGGCATTATCACAAAAAAAGGTTTTCAGGAATTCCAAGGAAAGATACACTGCTAAGGCCTTAACTGTCTTTTTTTACAAAACAGAATGTTGTCAAGTTTTTAACTTAAGCTAAATGTAAATATAAATAAGTATAGAGTATACAAGATGTTACCTCAACTGATAAGTCCTGTATGGCCAGATAAGCTAATTTCACTCAAATATTTAAAAGCAGAAAACCATCTAAAATATCAAACTGTAATAAAAAGCAAATAAAAGAAAATTGTAAAATCCTGAAATAACGTTATAAGTTTAGCAAGGATGCCCAAAGGAAAGGCATGACTATGTGAACAGGAGATGAGAAATATTAATGAGAGAGGGCACAGGCAAAGTCAAGGACAGGCTAGTGAATTAAAAATGGAAGAAGTCAAAGTATCAATCATAAAATACAAAATGTAAGAACAGTAAACTAACATGTTTTAATTACTCCTAACTTACTAAGAATGAGAGCTGCATGTATTTTGTAATAAATCCAATACTAGAATGGCAAAAGCTGGGCTCTGCCATCTTATATAGGTGGGATAAAATTGTACAGTATGTCATACAACTGGCAACAGGCATAGTAACCATAAACAATATCGTAATATCATAGCAGCCATTTAATTATCATAAGAAAATGGTGGTGATTGTATGAAACAAAATGGTGTTGCCAGCAAAATAGCAAAATATTTCAAAACAAACATTTATAAACACAAAAAAACAGCAACATGTTTCCAGAAGTTCATAAACCCACTTTATAACAAGGAGATTAAACAAAAACTTGGAGGCCTCAGATGGATTTGGCAACTTCTGACACTTTAAGGCCATACTTTGGCTTTTAAGATGATGCAGATGTCCAACTGACCAGAACCTCATCATCTTCCTCTATCTCTCTCCCTCTCTCCGATGATGGGAAGCCTCAGAGCTCAACATTTACATTAGCCTGACGTAAATGTTTGCTACAGTCTGAAAGACAGAAACCCATAGGAGTATTGCTTTTTAGAAGACACATAGAATGTCTAAGTTGAAGGTAATTATTTAACACAATATTTGCCATTTTACTAATGCAAGTATCTATCTATCTATCTATCTATCTGATGCCTGCAATATGAACCTATCTATATTAAAGGTATACAGATAAAAGTACATTTTTTGTAAATGTGGCTTGCAGTAATGGCAACTTAAAAAAAGATGAGAAATAATTTGATATAAATGGGTAAAGCATTGCCATCCTCCCTAAATAAACTATCTTGCTTGTGTAATTAGCTTCAGTTTGCACTGGAGGTGCCACCAGGAGCTGGGCACATGGGACACAAACACAGGGAGTGGAAAGCAACCGTCTTAGCTGGATGAAGCTAAAGATAACTTTGCTGCTCTTCTGATTAATTGAGCTTCTGATGGAGAGATGTTTTTTCTCTGTAGCAGAACTCCACCTCCCTTCTTAAGAGAAATGAGCATTGAATAAATCATTTGACTTGTCTACTCAGTAAAGCATAGCAGTTCTAGGGACCACGCCTTCAGAAGTGTTTCTTTAGACTGCTATGTCTTTGTCAGCTGTCTGTTAAATTATTAATGCTGTGCAGCATTGTTAATGCTGTAAGATATTTTGTGATAATCAAAACTATATGCCATGCATTTTACTCTGCTACAGTTGCTTTTCAAGACTCAACAATGCTTAAACATATATAACAACAACAACAACATTTATTTATATAGCACATTTTCATACAAAAAAAATGTAGCTCAAAGTGCTTTACAAAATGAAGAATAGAAAAATAGAAGACACAGTAAAAAAATAAAATAAGTCAACATTAATTAACATAGAATAAATAAGGTCCGATCGCCAGGGTGGACAGAAAAAACAAAAAAAAAACTCCAGACAGCTGGAGAAAAAAAAAATAAAATCTGCAGGGATTCCAGACCATGAGACCGCCCAGTCCCCTCTGGGCAATCTACCCAACATAAATGAAACAGTCCTCTTTGTATTTAGGGTTCTCACGGAAGGATTTGATGATGATGGTCATGTAGACTTCTGGCTTTTAGTCCATCAATGTTGGAGCATCATGATGCTTTGAGTAGGTGGTGGTGGCGCAGGCCGCCACCACAAAGAAACCGGAAAAAGAAACAGAAGAGAGAGTAGGGGTCAGTACGGTTTTTAGAGCCACTATGAATAGTTATTATGATGAATTGAACATGCAGAGTATCCGGATTAAGTTAAAGTGAAGTTAGGAGAAGGCCATGTTAAAGTAATGTGTTTTGAGCAGTGTTTTAAAGTGCTCTACTGTATTAGCCTGGCACACTTTCTTGCATCAAGATAGGGCTTATTAGGAGGGAAGGGCTGCACCTTCTTTTATTTTTACATACTCTTACAATGCATTCAACATTAACAACTGAAGTGGAATTCTGCTCCTGAGAAAAGGCACCATCAAAAAAATACCCTGTCTAGTATTAAAGATAAGCACACCAGTAATTAATATATTTTGAAAAACTGTCCCTCAAATAAACATGAAAACTGAATATAAAAAGCATACAGTTTGTAATGTTTTAGTTTCTGAATAACTTGACATTTCTTTTTCATAAAACAATGCTGTTGTGTAGTATTGATGGAAAACACTGTGATTTAAAAGTAGGATAATGCCAATTCAAATATATTCAATATAAATTGTTTTGTGGGTTTTTTTGTTCAGTACATTACTCTGAGGAACATTTTACAGTTCTGTTCTTATAACCATGGAAAGCTATATGCACACTGGACAGGGGAGACCAAGGCACTTCCTAGTAAGAATGCTGCAGCAGTCTTCTGGCTAAGAAGAAACTTGAAAGAAATCACAGAGATTTGTATCACCACATATACAACAGGGTAGAGCCAGTGTGATTTTCTTAGTAGCTTCCCTAAATTGGTAAAACCAAACTTTAATTATTACTTTTAAGGACATTTCTTTACAGACAGGGCAATGGGAAACTGCAATTTGGTGTTAAGAAAAAGCCAACAGAAAACAAGTTAATGGGGAATGCATGCATTAATACACCGTATTATCATGAAGTATCATGAAATATGTAAGTCTGTACAAGGTCTGCAGATTTACTTGATAATCATGAAATCTAAGAGGCTCATATACTGTACCTCTCTTTTCCATTGTCAGTCTCAGATTGACATTCAGGATCGCAAAAATAATACACTATACATAAACTATCAGTTCATTTTTGAGGGCATTAATTTTATCAATAGCATCTGATGACCCCAATTCTCTCGATTCACTAACACAATGTCTTACTTGTATTTCTGAATGGATGAATAGTAACTTTCTCAAGTTAAATAAAGAGAAAACTGAAATCTTAGTGATTGGCAATAACGGATATAATGAGGCTATTAGAAATAAACTGGACACATTAGGATTAAAAGTCAAGACGGAGGTAAAAAGCTTAGGGGTAACTGTTGACTGTAATCTGAATTTTAAATCGCATATTAATCAGATCACTAGGACAGCATTTTTTCACTTAAGAAACATAGCAAAAGTTAGACCTATCACTGAAGAATGCTGAGAAATTAGTTCATGCGTTTGTTTTCAGTCGACTAGATTACTGTAATGCAATTCTCTCAGGAATACCCAAAAAAGACATAAATCGTTTGTAACTAGTGCAGAATGCAGCTTCTAGAATTCTAACCAGGAAAAGAAAATCCGAGCACATTTCTCCAGTTTTGATGTCACTACACTGGTTGCCTGTGTCATTCAGGATTGACTTTAAAATTCTGCTTATGGTTTAAAAAGCCTTAAATAATCTCACCCCATCTTATGTATCGGAATGTCTGACATCTTATATTCCAAATTGTAACCTCAGATCCTCAAATGATTGTCTCCTTAGAATTCCAAGAGCAAAACTTAAAAGAAGTGGTGAAGCGGCCTTCTTCTGTTATGCACCTAAAATCTGGAATAGCCTGCCAATAGGAATTCGTCAGGCTAATACAGTAGAGCACTTTAAAAAAACTGCTGAAAACACATTATTTTAACATGGCCTTCTCATAAATTCACTGCAATTTAATCCTGATACTCTGTATATCCAATTCATTATAATAACTATTCATGGTGGCTCTAAAATCTGTACTAACCCCTACTCTCTCTTCTGTTTCTTTTTCCGGTGTCCTTTTGGTGGTGGCGTCTACTCAAAGCACCGTGATGTTCCAACAGTGATGGATTAAAACCCAGAAGTCTGCATGACCATCATCATCAAGTCCTTCCAAGAGAACCCTAAATACATTGAGGACTATTTCATTTATGTTAGGTAGAATGCCCAGAGGGGACTGGGCGGTCTCGTGGCGTGGAACCCCTGCAGATTTTATTTTTTTCTCCAGCCGTCTGGAGTTTTTTTTTGTTTTTTCTGTCCTCCCTAGCCATTGGACCTTACTCTTTTTCTATGTTAACTAATGTTGTCTTATTTTAATTTCTTATTTTCTCTTTTATTTGTCTTCATTATGTAAAGCACTTTGAGCTACCTTTTTGTATGAAAATGTGCTATATAAATAAATGTTGCTGTTGATGTTGTTATTTGTGGTGATAGAAGTGTTAATCTGTTTAATCTCTCATTATGTGATGTTGGCTTAATCTGTTGTTACAGAAATCAAAATACTTTTACAGTACATTTGAGGATTCTGAGGAAGTCATGTGAGCAGAATAAACATTTTTTTCCAAAATGAGGTCCAATGAGCAATCATTTCTGCTATCAATTGTAATAGACAGCTGTACAGTCAGGATGCCTGGGACGTGGAAGGACCGGGAGAGCGCCATACCTCCCCCGGGACACGAGAGGGCTACCGCCCTGGGGTGCAGGGGAGCCTCAAGATCGTAGCTGGGAGGCTCCAACCTGTTGGGGCACATGGCCACTGCCAGGGGGCACCCAGGCATTCCAGGAAACATGGATGGCAACACTTCCGCCACAACAGGAAGTGCTGCTAAGCCCGAAGACAGATACACCCGGTGTGCTTCCGGGTGCTCATGCAGCACTTCCACCACACTTGGAAGTGCTGCAGGAAGCTCGTCAGGAAGCACCTGGAGCACATCCGGGTACTGTATAAAAGGGGCCGCCTCACTCCATTCTGGGAGCTGGAGTTGGGAGGTAGCGTGACGGAGCTTTTCGAGAGAGGAGTAGAGGTGGCAGGACAAGAAAATAATAAGGACTGAGAGTGGTTTGTGCATTGTGCTGTACTGGCTAAAGGAAAACACAATAAAAGAGTGTGTTTGGACATAGCTGTCTTGGTGTCTGTTCGTGGTCACACAATGTACAACGTCTATGCAGAAGCAACGCTGCAGAGATACCTCAACCTGTTGTTGAGACATTTAGAGTTATGAAGAGGTGAAGGAAGATGTTTTTCAACATTTCATGCTTACTTTCAGACATCTTAAAGAAGTAAAAATTCTCTTTTGGAGGTAATGGACAAACTTCAGTGTGATATTTAGTAATGCTATAAACAAAAGAAAAGTATAGTGTGCAGGGTTTGTGCATCAAATAAAATTGTAATGATATTGTAGTTTTCTATTTATTATGCATTCAGGTTTTTTAAAGAAAGACTAGGGGGCTTTGCCCCCTGCTTGCTTCACTCGCCAACCCCCTGGCCTGCACTAAGCACCAGCCACTTCGCGTCTCTGCCGCTCACATATTTGGATTTCACTTTCACCAACCAACAAATTCTCATGGATACGCCTCTTCACTGGGAAGAAACACTACTTTTCCCTGATGGCAAAATGAATTAGTCGATCTACAAGTCTCTTCTCTGACTTAAAGTTTAAAGCCGAACAATATATTTGATCTCTTTTCTCTGTTCCATTATTTCACCGAGTAATAATTTCCATTTGTTTGTGCTAATGCGATCTTATCTATTATTTTTTTGAGACTTTCGAATTTTAATACTTTCATTATCTCTAACCTGCTCTGCATGTGTATCACGCCACTGTTTTTGAACCTTTTTACGACGTTCTACATTGCCATCTACTCTTTGTCTTTTATTTCCGGCCCTGGGTGTGGTTAAATCTCTTGGCACAAAGTCGCGTCTCGCGGGATTTGAACGTATCTCTCTGAAAAAGTCACATCTCATCCCAGGCTAAAAAGTCTCGTCCCACCCCAGGATATTTTTATATAATAGAGAGAAATAATCCATGCTGCCTAATTTATACTGTGTTCATGAAAACGGCCTTTGCAGTCATACAGCCTAAATACATTTTATATCACAAAATTCTGTGCATAGAATATTTTATTGGTTTTAAAGTTTACTCAATGGAAGCTGCATTTAAATCTTACCACAGACAGTACCAAATATTCCTGGCAGTCTTCAGTCAAATCAAATCATATAACAACAGTTCACCAGAACACCACTGCCCATCTGCCATTGTGATTTACAGTGAGAAACTGTCTCAAATTAAGTATTTGTACCCTGACTAACATCACTGGTTCAGACTTCCTGTGACGGTGTTTTTTCATTTGTAGGCCAGGCATTATGGGTTTGACTATTGTCGCTAATGCCATTGAATCAGTCATCCTGCCAAAAATAACATTGTACAAAAGGTAAACCCAAATAAATAAAAGGTGTTGGGGCCCTAAACAAGGAAATCCTGTTAAATGCAGATAAGGAGATAATGTTTGAATTTGAAGAAATAGTAAGATTTGTTGTGCTGTACTAGCAATGTGCTTTGAGTAATATGCAGTCATGTGGTTTAAATGCCAATTACTTCCTTGATCTGTATTCTTTTATTAAAATTAGAGTGGAATGGCTGAATTATGCAAGTACGGATGTGAACTTAATTGTTTTCAGGTGGAAAATCCTCTGACCTGGGAACAGGAACAGAAATAATTACTACAAATGGTGTAACCCTCTCTCAAATTCCTCTGGTGTTCATCTAAATCTGTGCCTATAAAATATTAATTATGCCTGCATGTCTATAGTCCTGTACTGATGTTTAATTACTTTTCAAAGCTCATACCTGTATGTCTTGTGTGCTTCCATATCATGATTATGGAGTGCATTGCTGCCTGCCTTCAGTAAGGTCCTGATGTCACCAGTGATTTAAAGTTTCTCATTAGAAAATGTGGGTGTTTTACAATATCCTGATACTGCAGGGTATAGTGGGTAAAATGGTCCAGAGATAGTACTGGTCCACAATCCAGTTGTTGCAGACATACATTGTCAGGAAAGTGTTGTCTTTCTCTCATTATGAAATACCTGCTTTTCATTAATAACAATAACTATGAAAAAACTAATCACCCAGCGCTGAAATTTTACAATCTGTGGGATTTGTATCAGGCGATCATCAAAAATATGTAGAAGGTGTATGTTCCCAATTGTGAAGTGTTAGTGAAAGTCTTATTGGTTACAAGGGAAGGCTGCCATGGATATATATTTTACATTCAGATGGGCATGATTCGATATCAAGTTCTACATGCTTTGCAAAGCAAGCTCTGGGAACATCTGGAACTCAATACTTTGTACCGGTAAGGGGACCAAATGGGATGCAAGTACAGTCAATACAACCGTACAATTCAGGCACTGACATTCTACCCTGTCATGTTCTAGAAACAGAAAAAATATTACAAAAAAATCTTTCGACGTCTGCTTGAACAGTTTCTGCATGTATTGGTGACTGCTTAAAAGCATATCACATGAAGGATGTGTACTAAATCTACATCTAGGCATCCCTTTTCAACTTTGATTATGTGAACGTTTTGGTATTTACATATCTCTGTTACACATAATTCAAGTTTTTGGCTCAGTTTTGTGGGGATTAACGTAACACTAAAGAGGTTAAGGCCCAATGGCATTTATGAAAATAGGATATATTATTACTTTTAACATGATATACATATTAGGTAGAATACAAATATAAAATAATTTCCAACTAATTCTCCCAAATAAGGTGCAATACTGAAAACTGAAACTAGTGACTTTAATAAAGTTTGTTTATTCAGAGGAATACATTTACCTAATTGCAGGCATTTCTGAAACATAAAAATGTGTCCTACATTTAATATTAAGGACCAAAATATTTTCAGTTGTTTAATTTTATGGACTCTACACTTACTGAGGCCCTACTCTCATGTTTTGACCTGCATATACATTGTAAGTCATTTGGAGATGAGAAATAATCCTTCCCAGAAGCACAACTGTTCTCCTGTGATGCTTCAGTTCTAAACTTTATCCTGCTTGACATTCAATTATACTTTAGATAGACGCTTTTAACAATTATTTTTTAAAGTTCCAGAATTCTAGAAAACTAAGAATAAACTGCCATTTGTGAGGTGTTTTTGCAGACTGTCTTTTACCAATAATTTTATTAAGTGTTATGAAGAGAAATGAGAAGGGAGGAATAATGTAAATTACAATATCAGATGTAGTGGTTTATACTTGGCTTGCCAATTAATATCTTTTTACTGAGCAGAATTACAGAGTACATTATAAAATTATCAAAAAATAAATGCCTATAATATAAAGTGACAGAAGTGGAGTATTAGACGAAAGACCAATAACAATATAGACATAAATAATGCAAAACCAGGAGGTCAAAATGAAGGCAGATTATGTGTCATTTGCAGCCATGAAATGCAACAAATGTAATATGAGCCTTTATTCCAGATATTACTAGCCAATATTCACATTAATGTACAGTGATTCCGCAGTGTAAACACATTAGCACAAATAAATGTTTAAATTGAGATTCAATGGATACTTTTCTATAAATTAATATTGTAACAAAGTTATGCAGAATACATTTTTCCAGCATATATGTATTGTCACACAGATGCTCTTGGGAGACAGTTAATGGGCTCAAAATCCTTTATGTTCCCACAAGACCAGGGGCTGACACGGCCCTCTGACTCTTTCTCCTCTTTCCCTGCAGACCAGCCAACGAACTGTCAGACTAAAGTCACTTCCGGTCCTTAGAAGACAGTTGATGTTACCTCCTCATCCAGTCCTCCAGATCCCACCTCCATCTGATGTCATTTCCCATCCCAGAATTCCACCGACCATTACATCACTTCCTGTCCACCTGCTATATATGCTACCCATTGAGCTGACATCTATAAAGATATATCTACAGCTACCTTTTTTAGGGACTGTAGGTTTGTACTTAAGTTGAGTTTGTATGTAAGTCAGAACAGGTACATAAATGTAATAAATGCTATTGTTGACCGACTGTAACCAAGTGCTCTGCCAATGAATGATGGAGTTTCACCTCTCTCTGACCTTTTTATTATTTCTACTTTATTTTCAATGGTGATGGTTTTTCTCTTCTTTACTGTATCACCAGCACTAGCATCAGATTTGTGTTTCACAGACATTCTTGAAGGGTGAAGACAAAAGGTTGAGATGAGTTCTTCTGCACAGCAGTGTACACGCTATCACAGCAGGAAGGCACCCATCGTCAACACATCTGATGTACTGACAAGAGACAACTTTCTGCAATGTGCATAACAGTACAAGCAGGCATGCTACTGAGAATGAATGGGGGCAGTGTGGGGCAATTTACCATTCGCCCACCACACAGTCACCTCCACTACAGAACGAACACGGTGCAGCTGAAGGTGGGTAGTGAATCGCCCACCACCGCCCCCGTTCAACAGGCAGCCAACCAAGGCACACTACAATGCTACCCCCCGCCACCCCATTCACCTTCAATGGCCTCTGTTCAGCCACAACCAGGTCACCGCTTGCATTACCAGCGGTGGGCGGGTAGTGAAACACTCCCCTCTGCTCCATCCAGCCTGCGTCCAGTCAGGAGCAGTAGCTCCGGCGGCATAGTGGGTGGGCAGCGAACCGCCCCATCAAGCCTCCGTCCTGCACACGAGCGATAGCTGTGGCCCCAGTGACTATGGACCACGGGTCACCACTTGCTGCTGGGAGCCGCCCGAAGAACACTACGCTGCGCGAGCAGTGAAATTCCCTCCCCCCCAGCCTCTGTCCAGCCACCGCTTGCTGCGTCCCCAGGCCGAAGATGATGGAAGTGCATGTGTCACTGCAAAGACAATTACACAGTTTTTAATTGACCACAACTTATCAGACCGCTAGAGGTTTCTAAACCCAAACTCAAGAACATATTCATTCTACTCACCGTGCATAATAATTTCTTGCCTCCGATTAAATCTTGCAAGTACAACGCTATTGTTATTTCCAACCATGCCCCTCTGATCTTGGAGCTAAAATCATTATGCCCCACATACTCATCTCGCAGATGGTGTCTTAACCCACTTCTATTATCAGATGAGAACTGTACAGAATTTATATCAAAACAAATCAGTTTCTTCATAGAGACAAATACATCCTCAGAGGTCTCTGCAGGAATTCTCTGGAAAACTCTAAAGACATTCTTAAGAGGACAGATTATTTCATATCTTTCCCACAGAAATAAATTTCAACAAATTTAGCTCAACAAATCCACAAGCAAGAAGTTGACAATGCAATCCCAGCAATCACCAACATGAACGGAGATAAAATCATTGACCATAAAAATATAATGCACACATTTAGAGACTACTATAAATCCTTATATTCTACTGACTTCAAAGAAGATAACACACAATCTAATGCATTTTTGGATACATTACATATACCATAAATAGATACTTTTATTGCAGAGGAATTGGATAAACCTCTGGCACTATTAGAATTACTAGATGCTGTAAAGTCACTTCAGAGTGGGAAAGCAGCAGGCCCTGATGGCTACCCTGTCAAATTTTATAAGAAATTCTCCACTCAGCTAGCTCCCCTCTTATTAGCAACATTTACAGAAGCTAGAGACAATCAAATTCTACCTCAAACATTTCGCCAAGCATTAATCACAGTCTTTCCTAAACAAAATAAGGACTTATTACAATGTGTATCATACAGACCAATTTTACTTCTGAATAATGATGTTACGATACTCTCAAAAATCATAGCTAGAAGGATGGAGAAAGTGCTGCCATTGGTAATATCACAAGATCAAACTGAATTTATTAAAGACTGACACTTAGCTTACAATCTCTGACGCCTGTTTAATGTAATATATTCACCTGCAAAGTCAAACACCCCAGAGATGATATTATCATTGAATGCAGAAAAAGCATTTGATATGATTGAATGGAACTACCTTTTCACTACATTAGAGAAATTTGGGTTTGGCCCGAACATTTGTGCATGGATCAAACTACTGTATACCAATCCAGAAGCTTCAGTCTGTATTAACAACATTTGCTCAGACTACTTTAAACTAGAATGAGGTACCAGACAAGGATGTCCCTTGTCACCACTGCTATTTGCAATCGCCATTGAACCACAGGCAGTTCACTGTTGAAATGCTTATCAGATAAAAGGGGTTATCAGAGAGGGACTGAAACAGAAAATTGCTCTATATGCAGATGATATGGTACTGTATATATCAGACCCACAAAATACTGTGCCTGCAGTCTTAACAGCACTTACAGAATTTCAAAAGATCTCTGGTCTCAGAATTAATTTGAATAAAAGTGTGCTCTTTCCAGTGAATTCTCAAACATATAATATTAGATTGGACACCTTCCATATTATTATTGCAGATCAGTTTAAATACCTAGAGGTAAATATCACAAGTAAACATAAATCTCTTTATCAACAAAGTTTTGCCGTCTGTATGGAAAAAGTTAAGCAAGACTTGCATAGATGGTCAACCTTTCATCTCACTCTTGCTTTAAGAATTAACGTCGTTAAGATGAATATCCTTCCTAAGCTTCTCTTTTTATTTAAAAATATCCCAATATACATCAATAAATCATTCTTTAAGCAATTAGATTCAACCATAATCTCATTTGTTTGGAACTTAAAACATCCACGTATCCAAAGAGTGACCCTACAAAGATCTAAGGTAGACTGTGGCATGGCTCTACCTAACTTTCAGTTTTATTACTGGGCATCAAACATGCAAGCTATAAAAACCTGGACACAAATAGAAGAACATGCACAGGATTGGTTTGCAATAGAAATAAAATCCTGAACTACTTCTTTATATTCCCTGCTTTGTGCCCCAATAAATGCAAGTTATCGCCAATATACTAATAACCCAATTGTGCTTCACTCACTCAGAATATGGAACCAATATAGAAAGTATTTTAAGATGGAGAATCTTTTATCTGTGGCACCTCTGCATGAGAACCACCTTTTTCAACCCTCGCAAACATATACAGTCTTTGATATCTGGAAAACATTTGGGATTAAATTGCTTAGAGATCTTTATATAGACAACATCTTTTCATCCTATGAACAATTACATTCCAAATGTAATTTTCCAGCAACACATTTCTTTCACTATCTTCATATTAGAAACTTTGTTAAACAGAACCTGCCCGATTTTCCTCATCTCCCACCTTCCTCTATGCTGGAAAAAATATTGCTCAGTTTCGAGGACTCAGACAGCACTTCTGCAATATAAAATTATGTTACAGTCCCTCCCTTTCAAAGATCCAAGAGGACAATGGGAAAAGGATCTCTTACTCATCATATCAGTAAAGGAGTGGAAGGTAGCAGTGCAGAGATTCATTCGAGCTCCATGTGCGCAAAGCATATAATTATTCAACTCAAAATTATATATTGAGCACATCTGTCTCGCTTAAAATTGTCAAAAATGTATCCAGGGCAAGATCCAACCTGCAAACGCTGCAATCAAGTTCCAGCCTCACTTGGTCACATGTTTTGGGCCTGCACCAAATTAACATAATTCTGGACAAAAGTTTTAAGTGCCTTTCAGACAGCCTTGGTGTCACAATCCCTCCTAACCCATTAACAACTGTGTTTGGTGTTCTTCCAGATGGGCTTAAACTGGAGAAGGACAAACAAACTGTGATTGCCTTCACTACACTATTGGCACGCAGACTTATTTTGCTAAACTGGAAGAACCCTAACTCTCCTCTTTTAAGTCAGTGGGTAACTGATGTTTTATATTATTTGAAATTGTAAAAAATCTAATTCTCAGTTAGAGGATCTGTGCAGAACCTCTTCAAAACAGGATCTAATCAATAATATTTTAGAATAAGCTCTTAAAGCACTGAGGAAGTAGATTCTCTTCCCATTTCTTTTTCTTCTCCATTTGTCTTTATTTGCCTATTAAACTCATCAATTTATTTATTTTTATTAGCTTTAAGTTTTATTCCGTTGGCCATTCTCTCTTTCTCAGGGGTGGGGGTTGATTTGTTTTCAATCCTATTTTTTGTAAAAATTGATCTATTTGTATGGAATGATTACAATAAAATCTATAAAATATAATTAAAAAAAAGAGAATTAATTCAATGGAGATCACCTGTGTGGGATATAAATGCACCTATATGGAAGTTCTGACTTGTGGTGAGTCAGTATCATGGCCTAACTTACACTACGAAGACAAAAAGAACACTCCAAGTAACTCTCTGAAAAGCACAAGCCAAGCGATGGATACAAAAATTATCAAATGACTAGTATCTGAATATCCCTTTGAGTAGACATGGGAGATTCTGAAGTCAAATTGAAGAAGGTTCTATGGTCTCATGGTTTGGCCATCAAAGTAAATGCCATGTTTGAAGCATGGTGGTGGCAGCATCATAGTGTGGGGATACTTCACTGAAGCAGGCCCTGGAAGGCTTATGGGGTGGAGGGCAAAATGAATGCAGCCACATATAGGGAGATCATGGAGGAAAACCTGCTGCAGTCTGCAAATGAAGTGCAACTTGGGAGATTTTTTTCAGGAAGACAACAACCTTAAGCATGAAGCTAAAACTACACAGCAAGAACTTAAAAACGACAACGTTAATGTCCTGGAGTGGCTGAGTCAGTGTCCAGTACGCGTCTTAGAATTAATCTTAGGAATTGCACTAAAAGTCTGACTAAGATAAGAATTTGTCCTACTTCTGAGTAGCATATGAAAACTATTTATGAAACATCCTGCTCCTTCTCCCAGCTAGAAGTACGAGTTTACATTTGAGAATAAATGATGTCACAATTGTACTACACCCCGAGCCATAAAATGGCACTCATGAATCTGTTTATAGTTTCCTTGGAAATCATAATGACTTTTTGTAGTATTCTGATAATAATGCTACAGCTTCTCCACAAAGATAATAATAATTACAGTAATAATATTTAAAGTAGTACTAGGAAGGAAAACATAATAATGTGGGATACTGCACTAAGTTGCATGTAATTGTTATCACTTCACAACAACATTAAGAATAATAATGTAACGAGTACTGAGATGGAAAGACAAAGGCACACACCCCAAAAGACAGTATAGCCCAATTTCGAGCATGTTTATTTAACAATGAATCACCTTCCCGCTGTAATGGGAAAACTAAAGTAATAGTTAATGAAACTAGCTGCAGCTATTCTTGCACTGTTTCTGAAGTCTCATTAACTCCTCCAGATCTTCCAATCGTCTGTCAGAGTCACATGACAAGTCGGTCCGTCTCTATCCAGTGCTCCTTTTGCTCCTGATGACTTCACCTGCCTTCTTGAACCTTCCTGGGCTTGTAAACTGTAAGGGTAATGTTCCAGGCTTTTGTGGGAATAAAGAACTCTGTGTACCTTTCTGACATTTTAGTGTTAATCACCCATACAAACCCACTTATCTTCAGGGTAATTATGGTGAAGCACATTAAGAGTTCCTGGTAGTGCGAATTTCAAAATAAATTCAGTGTGTCTTGGGCTCTGTGGGTATGGGGCGCAGTAAAACGAGGAGAAATTGAGAAAGGAGAAAAAGAGCAAACTGAGCACTTTATCAACAGGAGAGACAGGACAATCAGACAAACAAACCAATGTAGTAGGCAGGGGGCTTGGCATTTGGGAGTTGATCTCACAGTTGCACTTATGGGGTAGGGTCACTCCTGCTGAGCATCCAGGAGCAGGAGTAACCGAAGGACTCTGAAGATTGTCCTGTGGATGCTAGTGAATGATGGTGGTGGGACAAGGCATGGCACATGGCTGGGGTACAAGCCTGTGATAAATGGCTGACTATGCTTGCCTGGGTCTCAGCTCCCAGCTGAGTATTCCTGATGGGTGAACTCAGGCTGAAAGGACATAGAAAGACACCAAGGCTCATAGAAGAGAGAGAGGTCCTGATTTTGTTTGATTCTATTCCTGTTTTTACCTTTTCTTAGTGGATTATTTATTTAACTGCTTTTAACTCCCCCCAGAAGTCAATGTGCTTGTTTTTTATTGGATTATTTATGTAAAGAAGAATTTTGCAGTTCAATTTGTTTAGGACACTGTCTAAATAAAGTGACACAATGCACTTTTCACCATCTCTTATTGTTTATGTGTCTTCATTCGCCCTAGTCCATCTCGCTTCATTACTGTTGTTCAAGGAGGTTATGCCAGCTGCAGGCAAACGGGATCACAGTCATATGCTGGCAACTACAGTATAGTTTGCTTCCATGATCACCTGTTTGATGATACTGTGATATTGCTTGCATTTATCATATGCATGCTCTTGTACACTTGGGGAAATAATCTGTATATATGTGCAAATTAGAATACATGCTGCTTACTTTAACATTATCATGCATGGAGTCATGGGGAATGGTATACATCTCACATTCAAAGAACATTCATAGTTTGGTGCAAAATTAGAGAAATGGTTGGTTGAGACATACCCATATCATTGCTGTTCCAAAGCTGCATTTTACACATAATGTTAGCTGCTCTTTAATTTTTGGCTGATAACGCATGGCTACTCTGTGTAAGTGTTGTGATCACATAAATTATAGTATTTGTTATGAATATTGTTCCATCTCTGTCAAATCAATATCTTTTTATGAGTTCATTTTTATCCAGCTTTTCCAAAACAGTCCGCCTTTTCCAGAATGTGTGTACCTTAATCTGCCATCTTCTGGCAGCTTAGTGAATAAGGACAGCTCACAAACTCTTCAAAGTCCTGGTGAAGTTAGGAGTAGTTTCCTAAATTAGGAAAATTGATGCAATGTTTTTACTCGTAATCCTAAGAGTGGGACCAAATATGTGCGACTCTGTATTTTTTGAGCTAGTTAGGACCATTTACCTTCTATGAGATTCTTGATAAATACGGGTACAGGTCTCAATCCAATTGACAATTTGTGACCAGACTTGAAAAAAGCTTTTTATTCTTGATCCTAATGCAACATGACAAAGCCTGCGAAGTTTTACAAAAAGGAATGTAGAAAAAAATGCAGTGTGCAGATGTGCAAAGCTGATAGCAACCTACCCACATAGACTCAAGGCCATTATGGAAATGTAAGCGCATTAACTAAATACCGGCATGAAGAGGGTAAATACTTATACTATCAGGTACTTTGTGTTTTATATTTGTAATTAATTTAGGTAATTTTGCAGAGATTATTTTTCACTGTGACATTAAAGAGCCTTTTTCTGTTGAGTGATGTAGAAAAAGCCAAATCAAGGGTGTAAATACTTTTTATAGACACCATATTTTAATGACTGTTAAGATGGAATGGTGTGGTGTAACTCTTTTCCAGTGAACAGTGGTATTGAAACTACTATTTTTGTGTGTGTGTTTTAACCACAGACTCAAAAGCTATTTTAATTTTAATTTTAATTTTGCAGTCTTGTGCCCTGAACAGTGAAGGATATTTGGATTTTCAGATGTTTATACCTCTATTGGAGAAGTCTAGTCAAAAAAGCAACCCGATATAAAAATGAGGATAGATAGATAGAATGAATGAATGAATGAACGAACGAACGAGCGAATGAACGAACAAATTAACTTTGTTTCTCCCCAGGGGGAAATTTGGCTTTTTACATAAAATCTTTAAATAAAGAAATAGGTAGATAAATACTGTAATTAAACAAATAAAATAAGTAAGTGTGGCAGAGGAAGGAATGCTGGTGCACATACAGTGGAACTTCGGGTCACGAACGTCTTGGACCACGTACAAATCGGGTTACGACCAAAATGTTCGGCAAACTTTTGCATCTGTTCACGACCACACACTCGGGTGACGAACAAGCTGGTTTCCCTTCCGGTTCATACGCGGCGATGATTTCCGCACGTGTTCAGTCTCTCCCTGTGCATTCCCTGTGCAGCGAGTGAGAGTGAGAGAGAGATAGAGCAAGCGCGAGAGAGCGAGTGAGCGAGTGAGAGAGAGAGAGAGAGAGCACGAGAAGGCAGTTAAAGAAGGCACCAGGCTTGTTTTTAAAGAGACTGCAAGATTAGTTTTCTTGGTTTTTATGGTTAGTTTTTGTATAAATTATGGATTTTTCAAATGTTCATTTTTTTCCCTGTGCTTAAAACTCATTAAAAAAAGTGTTTACAGAGAGCAGTTCATAAGGCTATAGCGTGAACTCTTGCAGTGTTAGTTTTCTCTGTTCAAGGTTTTCTCAGTGTTATTCAATGTTTTTATATTTAGTTTACTATTACACTGTGCATTCTATGGTATAATTAACTATTTTTGTGCTTAAAAATCTTAAAAAAATATATATATTTACATACAGCTTGTATGGTCTGGAACAGATTAATTGTATTTACATACAATCCTATGGGGGAAATTACTTCAGGTCACGACCAAATTGGGTTACGACCAGAGTTTTGGAATGAATTACGGTCGTGACCCGAGGTTCCACTGTATGTTACTGCCACTCCTCCCTGTTAACAACACTTTTCATTAAAATTCACGTTAAACTTCGCAAATTCTGCACTTCTTTCACTTTTTCTTACTGCATGTACAGTATACCAGTAACACTTCAGTTTTATTGGCATTAAGTTTGAGAAAGCTATTTTCCATCCATAGCATAAGATCAGTGATGCAGTCAGTGAGTGTGCTGGGAGGTGAATCTGTAGGGGAGTCTGTACTAAGATATAATTGTGGATAAGCGGAAGAGGATGGATGGATGTCTGCATAACAGTGGAAGTTAAGGACATGTTTGCGAATAATCTGACCCAAAGAAAGGATATAAAGTAGAAAAAGTAATGGCCCAAGGACTGAACCTTGAGGGACACCATGCGACACAGGTGAGGTGGAGGATTTATAATGGCCAAGTGTGACAAACTGTTGCCTATTAGAAAGATATGATGTGATCCATTGAAGGGCTAAGCCAGAGATGCCTACAGCAGAGGGACGTGACAGGAGGATTTCATGATTAACAGTGTCAAATGCTGCACTTAAGTCAAGAAGGAGGAGAATATTAAGGAAACTGCAATCTGCAGACCGAAGAAGATCATTGACTACTCTGAGAAGAGCTGTCTCAGTGCTGTGCTGTGTACGAAAATCAGACTGAAAAGGCTCATAGAGTGTATTATCTAGAAGAAATGCATGGAGTTGTGTAGCAACCACGTGTTTCATCACCTTAGCCAAAAATGGGAGATTAGAGATAGGCCTGTAACTGGAGAGAAAGGAAGGATCCAGGTCAGGTTTTTTAAGGATTGGGGTAACTACAGCAGTTTTGAGGGCAGTAGGGACAGAACTCGAAATGAAACATGCATTTACCAATGAGACAACAGGAATACTAATTATGGATGAACATGCCTTAAGCAGAGAAGTGGGGGCAGGATCAAGCAGACAGGAGGAGGAATTAGACTTATTAATAAGTTCAGATATGGCAAGAGAGTCAACAGGTGAGAAACAAGTGAGTCTTAATGATGGAAATGGCAGATCAGAATGAGTGAGTGATTGAGGTGCAGAGCAGAAACTGTGATAGATTTGATCAATTTAGGTATTAAAGAAATGTAAGAAAACCTGGTACTGTTCAGCTGTATTGGGGCATGCTAGAGGAGTGGGTTGGAGGAGTTTATTAACAGTTCTAAAAAGGGTTCTAGGCCTGGTCTTAGCACCATTTATGAGAGGTGAATAATATTTGGAGCGAGCAGTGTTAAAGGAATCCCTATATTTAAGTATGGGCTCAGTGTAAAGCTGTGAGTGAACTATGAGGCTCGTTTTCTCATAAAGCCATTCAAGACACCGGCTAGTGGTTTTCATAGCTCTGAGCTCATCGGTGTACCAGGGACAGGAGCGGGAGGTTGGAACATGCCTAGTCCTTAAGGGAGCAAAGTTATCTAACAGTTGGGAAACACAGCTGTTATAAAGGGAAACCATGTTTTCAGGAGAGGGAAGACTATCCAATTCAGAAAGAGACAAAGACAGAAGGGAAGCAGCAAACAAATCAGAATTAACAGACGTAATGTTGTGATAGGAGACAGACTTTCTCTTGACAGATGTAGTGGTAATAATGGTAAGGTTACACTCAATAAGCTTATGATCAGAAATACCAGAGAGTGAACCTGAGACAATATGACGCTTAGTATGAGTGGGAAAATCCACTTGCTGTGTCAAGTCAAAACAATCCAAAGTTGAGATAAATTCAGCTGTAAGAGAGCAGTTGATATCAACATGAATATTAAAATCACCAAGTAAAATTACAGCAGGGCAAAGAGATGAGATTACAGTGAGAAGTTCATTAAATTCAGACAGAAAGTTCACCACAGATTTGGGAGAGCGATAAACTAAAACAGCAGTACAGGAGGGGAGGAAACCATTTTAACAGCAATATATTCAAAAGATGTGAATTCAAAAAAGGAGAGTTCTTTCATTGTCAAGGTAGCTCTATAAACCACAGCCAGGCCATCCCCTTTTCCTGTTAACCTGGGTTTAGACATGTGGCTATAGCCTGGGGGAGACAGCAAGTTTAAATGTAAATAATCACCAGGTTGTTGCCAAGTTTCTGTAAGAAGAAATATGTCCACTTGCTTCTGGGAGATGAGGTCATTAATCAGCGAGGTCTTGTTAGTGATGGAGCGAGTGTTCAAAAGGGTGGGCCTAAAGTTGGAACAGCTGGGAGAGCAGGGCGCAGACACTTCCTGAAGAGGACGAAGATGGCCTATGTTTATTCCTCAGACAGCACTAGCGTTACACCAGTGAACACGTTGAGATGTCAGTTTACTTGGAATCGACACGTCTGAGCCATAGATCCGTGAGAGGCCTGTTTTAGACCAGTGAATATAGCGAGGACGCTGAGTAATTACAAGCGACTGGAGAAAGCTATAAGTCAGGGAGACCAATCATGGATGACAGTCAAGATTTTTAAGTTCATATGGAGAATATATGAGCTGCATTGCCAAAAAAGTAGAAATGACAATACACAGCACAACTTCAAACCAGAGACCGAACAGGCTAAAAATATCCAGACACCGCCAAGAGCAAACAGAATGCCACACAACACCATGCTAACTCCAGCTACACACATTAGACAACCCAAATCTCACTGCATAACCAGCTAGAAAAGGAAAAGCACAGTGGGCAGGCTTCACATTCGCAGTTCAGAATGGCGACTGCAAATGAAGCAAGAGTAGATTCATACTCGCTGCGAAGGAAGTAACAGGAGAGAAGGAAGAGACTGGAGGACTGAAGCAGGCGTGATCTAGGCAGTCACCAGTGGCATTCATAAGTAAAATTCGAAAAGAGCAGTCAAATCAGATGATAAAGGTGGAAAAGTCCAACGGGACAAAACAAAACAAATACAATGACACCAGTGAGAAGTGGCAGCCAGACGCGCACAGCATACTCTCAACTGGAAGTGACTCACATGAGAAATGGAAATGAAAATTATCAACCTACAGAGGGCTGAATTCAAAGACACCCCAAAAATCTAAGTGAAAAAATGATGCAGCAGGCTAATCCATTTTGCCAAAATTTCATTGCAGGAACTCAAAATCGTACTCAGTAGTTTGTATGGCCCCCACGTGCTTGTATGCATGCGTGACAACATTGGGGCATGCTCCTAATGAGACGACAGATGGTGTCCTGAAGGATCTCCTCCCTGATCTGGACCAGGGCATCACCGAGCTCCTGGACAGTCTGAAGTGCAACGTGGTGCCGTCGGATGGACTGAAACATAATGCACCAGAGGTGTTCTGTTGGATTTATGTCAGGCAAGCGTGGGGGGCAGTCAATGCTATCAATTCCTTCATCCTCCAGGGAATTGCCTGCATACTCTCACTACATGAGGCCGGCATTGTCGTGTACCAGGTGGAACCCAGGACCCACTGCACCAGCATAGGGTCTGACGATGGGTCTAAGGATTTCATCCCGATACCTAATGGCAGTCAAGGTGCCGTTGTCTAGCCTGTAGAGGTCTGTGCGTCCCTCCATGGATATGCCTCCCCAGACCATCACTGACCCACCGGTCATGCTGAATGATGTTACAGGCAGGGTAAACCTGCTCTCATCTGTGAAAAGTACAGGGCGCCAGCGGTTGACCTGCCAACTCTGGTATCCTATGGCAAATGCCAGTCGAGCTCCACGGTGCTGGGCAGTGAGCACAGGTCCCACTAGAGGACGTGGGGCACTCAGGCCACCCTCATAAAGTCTGTTTCTGATTGTTTGGTCAGAGACATTCACACCAGTGGCCTGCTGGAGGTCATTCTGTTCTCCTCCTGTTCCTCCTTGCCCAAAGGTACAGATTCTGATCCTGCAGTTTAAGGACCTTCTATGGCCCTGTCCAGCTCTCCTAGAATAACTGCCTATCTCCTGGGACCTCCTCCATGCCCTTGAGACTGTGCTGGGAGACACAGCAAACTTTCTGGCAATGGCAGTATATTGATGTGCCATCCTGAAGAAGTTGGACTACCTGTGCAACCTCTGTAGAGTCCAGGTATCGCCTCATGCTACCAGTAGTGACACTGACCATAGCCAAATGCAAAACTGTTTTTTCACTAGTCACAAAAGATGATGAGGGAAAAATGTCAATGGCCTCCACCTGTTAAACCATTCCTGTTTTGGGGGTCATCTCATTGTTGTCCCTCTAGTGTACCTGTTAATTTCATTAACACCAAAGTAGCTGAAACTGATTAACAACCCCCTCTGCTACTTAATTGACCAGATCAATAGCTCAGAAGTTTCATTGACTTTATGCTATACTCTGATTAAAAAGTGTTCCTTTAATTTTTTTGAGCAGTATATATAGAAATTCCTTTTTCTAAGTACTAACTAGTAATGTTCTGAATTGTGATTTTGTCACAACTGCTGTGCAGTTGCTTTTTAAAATAGTAATCCTCACTAATACAACTCAGCAATTTCTTCAGCACATTACAAACATTTCTCAAAAGAACACATACAATAAACAGCCTTGTATGTCAGCATAAGATGTGTAGCATAGCTGTTTGCATCATGAATCACACAATGAATTGAAATCCAATAATAACATATCTTATTTTCAGCAGTTGCATATTTAGAAGTGCATTTCAATATATGGATAAGGAAAGCAGCTCTAGGTTTTCTTCAGAATTCATCATCACTTTCAGTAAGTGATTCATTTCACTTTGTTTTTTTGCAGTTGATAGCGATTGCTAAGACATTTAGTTGAAATATGAGGAGCAGTGCTAGTGATCTAATATGCAATACTACATTAATTTATACAAAAATCATGACAAATTGGCGTAAGCAAATTGGAATTCTCCACTAATTCATCAATGAAATTAAAACAGGGACACTTAAAAAAAACCAAAGCTAAACATTCATACAATTTAAAAAATAGAACCTTTTACAAAGAAATCAACATGCTAAGACACTTTACAAGTAAAGATTTGGTGCATCTTTTTCATTTTTAAAAATAATGTTAAAATAAAGGTTATGTGAATTTCTCTATGTTCTACAATGAGTCAGTCCACAGTAAGGCCTAAACTACCAATCCTGATGCTTAGAGTCTGGGGCTCAACCACTTCTTCACCACACTTCATGCTTGTTTAGAATAACTCATTTCATTTTCTGTATTGCTTTTTGGGTGATTAACTTATTTTCCAACACTCTTGAACTATAAGACACTACAGCCAAAAAGGCAAACCTACGAAAACTCCTTAAAACTCCAAACAAGTGTAGTCTATCAGTACCATTCTTTTCCTCTGTCTTGGGTAGCAGGTTCCTTCCATGCTTAGTGGGATGAGTGTGTTGTCATGTATTTGACTTGAAAAGTTTGTCTCATATTCTGCATGTTCTCCAGGGCAATAGTAGCTCTTTAATACCCTGCATGAGTTCATGTCTGGGATGTTTAAGGCACATGCAGAGACTAGTGCTACCTAGCTGTGCCTGTGTGTCCTCACGGGCATTTTCACTTCAATTGCACTTACAGTCTCTCTGACTGGAATATATATGGCTTTTCCCCTGGGCCATGCCATCTTGATGCCATCTGCAGTTTTTGGAATATTCCTGAGAGGTTTGGAAACTGCAGAGGGAGAAATATTGCTCAGATTAAATAGATTGAAACCAAACAATTCTCCAGGACCAGATAATATTTACCCTTGCGTTCTTAAGGAGGTTAGTGAGTACATATATAAATCCTTGACACACTGTGCACTGGGGTAATTCTGAAGGAATGCTGCTTCACCACCTGAGGCCACAGGTCCGCCATGCCCTTGATCCTCTGCAGTTCGCATACCAGGAGAAGGTGGGTGCGGAGGATGCCATCATCTATGTGCTACACCGATCCCTCTCCCACTTGGACAGAGGCAGTGGTCCTGTTAGAATTATGTTTTTGGACTTCTCTAGCGCCTTCAACACCATCCAACCTCTGCTCCTTAGGGGCAAGCTGACAGAGATGGGAGTAGATTCACACCTGGTGCCATGGATCGTGGACTATCTTACAGACAGACCTCAGTATGTGCATCTCGGGAACTGCAGGTCTGACATTGTGGTCAGCAACACAGGAGCACCGCAAGGGACTGTACTTTCTCCGGTCCTGTTCAGCCTATATACATCAGACTTCCAATATGACTCGGAGTCCTGCCACGTGCAAAATTTTGCTGATGACACTGCTATTGTGGGCTGCATCAGGAGTGGGCAGGAGGAGGAGTATAGGAAGCTAATCAAAGACTTGTTAAATGGTGTGACTCAAACCACTTACACCTGAACACCAGCAAGACCAAGGTACTGGTAGTGGATTTTAGGAGGCCCAGGCCCCTCATGGACCCCGTGATCATCACAGGAGACTGTGTGCAGAGGGTGCAAACCTATAAATACTTGGGAGTGCAGCCGGATGATAAAATGGACTGGACTGCCAATACTGATGCACTGTGTAAGAAAGGTCAGAGCCGACTATACTTCCTTAGAAGGTTGGCATCCTTCAACATCTGCAATAAGATGCTGCAGATGTTCTACCAGATGGTTGTGGCGAGTGCCCTCTTCTACGCGATGGAGTGCTGGGGAGGTAGAATAAAGATGAAGGATGCCTCACTCCTGGACAAACTTGTTAGGAAGGCAGGCTCTATTGTAGGAATGAAGCTGGACAGTTTAACATCTGTGGCAGAGCGACGGGTGCTAAGCAAGCTCCTGTCAATCATGGAGAATACACTGCATCCACTGAACAGTGTCATCTCCAGGCAGAGGAGTAGCTTCAGTGACAGACTGAAGAGATTGTTCCTCCCCCACACTATGTGACTCTTCAATTCCACCCGGGGCGGTAAACGCTTACATTATTCAAAGTTATTGTCTGTTTTTACATTCATTTTTATTACTCTTTAATTTAATATTTTTTTTTTGTATCAGTATACTGCTGCTGGATTATGTGAATTTCCCCTTGGGATTAATAAAGTATCTATCTGTCTATCTATCTATCTATCTATTATGGATAAGTTAATGCCATACTTGGCAAGGAGTTTTACTGAGCAGTCAGCATATGTTCAGAAAAGGAAGGTCATATTTTACCAATATGCTGGAATTCTATGAGGAAGCAACAAAAGCATGTAATTAAAGTGGAGCATATGATATTATTTATCTTGACTTTAACAAAGCATTTGATATGGTGCCATATGAGATGTTGGGTATCAATAACAACAACATTTATTTATACAGTGCATTTTCATACAATGTTGCTCAAAATGCTTTACAAGATGAAATAAAAAGGAAGTTAATATAAAACATAAACAAACAAGATTAGGCAATAATATTATACAGTGTGTAACAAAGAAAAAGGTAAGGTTGGATGGCCAGGAGGAAAGAAAAAAAACAAAACAATACAAAAAAAAACTCCATTTAGGCTGGAGAAACAAAATCTGCAAGGGTTCCATGGCCAAAAAAAGACCTAGCCCCCACTGGGCATTCCACCTAATACAGATGTTCAAAATCAGTCCTCATGGTTGTCAGGCTTCACATGGAAGAATTTGATATTGATGATGGTCATGTGGAAATCTGGGACACCCACCATTCAATCCATAAATGCAGGGGGCAGCATGGTACCTTGATTAGGTGGTGGTGGTGCAGATTGCTGCCACAGAAGAATATGAAAAGACAGCAAAGAATAGTACAGATTAGTATGGAATTACAGAACCCAGAGGAAAATGATAATTCAAACTAAAAGAAGTGTGAATTCAGGATGTTGTTTGTAGATGCGAGCAAAATTGTGTCAGACACAGGAAGCAGAGGGTGATGGTGCAAGGAATCTTATCAGAATTGGCTGATGTTAAGAGTGATTTTCCACAAAGGTTAGTGCTAGGGCTAGCCACTGCTATTTTTATTATATATACCGTAGATCCCGGAATACAAGCCGACCCGGTATATTAGCCGATCCCCTTCTCTACCTACTAAATTACATGTATTTGCCGATGACCGGTATTTAAGCCGACCCCCTTCTCCAAGCAAAATTTTCTAAATTTCCTTAAAAGTGTCTCTTCGGGTATATTTATAATGTTTATCGGCGAGAATTTGAGACTGCCGGCATTTTTGATGGAAACCAGGAAGTGATTGCAGAGAAGTTTGGTAAATTGGAACCTTTGTGTTGAAACTATATACGCAAATACGGTACATCGGCGGGTGGATTTCCGGACACTTGTTATAAATTTGATTAACTTAAATACGCAATACAGTGGACCCTTGACTTACGAACTTAATTCGTTTGCAAAGGCTAACCCATAATGCGTTCCGAACCTCCCATTGCAACACTTACTTAACCTTTTCATAATAAAAAACACCAATAATTTTTCTAATGTACTAACCAAAAAGTTATAAAAAGTGCCTAGCCTACTTCGATTAGGCTAGGAGCATGGCGGCGCGCATGGTCGCAGCGGATCAAGGCTCTCCTTTTCAGTGCACTTTTTTGTTGTTTTTGTACTTTTTTTTTTGTC
Organism: Polypterus bichir lapradei; assembly: GCA_026402145.1. NCBI lineage: Eukaryota > Metazoa > Chordata > Cladistia > Polypteriformes > Polypteridae > Polypterus > Polypterus bichir. The sequence goes on from JANRMT010028174.1 coordinate 85,516,332, forward strand.
CTTGTTTGTGCACGATCGGTTTGGCGAACATCCGCTACACCATTCAGAACCTTATAGACATCAGTGTTCAGAGCCAGACATCTGTTTTGAGTGTTTTTCATCACACGCACAACATCCCAGACAACATAGCGAGACCAGCGGGCTCTCCGTGGTTTGTTGTCGGGTCTAGGGGACGACACAGATGGAGGAGGGAAAGAAAGCAGAAACGGGGCCGCAGATACGCCGTTATGCTAAGGCTAAAAAACAACCATACAAGCCCTATACAGAACTTAATTCTGCACTGAAGGAGCTGCTTTTAATCTCATTGTAGATGCGTATAGTGACAGTAAAAGGCATTCTATTCTAGAAACAATTTCATACTGTACTCACCATTTAATTTGACATCTTTGGGCTGCAGGAAGGGAGGAGGTGGAGATATTTCCACACAATGTCCATCTTCATTTTGAAATTACATCCACAAACACATGTATCTGGGCTCCGACTGACGCTACTAATGCTCTCGGTTGTTTGTTTACAATCGCGCAAGTGGATACACGTGACTGCATCCGTTTCGTAACGCAAGATGTGGATCGTAAATCAAAATAAAAAATTTTATTTTAAACTTCCCGATAATTTATTATAAATTTTATTAATAAAATCAACAACTAAAACACTTGTTTGAATAAATTCTTTATTTAATTTAAAGTACCGGCATGCAAAGTTACTTCTTCATCTGAAAGATGGCTCTGTGGTTTCATCATTATTTACTTCCGTATTCATCGGCAAAACCGGCATTGCGCTGGAAATCTTGAATCTGAAATGATACTCGTTGTATAAATCGACCCCCAAACTCCAAGCCAAAAATCTAGGACGAAATTCTCGGCTTGTATTCCGGGATCTACGGTATATAAAACTGATTTAGATAGGAAGTAACAAGCTGGTTAAATTTGCAGATGATACCAAGACAGGTGGACTGGCAGATAATCTGGAAGCCATTAAATCATCACAGAGGGACTTGGACAGGATACAGGCTTGGGCAGATTTGTGGCAGATTAAATTTAATGTCATCAAATGTATAACATATCACATATAGGAAGTAAAAATGTTAGGTTTGAATACACTATGGGAAGTCTACAAATCAAAAGTACACCTTATGAGAAGGATTTAGGAGTCATACTAGACTCCGCACTATCAAGTGCCAGACCAAAAAAACCTTATAGGACATGCTACTTGGTCTTAGACAAAAATGATTAATTTTGCATTTACTAAAAAGAATATACTCTATCATAATTATGTATACAGTAATCCCTCGCTATATCGCGCTTCAACTTTCGCGGCTTCACTCTATCGCGGATTTTAAATGTAAGCATATCTAAATATATATCACGGATTTTTCGCTGGTTCTCGGATTTCTACGGACAATGGGTCTTTTAATTTATGGTACATGCTTCCTCAGTTTGTTTGCCCAGTTGATTTCATACAAGGGACGCTATTGGCGGATGGCTTAGAAGCTACCCAATCAGAGCATGTATTACATATTAACTAAAACTCAATGATATGCTTCCCGTGCGGTGCTTGATTGTTTGCTTTTCTTGGTCTCTCACCCTCTTTTACATTCTCTGCGCCTGACGGAGGGGCTGTTTGCACAGAGGATACGGACGGACGCTCCTACAAAATGCCGCTTTATCTCGGAGCTTCTGTAGCACGTATTGATTTTTTGATTGTTTGCTTTTCTTATCTCGCGCTCTCTCTCTTTGACATTCTCTGCTCCTGACGGCGCTCTTTTGAAGAGAAGATATGTTTGCATTCTTTTAATTGTGAGAAAGAACTGCCATCTCTGTCTTGTCATGGAGCACAGTTTAAACTTTTGACTAAAGGGTGTTATTTCATGTCTAAAGGGCTCTAATAATGTTAACAGTATGGGAGAGTTTATAAGGGTTTAAAATATATAAAAATAACCATACAAACATATGGTTTCTACTTCGCGGATTTTCACCTATCGCGGGGGGGTCTGGAACGCAACCCCCGCGATCGAGGAGGGATTACTGTAATGTTAAAGACTTCTACTTTTGTTTTGTTATAAGGTAACATCTACATACTGGGGACTCTGGAAAAGAAATGAAAAAGAGTGAAATACTAGTGGGATACATACCTGAGTATGAGACATCTGTGACTAGACAGGGTATGCTCATGCATGGAATTTCATATTTTTTTCATCAGTTTAAGGCTGAGATTATGACCCTTATGATTTTCTCCCATGCTGACAACACTATGCTATACACGAAAATCATGCCAGGATGCACATCCAGCATGCAATAACCTCAGTGTGTGGATGTAAAGTTTCTCCAGCCCAATACACACATCTGAATAACTTATCACAGGGTCTCCACGAAAAATCAAGTAGCCCAATTTATTGGTAAACCTCTTCCAAAATAATCCTATTAAACTCATTGACCTGTTTCAGAATTTTACTTGATAGTAAAATGATCTCCAGCAGTAAATCTCTACTGCACTACTTCTGATGTGAAAGTACTTTGTCCTTATCACCTCTTAGTTGGAATATTTCTATAGATTTTAATGTTCTTCCCTCAAAAGCTATGCACAACTTACAATAGGTTATTTCAGAGTCTTGACCCCATCTTAAAGCTATGATCTCATTAGGACTTCTTCACTTGTCCAAGGTGTCCTTCTATTTAATATTAAATGATCATTCAAAACTCAATTATGTACCTATAAAGCTGTTTGCTTCCAAACTCCAAAATGCCTCTTCTTGCTAGATTGCTGGTCGAGCTTCTCTAATTATGGACTGCTGAACTTCAACAACTCTGGGCAAATGCTCATTCAGCTTTTTTTCTTTCTACTCTCTGAAACTCTCTAAGACTGTTTGTAGATTTCTGTTTATCCTGACTTTAAAATTAGAGACAGAAGAATAAGGTGTTCTGCTTTTTCAAAAGTTCATTCTTGTTTTCCAAGTGTTAATGGTCTCTGCTCTTCAAATATTGCTAAATTTTATCATATTTTAAGTTTAGTTAAACATTTTACATCATCATTCTAGTAACAGAATCTAATATTCCAAGAGAAATAGTAATTTACCAGAATACAAACTTGCATATTTAGACCAACTTTCCAACAATTGGATTTTCAGTTTGCTTACTTACAGTTTGTGAGTGAATCTAATTTGCATTCCAATTCAGCTGCAAGTCAGGAAATCTTTGATATAATTCATCCTTGCATATTCATTGGGCCAGTTGGCAGCCTTCTCAGAGTTGTTTATTTTTTATTTATTTTTTTGCTGCTGCCAGAGATAAACTGCATAAAACCACCCCTTCATCCATTTTTAGAACATACTACACTCTTACTGTGTTAGGGTAAAGCCCAAATGTACATAGCATTGGACACCAGTATATCTCAGAGCACAGACACACACTTACACTTTAAGCATATAATAAGAGCACTCCTTTGGACCATGACAGAAGACTGGAAGCCGTCAAAGAAGCTGATGTGATGCTTCTTTGTTTTCTTCTATACATGCTGCTTTGAACAGGCATCTGAATACTGTGAGGTGGCAACACCATCCACAAATATGCTTAACACATAATAATTAGGCAAAGAGTTCAACATTTTTATATTTTTTTATTTAGAGAATAAAATACATATATTTTGCACTGCTACGTTCTTACTAATACAGGGCTTTTGGGTAGGATTCCTTTCTGTATCTGCCATCTTTTAACTAATTTTAACTTTTTAACTACTTTCATAATTGGTTTTATTTTGAACTTACTTGGACGATTCTGTATAGTGTTTGTTCAAAAATAGTAATATTTTATTTGTATAATTATTTTTACATTATTTTTGTGGCATTATTACAGCACAATTTTATTACTAATTTATGAGGTTTTCTTTTTGTTGTTTATGGCAATAATGCCCATTGCTGCTTATGTGATTAAGATGTGTCACCACACGTTACATCATCGCATTGCTGCATATAAGAAGATGGCATGCTTGACAAGACATCCAAACATTATCTAATAAAGAAAGCATTACATGAAAAGAATCCACAAAATTTAAAACAATTTAAGGACTTTGAACTGAGCTTTTATTTAAACTCTGATTTCTGTTTTTTGTTATGTATTTAAAGCTTTGGGTTCTGCCAATAACAACCCTTTGTGTGTTTGACAATCTTATTAAGAATAATCCTTCAAATTAGTCTCCAGCTCTGAATTTAAACCTGAACAAATGCAATGTACATTGATGGTGTCTTTGATCCTTCCACAGTTAGAATGTTTCTGGGTCATGAGCGTTGTTGTCAGGCACACAATGTCAAGTGTGCCTTTAAATGCCAAGTGTGAGAAAACATATTCCTCATCAACATATTTTCTTTTAAGAAAAAGAAAGAAAGAGAAAGAAAAGTCCTGATTTAGACAAATCAAAGACAAATCTAGCTTAGTTATGGAAAGATCTGTAGAATGCTATTTGTCGAGATGGTAGTAGTCAAAGTTGCTTTGAGCTGGCATTAGCCACAGCCTTAGGGTTTTTTGGCAATGAAAACAGAGAACCAAAAAATGCAGTGTTTAATGAAAAAAAAACCTCTAATTAAAAAGATAAGATAAATACTTTGATATTTGAGACAACAGGAATAATAAGGTGGTTTTTTCAGTAAGGAGAAAGCTTCAGTGTATGGGTTGAAAAAAAGGAAATGTAAATTCCAAGGTTAGAACAGTACTCTTGTTCTAACCATGGGTTGTTCTATGATTTTACAGTTGATTCATCCTTCTCTCCTGGATTTGAATATATATATGGATACTGTAAGAGAACAGACAGACTATGATAAAAAGTTGGGGCACCACCCTGGAGTGAAATGATCACCAAAAAAAAAAAAACAGGCAGTAATTGAGGAAACATCTGTTCAGACATGAGTTCCCAATTGAACTGTCTCAAGATGGTGGGTCTTCCGGTGTTAATCCCTTCTGGCAGGAAGAGGCGGGTTCAGGTGGATGGACACTGGAAGTGATGTCAGTGGGAGGAGGATGAGAAAAGGCATTAGGGCACAGCATCAAGCCCTGGAGCAGTGAGGAATTATAATCACCAGAGCCCTTAAGTTATCCCCTATACGCATGCACACACAAGACAATACAAATACATATACCTAGTTTTGTTTCCAAAGTAAAAGTGCTTTTCCATTCAAATAGCTTAAACCGGAATTTCTCTCAAACATAAGGGTCGTAAAAAAGGAAGAATAGCACTTGTAAACAGAGAAACCACCAAACCAAGGAAAATCTAACCATAGACCCAACACTAGATGTACCTTTCACTTTTTTCACCAAGTGGTATATATTTGCTTAACATTTCTCTAGCACTACATTTTCTAGACTTTCTATGTGTTACAGTTTTCTTGCAATCAAATACTAAATTATCACCTAGCATTCCAAAATCTAGGCCCAGTTTACTGAGGCAGTAGCTACACCAGGGCTGGAGTCCCAGCAAATATAGAGAGACACACTAGTTGAACTTGGTCACCTGGAAGGTCAGGACAGTGGGTAACTGCCTCCTATGGGCATAGTGTCCCCCCATATGCTGGGTACCAGCATCCTGTCTGGCAAACTCCAGTATGGACACCTTCATGGCAGCATAGAAGCTGAGATCCCATGGGCCGGCCCTGACAGGTTCTGTGAGGGCTGCCGGGGGAGCTGGCGAATACTGATAGCAGAAGGACTGTTGGGGTCCTGCCTGACCCAGCAGTGCTTCTCAGAGGCAATAGAATAAACGCTGGTAGTAGATATCCCACTTATGGAGTTAAAAGAGAGCTCTCCACTTGGCACAGTGAGTTAAGAGAAAGGACTGACTAGGTGGAGTGGAGGAGAATGGAGCAAATAATGGAAATACTGAAAACGTTTGCTGTGCTGTACTGTTGAGTGTTGGAACCCTTTACAGCAGTGTGGAGCAGAAACCTGTGAAAGGTATACTTGGTGTAAATAAAAAAAATAAAAACCTGGTTTTGAACTCAGGACTGTGTCTGTAGTAGCTGTGTTTCAGATTTTGGGGCTCGTTGTATCCTCTGCAGGCCACAACACCCATATCACATGTATCTGTTATGACTTAGCATTTCAAATATGTTTAGAGTTTTCTTTTATCAAGAGTTTGGAGTTCTAGTTGTGTTTTTGTGCAATTTCTGATAATGTTGGTGTTTGCTTTGGATGTCCATTGTTTTGGAACTTATGTACTGGGTTTTCATTATATCAATGGACATGTGGAGAACAACACCTCATTCTGAGAATGACATAAAGTCAAACTGTGGGCAGTGATACAACATATTTGTGTCCCTTGTGCATTTGTGCATACGTGAGACCAGAAGAACCATTATTACAAGATACAGTGCGTCCGGAAAGTATTCACAGCGCATCACTTTTTCCACATTTTGTTATGTTACAGCCTTATTCCAAAATGGATTAAATTCATTTTTTTCCTCAGAATTCTACACACAACACCCCATAATGACAACGTGAAAAAAGTTTACTTGAGGTTTTTGCAAATTTATTAAACATAAAAAAATTGAGAAAGCACATGTACATAAGTATTCACAGCCTTTGCCATGAAGCTCAAAATTGAGCTTAGGTGCATCCTGTTTCTCCTGATCATCCTTGAGATGTTTCTACAGCTTCATTGGAGTCCACCTGTTGTAAATTCAGTTGATTGGACATGATTTGGAAAGGCACACACCTGTCTATATAAGGTCCCACAGTTGACAGTTCATGTCAGAGCACAAACCAAGCATGAAGTCAAAGGAATTGTCTGTAGACCTCTGAGACAGGATTGTCTCGAGGCACAAATCTGGGGAACGTTACAGAAAAATTTCTGCTGCTTTGAAGGTCCCAATGAGCCCAGTGGCCTCCATCAGCAGAAGAAGTTCGAAACCACCAGGACTCTTCCTAGAGCTGGCCGGCAATCTAAACTAAGCAATCAGGGGAGAAGGGCCTTAGTCAGGGAGGTGACCAAGAACCCAATGGTCACTCTATCAGAGCTCCAGAGGTCCTCTGTGGAGAGAGGAGAACCTTCCAGAAGGACAACCATCTCTGCAGCAATCAGGCCTGTATGGTAGAGTGGCCAGACGGAAGCCACTCCTTTGTAAAAGGCACATGGCAGCCCGCCTGGAGTTTGCCAAAAGGCACCTGAAGGACTCTCAGACCATGAGAAACAAAATTCTCTAGTCTGATGAGACAAAGATTGAACTCTTTGGTGTGAATGCCAGGCATCACGTTTGGAGGAAACCAGGCACCGCTCATCACCAGGCCAATACCATCCCTACAGTGAAGCATGGTGGGGGCAACATCATGCTGTGGGGATGTTTTTCAGCGGAAGGAACTGGGAGACTAGTCAGGATAAAGGGAAAGATGACTGCAGCAATGTACAGAGACATCCTGGATGAAAACCTGCTCTAGAGCGCTCTTGACCTCAGACTGGGGTGACGGTTCATCTTTCAGCAGGACAACGACCCTAAGCACACAGCCAAGATATCAAAGGAGTGGCTTCAGGACAACTCTATGAATATCCTTGAGAGGCCCAGCCACAGCCCAGACTTGAATCCAATTGAACATCTCTGGAGGGATCTTAAAATGGCTATGCACCGACGCTTCCCTTTCAATCCTGATGGAGCTTGAGAGGTGCTGCAAAGAGGAATGGGTGAAACTGGCCAAGGATAGGTGTGCCATGCTTGTGGCATCATATTCAAAAAGACTTGAGGCTGTAATTGCTGCCAAAGGTGCATCAACAAAGTATTGAGCAAAGGCTGTGAATACTTATGTACATGTGATTTCTCAGTTTTTTTATTTTTAATAAATTTGCAAAAACCTCAAGTAAACTTTTTTCACATTGTCATTATGGAGTGCTGTGTGTAGAATTCTGAGGAAAAAAATGAATTGAATCCATTTTGGAATAAGGCTGTAACATAACAAAATGTGGAAAAAGTGATGCGCTGTGAATACTTTCCGGATGCACTGTATATAGAAAACTGAAGCTTCAGATTGCAAAGGCTGGAAGAGATATCTCTTCATTAAATATCAACTTAGAAAAAGAAAACCATTTTAGATCAAACTGAATATCAAAGAAAAATAGCACAGGTTTTGTTTGTCTTCCTTAGGTTTTCAGAGTTAGGGACCTAGAATTGTTGATTTAGTATTAATGGTGGAAAATATATAGGCAGCAGTTAGCTTATTTTGCTTCTGTCTTGCTTAACCAGTCATCTGACTCACCATACGTTGACCTTTCCTGTCCGGCCAACTAACTAGGAGGTTTCCAGTTCTTTCCTTTAGAGCTAAATATTCTGTAAAGTTGATGGCCATTTGTTAGTTTTTCTTTTGCGCATGTCATCTAAAGTGCCAGTATTGTCTTATTTCAGTTGTCTTCTAGTCTACTGAGCCTCCTGGATGACAGCCATTTGTGTAGCCAGCAGGTCAAGATAGCTGAGCCAAAAGTTTGGGTCTGACCTTGAATTGCTGGATATTCTACTTATTTATAATAACCTAATATTTTATAATCTTTGTTTTTTGACATTGTTTCTTTCTAAATATTTTGATCAATGCCCTTGACTTTTTAATTTGAATAAAAGGATGTATTTGTTTATTTTAGAGCATCCAGCTTAATTTTTTGTCATTATTATTTCACTTAGCTGGATTATGACAACTGAACAAATTTTACAGTGCTTATTGCATTCATTCAGTATTTTTTTTTATTCTGCTTAAAACATTTCTGACATGTATATATATCCACATTTCAGTTCTTGTAAATGCATTATATACCATAACTCATTTACAATAAAGGAAAATAATGTTATCAAATAATGGAAAATTATGTTAGCAAAGGTCTGATCTGTTGCAGAGTCCTTTGTAAATCCATATGACATTAACTAATAAATCATATTGGCTGGCAGAAGTTTTGAATTTTATTTCCAATGATTTCTTTCCATTAAATAATGTCATTTAAAATATAGGTGGAGGTGGATAATTAATCTTAACGTTGATTTTATTTAACTCTTAAGCATCAATATACTTTGTGAATGTCATGTTAGAGGGACAAGTGTCCTGACCAGACCACAAAGAAATGACAGAGGGTGTCTGCTTCCCAAAGTCATATTCTCTCCCTGTTCACACTGTGGCAGCATCCCACAGGCAGGACACCCATAGCAACATCTGCAGGGCAGGCTCTGAATTGCAACCCTGTTGGAGTTCTTGGATGCCACCAGGGAGAGCTACAGGGAATCATTGTAACCTCTTTAAAGGACTTCTGCCTGACCCGGAAGTGCTTCCAGTTTGCGATGCACCAGATGTACTGCTGGGTCCGACATGAAAGTTGTTACCTACATGGACAGTCAGAGTCGAGAGGAGTGTGGACAAGGCTTCAAGTGGAAGAGCGGAAGGAGGAAAGAAAATGAGTCTCATGTTGTATTACAGCATAAAAGAATCTGGAGATCGGCGGAGGTATTATAAATAAAGAAGATCTTGTGTTTGAACCCAGGTCTGTTATGTATAGTTGTGTCCAGAAAATCAAGTAAAACAAGCACTATAATTTGTTTAAGCATATTTTTAGGGTTAATTTTAAGGTCATCATCAATCTTTGGTATTCATGATACCTCATAGAGGCTGCATTTAACTATGGGCCACCATTACATTTGAAAGTGTGTTGTGAGATTTTTGAACTCTTTTGAGACTCTCTCCAATGCAGTGACACTCTGAAACGCGATTGATGCGTCTGTCGAGGGCTGCTTGTCCGTAGCTGAGGCAACTGCAGGTTAGCAGCTCCTTGTATGGTGTGCAGCATCACAGAGGAAAAGGCAAGCTCACCAATTCCTTGTGCAATGCGTCTGTCGCCCAATGGGTGATGCAGGGAACACTACAATGTTGCCACTGACCTGGCCTTTGCTGTGTCTGTGTGTAGTACAGTGGTAGCTCCTGCTTCAATACATAACCTTCCTCTTCCTGTTTCAAGTTGAATAAAGTTGATTTTCCTGAAATCCTCAGACTCAGCTCCGTGCAAGGCAGCGACCAAGAAGAAAATAAGATCACCTGTACATTCACCACAGGAAAAGGGATGTAATCAGTAAATTAAAAATAAACATACATGTGAATTGTAAATGAAAACAAAAGTATATGTAAAAAAAAGAAACAAATTTCATTTAAAAAGACAGAGCATTACTACGCATGTTAAGATTCTGACAAGGTTGTTTCTAATATGTCACAGACCAACCAGAGGTGGGTAGTAACTTAAGTAAGCAAACTGAGTAATATACTTGAGTAACTTTTTTAAAAAAATGTACTTCTAAAAGTAGTTTTACTGCATCATACTTTTTACTTTTACTTGAGTACATTTGTGAAGAAGAAAAGCTACTCTTACTCTGCTACATTGGGCAACAGATATATTACACTATATTTTTGCCAGAGAGAAGTCACCAGTGGATCTACTGCATGACTGTTTCACCAATCAGACGTAGCAATAATCACATGACTACGTTTCATCATTCAGACGTAGCCATGCAGTCACATGACCACACACACACTTCCTGTGTCTGCAGCCTGCGAGAGACCTTTTAGTTATGCGGGGCTCCTGTTCACTGCTAAACGATCACAGCTTCACTACAAGAACCTTGAGAAGCTTAACCATCACTTCACTGAGTGAAGAACAAGCACGTTTTAACCAAACATGCACAGGCAGTCATGGTAAAGTGAGACTTCTTGTACGTGCACAAGCTGCCTTGTTCTAATGTTATTTTCTATCAGCTGTGCTATTTGGAGGGCAAGTGTGTGATGATGCCGGTCCCCTACAGACTCCCTCTTCCCACATGGGAGTCTGCTGAACCCACACCGTTAATAGTTATGACCGAGATGAGCTGACATATGAGGATAATTCACTGATGAGGCCAGAGGATGGTGGAAAAAGTGGTCAAATGCTTTTATCAAACACCAGTCAAAACAAAAGTAAAATCAGCAAAAGTGTCAATGGTGCAGTGTTCTAAAAAATAGTATATACATAAATCCATAAAAATCATTGTGAAAAGTAAGGATAAAAAAAATCAATAAATAAATCTGTTAAAAATCCGAGGTTAAAATGCAGACTAACTCCTCCTGATCTCAGTCCACCTCCTTCTGATTCTCCTGGCTCACCCATTGCTCGTGTAGCCGGCAGAGACTCAGCAGCCACGAGCTCCTATTGGCTGACCTCCGCCTTGGCTTTTTTCTCCTTTTCTTTGATTCCCCCTTCTTTTTTTGTGCTGACCCGTATATATACACTGCTGTCTCTGTGGGCCTTAATCACACGCCGCAGGAAGCCAATGAAGCAATTGAGAACGATCGCACCTGCACATGCAGGTGCAACTCGCTCCAACTACCTCATTAACTCCCTGCAGTCGTGCAATTGCACCCACGGAGAGTGACATGGCTTTATGGATTTGAAACTGACCTTTTTTTTTTTTGTTTTTTGTTTTTTGAAGCGGTGGACCTGCTACACCACAAAGTGAATATACGGTATTATACTGTCAGTGTACAGTATATTTTGTCACTGTAAGTAGTTTGCACTGTTCAAACATACATGTTACCTACAGTAGGTATTGGATTTAAAAGCTTTGTTGTGAAAAACTAAGATTTGGAACTTTGTGTTATTTGTGCATCTTTATTTTGTAAATATGTTATTTATTTTTACTCATTTTTTAATTTTATTATTTGGAAATAGCAGAATTTGCACATTATTTTATATTACAACATTATTACTTATTATAATATTTCTAAAAAATAAATAATTTATTATGTTCAAACAGTTACTCAGTACTTGAGTAGTCTTTTCACCAAATACTTTTTTACTCTTACTTGAGTAATTTTTTGGATGACAACTTTTTACTACTGCTTGAGTAATATTATTTTGAAGTAATGCTACTCTTACTTGAGTACAATTTTTGGCTACTCTACCCACCTCTGAGACCAACTGGCCTAAACAAAAATGTAATAATTTCTCCTTCATGGTCATTGAAATACTAATGATATTTTTCAAAAAGCTGTCAATTACCTATGCAGAAGACAAAATTGTGCTCCGAAAGTGATGGCAATAACTTCTTCCGCAGACGATTTGGCTGAGTGTTGTTATGCCATGATTGTCATTGCTGCAACCACACTTAGTTGCCATGTCATCAAACGGGCACCATTTTATATATAGTGGTGACCATTAGATGTCATGGGCCAATACTACCTCAGATTGTGGAAAATTCAGATAAAACGGATGGCTGCTGTAGTGGCGATGCTGCACAGATGGGGTGAGGACTGATACAGAGAGAGATCAACTGATAGCACCAGGGAAGCACACCTCTCACAGTGGTCAGAGAGGGGCTGATGGATGAAGGTCTCCATTTAGCTTACACCATAAAGTGCTCACCTCTGAGCCAGAGAACAGGGGTTTTCATTTCCCTCAGGCAGTTCAACACAGTGCGTTGAAATGTATAAACACAAAAATCCTAAGTGAACGAAACAACAGAGTAACTGTACACAGTCAACACTGATGACACATTGACAAACAGCAGAGGGGTGCAGTTGGGGAGGAGTGAGTGAGTTACACCCACATTCTCACTGTCACCAGCTTATCGACTGCTCATTTGGTACAGCCAAGGTTACAAGTATAGTATTTACTCACTTGGTATATTATTTACATTATCTATACTAATAAAAGGCAAAGCCCTCACTGACTGACTGACTGACTGACTGACTCATCACTAATTCTCCAACTTCCCGTGTAGGTAGAAGGCTGAAATTTGGCAGGCTTATTCCTTACAGCTCACTTACAAAAGTTGAGCAGGTTTCATTTCGAAATTCTACGCGTAATGGTCATAACTGGAAGCTGTTTTTCTCCATTTACTGTAATGGAGATGAGCGCAAAAGCCGTGAGGGCGGAGTTTCGTGTGACATCATCACGCCTCCCACGTAATCACGCAGTACGTAGAAAACCAGGAAGCGCTCCAAAAACCGCTGAAGAAAACATGCATTATATAATTGAGAAGGCAGCGAAACAATAAGAAGCGAGCGAGTGACATATACAACCACATTCATGAGTGCTGCTACTACGGAAACAAAGCACGGTGTAAACCTAAACTTTAAATTAAGTTCATAGACAGGCTGCCACTGGCCTTTGTAATTTAGTGCCTGCCCATATAAGGCCGTCCGTCAGCGGCAATCCAATAGAAACACTGCCACTAAATATTCACGGGTGAAGGACTGTGCTTATGCAGAGGAAGATGAGATGGTCAGGGTGGTGTTTGGCACAAACTCAGCGAAACTGCGAGAGAAACTTTTAAGTGTCGGGTCTTAGCTGACATTACATACAGCCATGGACATAACACGAGATGGCACCAGCACACCTGGGAACCTTCGATGCAAGAACACCAAGCGGCTCACGTGAACTGACGCAGTGCACAGACAGAAAGCAACAGTTCCAAAGAGCACTGAACAAAAACAGAATTACACAATTGAGAAGGCAGCAAAAAAATATGAAGCGTCTGATACATACAAGCATATTTATAAGTGCAGCTACTGCAGAAACAAAGCACACGGTGCAAAAAGTGAATGTCCCGCTAAAGGAAGACAGTGTAAAAAAAAACCCGTGCATACAGTGTGTCACATCTCAGATAAAGAGGAAGACGAGCTGTTTATTGATGCAGTAAGAAACTAATCGATAAATGAAACCTCTTATCTTTACAACGATTGACAAACATGGAATGTAACTTGAACACAACACATCGTACAAATACGACCCTGATTGAAACAAATAATGATAATCGAATCCTTGATGACAGCAACACTCAATAACACTCACAAAACAATTACTGTATATTGACAATCATGTTACGTTATTTTTAAAATGTTCCCTTTTCTTTTTCATAGCTTCTTTAACACACTACGTCTCCGCTGCGAATATATATATATATACCCCGATCTACATACTCTCAAATAGATAAGCCACACACCGTGGCGCAATTGTAGAGGCTTCGCCTCTATCGCCTACATCCGAGGTTCGATTCCCGAGAGGGGATGTACTGAGTATGTACGCGCGCTTCTCGGTTCATTTTAACGTATGAGACGTATGAAAAAATATGCGGTTAACGCAGAATCATGTTATGTTATTTTTAAAATCTTTCCTTTTCTTAGCACAAGCATAGCTGAGAAGCTTTGATGCATGTACTCCATAATAAAAAATAACACATTTAATCACATTTTCAATTCCAAGCAAAGGGGAACTTTTGTCAATGCATGATTTCCTGGTACATCGATAACACTGATGCACACATCACAGCTACAAAAATGTTAGAGTCGGAATGAAGCGCGTTCCTACGACTGATCGGAGGAAAATTTCATTTCAAAAAACTACCCGAGCGAAGCCTTGATAAAAGCATGGTTTTGTGCACACTGAAAAGCAAGCAAAATTAGATGCATTACAGAAAGCGAACTTTGTGGCTCTTACTGGGGATCATTGGACTTCCGTGACCGTTAGTAATTCTAATTACATCTAATTACAAAATGTTCAATGATCACACTGTTTTAGCCTAATGTACAAAATAATTTTGGCTAAGGTTACTCAGAGTTTAAAGATTAAGTTGGTCAAATTACCTTTTATGTTTCTGACTTATTTTTTTAAGAAGAAAAACTGCACTTTATGTTGAAATTTTGGTTATTATTATTTAAAGACAATACCATTCTGAAAATGTACTTAAAAGTACTTAAACTACTACTTTATTTTTAAGTCTGCCCAATTTTAACCAGGGATGATATTTTTGTTTCTGTTTTGAATTCAAATGCAGTTTAAAAGCATTTTTTTTTTCAGAAATTAAAAGAGCTTGAGTTTACAATATTCATGTCCATGTCTATTATTTGATTCTGTCGCCCACTAAAACCCTTTTAAATTAAAAAAACACATTTGCGATTTGGGGCAAATTTACGTGTGCGATTACATACGATTAATCAAGATTAATTATTACACAGCCTCTAATTAATTGGATTAATTTTTTTAATCGAGTCCCACCCCTAATATATATATGTAGATATATATGTAGATTTGTATATATATGTGTATGTACAGTATATATGTAGATATGTATATGTGTATATATGTATATATATGTGTGTGTGTGTATATATATGTGTATATATGTATATATATTTATATGTATATGTATATATATGTATATATATATATATATGATGTGTATATATATGTTTATATATGTGTGTGTGTGAGTGTATATATATATGCCAGCAACACTCATGACAATGACAAAACAATTACATTGTCAATCATGTTACGTTATTATTAAAATGTTTCCTTTTCTTTTTACTTCTCTGCTGCCAAACGCGGGTATTTTGCTATGTATGTATATATATATATATATATATATATATATATATAGAGAGAGAGAGAGATATGACAACAACTCTCATATCAGTGACAAAACAATTACATTAACAATCATGTTACATTATTTTTAAAATATTTCCTTTTCTTTTTCATAATTTCTTTAACACACTACTTCTCCGCTGCGAAGCGCGGGTATTCTGCTAGTTTGAATTATAAGAAAAGTAGTGCATATGGGGTTTTGTTTTGTTTTTGTTTATTAACATTAGAAACCTTGTGCTCCTGTAAGAATTGTAGAGAGAAGACTGTTTTTTTTTCAGTTCAGTACCGAACTTCTTTGTATGTTTGTTAGAATATTCCTTGGATATTTTGGCTGTTTATTTATTGGACATTTTTTCTTTTTCTGATTTTGACACTATTTTTGTTACAAAATATTTTTATGAATGCATTTTGCTCATAGCTGCACAATTATCACAAAAATAATATATGGTTTAGTGATTTAAGAGCAAAAAACTTTTTTTTATTTTTGATGGTTGGAGTCTGCTAGATCATATCTGTAATAGCAATCAAACCATTTCTTTGACCAGATGCCATCATTTCAAACTGATCCTAGTCTAAAGAGAACTACTTCCTTTTAACCAATGTAAAGGAATAACTGTTGTATCAAATAACTGGACATGCTCATGTGAGTCTAATATGTAGGTATGTCAGATTACCAAATTATGATGTACCTCTAATATGTGCTAAAGCCACTAAGAATCTTGACATCTGCTGGAGACAGAGTGCAATTTCAGCAGTTTTTCTTTTTATTTAAGTTAAAATGTCACTCAAAACCTTCTTTGTAAATAATAGGCAAACATGAAATAACAATTACTAATACAATACCTTCTCTAATTAACTATTGTACTAATAATACTGTAGATCCCTATAAGTACTACTTGAAAGCCATAGATAGTTGAAAAGACAATTTCATGCCTATTAACTAGAAGCAGGCAGGTTGACAGTTTCCCCCGTCTAGTGGGCGTTTTGAGTCATTGTTTGTGACTTTATGCTTTCAGACACCCTAGTTCATAACAGCTGAATGGTATAAAAACACCAATCTGTCATTCATTGTCAAAAAAACAAAGCCACTGATAGTTAACTTTAGGAGTTTTTGGAAGAAGTCATGCTTCTACTAACATTAGTCTTTAGCTTTAAATTCTTGTAGGTGCCTCTCACTCATGATTTTTGACAATCCATAATCCCTGACCAAGGCCAAGTTCTTCAAAAAATTTCAACAGTACCGTGACTTTTTAAGAAAAGTCAATCTTCTCTCAACCCCATCTCATTAACTTTTTTTAAAGCCCAGTCTTACTAGTTGTGTCGCAATGGATAACACTAGGCTGTGCAGCTGGGGCTCATCGGTGGAGATAAAGGGACGTCCATGAGAAAAGCTGCTAAAAAGAAGACTGTTTGTTCCCCACAGACACAGAAATAAACTTTTCCAAGACATTGAGGTCTGCAATGATGCCAGAGTTTCACTAAAGAATGGGCCTAAATTTATTGGTAGTGTACTTATATTACATATACATTCATTAAACAAAAGTTCTAATATAAATAAGGTAATCGTTTTTTTTTTCTCATCAACTGTGAATTTTTCACCAATGACCTCCTGATGGCTGCTGACCAGGGCTCTCCATCACTCCTTATCCTCCTGGACCTCACAGCTGCATTTGATATGGTAGATCATAATATTCTCCTTCATCGTCTTCACTATATGATTGGACTTTCTGGTATTGCTTTGGAGTGGTTCAAATCCTATCTTACTGATAGGGCTGAGTATGTGGCCCTGGGGGACGCTAAATCTCGTACCCACACTGTCACCTGTGTGGTCCCACAAGGATCAGTCCTTGGGCCGACCCTTTTTAATATCTATATGCTACCTCTGGGCCAAGGGCCACATCATCCGCAAGCATGGAGTTTCATTACACTGTTATGCCGATGATACGCAGCTCTATGTGAGACTGGATTCAAATTCTCTTACACCTTCATCAACTCTTTCCTCTTGTTTGGATAAGACTGAGGCCTGGATGTCCAAGAACTTCCTCAAGATGAACAGCACTAAAACTGAAACTCTTTTAATTGGCACTCCCCATCAACTTCGTTCCTCTGTAAATTGTATTTCCTTTTCTGACCATACTATTACCCTCTCCCCTTCTATTAAAAATCTGGGTGTCAAGTTAGACTCCCATCTGTCATTTGAGGCACATGTCCATCCCCTTTGTAAAATTGCATTCCTTCATCTTCGAAACATAGCCAAACTCCATCCCTACCTCTCCTTCTGTGATGCTGAAAAACTGGTTCATGCCTTTGTTTCATCCAGGCTGGATTATTGTAATGCACTCCTCATCGGGATCCCCAGCAAAACCCTTCAAAAGCTCCAACAAATGCAAAATAGTGCTGCAAAAATCCTGATGAGGGTGTGGAAATATGAGCACATTTCACCAATCCTTCGGTCACTTCATTGACTCCCTATCCACCTCCGTATCGAATACAAACTCTGTCTGCTTACTCACCAGTGTATTCATGGAAACAACAACAACATTTATTTATATAGCACATTTTCATACAAATAATGTAGCTCAAAGTGCTTTACATGATGAAGAAAAGAGAAATAAGAGACAAAGTAAAAATTAGAATAAGACAACACTAATTAACATAGAATAAGAGTAAGGTCCGATGGCCAGGGAGGACAGAAAAAACAAAAAAAAAAAAAACTCCAGACGGCTGGAGAGATAAAATAAAATCTGCAGGGGTTCCAGGTCATGGGACCGCCTAGTCCCCTCTGGGCATTCTACCTAACATAAATGAAACAGTCCTCTTTGTATTTAGGGTTCTTTTGGAAGGACTTGATGATGATGGTCATATAGACTTCTGACTTTTAATCCATCAATGTAGGACATCACGGTGCTTTGATAGGTGGTGATGGCGCAGATCGCCACCACAGAAAACCAGGAAAAGAAACAGAAGAGAGAGTAGGGGTAGGTAAGGATTTTAGAGACATCATGAATAGTTATTATAATGAATTGAATATACAGAGTATCAGGATTAAATGAAGGTGATGTTATCAGAATGCCATATTAAAGTAATGTGTTTTCAGCAGTTTTTAAAGTGCTCCACCATATCAGCCTGGCCAATTCCTATTGGCAGGCTATTCCAGATTTTAGGTGCATAACAGCAGAAGGCTGCCTCACCACTTCTTTTAAGTTTTGCTCTTGGAATTCTAAGCAGACACTCATTTGAGGATCTAAGGTTACGATATGCTCCACAATATCTGAAGGAACTCCTAATACTACAATCCACTGCAAGAAACGTCCGTTTTGCAAATACCCACCGCCTTCGTCCCCCTGTGACCAAACTTCATGCAATAGGTGACCAAGCCTAATGTACTTGAACATGCCTTATGCATAACTTTGTTTTAGTCTCTGAATCAACAAGTTAGTCTATCCTCAATAAGCTTATCACCAAAATGCCAAAATCGCACCATACAATATTCTCTATTGCAGTCATGTACTGTAGCTGTTATACCAATGAGCGGAAAGCTGTGCACCGTAACAGTTTAAACAGAAGCTGGGATCTTTACATTTAGGTGACACTTTTATCCAAAGTGACTTACAAAAGAGGTCAACATAATTAAGTAACATCAGTATGGGAGTGTTAGGGAAAAAGTGTTGCAGGACAAGGGTACAAAATTGATTTCCACAAGGGAAGAGCTCAAAGCAAAATATAAGCAAGTTACAATTCCCAGATTTACAAAACCTATCAGCTGTCATTTATACAAATATTCACTAAACAAGAGAGTCATCAGACATTTTTAAACACATTGAGGGAGTCAGCACTAGGTATATCTGTGTATTATCAGCATAGCACTGATAACTCCAAGCCATGAGACTGGATGATAGGGTCAAGTGAATAGGTGTATAGGGAGAAGAGGACAGGGACAAACACTGATTTGTGAGGCCTCCCCGTGTTTCGGTTGATGCCCCCTTCACATCTCTCATTGGAAGGTCTTTTCGTGGTAGGATCTGTCCTGGATGACGGTGTCAAAAGCAGATGAGAGATCTAGCAGGATAAGCACATGTTGGTGGCTCTGGTCTGCCATAATGTAACAACATTAGTGAGTAGAGCTGTCTCCATGGAGTGAACCTTCTTGAATCCAAAGTAATTAGGATAAAAAGTATTCTATTTTAGTTCTAGTCAAGTTGGTTGTTCATTAACATCAGACAAATCCATGACTATAGCAGACTTTTCGTCATTTAGTGTCAAAGTGGTTGTAGATTTTCCAGCATATTCAGTAATGTGTTGGTAGCAATTGCACCACTAAACTTGGGACAGCCAGTGGCATGGTTTTTACTTGACATTTAACCATCAAAAAATGTTCAGTGCCTACATCAGACTCTGGAAGGTCTTGCAGTTCTTTCAATTTTCTTTTACTCATTGACTCAAACAGAGACAGTATATTTTTATTAAAATGACCAGAAGATATGCAAGTCAAAAATCTAGCTGAAGTCAAAATCAAGAGTCGCCAGATTTATCAACAAAGCCAAAACGAGAACAAAAGCAAAGGTCAGAGAAAAGAGCAAAAGATTTGAGAACCAGGAAGTAAAAAATAAAGTTTGTAAAAGAAGATAGGTTTGTTATCCACAAACTTGGAAACAAAATGGCTGATGAGACGACCTTTACACCTCTCACAAACTAACCAATGAAAGCCGTGACTCTACAGTCCATGCCCCTAATAACCAGGATCTGCATCGTGATGACAGAATCCATAAGGCATGCACATGGCAGCACCCAAAGAAAAAAAAATGTCACTGTGGCAAAATGAAAAAAAATTTATAAATACCTCATAAATACATTAAACCTGAAATCTTCAGAATCAGAATCACTGAGTATCAAAACCACAAAAGAGAATATAATTTGCTAGATTTTATTCAGGATATAAAATGAATGAAAACTGCCAATTATAACAGGTTGGTTGTTGAGACATCATTCACACTTATCTTGTCTTACTCAGGTTTCTCTCCAATTAACCTACTTACATAAATAGTAATTTCTGTAAGTTAGTAGTTGATAGTTAATGTCACATGTTTTGAGTGGTTATGATTAGTAAACTTTAAAATGAATCTTATTATCTGAACATTATTATTGTGATTATGAGTCAGAAACATAGTGAAAAGGGCCTGCATGGCCTCCAAAATAACTATAAGGCAGGTAGGATCTTCACTGGGAGCCCACTCCATACCAGCTTTCCTCAGAAATCTACCTGCAGGCTACAGCCTTAACAGACCTCAAAATGGGAAGCTGACTTTGAAAGTTCAAAAAAGATTATAAATGTCCCAAAATATACATAAATGCCTTATAAGGGAGATAGAAAATATAAAAACTCAGGTTTGTTAAGACAATCCCAAACTGTGATCTTCATAAATTGAGAGTTTATTTACAAAAATAAAAGAAATAACACAAAAGCTCAAAATAGCAAAAAGGATGCATCTAAAAAGGTTAATGCTAAAGCAAACATGTCTCAAAATATCATACACTACCAAGTCCCAAAACTAGTAAATTCAAATAAAACAGCAATAACTGCAAACTCATTCACAACCTCAATAATCTGCTACTGGCTCAGTATACAGACAGAGGGATATCCCAGCAGCAGTGACATCAGGGTGGCCCCGCCTCCCTACGACTCCACTCACAAAAGTACATGGAACTTCAAAATATTTAAAAAGACAGTACATAAATGTTAAATTATAAACAAAGAAATCTAAAATTGCACAGGAATGTGAAAAATAATAACTCAAAAACAACGAAAATAAAAATAAGCCAGAAACAACACAAGTCAGGGAATAGACCCTGGCTAAAGTATAACTCTTGTTAGGTAAACCTACACCATAAAATTGCTATCCATATAACATTTGCAAATACTTTTCAAGAGTTAAATTAACTCTTACAGTCATACAGTAACATATTTATCATTAAATGACATTTTAATCAAGGGAGATGTTTATTAAACAGGTTAAGTAACAGTTGTTAAAAAAGTATTTAAAAAGCTAAGCTACCAAATATTGTTGGCCAATTATAATTTGCAAAGTGGGAAGACAAAGTCCTAAATGCCATGCCTGACCGAGCAGTTAACCTTAGATATAGTTTTTTCATGATCTGCTATTTGACTAAAGACCCTAGTGTGAAAATCACTTGCACTTGCAATTTTTTTTGAACTACGCCAGGTTTGTTGTGCAATGTGTTTTTAATGTTGAGCCACAGTTATTTGCTACAGTATACTGACCACTTTGCAAGCCAACTTAACCTCAATTGTTTGGTTGTTACTGTACTTATACTATTGATACATATTCTATGTTTATAATCTAATATTTATTAAAAATCTGACATCTATTATTTTTATAATTCTTTGGCATTCTTTTGTTTGTGCCTGCTGTACTGTGGCTGGGTATACTTGTGCACCGGTGGAACTAACATGAGATAAATTTGGTTGTTCCCAAGTATAATGTCAGTTAATAGAACAAAACTGTACTGATTTAAAATGACTTTGTTTATGCTGTAATGTCAGCCATGCACATAAAAAAGAAACTTTCTGTTGAAAATGTGCCTAAGGTCTAGTGTGTCCGGAAAAAGCTGTAGTGTCTGCAGCTTGCATTCTGTACATCTACTGGAAACAGTTGTAGCTTTGCTGTAAATATAATTTAAAAATTTCCCCTGTTTTTGCTCAAAGCAAGCAACAGCATAGGCTACATCTAGGTTCAACTACTACTATTTGAGAAGCACCCTCTTTACATGTAACATGAAAGTAGAGTGCTTTGTAAAGAAGTTCGAAAAAAGTGTTACATAAAATAAAAACTTAAAAATAACTGTTATAAGATTCAAAAACACCCACTCATGTGAAGCAGCTATAAAGAAAAAAAAAAGCATTTTTTGGATGTGTGTATCGACGGTGATTGACAGATTCATTGAATTCAAAATTATGGTCTCTAATAGTATATATAATCTAAGATTTTCTTTGCAGTCAATATAATTTATTTGTCAATTTATTGTCATTGCAGAATTTATTCTTTGTAAGAAACTGAATGATCAGAGTAATTATATAAGGAGTAGTATTGAAGTAAAAATGATCAAAGACTGAGGGAAACATGTAGATAAATGTGAAGTAGAAATCTAGAAAGAGCAGGGGGCTTACCCTGGAGAATGAAAACACACTTACATTGCTGAAAGTGTGCCAGTCAGCAAGTTGGCTGCTCTCTACTGAAGCATTTAATAAGGAGGCTTGAGAAAAATGTGGGCTAAATATCTTGCACTATGTATTTTCAGAATAAATTGTATTTTACTGTGAGCTGTACATATACATTGTGTTTTTGTGTTTTAATGATCTGTACTTTGTGCTTTATAATATTTATATTCACATATCCCAAGGATATACATGTTAGGTTACTTGCTCATTTGAAATTGGCCCAGTATCCAAAATTGTGAAGATGCACTTGTGTATGCCCTCCTACACATTACCAGGGTGTACTCAGGATGTCAATAGTAACATCTGCCAGATAAGAAATAAATTCAATTCAAACCACTCCAAAATCCACATTTAAAGGAATGATGCCACAGCAAAGTGTTTTTCTTAAGGAAATGGAGAATTCTAGACAGTGTGGACATGTAGTGCTGTTTGTGGCAGAAGGAAATTTGGAAAAAATTGTTTTCGGCCTAATGTCAAGAAAAACTTAAATTTTTTTAATAGAAGAAGGGGAAACAATTGTTAAAAAGGTTTCAATAGAATGGATTTGCCCTGCTTGGATTATTCCACATTTTATAATGCAACAATCAGCATTTTAATGTACTTCATTGTGACTTTTTTCAAGTGATCAACACAAAATTTGACAATTTTAAAATGAAATCCAAAATTATACAGATAGCTTTGAAAATCATACATACAGTTACACAGGCTAAGTCCAGATTTTCCTAATTTGTTAATGTCATGCTAGGTAGCATACCATACAATAAATATTTCAGGGATTTTATTTCTACATACAGGAATTAGAAATATTGCAAAGCACATACTGTAGAACCAACTTCATTTGCAAAGAAACCATCCCAGAATGAAATGGCACTTTGTAAAGTAAAGGTTCAATGGGGAACCACACAACCCATTAAAGAACAATAAAGTGCTGTTAAAGAAACCAGCATTTTTAAGAATGAATGGTGGAGAAACACCAAACAATGACCCATCTGAACATGGCTGACTACCACAAGAGAGATGTGACAAGCAGGTCTTGTTAGGCTAGGTTATAATTTACATTTGTCAGTCGTAGATGACAGGAGATCCTGGTTTCCAGCATTTAGCACTATCAGACATGACATTATAAAGAGTTTGTAGGTCACATTGCAAATTTTCAGTATTTGTCTTTGTGTTGATCTGAAGTAAAACTCTGGTAAAATTCAAGTGTGATACGCTTACCTTACTTTCTCTTCAAATGAGGCTTTGCAGCATAGGAGATACAGTGGGCTTTATCTCAGGATCATTAGTATAGTTCAAGTCTCTTAAGCGCCACTGTGATTTCTGTAAAAGTGCATTTCCCTGAGAAAATATTATCATAATTATGACAACCAAAATGCTTCAGTTGTCAAGGCTCAGCAAGGGAAATCATTTATGAGCAGTGGACACACTCATAATGTGCCAAGTGACAGGAAAAAGGCACAACGGACAATGCCAAGCACACCAGGATTGATGCTGAGTCCTGTTCCTAGAGCACTGTACGGTTTTAGTCTAATTTCTTATTAAACACACTTATGATTTGTCTTATACAGTATTTTGTTTATTGCACCAGCTATTATTTTGCTATGCCTATAGTTTTTTCTAGACTATATTTTGCTTTTCTAGTAATATAAGGAAAATTGACTGGGAAAGCTAGAACACAAATTCCAAAGTGACCTTATGGTGAGCACAACTACATGTTCACATTGCAACAGCTAATAAGATTAGAAGTGCAATTATATTGCAATTATACCCAAAAAGAACTTTGAAAAGAGAAGCAGTCCAGTGAAGAGGTAGAGTTGAAGAAGGACAGAG
Source organism: Polypterus bichir lapradei (assembly GCA_026402145.1). Classification (NCBI taxonomy): domain Eukaryota; kingdom Metazoa; phylum Chordata; class Cladistia; order Polypteriformes; family Polypteridae; genus Polypterus; species Polypterus bichir. Next base: position 85,540,792 of record JANRMT010028174.1, read on the forward strand.
TCTGGCACTTTGATTACTGTAAAGATTTTCCATTGAAAATTGTTTATACTGATGCTAAAAGGTGACAAACAACAAATTATTATTCTGCCAGTAAATAAATATTAGTAAGTCCCCCTGAGATGAACTGGAAGGGATGCTCCATTTAGAAATGTAAAAAGCTGAAAGAATAGGTTTCAGCTCCCTGTTACCCTGAAGCCGCTTAAGTAGATTTAAAAATAAATGGACGAATTGACAGTGTTTGCCTTTGTGACATTCTGTCCAGTTCATGGGAATGCATTTAGAATACAACAGAGTGGAGTCTCTTCCCAAAAATGTACAATGGCTTTGTATCTGTCCTCAGCAAGGAAGAAGATCGGCCCTTTAAGGACTCACACAATTGACGTGGTGGCTCTTCCCTTTGGTCCACCCATAAATTTCCATCCCCACTACATCCCATCAGATCATATTCAAAGTACACAGGACAGACTCCTTTTCCTACGTGACAGAAAAAAAACAGAAAATAACAATAAAAACCAAATGGAGGCTTAACCGCAAAGGACCTGCTGGCAACATCTTCTTCCTTTTCACCTGACTGTCTTATTAAATGAATACATGGTAATTCTTTGCCTATTTAATTATTAGGCTTCATTGCAATTTGAAAAACAAAACAAAAAAATGATTTGCACATGCTGCTGTTTGCGTTTGCTAGGAATAAACAGAACATTCAACTCCACATAGTTGATTCATGCATAAAAACTAATACATTAACAATTTTGACAACGGAAGTAAAGAATAACCGGGTCAAGAACAACTATAGTTGTTGTAGTTAATATGTAAACACAGCAAAGATTGCGAATGGCTACAAGAATTCTCATAAACTAAATGGTTTCCACGGGTTTAATACGGACAGGAAGTTTTACTGTAAAGGGCTTTACATTATGAGGGCAGTAAATGACACATTTTCCTTCCCCTCTGAGCTGAAAGCTACTTTTGTGTGATGCATAACCTGAAATTTTCCGTTTGAAGTTTGACAACCTCAGTGTTCCTTTGAATGCAAACTTAAACTGTCATTCTCAGCCATCACACCTCTGGTATATGTTGGTAGTTGATGAAGCTTAAAGTTGGAGTTACTATGGTTACACAGTTATCACATTTAAGCACCATACAGGTAAATTTCTTATTGTGTTGAATAATACATTATATAGCATAGCTTTGATTTGATATTGTTCTCATCTTTTGTTCCTACAAGGCACTTTCAAGTTTAGCATGAATTTATGAAAGGTGTAAATCCATTTTTGTAGCACAATGTGAATGATTATTTCCAAATGTAACAAATTCTTATATGCATGAACTTGCTGGTGCCAAATAAAACCATCATTCAAATGTTAAAAAACAGGGCACCACTCACTTAAAAAATAAAGGTGCTAAAGTTTATCTTCAGAACGATACCATGAGAACCATTTTTGGTTCGTAAAAGACCCATCCACATGAAGGTTCCAGAAAGAACCTTTATTTTTTATATCCATAGCAGGCTCCATACAATGAATAACCATGAAGAGATAGTAACAGATTTATGAAATACTCATTATATTAAAAGGACTGTTGCTACATACAGTTACACAGACTAAGTCTACGTTTTCCTAATTTGTTAATGTCATGCTAGGAAGCCTATCATACAGTAAGGATTTTAGGCTTTTGTTTCTACATGTTAGAATGTTTTACAAACCACACAGAACCAACTTCATTTTCAAAGAACCCACCCCAAGATGAAGTGGTGCTCTGTCAAGCAAAGGTTCAATGGGGAACCACACAACCCAGTAAAGAACAATAAAGAAACTGAGGTCACTGAGGTCTCCTGACATGAATCTCATTTCACAATGGACAAGCCACAGCTATAGTTCATTTGGAAAGGAATAATGAACAGACAAAGAATCACAACCTGCAAGAAAGTTTTCAGACTTTAGACTAATTCAGTTTCTCATCATATGGATCAATACGTGATAGCTTATTGAATCTTTTTAATTAAACCCAAAAAATAATCAAAAAGCTGTAGTCAAACTTTTTCACAGTTGTCACCAAACTAAACCTTACCTAATATCTATTGTTTTCTTTACATTCCTTATAACAAAATACTTCAAATCATAGTAAAAAATCTTATTTCAGTTAATACTACACTGAAGATATAATTTATGTATTTTCATTGGGTCATTTTCTAGTATGGATTTGTCTACGGTACCTCCTTTTGTAGCATCGGCATGATGAAATCACACATTGAGTTTCTGTCAGACAATTATACTGCTTAAAAAAGTCCGAACGATATGGTGCACTGATTATATAGTGAAAATAATGACAAAAATGTGTTATCAACAAAATTAATAACAAGAACTAAAACTAATCCAGGGAGTCTCTAATGAGATAATGACAAATGAAAACTAAATTAGCAGTATTAAAATAATAAAGTTTAAACAAAACACATCAGAACATCCACTACTTAATTCTGTTGCTACCCCAGTGGCTTGTTTAAGTAATAATTTATTTTTTTATACATTTGACTTGATGGAAACCAGATGATACCTTCATGGTACGAATAGGATCCATTTTTGACAATGTATGCAAGTAGAATCATAATACAGTAACAATGGAAAAATAAAAACTGTGTAAGAAACCATGTTTACTCACCAGAGCCTACGTTATCAAAGAGGGGTCTCTGGATGGCAAGCCACACCATACTTTTTTAAAGTGCCATGCAAATCCACTGCATTTTTGGTCAAATAGAGGATACTGTACAAGCTTGCAATTCCTGTATGAACAAGACACCATTCACACCATGTGCCTATTGAATTTTCTGTTAATGGTGGACACCAGCCGCCCCGGCATGGATTTATAGTTATCGTATTCTTGATGTAACACATTTAAATGTGTGGCAAGATAAACTCATAGCACAAAAGTTGATAGTCAAAATACAAAAGACAATGTAGCATTCTACTCAAAGTCTCACAAAGCTTTTGTTTTAGAATGCTAAGTTTATTCAGAGTTCCTTTTGTTAACATCAAGCACACTGTAAATGACCTCTACCTTAGATCGTCATTCTCACTTCTTTTTAAGCTGTTAGCAACCATGTTCTAACACTCTGCTCCTCTAGCCTATCTCTATTTTATTGCTGGGATTTTGCTTGACTTTTTGACATATTTATACAACTTCTAGAAGTAAAACCCTGTCCAGAGTTCCCAATTCTCCTTGCTCTTTTCTTCAACTTCCTTATAATGGAATAGGTATGTTTGACTAATCAATGAAAAAAAATAATATTCTCTGTGAGCTTAACAACAGTAACTACCTCTTTAGCTACTTGTAAGATCTGGCCACATTGCAATTTGTGTCTCAATATGGTTAATGTTTCTCATCGAAGTATCCAATACGTTGCAGATGATTCCAAGCAAGGTGGATTGACAAGTAATCGGGAATCTGCTGTATCATTACAGAGGGACAGGGACAGCATACAGGCATGGGAAGATTTGTAGAAGATGAAACTAAAGTGTTACATATTGGAAGAAAAAATATTAGGTTTGAATGCAAAGGAAATGAGAAGGATTTAGGAGTCATAGTGGATTCTACACTATCAAATTCCAGACAGTGTTCATAAGCCATTAATAATGCTAACAGAATGTTAGGTTACTTAGCACAATGTCTGGAGTACAAGTCCAAGGAGGATGTGGTGAGGCTTCATCTGGAATGTTGTGTGCAGTTTTGGACTCCAGGATACAAAAATGACATAGCAGCACTAGAAAAAGTCCAGAGAAGAATGATTAGGCTGATTTCAGGGCTACACAGGTTGAATTATGAGGAAAGATTAAAAAAGCTGAGCCTTTTCAGTTTAAGCAAAAGAAGATTAAGAGGTGACATGATTGAAGTGTTCAAAATTATAAAGACAATTACTAACAGTGGTTTGAAACTGTTATTTTAAAATGAGCTCATCAAGAACACAGGACACAGTTGGAAACTTGTTAAGGGAAAATTTCACACAAACATGAGGAAGTTTTTCTTTACACAAAGAACCACAGACATTTGGAATAAGCTACCAAGTAGTGTGGTAGACTGTAGAACTTTAGGGACTTTTAAAACTCGACTTAATGTTATTTTAGAAGAATTAAGTGGATAGGACTGGCAAGCTTTGTGGGGCTGAATGGCCTGTTTTCATCTAAATTGTTCTAATGTTCTATTACAAATGGCAAAATTATCAAGCAATAAAAATTTACAATTCTATGAGCTGACCTAATTTTAACTTCTAGCACATTAGTTTTCTAAAAGAAAATTAATTTCCAGCTGTACTGCACAAAAGCTTACATCACAAACAGATACTGTAAGAGTTCTGGAGCTTCTTAACCCTCAGAATGTTGTTTAACTGCTCGTCAACATGATGATTTCTGTCTTTTTTTTTACTTATTACTTATTTTTTTACTTATTTTGTATTGTAACATTTAAACAAATATGCAGTAACATTTTCTGGAAAAAAATACCAAGGTTAATTTTACAGAGAGTTCTTTGTACAAAATATTCTTTTGATAAAGTATAGGGACATACATTTTTTTAATCTCCCCTTCCTGTTATTTTAATAAAAGCTTCCTGCATTTCCTTTATTTTATTATTCAGATATTCTGTCTATGGTGGCTTGTCAACAGAGGGTGCTAGGGCTCTGCCATCTTCATGGAAAACATAAAAACAACACTATGTGCAGGAAATTCAAATAATACCTGTGTTACAGAATCAAGTGTGATTGAGTACACACTGTTAAAATGTTTTTTCCTTTAGCAGAGTTTGCTTTCTGTTGTCCAAGTTTTAGGCCTGAACACCCCCAAAAAACCTCTGAAACAAATTATTAGGAATAAAATTGTGTAATCATTCAGTTCTTATATTAACCTAAATGTTATTAATTTGGTTTGTGTAATTAACAACTTATTCCTTGAAATGGTGTTAGATGGAGGATGAAAGAAATCTCACTTCTTGATTGGTGCTGAGTGCCCATACTTGTAGGGATTTATGAAAGAAATAAAAAAAAAAAAAAAAAATTCAAATGTTTTAAATTATTTGTCACAAACAGAGAAACATGTGAATGTAATTTTATCCAAATAATATATGAAAGAGTCTTAGAAATGTTTTAACTATACAGTTTAAGAAGATAGATAGATAGATAGATAGATAGATAGATAGATAGTACTTTAAGTGAAAAAATATTTGTTCCTTAAATTGGTGGAAGAAACCTAATGTACATTTTAACATTTTTATTGGATTTAGCTAATTCATAATGTATAGTATTGCATCTTATTATTTGTTAATTATAAACAACTTTAACAATAATGCACCTTTTATGTTGACAGTGCCATCAGTGTAAATGCTGTGATGCACTTGTGGTTTTTGGAAGGTCAGGTGCAAAAGTACAAATGAACACTTCAGTGACTTTGCTCTAGTGTATTCATGCATGAAACACACGTCACCTGTGGGGTGGAGGTTGGAAGATAGTTCCCATTCAATTTTTGGATGATATAGTGGGCTTTAATTTATGATGGCTGCATAAAGGCTATGAATTTCTGGTGTCTCTCATTTTCAATTAATTTCCTAGTTACACATTTTAAAATGAGAGCAGATATCCATATTTATCTTGTATACTGCAAGCATCAGTCTTTAAGTGCATTGCCTACTGGTGGTGTTATTGCTGCCTCATAGCTCCAGAGTCCCGGGTTCAGATTCCAAGCCTTGTCATTTCCTGTACGAAGTCAGCATATTCTCTCCAGAGAGACCTCTTTAAAATTATTTTCTTTAAATTTTGCATGGGACAAAACATCTGTTCTATTTTCTATTACCCCTTCTACCCCTGTACACTATATTTTGTGCTTCACAAGTAATCTATGTTAGAGCACTCACCAATAAAAATGAAAATGTATTTGCAATGTGTGATGAAGATCTCATAATCCACACTAATAATGGTGAACCACCAATTTTCATAATAAAACTGAGTCAGAAACCGAATCGGGCTCTTTTGCTATAACAGGTGTGTGCAGTAGGTTTGGATATTTATATCATTAAAATTAACACCAGTTTATAGCATGGATGCTGAGAAAAACATACTTGTGTTGTAAAGCATATTCTAATTTCTTCTCCAGGCACGTTGTGTAGTGGTTAAGGCTTTGGACTTCAAACCTCGTGGTTGTGGGTTCAAATCCCGCTACTGACTCTGTGTAACCATGAGCAAGTCATTTGACCTGCCTGCTCTCCAATTGGAAAAAACAAAAGAAATGTCACCAATTGTATCATAAATGTTGTAAGATGCTTTGAATAAAGGTGTGAGCCAAATAAAAAAAACAAATGCACCATACTATTTCAGAATCTTTAGACTAGAGAAATGTTTATCCCTGACACAGAAAGCATGCAAAACAGCAGAAAGAAAGCTCACTGGCTGGAAATCAAGTGGAGCTCAAACATTATGAGGCAGCACTAATACTGTAGTAGCTGAATTGAGCTGTGTCACCCCTACAAGGAAACTTGCTAATTTCAGTCTTGCTTTGCAATCTTTAATAAAACCTGAAAGAAAAGGGTCCTTTCTTTTTTACTTTTGTTTGAGTTCATTTTCCATATCACTTCTGTTACAGTGAATGTCAGTTTTCTTCCTTTTCATTTCCTGCATGGTGGATATGATAACAGATATTAAAGGCCAACAAACAAATGAAACAGTGTATATTTAATAGAGTAAAATATTCATAAGTACAGTAGGTACTGAATACATTAAGTACAATTTGTTATAAATTTCTTTAAAGTGGCTGTTTATAAAATACTGCTCAGTTATGATGTTAGTAGATTATATATACGATTCTGCAGTTGTGAATCTATAATTATTTCTAAATTATTGCAAAATTTGGAAGCTTAATTTGATTTTATTAAGGTGAGTATATCAAAAATAAATGCATCAAATGTGGAAAAAAATCTAGAAAATGTATATTTAAGAACTATAAACTTCATAGAAATGGATGTTACTTACTGAAGAGTGCTTCACTTTCTTCATATCTTGTCAGTTCTTTGCAGCCTTTAGATGAAATTTGAACTGATTAGACAATTAATGTAAGTAACAGCCTAAATGAGATACACTTTATTTCACTGTTCCTGTGCCATGATTGATTTATTATGCTAACTTTAAACTTTTAGTTTAAAGCAACTAAACATTGTTTTTGCAGCTCTCAATGTTAAAAACTACAAATTGTTACAAATCAATAGTCACATTTCCAGGAGGATTACTTCAGATTTTATAAAATAAGTCAGTCCAGAACCAGTCAGCAGGTAGACAGGATGTCCTAAGCAAAGTAAGGTTGCACCAGAAACATTGCAACGCTTCTCCTGTGATCACTTTATCTCTCTGAACCTGAAACCTCTGCATCCATGCCATTTCTAAGTAGTGGGATCTCATTAGACAGACAGGGGTGGCTAATTGTATGTAAATAGCAGGGAGCTAATGGAGGGATTCTGGGTGCCAGCTGAACAGAGAGTTTTGGAAACCTGGACAAAATTGCTGTAAATGAAGCACAGTTTATACATACATATAAATAAAGTGTAAATAATGTTTCAATTAGTTAGAATGCCCACAATATCAGTTTGAGAAGTATTGGGGGACATAGTCTAAGTTGGCCACATTATTACATACACTCATATAATAGTAATCATGAATCTGAAAAGGCTTCTGATTGTGACCTTCACTCCCACTTTCTGGCTTTCTCCTTGTGTCAGTAACAAGCCTATGATTGATGACATCCATCTCAGTTCTAAAGAGAAAGTATGGTCCTCACAGGGTCTCCTTGCTGGATAAAAGCACATGGGAGCCTACTTTTAAGGACTGCTAAAGCAGACTATGGCAGTATTGCTTAAATCTCTTCAAACTCTATCCGAGAGGGTGCAACGGAGTTGTTTACAAAAAAATAGAACTAGTTTCTACCTGTTTTCATTTACATACTGTATAATAAGCCAGACTCTTGTTTTCCTATTTTAGTATCTGTAATCTACCTGCCTAAATTAATGCAGCTGGTAGCTTTCTACCCAAGTTGTGCTCTTGTCAGTTCCATTCAGAGTATTGAGTCCTTTACAAAGTGGAACAAAGTAGTGCAGCACCTTGGAAAGGAAAGTTGGCAAAACTTTAGGTACTGCAAAAATAAGTCTCTCGTTTTCTCTTATGCTATAAGACCTTAACAAAGGCTACTTTTCGTGTTAATATCATTCACAAAGCATTAGTGAAGAGGTTAATTATCTGTTTAATGTGGCTTGCTAAAATTCCTATACTTTGCAACAGTCAGAAGTGGCTTAAATGAAACATACTTCTGTTGATATTATATGCTTTAGTATAAGTCCTGTGAATCCTTCATATTCATAAATAATTTTAACAGTGTAGCAAAAGCACTTAATATGCCACACTGCACAAAGCATAAGTAGAGTGGTTATTCATCTGTGTAATGTGGCCTACCAAACTAACTTCACTTTGGAACGGTCAGAAGTGGCTTAAGTGATACATATTTATCTTGATATTGCAGGCTTCAGTACCTGTGAATTCTTCATATACATAATATAATATTTTTATTACCAGTAAATCAAATGCCACACTGCCCATTGATTAATATCCATTTTACTGATGTTTTACAAGGCTAATTAAGACCAAATGAAGTCTTTGTTTAGGTTATGTTGCTTAAATGTAAATGAGTAATAGATGCACTTTTTCAGTACCTAAACTAAATTTATAAGCAAGAACATCATGCATATATTTTCAAGCCATGAGCTTTTAGGCCATTCTGAAACTTTTAATCCAGGCTCAGGCAGGGTACACTTTTTAACCACAATGAGGATGCAGTGCTGCTTGGTCTTGCAGTTATTTCACACTCAGTAAAAATATCCAGAATGTTGGAAAAATACATTTCCAGAAAAAATGTAAGTATATTAATTTTTGTATAGGTTTTTGTAGTCTTACAATGCATTTAATTCAACTGTCTAAGTAATTGATTAATTAACTGTATATTTTTATAATTAGAACATACATAATTAAGAATACTATGCTTGAGCCAGTACTAAGTGAATGTATGCTTATAATCTTTCATATTAATAAAAATTATTTCATGGTTCATGTTGTATAGTGCACTTGTTTTCTTAGTTAACCAGTCATTTACTGAGGTAATGTATGAAACATCTGCATCTACTGTACCTTTCTAAATAAACTATTAGCCCAGAAATTGTCCTTTTATGCTATGATCTGTCAGATGCATGAGCAATGTCTGTCTCTTACCAGAAAGAATTTTAAGGGTATACTTGGGATAGAGTTAGGAGCTGACATTTTTCTCTACCCATCCTCCTTTTTATCCATAGACAAGAAGAGTCCAATCAGGAACAAGAACTGTGACCATGCCTCCTGCTTCTCTCCTCATGCCTCAGACAATATAAAATACTATTATAGCAAAAACATCCGTCATTTGAAAGACCAGCAGTACAGACAGCTGATTTCATCACAAGTGCTTCTGTTTTTACAACTAAAACTAGGGGGTTCGCCCCCTACTCGCTTCGCTTGCCAACCCACCCCAGCTGTGAAGACGGGGGCTGAACGTACCCCAAGGAGACATGGTCCTTTGAAACCCCCTCTTAAACGGTGATACAATGGGAAACAAATACAGTTTTTTTTACCTCCTCTTTGCTCGATCATCTGCTGGCTTGTTGCTGGTGTCGCCGCTGCTGTGCCGTGTGATTTGCATCTTGTGCGCCACTTCGAATATTTAAAAACCTGTACAGCAGCTCTCCTACTCTTTGCCTTTTATTTCGGGCCCATGGTGTGGTTAAATCTCTTGGCACAAAGTCTTGTCTTACGGGACATGAGTTCTTGATATTTTTTTAGGTTATAATTTAAAAACTGAATAAGAATCTGAAAATCTAACAGCATCACATTAAAGTTTGATAAATTCTGAAAAGAATGATACCAAATATATATATGTAGATTTTAAAATAAGCCTGATTTAAAGCGTGACAAAAAACATGACATAAAAACATCACATAAAATCACTGCACAAAATCATTGCACTTTTAGGCTTAGGATTTTATATATAGAGAGTAGATATATCATGGCCAACTGGAGGCTAATAAATGAGGTTACACCTGGTACCCAATACTTTGTGATGGGCTGTATTAACATTTCTTTATTTCTTTGAATATTTCATCAGGGTGACGCATGGCAGGATAAAGTCCTTAGTAAAGCCTCCAAATGACAGATAAAGACATTCACTGGTAAGGAGAGTGCCATTGTGAATACCAGTGTGCGAAAACAGGCTATGATAGGCACAATCAACATTATCATGCATGGTGCCCTAGGCATGAAATGGGCAGAAGCACCAGAGAGATAGAGAGATAAGTTCTTTTGGAGGAAATTGAAAATACTCCTCCAGGACACTACAGTGTGGTCAATTTAGCTTATACTGCAGGTGCCTAATCCATTATCCAAGGAGAGAAAGAGAGAGAGAGAAGGAAACAGAGAGAAGCAATAGAAGTCTGACAAAAGGACATAGAACCTGCAGATCACTGAAGAGCAGTCCCATGTAAAATGAATGAAACCATCTTGACCCTTTAGAGGAGTGGGTAAAATGAAAGCTGCTCTGCAAACCACACACATTAAGTTCACCAGAAGTTCCCAAAGGAACGCTAGTCTAGAGTTCATGTAGCCAAAGAAAGCATACTCTTGATCTTAGACATGATTATGGACTTTGCTAGAAATGAGATCAGGATTTGGTTTAAAGCCCTGTAACATGTTCTCTTGAATCTAGAATTAAGATTTGGTGAAAAATGTATGTAGTGGGAGAAAGCGAGACATCAAGGTTATCAATGAAAGAAAGACAGAAAGAGACAGAGTATGAAGGGAAAGTGCTTTAGTTTAGCTCATAGTGGGTGAATACGTTAGTAGAAAGTAACATGTAATAAACTAGGAAGGCCTGAAAGAGTACAAGATGTATTGTGAGTTCTTGCTTCTATATCTCTTCCTGTGAGTTCATTTTTTATATAATACACATCATATTTCTGTTACATCTAATGTGGAGAAACACCAGACAGATATTCTCTTTTTCTCTCCTCATACTATACATTACAATCAAAAGTAGTAAGAATGGTGATCAGATGATTCCTTTTGTATTGAATATTTGAACAATGCACTATTTAATTAATAATGGAGATGTATCTGAGTACAGGAAGGTTGTGGAGGACTTTGTCTTGTGGTGCAAGGACAACCACCTACAACTCAACATCAGCAAGCTGGTGGTGGACTTCTGGCCTTTCAAGGAGCCTCTGAGACCAGTCACCATTCAGAGGAGGATGTAGAAGTGGTACAGAGCTACAAGTACCTTGGAGTTCACAAGAACAGAAAACTGGACTGATCTGAGAACATAATGCCGCTGTACAAGAGGGGCCAGAGTACTTGTTAAGGAGACTCAGGACTTTTGATGTGTGAAGCGGGCTGCTGGAAATGTTCTATTAGTCCATAGTAGCCAGTGTGGTGTTCTACACTGTGGTTTCCAGAGGAAACAACCTGAGCACAAAAGACACAGAATGGCCGAAAAAACATAACAGGCAAGCCTGCCCCATCTCATAGCAAACCCTGGACACACTGGAATGATTGGGAGTATTATTTGTCATGTGAGTCTTTTTATCATTCTGCTGCTGTAAGTTTCTGAATTTCCCTTTGGGATTAATACAATTTATCTAATCAAATCTAATCCAATTTCTTCCCTGGAAATAACACATACTCTTCCAACTGGCTTATTACCAGACTTCTTACAATATTAATTATAGTTTTTGTCTTGTATCTGTGATATTTTCAGGCTAGTTTTATAGCACATCACTTCTGGAAAGAATCCAGAGGTTTTAAGGTAAGCATAAAGGTTGCCTAGTAATAGGAGTACTCATTCATCATGGTGCTGAGAGTGGTGACATGTAGCATATTGTTAGATGTAGGAATGTCACTGTACACTTGACAATACATTTTGACCTGAATTTCAATGATCCATGCTCTTAAAATATTAAAAAGGGAACAGGGGCCCATCTGTTGTAATACTAGAAATGATATTGTAGATGTCAAGCATTGCTTGATTTTTCAAGTTTATGAAATTATTATCAACAAACTCACAGCAATGTCTATTACCACCTGTACAGAGGTGTCTTGAAGGTGCAGATTATGTAACATTTTTGACAGCCAACATCAAAGACGTGGAACTGGCTGCTGACTATTCTGATGTACAGTGCATATGCTGTTCATTGACATCGGTGTCTATGGTTGCTAAAAGGGTGCTTGTTATACTGATGTTTAAGTTTTATTTGATCTACAGAGTGTAATCCTAAACCTTGTTGTACAGCGTTTTCAAAGATTTTTCCTTATGAGTTTTTATTGGCAGTTTTTTAACTGCAGGGCATGTGTGTGAGAGCTGAACAGATTATAATTGCTTCATAGAGTGTGCACAAAGCAGCAGCTGTGGCTACCAGCAAGACAATAAGTTAAGCATTTCATCATCGTTGTCAATTAAAAGAAGTAAGCACAAAGAAAAGCTTACAAAAAGGAAAAAGACACAGAAGGAAAAATGAATTAGACAGGACTCAAGTTGGGAAGTGTTTGGGCTAGAAAGGAAACAAGAGCAAAGCATATAGTCTAAGGTTTAATCTCTACCAATCATAAGGGAGGAAAATCAAATTAGATATAATGTGTGTACTTACATTGGGGCTACAGAGAAAGATGGAATGAAGTGACAAGCAGAAAAAAGGCAGGGAAGCAGGTTAAGTGAGAAAAATACTTCAATGTAGCAAGAGTCACAAAGTGGGCAGCACAGGTATGTAAGTAACAAAAGGAAAACACCCAAAGCTCATAAAAAAATTGTAACAGATAACACAGAACAACTTTAGCTGCTTTAAACTTTATAAAGGGAAAATTAAAGTTTCACCCAAAAATGAATACTAAAGAATTGTCAATTTTTAGAATTGTTTGATGTCTGGATAAGTTGAATTTAGCTTCCTGGAGGCTTGAACTCGCAAGATATGTGACATATAATAAACTTAACGTACATGAGCACCTTGTGTACTTGTCCACTGAACCTAAGGAGAAGGTTGCTAGCCTGCATTACAAAACAGAATTAGAAGAATGAGCCCAGATGTCTTTTTTAGAGACGCAATACGAGTGGTACAGTAGCAGACTCCAATCCAGACATGAAGAAACAGCTGGGCCATAACCAGAAGTGCAGTGTACAAGATGTAAGATATTCTGGGGCATGAACATCAAAGCCAGTTGTGTCCAAGATGTTTAAGCACCTTGTGGAGACGGATGCTGTCTTTAATAGATTTTGCATGGTGGGCAGGAATGAGAAATCCCAGTGAGTCAACTGTAACCAAACACCAGAAGGGCAAAGGAAGTAGTGACAGTAAGGAAACCAATTATTATCCAAATGGACATACAAGATTGTCCCATATGGCATTTAGTGCCTCCATAGTGCAAAAGTAGGAGGTTAACTTGATGAGATAAATTATTTGTGAAAGGGGAGGCAGACAGTTATGCAAAACAAATTGAAAGGCTATGGCGCAGAAATGAAAAAGTGGTCTGCTCTGAGATTTGACATGTGTCAGGTACCAGTCCAGATAAGGCTGAAAAGAACAGAAGGTTTAATGCATACCTCAGGACCTTGTAATTTAGCAAGGTAAGGTTTTATGGAAAATTAGGGTAACTTTTGGAACTGGTGAGTTGCATTTGAATTGAAGGGGCACTAAAGTATTGGATTGGTGTAGGGATAAATTGGTCAAGATAAGGAGAAAGCGATTGTTTCCTGAGATTCTATAATGCTTAGAAGTGAACATTAATCTTGCACAATTATGATCATCATTCTACAGAAATGATTCAAGTTCAAATTTATTGTCATGTGTACACAGTATAATAAACTTTTACCTGTATGTCTCCCACAGACTAGTGACAGTAGTTAAATACCAACAATGAATGCAATGAATAAAACAAAAACAGTAAATATAACACCATACTGTATATTTGGGTTCTGGAGGGTATTATTTCTATGTTTTGTATCTATTGTTTCTTGTAAATGTAACATCAGACAATATATAGAATACACACTCATTTATTTATTAGTGTGGATGGCTATTGAATAGCCTATGATTGGTGGATAAAACATTGCCTGAACCTAGTACTATAAGTGCAAAACGTCTGGCTGAGATTTTTAATAACATTGATTGCCTTCCTGAGGATACATGTGATATATTGGGGCTGATTAACATGTCAGCTCAAACACATAAAACAATGACAGAGGATCACCAAACAAACATTATTTTTCAACATAGTCCACCACAATATTTATGCACTTTTACAATATGTGCTCTAGACTTTCAATTGCTGCACAAAAAAATTTTTGGACTGCTCCACAAAGGATGTCTTCACAGCACACATCACCTCGGAACTGCTGGTAAAACTCCTTCCATGCAGGTGTTTCTTTTGATTTGGGAACATATGATAGCCACTGAAGATTACGTTAAGAGAACTGCGTACCTTGTGAACCAGTCAAAACTTTTCATTCTGAGTAATGTCCACTACAACCTATGCAAGCTTGAGTACTGCTATGGTGAAAGATGTCAGTTTTCCATGTTTTCATGGCATCCTGCACAAAACCGAAAGATGAGTGCAACTTTATGGATATTTATGCTACACAATGAGAAATAAATAATTGTTTCTCCATGCACAGGAAGTATGACCCAGGACAGAAAGATGGAAGAGAGTTATGTGTTAGCAAAATTCTGTGCCTGTTTCACCACCTTCTTTTGTGGTTTGAGGTGAGTAGTATCTATACCAGTATGTAGAGTTGGTGAAAGTTTTACAATTTGGTGAGCACAGATGGAAATTTATAGGCTATTCTCGCTCATCAGAGGAAGTAAAATCATAGGTGAGCTTTCTTGATGATAATAAAATGCGTTTAGACTAATTCAGGGAAGGTGATGATGAATCTGAGAAACAGAAAGGTGCTGACCATCTCCACACATGTAAACATCTGCAGTCAGTCATCCACCAATTTTCTAATCTGCACATTTATTTCAGCGATGCAGGTGGCTAGTGGCCATGATAATAAAACTGGCACGTGGGAAAAATTGTATCAGGATGGAGCACTAGTCCATCGCAGAGATGTCATTCAAATACTTTATATATTTTTATCTATGGTGAACATAAATAGAAATCACATTAAACTGATACAGTTTACCATATAACTTACATAAACCTAGTTATTTTATTTGTGTAGTAAAAGAATATCTTGAAACAAAAGTTAATAATAGTCCAAAAGTAGCAATTCTGATTAGTTAAGCCTGACTCAAATAAGGCAATACTTTTATATGATTCTAAAATCTCTCTGACAACATCATTAATAATCAATGAGACAGCTTTCTCTTCTAATTGTTAATGTTCTAGGCTGTGGGCAGCATTAAAGTAAATTTTGAGAGTGCCGAGTATTTTGAGAAGGACAGGCTGTAATTGTTAGACGGCTCCTCCAGACTCCTGAAACTGCATGATTCATGAATTAAGTCAAATTAAATGTGACATTACACTCCAGGAGCTGCGAGCAAATGAAAATCATTAAACTAAACATAAGACATGTCTTTAAACGTATTTCATTATAAACAAAGTTTTAAGTATTCCATAATAACACTTGAGAGTTTTTTGTGGTTTGTTTTTAGATTGTATTATGCGATAGAGATGAATAAACACTAAATGTGCATGTTTTTATGCATATCTAAATCAACTCTTTATGACATTAAATATAAACTTTTAAGGCTAAATGGTTGTATTGTCTAAATTGGTATTTTAAGCACTTTTCTTAGGAAAGCAAATTTTGTTTATTTCCTGGTTAATTATAACAAAAATGAATAAAGACATGTTGAAAATGTAAAATGTAAAGTCAAGATACATACCATATTGTGACATATGCATATGGGTAAATGCCTAGTTATATATAAAATAAAACCGTTAGAAAGTATGAAAGAAACTGATGTTGGTGTCTAGTTATTCAACCTAACGTTGTAGTTTTTTGATAACCATAATGTTTAAAGATGTTGAAATTGTGGTGGGATTGCCGGTTCTGACTTAAAATGCTACTTCTACATCGCCCTAAATACATAAAGTGTAAATATTGGGTATTTTTAATATTATGTTAAATAATGACAGACATGAGGTGTCTAACTAAAGTTTGACAATTCTGTAGTTTTGTTATCCTTAGGATTATTTCAACTTATTCCTATGCATGTATCATGTACAGATTTCCAGATTTTTTTGAGTTACATTTTTATAAAAATACTAAAGCCAACACTTTAAAAGAAAACAAACTATTTTGGCAAGAATTATAATGAAACAAAACCCAGCACCCAGTGCCTATCCAGCCTACCAGCCCATAACAAAACTCAACCTATCCATGCCACATTCAAATTGAGAACAACAAAAAGAATAAAGGGGCTCATGAGGACCAGAAAGCAAGGGAACAGCATAGCACCAACCCCACGAAGAAAAGATATGGGTTAGGGATGCGGCAAGGACCAGGACATTAGTGCCGGTGCTCACACAAGTTGTGAGGTATCAGTTCATCTCTCTTCTCTCTCTCTCTCTCTCTCTCTCTCTATATATATATATATATATATATAATTTATACATATATAATTTATATATACATATATGTACACAAACACACAAATATATATATAAATTATATTGTGGAAGATGACCCGGACACAGACAGGTAGGATTAATATGTTTATTGTACATATTTACAGTGACAACACAGCACACAACCCACTTTCACCCCCAAAGTCCAGGCCTCTTTCTAGGTCCGCCTCCACTCCTCTCCTCCCAAGCTCTGTCCTTCTCCTCTCCTGACTCCAGCCATCGAATGGAGAGATGGTGCCCCTTTTATGCTCACCCAGACATACTCCAGATGCCTCCCGATAACCTTTCGCTGGCACTCCCAGGTGTGGTGGAAGTGCCGGCTGTGCACCCGGAAGCACTCCGGGTGTCCCTGGTCTTCTTCCCCCCAGCATTTCCAGGTGTGACGGAAGTGCTGAGGGCCAGGGCTCTTCAGGCATCGGGGCGCCCCCTGGTGGTGACCACGGGCCCCTAAAGGGTTGAGCTTCTAAGCTCTGTTCCCGTGGTCCTCAAAGCCCTCCCGTGGTTGCCCCCTCGTGGTCTGGAGGAGGCATAAGCCCTCCTCTGGTCTTTCCAGGTGTCCCGGCCGGGTACCACCCCCAGCCGCTCGTCACAATATATATATATATATATATATATATATATATATATATATACACACACACACACATACACACACTAGGGGGCTTTCCCCACTGCTCACTTCGCTCGCCATCCCCTGTGCAGGCGCTACGCACTAGCCACTTCGCAGTTCTGCCTCTAGCATATGGGGAAGCGGATGTACAATTTAAACAAATTGTTATTTTCATGGGAATTGTTACATATGCATAATAGACTTAACTATTTTACATTTCAGCGAGTAATTAACTATAGTAAGAAATAGTAAAACGTAATCATTTGAAAGAAAATTATGTTTCATGTTGAGTTAGAGGTTATACGTTTTCATACTGTTTGGCTTTGAAATTAACACGCAAATACTTTTTAAACTTATACGTTTACTGTAAAACTTCAGTAAAAACAATATTTGGAATTAACTTTTCATCAATATCGCTTTGAATTTTGATTCCGTTTTTTGGAGTTACGTTGTGACGACGCAATGTATAACTGCCCGTGAGTGAATACATTTCTTTCTCTCTAATAAATAAACCGATTTTTTCGAATGTTTATCCATGTGATTCGTTAATTTTCATAGCAAAAGCTATTCTAACAGGAGACTGTAAACATTTTAATATGAATGCCATATCAAGATCTCCTTTGGTGTCTAATGTTATCTGTGGAAGATGTACTACATTACGTTTCTTCTCGCCTTTTAAATTATACATGTCAAAATTTTTCAACCAATTTTGAATACAACTAGTACTATTACATAGCCCATCCTTCACACAAAAATTACACAATAACATTACGATACATTCTTCTTTCAACAGTAATTCGGCCAGTGGAAGACCGGACAGTGTTGTAGATATTTTTCACGATATTGTAAGTTGATGTTTTCATCTTCCTCACATTCACCACCAACTGTTTCAGCAAAGTCTATTGATATGCATTTAACCAATTTGCCATGTACCCAATAGACAATTTTCGCATTAATTCATTTGACTTCATTGTTTCTCGGTGCTAGGATTGCCCGTGTACTCATTTCTTCTGTTGATAATCCTTTGGGATGAAATTCTTCAATAAGATTTCAATATAATAAATCTTCTTTTATTGGGAACTTAAAGTGAGGAAAAGGTAAAAATTCATAAGAGCTGAGAGTGCAGGAGGTGTGTCTGACAAAAGCGTTCACACGAATGAGAGGTGAGAGGACTGTGGGCGTGGGCCGTTAACCATAAATGGTTGACAGGAGGGCGAGACTTGAAAAAATCTCTTGGCAATAGTCGTGTCTCAAGATTTTCTTTTTTAATACAGAGATATATACACATATAGGAGGCATACCTTGGAGGGTCACACATTCCACCGCTTACTAGGCTACTGTACCCTGACTACTGTTAGGCACCAAAATAAAATTCTAAGAGCTATTATCAAACCTTACACTGTTGCAGAGGTACCTGGGTTCCTCCTGATGCAGGACAATGCCCAGCCTCATGTAGCCAGAGTGTGTAGGCAGTTCCTGAATGACAAAACCATTGATGCCATTGAGTGGCCCACACATTCCCTAGACCTGAATCCAACTGAGAACCTCTGGGATGTTATGTTTCGGTGCATCTGATGCCACCAAGAAGCACCACAGACTGTCCAGGAACTCACTGATAACGTGAGCCATTTCTGGAAGGAGGTTCCCCCAAGTCACTATCCACTGTCTCATCGAGAGCATGCCCAGGCATTGTCAGGAGTGCATACAGGCATGTGAGGGCCATATACACTACTGAGTAACATTATGAGTTGCTGTGATGATATTCATGCAAGTTGGATCAGCCAGTGATTTCAGTTTTTGACTTTGATTTTTCGGTGTAGTGTTGAATCCAGCCTTCAATGTGTTGGTGACTTTGGTTTCCATCGACCTTTGTTAAATCATTTTGTTCTCAATGAATTAGGCAGTATTATTCAATAAAGATTTTCCGCTTGAATATTTTCTTCATTAAAATCCAATATGTGATTTAATTGTTTCCTTAATTTTTTTGAACATTATATAATGCAAAGCTCACTCACTCACTCACTCATTCATTTTCTCAACAAAAACACTATTTACCATTTATTTAAAAAGCTGAAATTTGGTAGGATGGTACATCTAGGCCTGTAGTTATCTGCTAAGAAAGGACATTTCAAATATTTTAAAATTTAACAGTAAAAACCCTCTATGGTAGAAAAACCAAATACTTCAAAATCTTTATAATGCCTTGATGGACTTCATCGAAATTTAGGGAAGTTATAGCAAAAACAAAATTTTCCAACACTTTTTTGTTGATAATTTTTTTTCTGATATGTTAATATTGCACTAACATACATGTTTGTCCCTGTGCTGGGATTGTGCTTTATTCAAATGAAGAAAAGTTCAGAAGCAATTCATGGGCCAGACAAACAGCACCACAAACCAATTTACCAACTCCAGAATATCTGATTAACCGATGGCTCTATAACTGAAGCCTATTGTCTTATGAAAGTTCTTGGGCAAAGCCAGGTAACACATCGAGTTTATCAGTGTAAAAGCCAGATGCCCCATTGATCCTTGCTACCGACCATTCCAGAGGGATCAGATTAAGAAAGGCAGGCTTCTAGACTGAAAGAGAAAAGGAATCAGGAGATTTTCAGTGAGAGACAATTGCAACTTTAGCAGCAATTGTCTCCAACACAATTAGCCTCTACTGAATAGCCGACAAATAAGTGTGGAAAAGAGAAATAGAGAAATCTGAGGAAGCAAGGGGGTGTTATTAGAGAGAATGGAAGTAAGAAAAATCAGACTCATAAGACCGAAAACTTGGACACAGATGGGCAGTTCCAAAACAAATGCGTAAAAGTACCAGGTGTACAGATTTACTTATTGATAAAATGCTATGGTGCTAATTGAACTGGCTTATGTGCCTCAGATAGTAAAAGGAAAACACATCTTTCATTATTTGTAGTTTCCATCCGTAGCATTATTAAAAAATCTGCAAAAAACTGGGTTTTTGATATTCATACAGTAAACTGAAAATCCTGTGGTCCAAAACCTCATCCTGTAGAGAATGATGGGAGTGCTGGTGATTGAGAATGGTTTCCTCCCACAGTCCAGACACATGCAGGTTAGGTAAAGTGGCATTGCTAAAGTATCCCTAGTGTGTGTGTGTGTGTATGAGTGTGTTCATCCTGCAATGGACTGAAATCCTGACCCTGGACTGTTCATGCCTTCTGCTCAATACATGCTGGAATAGGAACCATCTTCCCCGTGATCCTGCTGATGATAAGTGTGTTTGGAAAATGGAAGGATGAACATTTTTAGCTTAATTGACCTTTTTATCGATGTGAAGACTGGCCAGAACTTTGTCATCCTCTTTATCTGTAAAGTACCTGAAACATAACCACTGCTGTGTTGTGTGCCTGTCAGTCATTTCAAATACTATACAGTGAATGGGTTCTTCTGATATTCGTATAATAATTTGAAGACCCGCAAAGCAGGTTGTAACCCCAGAATCTTTTCTATTGCAGTAGAAAACTGCCTAATCAAATAAAGACTGAGCTCCTGCCTGGCGTGGCTTCTCTCTGGCTGTGTAAACTCATGTGAACACTGCTCTTTTTTAAATTCATTGTGTCAATACATTTCTCCAAACACTTGACATTATCAGATTATACAGAGAGACATTTTCCCTAAGGAAATGCTGTTGATATTATTAATAGACCAAAATGTTTTTAGACTTGTATATAAACATTTTTATTAGTTGTCTATACAATAAATCTTACTAGGTCACAAAAACAGTCATTAGACATATTTGCAGGTTTTAGAATAATTTACCGCATAGTAGGATTCCTCATAGCATTGGATCAGAGGAGGCTTTTATGTCTACTTGTCAGGTTTCTATTCGCATGGTGATTTTAAGACAAGATCAAGCTGAGATTTTAAGACTCCAATACTTTTCTCCAATCTTCTTTTGACAATTACTGGTAAAAAAATAATACCTATATAAAAAGCGGCTGACCTTATTATGTTAGGTGAATGAAACCTTTTCAAAATAAATCAATAAAACTACATTTACAAGGCTACTTTCACATTATGGTATGCGTTTACAGGCAGATATGAATATTCAATTTATGGTAGTGGAATAATGACAACAATATATTTTGCAAATATACATTTCCTCATGTTCTATAAATGTGACTTGTGATGGATAACGCTGCTCCATGGCAATACATAACAGAATTACAACTGGCACACATTTATTGCAAATGCCTGGCCAAATGTGTGCGTTTATGTACTCTTAAAGCAATTGAGTCTGAAAATCATACATATATTTATTTGCAGAAAGTAATTGAAAAAACAGTATTTACTGGACGTGTCATATTTTACACATGCATAGTGCATATATTTCTGATTTATTTTCTTGTAGAACTAGACACCAAATATTTTTAACAATTTATATTACTTTTGACCATGCTGGTAGTACAGTAATAACAACCATGCATTCTGATCATTTGTCTTTACAAGTGTTGTATGTGTTTGAATATATTTATTGAGTGTACATACTAAAGCAGAAACCGAGATGCTGTTTATTTCATAACAAAGAAATATACTATACATGATATCAATATTACTGTAGTTGGATTAAGTAATGATGTACATATACACTAATTGACCACATTATTAGGTACATCAATCTAATAATGAGGCGTTTCCCTTGGATGCTGATAGTGGATTTCATCTCATTGCACAGATATTTGATTGGATTAAAATATGGAGATGGTGAAAGTCCACTTCAGCAGCATGAATTCACTAACATGTATATGTAACCATTGCAGATGTTCCCTAGATTTGTGATGTAGCATATTATCCTATTGAAAATATCCATTACTAAATAGCTGCACTGCTGCCATGATGAAATGCACCAAAAATAAACAAATAAATGCCACACCACCACCTACATCCTACATTGATGATACAGTACGTGGCAGTCATGGACTCAGGGGATTTTCACCACATTCCTATCAGCATAAATCAGTAGGAATGCCATAACAAAACTCCTTTTGGCATGACTGCTCTAGTAAGATGTTCACTGATTGCAGTCCCAATACTATTTTAACTAAGTTGTGACAGACTCTGTCAGGTCCGTTTCAGTTTTTGTTTCCAACAACGGTTTTTTGTAAGTGGTAAAAAAAATTCTGGATATGCAGTAGTAACAGTCTGTACCTCAAATACACAATACATGAGGATGATTAGTAACATTTAATTACTTATACTGAGTCTGGGATAAGTGCTATCATCAGAGAAACAGAACCACTCAGACTGAGATTTGAAATGGTTAGCATGCTGACTTTAGCGACAGGACAGGCAAGGCAAGCAATTGACTGGGGTCCTGAACTATGAAGGGGCCCCTCAAAGGCACCCATTTACGTTGGTACTCATTGCAGAGGCAAATCTACAGGAATTCCACTTGAAGCATAGCACTACAATGACACAGTCGGAAATGGGTCCCCAATCTCTGTTGTGAGAGCATCAGTGTTGGTGATTAACATTACTTTTTTAGTAACATTAAATATAATCAGAGCCGATTTTTATAAATCATGAAGAACATGTACATGTCTGGAAGCAAAAACTGGATTGACTCAGTTTGTTTAGACAATTCAGCAATTTCTGATTCAACTTCAATCTCTCCAGACCCTACTGCAGTCAGCTAGTGGCCAAGATCAGCAGCACCAATTCAGACACAGGGCGAGTGGTAAACAGTAACACAGGGGTCTAAGAAGTCAAAATGTGGTCCCTTAGTATTCCTAACTGTTCCCATTACTGTTGCCTCAAGTGAGAGAAGCTTCAATTTTTTAAGCTGATTAAATGTTGAGAATTACCATGTGCCAGGAAAAGTTTTCAGCCATAGCTCTAATTTCGATAGAGCTCAGTGTTCGAATAACTTAGCTGCTGCATCTGCTGTAGCCAAAGCTCCCAAACAGGGATTTTGAAAGTTATAGGAATAACTTTGTAACAACTAGTAATTTTTTGTTTTTTTAAATTTCTATTAATAAAGATCTGTCTGTCTGTCTATCATTTTATTCATTTTTTAAATATTACAATGTGTAATTTGTATTTATTTTTTATTACCTTGTGCACCTTACATTTGCATTTTATTCACTTTTTTATTTATTTAGATTTTTAAAATTACCTTTATTCAATTATTGCTTTTCTACAATTGTTTCTTTCCTTGCTGTTTTTAATCTGTTCTTAACATTTAAATAAAGAAGTTGTGTTTATTAAATTATCCTTGTTGATTTTATTCATTTACACTTTCAACTAAAATAATATATACCAAAGAGGCACAGTACCAACGGAGTCCTGTCTTTGTCTCAGGTCACTGGATATTCAGAGGTCTTGCAACCAATCGGTCCACTGACTTTATAGTAAGAGTCACCAGAGACATGAATGTTGCTGCCGAGGAAAGTAAACCTCTCAACAAGGTCGACACTCTCTCTGCAGACAGACGCACTGCTGATGGTTGTGTCCAAGAGATCATTAAAGGCCTGGGTCTTGGTTTTTACTCAGGACACTCGCAAGCCCAGACACTCAGACTCTTCACTCAGTCTCTCAAGAACCCCGATCAGAGCCTCCATTGACTCCGCGAAGATCACAGCATCGTCAGCAAAGTCAAGATCAGTGAATGTTTCTTCACCAACAGACACCCCACAGCCACTGGACCCCAAGACCTTGCCCAACACCCAGTCCATACAGGCACTGAACAGAGTAGGAGCAAGAACACCCCCCTGTTGGACCAGAAGGCTGAACTGTTTTTTCGTGTGGAGGGTGCGGCAAATCGCTGTACCAGTGCATGCTCACCAACCTGATCTAACCTGACATGTGTTATATAAATCTCCAAGTCCAGCCACCTCCAAAGGCAGCCAAGTATAACTTGACGGTGGTCACATATTTAGTGCCAGAACTGGAAGCTGATCACCATTATATCTGGAAGTATTCCAAGGAGTACTGGAATTGGTAGGAAGACCCTTTGCAGAATGTAGTTGTCCAACTTCTATGGAGCCATATGCAGCTTGTACTTCATCAGGACCTTGCATGTGAAATGGTGTTTCCTTCCATCTTCTAGAATAAACTTAATAGTCAAGGTGGCTTGAGGCTGTTCATTCATCTGGACCATCTGATTCTAAATTCCTTTTTGCACTAGGGTAAATCTTTTACTTGGATGGGAACAACCAAAGGGTTTGTCTTGGTGTAAATGACAGAAAGCCCAGCCTTAGCCTGGCTACCATTTATTTTGGGTGGCTTCGAGTTTTACTAGAATAAACATTGTTCCAATACTTATTAGTGGCTACTCAGTCTCATTTCACCAAACAACCTATACTTTACCAAGACGTTGACAATGCTCCCAGCCCTCTTCATGCTTCCTAGTTAGGGTGGAACTGCATGAAGTGATCACTGGGTAATTTCCACTTGTTCAATATTCAGTTACCACTATACTCATGATCAAATATTCCTCATGATTTGTGGTGTGATATTTACAGTCTGTCTTAAAGCTTGCCAACAGCTTTTTTTCAGGACTTTACATAAAGATTGTAATCACATCCATGAGAGTTGATGATACGCTCTGCTATTGAGCACTTGGCAAGCTAAGAGAAGATCAGGCACTAAGAATGAAGCATAGGAATACTGGGTTTGTGGCTCCATCTCATGGGCTCATAAACAGTAAACATTACATTTGACTTATGTAAATGATGAGACAATATTCAGGTTCACAAATAAATTAGAAAAATAATATACTGTGGCTGTACAACACATTTTCATGCTTGACAACCTCAGTGGGGCTGCTGTTCATAATTCACTCATACCGAGTGTGGCATCCTTAACACTCTTTCACTAATATGGTCTCCTAAAACTTCCCAATTCTTTCTCTTTATTGTACACAGACATGACCAAATGATACCTGTCTGCCTGCTTTAAAACACTGTCTTCAATAACTTTGCAGAAACTGATTAAACAATTAATTATATGATTTTGAGTGGAGTACTTAATTCATTTTATTACGTTCTCGCTTTGGAAGTCAAAGACAACAGGAAATTACACCACCTTATTCACATTATTAAACAAATAAAATATTAATATGTGCCTGGCAATTTCTACTTAGAGACAAATAACCCACATACAAAACTTTCAAAGTCTCGTTCTCATTCCAATGACTCTTTCTCATCTCCATGCACGGATTTCCTCTTTTTTTAAGCTGTACTTCCAACTTCATCTGAAATTCAGTCACATCTAAATACACTTCCCACACAGTGTGTAACTGCATCGCTGACAGTAAATTCGCTAAACAGTTTTTTGTTGCGACCTCAAGATGCATACAGCCCATGCTGTAAGATTTGCTAAACTATATTTTAGGGAAAGTATCAATGTGTCTGGTAGTTTTAACTCCTAATTCATTTTATTACATCTTGATAACATTTTGGTTTTTTTGAACTGCAAACTGTCTGTTTAAATTCTATATGTTTTAATAATCTAAGAAAGAAGTTATTGATTTGTATGTAGGCAATGATCAGCTCTTGTGAACATTCTGTTGCCTGGAGCAATCTCTCAGGCAAACCTCTAATGCCCTCTGTGAAGAATTGTAAGCTGTTACTCCTTGGTTTGCACTGCTCTTATAATCATTTCTGGGTATGTGACCAAAAGGAGCAGTTCCTCCCTTACTGTACTTAACTCTTGGGCACCTCTGCATGTCTGGTCATCCAGATGAAGTGTGTAAAAGGTGACACACTTACAGATTCTACCAGAAAATAGCAACAGGTTCTGAGGAATGAGACCAGCCACCATCCAGGAGGAGGATATGAAAGTGGTGCAGAGCTATGGGTAGCTGGGGGAGCACATAAACAACAAACTGGACTTGTTTGACAACACAGTCGCACTGTACAAGAAGGTCCAGAGCAGACTGTACTTGCTAAGTGGACTCAGGTCTTTTTATGTGTGCAGCAAGATGCTGGAAATGTTCTACCAGTCCATAGTAGCCAGTATGCTGTTCTACCCTGCAGTCTCCTGGGAAAGGAACCTGAGCTCAAAAGAAAGACAATTCCTGAACAAACTTATCAGGAAAGCTTGCTTCATCACCAGGCGAACCCTGGACACACTGGAAGCTTTTCTGGAAAAAAGGATGACGTCAAAATTGGATGCCATCATGAAAAATCCCCTCCAGGAGGCCACAGGCTCGTTTCACCAAAGTGTGCTAAAAAGCACCTTTGGGAGTCTTTTCTGCACTCCTGCTAACAGGCAATTCAGTTCTTCCACCCAATGTACTCATTAAGTTTATTTTTTTTTATCAATTATATCAATGAATTGGGTGTATTATTTGTCCTGTGAGTCTGAATCCTTGTTTTTTATGTTTTTGTTAGTGTATGCATCTGAATTTCCTCATGGGATTAATAAAATTGATCTAATCTAATCTAATCCCAAATTCTTCATTTTTAATGGTCCCCCAGTGTTTCCAGATTTACAGCAAAATTTAGAGAGGAGATGCAGCAAACTGTGGTATGTAGGTAGAAAGTACAGTACATGCTGAGTTCAGAAACGTCATTTTCAAGTTAAAAATGGCACAAATCACAGGGAAATGGATGATCAGATTAATTCCACCTCCATAAAACAACCTTAGTTTTTTACTGTTTTGTTTAGAGAAACTTTATAAAATAACGCTTTAGTGGCTCAAGCTTTAATGGTTCTATAGCCATTAAACAATAATAATTTGCAAATACTTAATCATTAATAAACTTCTACAGTATACTAAACAAAAAAATAAGATCCAGACAATTGATGGAGGACCTATTGATTCTTCTGTCACAGAATAGCTAACACTATCCTTTGAAATGACTACTAGGATAATGAATTAAGTCATTTTCCTGTTAGTAAGTGAATTCCCTAATACATTTGTCATTTTAGGGTTACCTTAGTTAACAAGTCATAATCCTTCATTTAAATGGGAGATTGATTATTTTAGTTTATTTAGATAAAATTTGTTTCAGACTGTTTAATGACAACCTCACTTTCTTTAACTTGTGCAGTTTCCAAAATGCCCATTCAATATACAGATTTTTTTCATTTTATTAGCAAAGATAAAAGTTTGGAATTAGGAACTGGCCAACATTAAATTCTTCAATAGATTTTCTGCAAAAAGCATCATTACCTAAGGGATGCCTGTATACCTTTTGTGGTCTTGAATTTAAGATTATGGTGAAAATATATCTAAGTGACTTTATCTCATATATTTATTAGACCATATAATATACCTATTGATGTTGGTTTCCTTTCTATATAAAAGATCCTTAAGACCATGCAGTGGTTACCAAGATTCAAATAAAGCAAGAAAAATTACCCCATTCTGTTTTGCCATGTAAAAGTACCACAAAAGGGTACCTTAATCTCTATAGCTCTTTTTGTGTTGGTGAATAAGTTTTTGCTGAAGAATCTAAATTATTACCTTGAATTACATGAACACAAAATAGTACTTACCTATTTTACATTCACTCATCACTCATGTCTCAAACACAGCAGTAGCCATGGGCCTGTCACTGCCCCTGCTAGGTTACAGATCAAATACAAAGCGAGAATACCCCTGAAAAGCTAAATTTCAGAATGCCTTAGCAAAAGCCAACAGCCGCACTCTTGTTGGGACTCCTTACTTTTGAAGGTGCAGCACAAACCAAACCAAGGCATATAGTAGAGGCTAGCTATCTCAGCTTCAATACTGCAGCAAGGGGGGCAGAAGCTGGCTACCTCATTGTTACTCCTGAAAGGACTGCACAGTTGTGACAAATAAAGCTACGAGGTTCTCCTTCCAGGTTACCTTTATCATTTGGCTTTCCTGGTGGCTATCTTTGAAAGAGCTAAACAAATAATGATTTAGTTGAACAAGCACACTGGAGCATAGGATATCAATATGCAATGTCAGCGTCAGTGAAGTAATGTTCAAAGTTTAATCATTACTTTGTTTATATAGAGAGAAACCAGATATGAAATACTAGATGTTAAATGTAGGAGAAAACATACAACCTGGACAATTCAAATTAATGTTTGTAAAAGCAGGAGGCAGCTGGCCATGTGATTTAAAGCAGACATGTCAAACTCACTAACATTGGTGGGCTGCTTCGACTGCCATACGTGCGTCAGCGGGCCACACTGTAACAAATATAATTATACTATTATACAAAGTTACTGTAGCTTTCTTTCCAATACTGAAAACTTTAAAAAATATAACACTTAAAGTTTAAAGAAAAGCAATTTATTTCCATACAATCTCCGTACAACAGCGTACAATTAGAGTCTCTTAGCTAGGTCCTTATATTATTATATTATATTCATTATATTATATTCATTGCTTATATAGGAGTCTTACAGTGTGAGATTTATTTCTTTTGTCCCGACACTTGGCATCTCTTGTTAGTAACCAGTTTGTCAATATCAGGCTTGAAATCTTGTGCAGCTGCAACGTTTATGAAGGATGAAAGGTGCTCGACAGTAAGTCTTGAGCAATGTGGGGTTTTGGTAGCTTTCATTAACGAAAACAATTGCTCACAAAGGTAAGTGTTTCCAAACATAGACAGTACTCTCGATGCCAACTTATGGATCTGCACATACGAGGGTGGTAGGTAAGCATACAAGCCTGGCACACGAACTTCGTTGTATTTTGCCATCAGAATAGAATCTGACTGCAGTTCAATCAATTCCATTTGGATATTCTCAGGCGCATTCTCAACGTTGTAAGAGTATGGTGACGTAAACAGCACAAAGTCCTGTTCGTGTGAACTGAAATCGCGAAAACGCTCAAAGAATTAATTGCTCAGTAATACAAGTTGGAAAACAAATCCTCCAAAATTAAAATTTTACTTTACTAAGTTTACTTCAAAGTTTATATTGTAAAATAAGCCGATATGCAAAAAGCCCCCTGACATACACTAATTATACAAACTCGAAATCACAAAAATCTGTTAATAAACAACTCACCAACCTCTCGCGTCCACTTCAGATCTTCAGCTGTAGTCTGCACTAACTGTTCGTTACAATACTAGCACAAAATTACATAAAACTAGAGCAAAAAAATGTGAAAATATGTGAGCTATTACTACTCGTGATGGTCAGTTCTGCCCAGTGGCCAGTCTCTGCAGCCCAGCCAGTAGTGTTGCCCAGTGGTCCGCAACCTGTTTGACACCAAGGACCGCTTTACTAGAAGCAAATTTTTCCAGGGACCAGTGGGTTGTTGGAGGCTGGAGTTTATGGGGTGATTATGGGCGGGTTCGTAGGGCAGTTTTATACACAATTTACATTACATTTCTATTATTAAGTTATAATTTAGTAATAGAAATAAACAGCTTACCAAAATGCAGAATCAGTAAGAGCCCTGAGCTTGTTTTCCTGCAACCAGAAGATCCCATCTGGGGAGGATGGAAGACAGTGACACACGAAGTGTGTTGTTTATGTTCAGTATACTCCATAATCTCGTTTTGGTTGCTGTCACTGCAGAAAACGTACATCACAAAGATAGGATGTTGGAAATGGAAGCAGCTTCAATAGCTTCTTTCGCATTATTTTAATCTTCTCCTATCTACAAGTTATGCTGATGAGAATTTTTCTCAGCATTTCCTTGCGATGATACATTTTCAGGGTGTGAATGATGCCCAAATCCAATGGCTGAAGCACTGCCGTGCAATTGGGTGGGAGGAATTCAACGTGAACGTTATCTAAGTGCGGAAGCATTTTGTGGTCAGCACCGTTATCAATCAGAAGCCAAATTATCCTTTTCCTCTTCTTCATATTGTGAGGTTTCTGAACTCTTTTGGGATCTGGGATCCCCCCCCCACCCAACGGGAATGACACGCTGAAGTGCGTCCCGAAGTGCTATTGCCACGTGTGAGATTGTTTGTCCAGGTCCCAAGAGAGTTTAAAAACCTCATATATTCTTGAATTAATGCCGCATTAATGTGAATGTTTCTTGAACAAGCATCACTGCAACCACATAAAAACGGCTTTTTTGGCATCTTCAAATGCAGCAGTTCGCATACATTTGCAACCCGAGATTTTTCTTCTTTTTTGCATATAACAAGTATGCCATTTCTATAGAAGGGTTATAATGAGTTAAATTCTAATGAATGTTTTTCAAATGTTGACGAGCAATAAGGAAAATGTATCACTTAAAACCACACAAAACAAAAACAGCAAAAAAACAGTACGAAGAAAGTTCAAAGAAAGAACATTTTTTTACAGTGTTTCTGTTTGGGGATCGTTGTGCAAATGTCCACAACTGAGCTGTGACCACAGAACTAACTGCTCTGTGGATGTTTCATTCAAGCATTTCAAGGTCACTTCATTGTAATGAAAGCATCTGCTGTTGAATGTACTTCGTAGTAACGAGATTTCTGTGGACTCGTGTCATATGGGGAAACTGTCAGAAACATAAAAACACTATGTTGTAATACTCTTTTACCACGGTCTCTCTCCTCTTTCTGTGCTGCTGCAAAGCCCCGTCCGCCTAGCGTTCTGAAAAGTGTCCTCAGTGAAGGGGGCAGCCTTTTTGCTGTAGCCCTTCACTGAGTGAGTCTCCGTTGCTGGCAGTACTCTCGCAGCACGGTAGTGGGCCGCTGACCGCAGCCTAGCACTTCAGTTGCGACTTCGCGGCTGCAACTATACTAGCAGATGACGTTTCCGGTACCGTAATGCCATGGGAAAACGTGCTTTTGTCAGAAGGCAGAAGTAAGAAAAGTCAATAAGTAATGCCGAAGATGCATGATGATTCAATCACAAACGATAGTAATCATTTTGTACAAGTTTACTGCTAACTAGGATCTGTCATGCGGGTTGCACAGATTTCTGTTGCGGGCCGCATGTGGCCCGGGGGCCGTGTGTTTGACATGCCTGATTTAAAGAGTCCATTCTTCTAAATCTAATAAAAACATTCTTTAAAGTATGCACCTTTCAAGGCACAGCCTAGGTCTACTTCTTCATTGGAATGCATTTCAGGTGGCACTGAACTTTTGTCCTCAGACAGTATGATGGTTCAATGCACCTTGAGGGCTGTCTACACCCTCTCTCTCTCTCTCTCAAACCAACATTGCACTCTCATATTAAACGCTATGCACCATTGATCCATTTCATCTGCCTTGTGTGTGCCTCTCTCAAAAGCCATATACTGTCTGTCTCTCTCAAAAGCTGTGCTTTCTTTTATATCATGGTTTGATAGCTATTTTTAGTAATTGGCATTAATAAAAACTGAAAAATGAGAATTTATCCTGGTCTTACTCTTCTGTCGGCCTGAAGTTATTTTAAACTAATTATGAGATGTAAGTTAAACAACAAAGTCCCAATGCTCTTATCTTGTTTGTATGCATATTTTTCATTCCAGAATTTGCACCTGTTCAAACACATTATTATCCCTGTCAATTTGTTTAGCTGATAGGAATATATTAGACCTCTTTCCTATGTCGTCTCAACCTTAACCCACATTGTCTCCTAAAACTTTTACTTTTAAACATTTGTAATACCATCTTTCCTGTCTCATGTAGGCTCTGCTGCTTTACCCCACTGCCACCACTGTCACATCTCCTGACAGCATAACGTCATTGCCTGCCTGTCAGCTAATTGTCATATGCCTGTATCAGTTTTTCTTGAAACGTTTTAGCTAAACCTGTAGTTAAACACACAACATTTAAAAGTAATGCTAGTTTTCCCTTGTAAATTTTCTAATATAGTCTTTGTCATACAGTTTATTCACTTAAAAGCTACATCTTTCAAAAATAAAACACTCAAATATTATGAGTCTTACTTAATAATCTGAAAAAAAACCAAAAAACTACTACTCTGCTCTATTCACTAAATAGGATTTTTGGAGTGCATACAATGGGAGTATAAACCATGTGCACAGCTTCTCTGTGCTTTTACAAAACCAGCAGCCAACATGCTGCTGCTGCACAAAAGCTGAAGGTACGGATTTCAGTTCTTCCCTGGCACTCTTTCATCTACTTTTGTGTGGTGGTAGATCAACTGTGTTAAAAGTAAAAAGGATTTAACATGCTCAGGTTTAATATGTACTCAGTCAAAATATAAGATTGTTAATATGTACAACTGAACACAAGCAAACAGCATGTAGAAATAATACAAGCGATCTTAAATTACAGTGGTGTGAAAAACTATTTGCCCCCTTCCTGATTTCTTATTCTTTTGCATGTTTGTCACACAAAATGTTTCTGATCATCAAACACATGTAACCATTAGTCAAATATAACACAAGTAAACACAAAATGCAGTTTTTAAATGATGGTTTTTATTATTTAGGGAGAAAAAAAATCCAAACCTACATCCAATGCAACACAGGGAAATCACTAGTTGTGTTCATTCTGCCATAAGATGATCATGTTAACCATCCATCCATTCATCCATTATCCAACCCGCTATATCCTAACTACAGGGTCACGGGGGTCTGCTGGAACCAATTCCAGCCAACACAGGGCGCAAGACAGGAAACAAACCCCGGGCAGGGCGCCAGCCCACTGCTGGGTGCGCACGCACACACACACACACCAAGCACACACTAGGGACAATTTAGAATCGCCAATGCACCTAACCTGCATGTCTTTGGACTGTTGGAGGAAACCGGAGTACCCTGAGGAAACCAACTCAGACACGGGGAGAACATGCAAACTCCACGCAGGCAGGACCCGGGAAGCAAACCCGGGTCTCTTAACTGCGAGACACATGTTAACCATTTACAATCATATTCAATTATATCATTAAAAAGAGTGGCGGTGAAATGGCATCACAAAAAACTTTAACAAACATTAGAGACTTCCAGGCTATACCTATATTAACACATTTTATTCTACTTTATGACTGGAACAAAACAAGGGAAGTATTTATGGTACAGATAGCACTATAAGCTAGTCATGCTAGTACATTTCTGGCAGCCAACCATCACAATCTCCTTGCTCAGGCAATAAATATTTTATACAGGCTTCCCTCAGCCTCCCTCTCACTTCTACTCCATGGCATTTTTGGTATGAAACTTATGGTGGTACCATACCAGAATATTCCTGTAAGTGTGCAGACTTTTCTTAATAGATATGATCTTATTTAACTAGTAATAACTGTCCCTTTTTGCTAATGACAAGCAAGACAAAAAGGTTATACACACAGTGTCCCAAAAAATCAATCAAACAATGGGATGCCTATGACTGGTTTGTCTTGATTGGAATCAGATCATTTTGGCATCCTCTGACATAGTCATCATCTGACAAAATATAGCTATAAGTAAAACGAGAGCCGCCCAATCATCCACTGATTTGGAAAATGTATTGGCAATGAAATGCCAAAATTGAAATCTCAACATCTCAAGTCTAGACTTGAAAAGAGCTGACATGAAAAAGGACAAGCCACAATGTAGTAAAAGTGCACATTAAATGTCCAGTAGCAGTTTGACTATCACTGTAAGGCCAGCAAACAATTGAAAAAACAATTTTCTATTCACATACTTGTTTTCGTGCACCACAGTTCCACACTTCTTTGAAACATTAGCATCATAATGCTGGCTTCCTTTCCACAGTAGAAAAAGCCAGTAGAAAAAGCACACATACGAATCCTTCCTTTTTCAAGCTTACTATGATCCTCTTCAATGGGGGAAAAATTTAAGATTCAGCATAATGTCTTGTGAATAATGAAATCTCTATACTGATTTCATTTCTTTTATTTTGAATTACTGTGGCTGCCATTATTAGAGAAAATCATACTGGACATTTTGTACCTTTGTTACTATGTACTGCATGAACTCGAAGAGCAAATGTGCAATTAAAACAACAGGTAGTAATCAGTATAATATGATCGCTAACTTTATGTTCTAACTTTCAAGCTCATTGCTAAACTTGAAGATTCAGTTCCCATATGTGTACACTCATGCAAGGGTATAGAGAACATTGCAGGGCCATGGATGGCTGGATGTAGTCTCTCCCTCGTCATCAGGTAGTCTCTGCTTTATACCAATATTTCCATGTGGGGTTTCAGACCTTGTGATGTTACTCACTGATAACTGGATAATTGTTCAAATGATTTATAGCTTTGCTCTAAAAAACCTTTACTTAGCAGTTCATGTATTTTATTTGTCACAAAATCTGTCACAAAAATATCCTCTCAATTCCCTTGTGGCATAGATACATCTTCTCAGTCTGATGCAGAATTCTTAGTTACAATATGAATAAATGAATAAATCAAGAAATATGCTGACCTATGCTTAATAAGTAAAACATTCTGTGAGTATGAATAGCAAAGTAAATGTTCATGGCAGCATCTCTGAGCATCCTGTAAATGAAACAGATTGCTGGCTGAAATATAGTGCCTGCAGTCCCAAAAGGATGATTATATGCCCCATAACCCCTTTTCATGTCCATTCTACAGAATGCTCCCTGATTTAGACATGATTATGTATTTGTTGTCTTAGAACAGGCGCTTAAAAGTCTGACGGAGGTTTTAGGAGGTCTCTGAGCTAAGTGCTGTAACTGACACTAAGACATTTCTTGTGCAAACAGTATGTGTATTCTGTGTATATAAGGTAAGCAAATTATATTTTTGTGTGAATATATACTTTCAGATGAGGTTTTGTAACAGCAAATAACTATATACTTAACAATATTTATAATAACTTGGATTGGAATAAAAATATATAGTGAAATTTTGTATACAGTATATACCCATTAACGTTAGATATACTTTACACATGAATTTATAGACTAACTAGTTGCTTCTTATCCGTTATTATTCATTGTAAATTGTCTGGTCTAGGCTAATAATGTGATATTTGGTTTAATGTAAATATTGAAAACTTAAGTTTTATGTTTGTTATACTAGAAATTTATTTAGATTTTGTATCTTGCTAGCAGCATGTGATTAAACTTTTCTGAAGTGCCATATCTGGACATGCATGCACAAGCCTGAAGGTCAAGTTGGCAGACAACATCAGTGGTCATTTGGGAAATCAGGTTGGGGCTTTCTTACAAGAGGAGTTTTCCCCTAGGTCTGCCCTGTCTGTTGGTCACCACACAACATTTATCAGTATGCTATTAATAATGGGGAGCATGGAAAATGAAAGATGGATTTGAACAAACACTCCTTTATCTAATACTGTACATTTAGTCTTTCTTTCTGCAGTTTTTCCATTTTTGCCTCTCCTTAGTTTTAAAAAAATCTTTTTTCCAGTCTAATTACTTCTATGCCTACTTTGATATTTTGTATGTTCTTTTGGCAATTCCTTTTGGATTTTAACATTTAGTAAATGTCAGTACCTAATAACCCATTAGGTGATATACTATAGGTGGCTGCATAAGGTGCCATCTGGTTGGGGGGGCTGGTATTGGTGGTGTTGATTTAGCAAGCCATATTTCGCTTTGTCTGGAATGGTGCACACCATAATCTGCATGCTCCTTGTACCCTTAAGAATGCATCCTAAATTAGCTATGACACCTGCTGATAGGTTAGTTAAGTATGACCCATGGCCAACTGCTTTAGTATTTATCAGTGAAAAGCAGAAAAAATATTTCCATCAGCTGGGCACATATCCTTCTATATAAAAGCGATCGGGATTGTCATTCCGTCCCGTGAGTGCTACGCAGGCGCGGAGTTTCACACACGCCCCGTCATATTTGCAATGCACGATGGGATTTGCAATTTCGTTTTTCCAGGTGAAAGATGATTTTCTACTCCAAACTGTGCGAGTAGCACGGAGTTTCACACACACCCCGTCCATTTTGCAATGCACGATGGGATTTGTAGGTTCGTTTTTCCAGGTAAAAGATGATTTTCTACTCCAGACTGTGCGATATCTTCTTCTTCTTCTTTCTTACTATACAAAAGCGGTCGGGATTGTCCTTCCGTCCCGTGAGTGGAAAGCGTAGCGGTATTCCGCTTATCACAGACTTACTACTTGCAGCTTGCAATACAAAGCGACATGATGTGAGCAGAGTTCTGGTGCTCCCATTGTTCCCTTGCTTTTGTGCGCAATGCGCTGGAAAAATAGACAAAATTATGTCTCTGGAAATAATCTTGATGGAGTACAAATGCCTCACCGCGTAGTAAATATCAGAGGGGTTCAAAAGGGCGACCTCAATATAGAAAAAAAGTTTAAATTTTATCACAAAAATAACAGAAACCATGAGTATTAAAGTAATAATGCTCAAATGCAATATAACCGAGTTAATGAGTTTGTATAAAATATCAAATTGATCTACATATTGAATTGCCTTAAGAAGTGGTCAACTTAAAAGTTGGTCGCCTTAAAAGGCAGGTCAGCCTAGTAATAACTAAAGTAAGCACAAATATTTTTCTATATAAATAAATTGTGAAAATTACAGCCATACGTACATATTTCATTGCATATATAGGTAAAAGGCATGTGGCATAAAACTGATTAGATAATAAAACTATTAACAATCTGTCAGTGCTCCAGTTATTTCAGTTACCTAAAAAACATAACTGAAATTCCATTGTGATGTTTTTGTACACTTGGAATATAAAGTACACTGCCAGCATCATCCTGAAATGGAGAAAGGAGAACATGCGAGATGACACATTGTGAATGGAGTAAGTTGCAAATGAAATGGGTTGCTTTCAGAGATTTCACAGACCTTACAATGTATGCAAAAACACGAAGAAGCAATGGGCTTTCTTTGTGAAAATGCTAGGACAAATGGAATGTAATACTTGCCCATGAATAAGATGACTTTTAGAAAAAAAAATATAATTTGAGTGCATCTACACTGAATGCTGAAACATGCACTGAATCACAAACACACTCACACACATTGCATGTTGCTACCTAAATGTAAATTACTGTCTCACTCTCTTCCAGATAACTGTACAATAATCACTGAAAAATATCACTTATAATTTGTCATATTTTTATAGCTCCTGTAATAAAAAAAAGGTCATACATTATTCTGAAAACTGTTGGTGCTCCGGTTATTTTAGTTAGCTAAAAAAAAGTATTTAAATTCACCTGAAATTGCATGGCAATGTTTTCATAAAACTTGGAATACAAAGTAAATTGCAAGGATCAATTTGATGTGGGGAAAGAAGAACATGCGAGGTGGCAATATGTGAGCAAAGTCATGTAATCCAAGGCATTGCAAGTGAATGTTGCAGATAGTCTGCTGAAAACGCCTGAAGTTGCTCTCCAGAGTTACAGAGCCACAGACTTTCTGGCTGCACAAAGCTCTGTCTGGGACATATGCAAAGAAATCAATGTGGAGCTAGTCCATACTCAAAAAAGTTTAAGGTCTATGCAAAGATACTTTTCCTATGAGTCTCCTGATGAGCCAGTACAGCATGCCCTAATGTGGAGTTGACTTTCTTTAACACGGTTGTTGATGATGCCACCTTAACTCTATGGGAGAGATTCCAGACCCTTGGAGGTGATGGAAGACAAGTTTGGTATTCCATCCAGGTTTCAAAACCTACCACACCAGGAGTTGATAATGCGAGCAGAGGCCATTGGACACACAATAACCTTTGGAGGACAGCCTGATTTGGATTGAACAGAGCTTGCTCAGGAGTTGAGTAACTTACTTGACTTGCCATTAAAAAACAAGACAGCAATAGAGTTGATGAAATTCATACAAGCAAAGCATCTCTCTGAAATTTACTCAGACTTGTGGTTTGCTCTTCAGATTACTGTGCTTCTAACAGTTCAAGCATAGCAGAGAGAAATGATTCAAAGTGAATGCTCATCAAAGCCTACCTAAACTCAACAATGTCTCAGGATCGATTACAGCAGTTTGACTGTAATGAGCTTCAACTATGAGGTTGATGGTCATATTTCATATGATGTCATAGAGGTCTTTGCAGCAAAAACGTCAAGGAAGGTAAAACTGTAAATAGAAAAGCTCTGAATATCTTGTCAGTCATTACATTTTGTTAAATGTCAGTTGTGAAAACCCTGCAAGTATTGTGTTATGTTTAAGTGATGTAATGTATGCCATACATAGTTCCAGAGATACTGTAACTGTGTTCTTTCATGTATTCTTATATTGTGCATTTGCATCAAAGCACCTGTTTAAGATACTATTATTATGATTTTTACTTATAATTACCTTGCGTGAACTCTGCACATATTTAGTTTGCCAATACTTTGCTCTGATGTATTAAACAACAAAGGCATCTTTGTTTTTTGCATTTATTGTTTGGTAGTAGGGTGGTAGCAGTGAACTTTGCCTAAGGCTCCACATGAGCTTCAACTGATACACTCAATGTTATATGCTTTTTTACCAATCCTGCTCATGGCTTTGGAATTCTGTCAAGGTCTGCATCTTTACAAAGACTAGTGTAGCCAGCCATGCTTGACAAGGAGGCATTGTGCTCTCAATCGTAATGGCTTGGCCTCCTTGTCACAGAACTCTACATCAGAGGCACATGCTGAGTGGGCAATCATCTCAGAAGACAAGGATGCTCCTGACAAATATAGTTTTGCTATTTAAAAATCCAACTAATATTTAGCTGAAAAACTGCAGAAATAAATCTTTAATATCATATAGAAATACCTATTTTTGACAGTAAATTTCAGTTAGGTCTTTGTTATTGTTTACAATAGAAGAGATTTAATTAGAAATAAATTAACTAGTCTCCTGCAATCCCAAATTCAAATAAATTCATCTTTTATTCATACAAACTCAGTACTTTTAATTTTTAGTACAGAGCTATAGAAGACAAAATACAGTACATGTGGAAAATAAATTTGGCCTCAAAAATCTCATCTGAAAATTCAAATGCTTATCAAATACAGATCACATTTTAGGCATAAACTGAGATTCTTAAGGATGCAAGTCCATGTATAATCTTGCATAAATGTATTAAAACAATATCTCTATTGGACAAAGAATTAATGCAGCTGGTTATGTAAATGTACAGTATGACATCAAACTATAATTGGTTATTTTACTGCTTATTTTAAATAACAATGGATTATACAGAGTAACAGTTGCCTAGGAAGGAGAAAGGAATAATTAAGTATTCCATTAATTAGACAAAATTGAATAATCAGTCTATTTTCTAAACCTTCTTTTTCAATAGATAATCAAAGAACGCCAGAGTCTACCTCAGCTGAAATGGGATACATTTAAAACAAGAGTGCACAATTCCAGAGTGGAAGGCTAGCAGTCCTTAAGGCTTTGCATTGCAATCGATCTTCCAGTCAGAGGTTTGTGTGTGTGTGTGTGTCTATTACTGAAGACCAGGTTTGTTATCGTCCTTCTTCTTAGATTTCTTAGATTTCAATGCTTTTTAAACTCCTATTTTGCTTTTCCTAAAATGAACAAAATAAGGTAGACATTTGCTTTGAAATTTAGAACTGTATTTAGCAATTTTATAAATCGATATTGCCCTCAGGTACTTAAAATTTTCTCAGAAGGGTATTATTCTAAACATGAAACAAAAGCCTTAAAAGTTATTGAACACATTAACTTTTAAGCAGAAGATCACCCAGTTTGCTTTTCAGAAATATGTTTACAAAAAATGTGAGGAAGAATTGATTTTACTGCTGACTTCTGCAGTTACCTTGTCCAGAGCTTTAAAGATTCCTGCTTTTAAAAGATTTCACCCAACTGATGCAGATATAAATTTTCAGTAATGGCTATGCTTACTTTTAGAAAGTCGTCTGCTTTAAAAAACATTTTTTATGTATACAGTCTATACATACAGTATAGGTAACATACACATTATTTTCTGTGAGTTTATTAAGGTACCCTCTTTGAATTGTTTCTGCCTTTTTCTCAATACATCAGGGGTAAGCAATGG
Organism: Polypterus bichir lapradei; assembly: GCA_026402145.1. NCBI lineage: Eukaryota > Metazoa > Chordata > Cladistia > Polypteriformes > Polypteridae > Polypterus > Polypterus bichir. Next base: position 85,580,901 of record JANRMT010028174.1, read on the forward strand.
TATTTAAAACTCTGAAGTGTGGGTATCGTACTCAATTTTATTATGTCCCCATCTGCATTCTTGAGATAGTAAAGAGAAGCAAGAAGTCAATTTAAACAATGTATTTAATTGGTTGAGTGACACTAGATACAAGTACAAAAACTTTTAAACTAAGAAAAAATATGTAATTACAAGAATTCAAAAAATGGCACAAATCAGACTCTGATAAATAAAATTGAATGTAATGAAAATCTTCAATTGCAGTTGACCTACAGGACTGAAACACGCCATACAATTTTATACCAAAATTATATCCGAAAAAGATTATTAAAATGCTTCCTCAGTGGATGAGTGAGGATATGAATACTGAAGAGGGGACAGTGTGCTGCTAAGAGTAAAATGACTGAAAATCAACAGCAAGGACCAAGGTTGATTTTAACACCATTTTTGGTTAGTAATTTAATTCTCTTGGGTTCTTAGTTTTCAAATGGGTTTAAAATGAGCACTTTCACAATATACATAAAGTAATTTCCTAAAGAGAGTGGTTGGTAAAACTGATTTAAATGTGAACAAACTTTTAAACACTAAATTGACAATCAGCTACCATGATGAGCACACAATCAACATGAATTTAGGCATGAGAGATCCTTTTTACTATTATGTGAACATTTTATTAAACCAAAATAAAAAGTTTTTCAATTACTGGTAAAGCATAAACACAGTTTTATAGTATATTTGGAGCATATATACACAAAAAAACTAAAGCTAATAACTTTAATTTGAGTTAGGTATACTGTTGCGGATGGCATTGAAGATATACAGGACAGTAGGCTTTGTATTGTAACTGTGTTAGTAGGTATTGGGCATCAAGAACATGACAAAATGGGTGAGAGACTTACAAAACTGCCACAAAAAGCAGGTCAGTGGCCTCATGCATAAATGGTATATACACACAAAAGTGTTGCGTACACCCGTTTCCACGCTCACATCACAATGTATAAAAGCTAAACTTCTAAACTTTGCATAAAACCATGCACATTCTAACGTCAGCTCCCCCACATTGTATATGTACTTTTCTGCTCGGTATTGCAAACTGGCAGAACCCAGTGTCAAAGCAGTGTTAATATTCCTGTGTGGTTTCCCTTTCTTTTTTAGATTCTTATCCATGATGCAGGCTTTATCAAATACACTGAAATTAACTGCATGTCATTTACAAATTTAAGGCACCTGATTGTAATTAACATGCAACAATATAATGGTGCACGGAATGGCCAAGCTATTCCAAATACCATAGCTGTTTTAGTGTTGTTACTGTCAGTGCACCACTCAGAGTTTTTTAATACATTGTATGCATGTGTGGTATCAGAGCTGAACAGAGCCTTTCTTCGAAGCTCAGAAACACACTGTAAACTTGCACTAAAACTGTAATATTGCACAACCTGAGCCAGTTTGTGAACCATTTGCACTATCTGTAATGTATTATTATTATTATTATTGTTACTTTATCATTTAATAGGAAAACAAGTTTATAGATGATTTGCATATTGAACTTCATTTTACCATACAATGACAATAAAGGGATTCAATTCAATTCAATAGAAGAGAGAGCGTATTTACAGATGAATATGACTGGCTTCTAAGTCGACTTAGATTTCCAAGCACTATCCTCTTTGAGCTGTGAGCTGTTAGAATAGTAGGATATATACTTTATATCATTTTTAAGATGAAATGCATTAAAGTATGTATATTACATTATCCATATAAATTGTTAATTTAATTGAAATAACATATACTGTTAATAATTAAACTTGTCTCAATGCTAACGCTGCACAACTGTGCCTACACAATGCCCCATCTTGGAACTGTTCCTGCCTCGCACTGTATGCTTGCTGGGACTGGTGCGACCCTGGATGGATAGATGGATGGAATAATTAAACATGTACTGCAAAGATTTTTCAATGTTCCTTAAATTTTTTTAAGAATCAGCTTTTCAAGCTTACAGCTGGTTTGACATTTATTACACAGCTTATAGGGGGCGATTAGTTAAGTGGAGAAAGAAAACAGGACGACAGGAATTGGGGGTTGGCATATTTGACAGACACAGTACTGCTGCAGTAAATTATTTCACCATTGGGGTGCACACATACCAGCAAGCATCTTATCGGGGGCAGGAACAATCCCTGGATGGGGAGCCAGCTCATCATTACCACTGCATCACTGTCACCCCATGTTTAATACATGCTTTAATTCATTTCATCATGAAAATGATATCAAGTATACATCTTAGTATTCTGAAATGTTCAGACAGCTGTAATATCATGAATGTAATGTGTTCTGTGTGAAGATCAGTGCCTGCGTGCCCCTGCCTATGAAAGAGAAAGCCTGTTTAAGAAGCACATAGTGATTCACACACATAGAACACATAGAATACAAAGCATTTAAACATCAATTTTAAGATGAAGTTTATGTCATTCTACTTTAATGACAAAATAAACTATGAGATTAAAGTACTGTAGAAACTTCGAGACTGAAGTCAACATTTTGAACTTTTTTTCTTCACTGTGTCCCTATTTTTTTTCTTTTCTCTGTACCCTAATACACTTCCATGTGACACTCAGATGATGGGCTACGACTAGCCTTTTCACAATGACTTTGATATCTGACCACTTCATTTTTATTTTGAGCAGTGTGCAACTTTCTGAACTTGACCTTTCGAGTGTCTCCGCCACTCTGCATCACTCGATGAACTTCCTTGTGTTGTTTATACCACTGCTTAAGCCAACAAACAGTATGTTTTTCCTTGCCTCCACTTCGCATTTGCTGAAATTCTTCTTTTTCCCCCGTTCTATTGCCATTGTCTTTTCACAAAACAACTTAAGAGGCTATTTATATTGATTTGCTCATTCCAAAGGGCATAATTCTGGGAGGAGTCAGGGATGGATGTCAGGCACATGGATGTGCATTACATTTCACGCTGACCAGGATTTATGGAGGTGAAGTGAATGGCAGTTGGCTTACACACGATTTTGTGCATCAGAATATTTTTGTGTAACCGCACATTTGTCCATACATCATGTTTTAGTGTGAATTCTATGCTGCTGTTATACATGAGGCCCCAGGACCTTCATTGGACAGCCCAGAAGAAGCTCACCCCAACTCCTCTAGTTCCCAACTGCTAGCTGAGGCTTCAGCCTAAGCTAGGCCCCAAAATGGGGAAAATGCCCTTTAAAGTTTAAGGTAGAGGTTTGTATTCCCAAGGAAATTCTGCAGAATTTTCAGGACCTGAGTCAAATTTTGCAGTGCAGGAATAAAATTTAATAGTAGTGAGCGAATATGAACAAGTAGACTTTATTCCTTTATTCCCGTAATACCAAATAGGCAGTTGCAGTGTTGATGAAACAAGGCGAAACATTTTGAAAAAATAAATTACTTATTAAGTTATTTTACTATTCTAACTTATGATCAATGTTATAATTAATATGGCTTCAATGTAAAAGTGCATACAGTCAGAAGAGAACAAAGGATAGCACACATGTGTTTGTGATGCAGAAGTGTCTCATTTCTTTCTTTTTTTCTTTTAATGAAGCACTGCAGACATTGTGGCGCATACGCATAGCAGCTTGTAAAGCATGGACGCAATAGTGTTTACTGGTAGGAGTACTCTTTCTTTTTTTCCTTTCCTTTGAATTCAATTTATCTTCATGCGTCCAAGTTTAGCAACATGTTCTGCTGTGCTGTGGTCGGCTCCCATCTTGCAGGTGTGTCCGTGACTAGCATGTATTTTAAAGGCTTGCCTTAGTGGTATGTTTGCCAAAGAAGCCATAACTACCAATCTATTTGGGTGACCAGATTTTGTTTTTTTTTGTCAAAGAAGAGGACCAGAGGTAGAGATATAATCAAACTATATGCAATGCATCTTTATTCATTTTTTTAATCGGTTTGATCATATTAAATGTTGTTGTTTATATTAAACTACTTAGTAAAATTTTAAGGACTTGTAGCGTTGCTATTTTTGTCCATAATGACAAAAATGGAAAAATACAAGACATACTATCTTAAAATTACTTTTTAGCATACTGACAACACCTGAAGTAGAAATGAAGACAAATACATACATTATAACCTGTGGACAAACCATGTTAGTTTTAAAAAGATAATTTTTTTTTCATCTTTTTGAAATATAATGAAGCAAGTTTCACCAAGTAGTCTGTCACTTCTGCTGATGAGCACTCTTCCTTGAAAAGCAGTTTTGAGCTTGTCAGAGGTATCATGAACTTAAAGTTGCACATACCAGCTCTCCTGATCAGACACTTGCCTTCTGACTAGTTACATCCTAGTCAAAAACATTGATATTACTATTATCATTTTACTTGTCTGTAGATGTTACATTTTTGGGCACCTACTATACTTAAAACCACCCATTGTACAAAAAAGTTCTCCCTCTTACATCTATTTTTGAGCTTTTGGCTACAAGGATGCAAAATTTTCACTAGGCACATGACATCACAGTGCCCATGATGTAAAGAATGTCACATAGAGTCTCAGATTTCATTCATTTAAAGGAAGTACTTTGCAAAAGATTTACTGAAATAACTATTTTTAGAAAAGACTTATTTTCAACTTCATTTTCCTTTACATTTTGAGTTTAGTTTTGCCCTAGTTCTTGGAACAATGTTACATCTTTTATAACAACCTTTGCTATTATCTTTTTTTGAATCTGCCACACAAATAACCCAATTTATTTGAGTGAAATAACACCTTTTTCTAAACATACATGACACATTTAGCCCAAAGAGAAAGACACTGTAATAACAATGTTCACTTGGAGTTCTAACCAGGTGCATATTTTTTATAATTCACATCCAAATAATTTACCAACAGCCTCCAATCATATGTATAGCAGTTAGGAAAGCTCCTCAGTAAGTTAACACTAGAAGTGCCATGGCCAATGCCATGTGTTTTAAAATCTTTCATTGTTTAATCAGTATACAGTATGTGAAAAGCTTCTGTCCTTCCTTGACTTTTCCTAAATTGCTGCACTGCAAATGCCCATATTGTTGTAACTCTGAAATGTTATTCAAAAAATGTGATTGATTTTTTTTTTTTTTTAACATGAAAGACTTCCTATTGCTGCCACAAGCAATGCCATTGAATGGTGGATACCCAGGCGTGAATTGTTGTCTCTCTTCTGTAGACAACTAAAAAATAACCCTCAAAAAATGTCACATTTAAAATCACTCACATTGTTTTACTAAGTGTGATAAAGAAAACAATATAGCGTTCTTAAAACGTTTGGTACTCCAGTTATTTCAGTTAGACAAAGATACATATAAACTGACTTGAAATAACAAGGATTTTTCACCTTTAAAGTATACAGCCAGCATCAATGTGATGTGCTAAAAGGAGAACACACAAGATGGCACACTGTGGACAGAGCAAGCCATGAGTGAAAAGAGCAACAACAACAACAACATTTATTTATATAGCACATTTTCATACAAAAAAAAATGTAGCTCAAAGTGCTTTATAAAATGAAGAAATAGAAAAATAGAAGACACAATAAAAAATAAAAATAAGTCAACATTCATTAACATAGAATAAGTAAGGTCCGATGGCCAGGGTGGACAGAAAAAACAAAAAAAAAACTCCAGACAGCTGGAGAAAAAAAAAAAATCTGCAGGGATTCCAGACCAAGAGACCGCCCAGTCCCCTCTGGGCAATCTACCTAACATAAATGAAACAGTCCTCTTTGTATTTAGGGTTCTCATGGAAGGACTTGATGATGATGATCACGTAGACTTCTGGCTTTCAGTCCATCAGTGTTGGAGCATCATGATGCTTTGAGTAGGTGGTGGTGGCGCAGACCGCCACCACAAAGAAACCGGAAAAAGAAACAGAAGAGACAGTTGGGGTCAGTACGCTAGAAAGTGGCTCATTCCCAACATTTTCAAAAACATGGAAGACCAGACAATGTATGAAAATAGGAGAATATTCTTCATTCACCACGTCAAACTGATGGCTGTGTACTGACAGATTTGCTGCTATATCAGACACTTGGCACACTTTCTGCAAAACCTATTATGAGTTATATGTAAGCTTATTATGAGTTATATGTAAGGGAAGATAGCTGTTGATTAAAATAATAAATATATGCTTAACACTACTCACTATTTACAGACTGATCACACTTAATTACCAGGGGAACATAGTCTGTGACTATGGTGATGCAACTTATTCAGCCATTTTCACACAATGGGAGAACTGTCACTGCTGAAAACATTTTCACATAATTTTCCATGGCAAATAAGTTACTTGATTTAAACAAAAGCCCGTCCTGTACCTTACTATAAACAAAATGAGACCCACTTTTGAAAGGGCAACACAAGATATGGTCAAGGAGACAGACACTGATGTGGACACTGTGCTGTAAAAAATGGAGCTGTCCTTCAGATGAGACATAAAATCGAGGTCCTGACTCTCTGAGGTTATAAAAGATGCCTGGGCTTCCTTCGTAAATAGTAAGGTGTATTCCAATGTCCTGGCTAAATTGCCCACCTCAGCCTAGTCATTGTAGTCCCTAATTATTCCCTGTCTTTAATTGGCTATCTCCCCACTTCACCACCTAATAGCTCATGTGTGGTGAACGTATTGGCAGGAAAATGACTGCAGTTGCATTATTCATGTGGATGCTACCCATTAGTGGACTCACTATGTAAAGCGCTTTGAGTAGTGAGAAACATACTATATAAATGTAAAGAATTATTATGATTATTATTATTAAAGAGCAGATGTAGTGCCAGTGCCCACAGAACAAAACAAAAGTGAACAAAGTACCACAGTTCAAAATATCTCTTTAATTTTTCCAAAATACACCAAAATACATATGAATGTCTTTCTAGGGAAAGGAATTATCAAAACCTTTGGCTGGTAAGGACAAAGCCAAAAATGTTACTAAGAGAAATCCCAAAAGAACAACAATGGCAAAAAGGGCAGAAATATGGTAAAAAGAGTTTGTCTAAAAAATTAACCTAGAGCAAACAAGGACCAAAACACAATCCACTAATTAAAAACCAAGAACAGAAGAAAACAAAACCAATAAAACAGAAAATCAAATATTCTTAATGAATGCACTCAAGAGATCTTCATTGGACCACAGAAGGATCTGCTCTCACCTTTGGAATATAAAGGTTGAGGACAGTCCTGGGATGACATCAGGGTGACCCCAACTGTTGGGGCTTCACCCACAAAATACAAGAAACATAGTACAGCAACGCAAAATCATCAATGAAAAACATGACTTTACATTAAGGGAAACCACAAACAGAAGATGGGTGCTTAATAAACAACAACAAAAATTATTAGATTAGCAAAAAGTAAAGACAAGGCAAAATACCTGGCTGAGCCATAACATTTGTGAAATGTATAAGTTTTGATGCTTTAGTTTTTCTATACTGTTTACACAGAAAAACAGTCATTGTTTACTTTGTTTATATATTTTGTTTTCAAAAAGTGTTGTTTTACCTTTTATGACTAAATACTGAAATTTTTTTTGGTGAGCAGTAGTGCATCTTTGAACAGCTGCACGTGTCTCAGTATCCCTTTGGGTCCTTCTAACTAAGCAGTGCACAGTGGGAAGATGTAAAAAAAAAAGACTATGTAAAAAAATAACGGTAAAGGTATCAAGAATTTTTGTTGAGTGCTGATGTGGACTGTTTGGAAATAAGCCTACATACTTAAACAGGTTGTTATTTATGTGCCCAGCTTATTGAAATGTATCGTTTTCCTTTTCATTAATAAGTACTGAAGCAGTTTTCTGTCCAGTGGCAATGAAATCCTGAAAGTTTACTTAAATTAAAAATCTAAAATTTAAAATAAAAAATATATTCAAACAAAATATGCTGTGTGCCAAGAAGTTATTTATTTTTACATTAATTTAAGCTGTATTAGGTTATCTGTGGTTTTTATGGGTAGGACAGTAGGGATGTGTTATCAGGATGCTGAGCTGATAGGCCGTTAGTAAGAACAAAAGGATTCAGACACCTCTTGGCTTAGCATTTGGTGGTTATAGTAATGAAACAATGTGTGGCAGTTCTAGTGTTAGTCTTCTCTGTGCATAAAGTAGGTACCTAGATACCTAAGTGTGTGTAGTATCTTCATAAGCATGGTTTATATGTATTTGTCATTTGAAATTGTGTTCTAAAGTTAAGCGTTTTCTATTAATTTAAACAACATAGCCAATCCTAGTGTTAATAATGTAACCTATGGGGCATGAAGCCCACCAAAAAATTAAAAGCCTAAATACTTTGGACCCGTGCTCCAAAAGGTTCCATTATAAAATATCAGCAGTAACTATAGATTTTTTTTAAATATAAAGAAATCAGTTAATAACAATTTTGCATGGGAAATGCAAATACAGCATATTTCTGAAGAAATAACTTTGACTTGAAAAATACAGAATTTATCCTTTAAGTAATAACAAGATATAAAGTATAGTGTTTTTGTTTTTTTACCTTCTGTTTCGCCTGTTTTTTTGCCCATTTTTCCTCAGCGATTCAATTTGGCTATTCCTAAACCTCAACCCTGCGGTTGGTATGGATGTCACAAAACATAAAACTGTCAAAATGTCGCCTTTTATTCTTGCTGAAAGCTCTTCTACTGCTTAAAGCAAATGGTTCTACACTTACTGCTACTTTATCTGTTTCTAAGCTTTGAATTTGTTTAATTGTGGAATCATATAATCCAATAGTTCTCCTCTTTTTATTAATTCAAATAGGGTCCTGCCAATGGGCCAAATGTTATGAGAAACGGGTGTACACTAAAACCGTAATGGTGTCCTAAAGTTTAAATGCGTGTAACATCATTCTGTATTTGTATAACCTAGCAAGTGTCTGTTCGTGAGATGTTATTTTTTACTTTTATCTTATTACTTTTATGTGTATTACCTACTTCAGAATATTTGTCTGGATATTAGTTTGCCACCCTTCAATTGTGTTTCTTGTGTTTCTCTTGTGGCCCTTTCCCACACCACTCTTGGGGCTCATACTGTCTTTCAGAAGAGTATGTGGGTGAATTCCTCTAATTTGGCTGTTGTATAGAAATTGATCTCCCTTCTCAAGTTCATTGGCCTTCACTTAAAGGTGCTGGAGAAACTTGTATCTCCTACACATACATTCTCCCCAGAGATGCAAAGCAGTACTGTACTGACATTTGATTTTCTCTTTATTACAAATATTTATCTTTTTTTATTCATAACAATTGAATACATTTTTTAAAATCATGTTTGTTTCAATGTATGCGGGTATGCAGATCTTTCTATACTTCACCTCACAAGATTTTCCGGTAGCGCATAATGAAGCAAGTCAGGAAATCTGCTGCCAGTGCCTCTCTGTCAGTCCTTCCTAATCCAAACCTCTGGGGAAAAATGCATCCTGCTGCATAATAAATTTGGTGTACAGGTTCAATTTATAAATATGCAGCACAGCTTGACAGCTGAGTAGATAAGCAACAGACAGTGAATGAATAACATACAAGAAAAAAAAAAGCTGTTTCTCTTCATCTCTGCTATTAGACACTAATGCCAATATAGAGCTGGGATTTGCAGTAGTTTTAAATCATCTTTCAATGAGATTTTATTGTCTAGCTCTGTAATGCACTAAAAAGTTCTCACACTTTTTAACTTCATGGGTAACGTAAAGCACACATGTTCTGGTTCATGAAATAATTAATAAATTGTACTTCAATAGTTTGAATTAAGTAAGTTTTTTTTTTTTTTCTAACATATGAATTGATCGCATTGCATAATAGTAAGTAATGCTTGCAGGTTAAAGTAACTGAAAATTTTTGCTCAGAAAGAGTTACTCACACCAAACAGGCCCACAGATCATACATTGGTTCAATTTCCTATGAGTGCAACTCACTTGTGTCCTTCCTTTCAAAAACCTGCAGCTTCATCTAAGTAGTGTTTCTGTCTACAGTTGTTTGAAGTTCTTTGAATTTTTGCAGAAACTAGAAATGTTTCGGTATTTTGACTGTGAGACAGAAATTATAATGTATTTGAGGGTAAATCAAAAATTTAAGTCAATTTAAAAATTATGTGGTAACCACAATGGATAGAAGCTGACTCAAAACAACTCGTTCTCAGTGCCTTATGGGTAGTTTAAACATGCACAGTCGTAATCTAGTTGAATCCAAGGTCAAATGAACATGGATATCCGCTATGGGATTGCAACATTGTTGAACGCACTGTCATGAGAATTCTTTCAGCAGAGGAAGTGAAACCTGCTGAAATTCACTGAAGAATGTTAGCTGGTACAGATCAGTAAGCTGTTTGGGTACCCATTGTGTACAAACTTTATGGTATCTCAAGTTATCATGCACCATGGTATATGATGATCTGTAATGTACTGTTGGCGCACCTTACAGTTGTTCTCAAATAGAGGACAGCTGTCTATATCTAGATCCAATACATTTTTTTGTTAAAGAAAGCCAATACAAGCCCATAAAATTGTCCTGGAAGGAAAAAGTAACTTTTGAAGAATATGACCACTAGTGATTGTGAAACTGCCTGCTGTAGAGTATGTCTGTTTTCACATTATGATAAATCAGACCAAAGAAAGTATGATCACTTTACCCATTCAGGTATTGTTTAACACATTCTCTGATTTATAAAACTTAGTAACAGAAGGTATGCCTATTCATGAAGTTCTGAATTGTTTAATAAAACTTTATAGTTTGTTTAGCAGAGGTAATAAATTACATTTATAAGGTGGCATTGTAATACAGTTGTTAGTTCTACTGCCTCAATTGTCCAGGAGATTGACTTCAAATACAGTACATGCCTGGACTCTGTATGGAATTTGCACATTCCCTTTTCTTTGTGTTGGTTGGGTTTCCTCCCACATTCCAATGCTTAGCATTTTGACATTATATGATTTGTAATAGTAATATACCTGTTCTGCATTTATGTTTATGTATATGGTATGAGAATGTTTTGGGGGGAGTATTAAGAGCATCGATGATTCATTTTTAGCATTACAACCAGTTAATTGGCTTATTTTGGGCATTATGCAAGGCAGGGGAAGTCATACTTCTTGTGACAACTTTGACTAATTTCTTTCGGAGGGTTGATTAAAGCAAGAGACTACATCACCAGTAATAGAGAACAACTGCTTAGAATTTTCCTGAATATGAAGAGGGAAAGGTTAAGTGATTTCATCAGGGTTGTACAGATAAATGTTATGAAAATGTTAATTAATTCAAACAGTAGTGTCCTGATTTAATGCAGAGTCACGTATACTATAATAAGATTCATAGTCATTTTACATATTTCTGTTTATTACTGAGCTGTTTTTCATACCAGTAAATTAACTTTAATTTCCTCCCCTGGCCCACTTACATGAAATACTGTAGGTGTAAGTTTTTATAACCAATATAGCCTATATACCATTCTGAGATTTTGCAACTGTGGCAACTTGATTTCAAGTATAGCTAAAAGTAACCCTAAAATCAGATTTACTAAGACGACTTTCTTATTTATGCATGCAATAATAATAGGAAAAAGCAAAATAATGCTTTTGTTAACTTAAAAGGAATAAGATCTTTGACATATTGTGCACTAATATGTATGGAAAAAAAAATTAACGTAATTAATTTAATGTAGATGTGTAAATTTCACCTTCTGTAAAGCACAATTTTCCTCCACCAAACCCTTCATCATTACAAGCATGCTTTCCAAGTTAAATGTATCATAGAGTTTACATTTTATATAGTAGACCCCGAATCCTTCATTTGTTAAATTTCCAACTATTTATCCATTTGAAAAAGTTCATCTGATAAAGGAGCAGAACGTGTTCCACATGAACTGTATGTAATCAAATCAAACTACATTCAAACATATTCTAGATCACATTCTTGAATATTCTTCAATTTTTTTTGTTTTTTAGTGATTGCTAATCACCTCTTACCTTTAGTCTTTCAAATGTGGCCACATCATTGACAGTTTCATGTAATGATTTGTATTATTTTTATCATTATGGAATCTGAAGGGTGCCTTTGTAAATTATACTATGTTTTTAATATTTTTTAAGATAGTCACTTCTAAGTAAGTTTAACAACAGTTATAAAATCTTTTTTGGAATATAAAGCAACTCACTAATGATTAAATTATAAATACCAAAATAAATTCATTTAATTTACCAGAAAATGAAGCAAGTTCCTTCTTACTAGCTTCACTTTTATCCACCACATTCTATGAGTTTTACAAAACCAGATGACAGCATTGTGTACATTGCATGAGTCCCAAAGGCCTCCAGCAGGCATTTGCATGATCAGTATACTGGCAGTACATGAGAAAGACCAATAAGAAGGTACGATGGAAGAATGTGCTGATGCACATTATGACGTCCTTGTAAAGTTCACATACAGACACAAACCCTCAGGAATGTTGTCATGGCAATTCTGCTGGCTGAATGCCTTGCGCCTTCCAATCACATTTATGTTGTTTTTCTCTTCCTTTATATAAATGCCAACAGTGGGTGGTATAACAAATCACACATCACAGAAATAAAAATAGCTGAAAACCATTATGAATTAGTAAATTTAGCATTAACTATACTCCCATTAAGTTGCAAAAATATCAAGCTATTTCCTTTGTAGTTTGTTGTCTTTTGTGATCTATATGTGGGAAAAAATAAAAAGTATATGTGCCTCTTTATCCTGAAATGCTTAGTTAGGATGAGGAGATGTACTTTTTCCCCACATTCCTCATATGTCAATGGATATAGGGTTGGACAGTTTATTTTCTCAGTCAACAAAATAAAATATACTGTATACTAGAGCACAAATGACTTATAGAGCAAATAAACTGTTGTGACACATGATGTGTGATTTGTGAAATGCAGAAATTATCCAGGTTGAGGTGAACTAATGGGACCCCAATCAGTGCTCTTTAAAGTAGTGGCTGCTATCATCAGGCATAGGAAGGCTACAAAAAGTTTTATCTTCTGCCAGTTAATACTCGTAAGAGGTTTTAATTTAAGTCATTGTTTAATTAGCTGACCCTTTTCTTCTGTCATTCTGTGCATATAATACAGTATATGTAAATAAAGAAGCAGAGCACTAATGTGGAAGGAAAATGGAAGTATATGGAGAAAAATCCTTGGACACAGTACAGTGGAACCTCGGTTCACGACCATAATTCATTCCAAAACTCTGGTCGTAAACCGATTTGGTCGTGAACCGAAGCAATTTCTCCAATAAGATTGTATGTAAATACAGTGGAACCTCGGTTTGCGAGCATAATTCGTTCTGGAAACGTGCTTGCAGTCCAAAGCACTCGTATATCAAAGTGAATTTCCCCATAAGAAATAATAGAAGCTCAGATGATTCGTTTCACAACCCAAAACTATTCATATAAAAATGATTAATCTATACTAATAAAAGGCAAAGCCCTGACTGACTGACTGACTGACTGACTGACTCACTCACTCACTCACTCACTCACTCACTCACTCACTCATCACTAATTCTCCAAGTTCCCGTGTGGGTAGAAGGCTGAAATTTGGCAGGCTCATTCTTTACTTACAAAAGTTGGGCAGGTTTCATTTCAAAATTTCTATGCGTAATGGTCATAACTGGAAGCTATTTTTCTCCATATAATGTAATGGAGTTGAGCTGGATGGCCGTGGGGGGGGCGGAGTTTCGTGTGACATCATCACGCCTCCTACGTAAGTACGTAGAGAACAAGGAAGACCTCCAAACAGCGCTGAACAAAAAAACGCCATTTCACAATTGAGAAGGCAGAAAAAGATTATGAAGCAAGTGATGCATACCAGCGTATTCATAAGTACAGCTACTGCGGAAACAAAGCACGGCGTGAACCGTAAGTTTACATTAAGTTTATAGACACACTCCTGCTGCCGTTTGTCATGCCTACGACGAATGACGGTATTCGCAACATACAAGTTTACTGAGAAGACACGAGGTATAAACGAGACTTTGGATCACTTTGTAACAGAGTTAAAATTGCTGTAGCAAGAAACGTTTAAGTGCAAGGTCTTAGCTACCATTAAATAAACACATCCTCCAAATACGAACCTGATTGCAAGAAATAATGATGATCAAATCCTTGATGACAGCAACACTCACAAAACAATTACTGTATATTGACAATCATGTTACGTTATTTTTAAAATGTTCCCTTTTCTTTTTAACTTCTTTAACACACTACTTCTCCGCTGCGAAACGCGGGTATATATGTATATATATACCCCGATCTACATACTCTCAAATAGACAAGCCACACGGCGTGGCGCAATGGTAGAGGCTTTGCCTCTAGCGCCTACATCCAAGGTTCGATTCCCGATTGGGGATGCACCGAGTATGTAAGCGCGCTTCCCGATTCATTTTAGCCTCGCATCCCCTTGGTTTGAGACGTATGAAAAAATATGCGGTTAACGCAGAAAGACAGATCACCAATTGAAGCTTTATGAATAATGGATACTTTATTCGCCATCAATGATTGTTTTGGTAAAGCCATACTCAGTGTATTCTTTAGATGAACGGTAAAAAAGTAACAGCGAGGGGAGGGTGACTTATTGAGGCACGCAGGCAAAACCACAATAGCACGCGGGCTCGATGTGGTGCGCGTCAACTCAATCTGAATTTCGCGATCACATTCGAAAAAATATATGTTTTCAAGTTCTATTTAGTCCATATGTGTCAAACTCACATCCGGCCCGGCGTGTAATTATATCCGGCCAGAGAGATCATTTTATATATTATTGTTATTAATTGCCTGGAGATATGAAGCGCTGGTAACACAACAAACTACAGATCCCATAATGCAGCGCTTCAGCTGCCTTGCTGAACACTTACCGCGTTAATCAAGTCTAGCTTATGATGCTGCAAGTTATTGCGAAGCTAGCCCACACGATGCCGAAGAGAAAAGTTGATTCTGAAAATAGAGCCTTTAAAAACCGATGGGAGGCTGAGTATATGTTTACTGACATTGCCGGTAAACCCGTGTGTCTCATTTGTGGAGCTAATGTGGCTGTAATTACAGAATTTAATCTAAGATGGCACTATGAGACAAAACATCAAGATAACCTGAAAGACCTGAATGCAATGCAAAAGATACAGAAAGCAGAAGAGTTAAAGAAGAATCTGACACTTCAGCAGACGTTTTTACCCGTGCAAAATCACAAAGTGATTTTAAGTGAAGCTGCTTTTATTGCAGACACAAATGCACCAGTGCAACTTGCCCCACTTTCCCTGTTGCCAAGTAATGTTGAACCAAGTCGGCACAACGGTGTTCCCATATACGCACTTTGCTGATAAACTGAGCGCACTGCGCACTGAGTTCGCACGGCGCTTTGGTGACTTTGAAGAACAAAAAAGAATTTTGAGTTGTTTCGCAACCCATTTGCCGTCGATGTGGAAACTGCACCTGTGCAGATTCAGATGGAGGTGATTGAGCTGCAGTGTAATGGCACACTGAAGGCAAAGTACGATACCGCAGGGCCCGCACAGTTTATTCACTCCATTACTGCAGAAATGCTCCAGCTCCGTCTACATGCGGCTCGAACCTTGTGCATGTTTGGTAGCACATATCTGTGTAAGAAGCTCTTCTCAGTGATGAAGACTAACAAAACAGCACACAGGAGTCGCCTCACTGATGAGCACCTGCAGTCCATCTTGAGAATCTCCACAACACAGAACCTCACACCAAACATAAACGAACTTGTTGCCAAAAAAAGATACCAGGTGTCCAGCTCTAAAATGACATATGAGCAAAGACAACTGAATGATTTGATTTGTTATTGCTGAAAAGAACACATTTTATTTATATTTCCAGGTTTTGTTATGCAGCATGTTCATATTTGAATTTGTATAATTTTGACAGGATATATTTTTATGGAGAGCAAAATCTTTTGGGATATTTAAAATCTAAGTTTATTTTTTATATAAAATTAAATAAGAGTAAAGAAATTTGAATGTTTGTTCTTTTAACGTTTACTTTATTTCTAACTTGTATAATTTAGACAGGATATATTTTTATGGAGAGCAAAATATTATAAGTT